>BNCP01000012.1:1200000-1795000 GCA_019650235.1 Volvox reticuliferus | reverse complement strand
CCGGCAGCGGCCCGGGGTGGACGACCAGCGGTGTGGAAGTGGCCACCATCTGCTGTTGACTGCTGTCCCCCTTGGCCCCCCCCAGGGTCCTACTGAGCACGTCGACAATGGCGGAAGCGGAGCCCATTTCATCCAAGATACGGATAGGGCTGTTGGCCATGTCCTGTTGTATAGGGTATAGGATGCCGTTAGGCACAGAGAGCGGGGGCGGGGGGGGGCCGCGGGGGGAGAGCGGGTGGGAAGAGGAGAGGGAAGTGGAGAGGGAGGAGGAGGGAGAATAAGAGGGGAGGTAAGGGTTTAGGGCGGACCGCGAGAAGCCGGGTAAACACACGCTGTGTGTTTTATACCGATGTGTAGCCGCCTGCAGACATTTGCATCTTTTATGATACTATGAACTTCGCCCCCCACCGGGCAGTGGAGCCCTCCTGCGCTGGTCTGCCACTGCTCACCTGCACATCTCCACGCAGCAGTCGGATGTACCCGAATGTGTCCGGAGTGCATGCCACCCGTACGACCGTCAATAGCCCGTACGACAGCTGCAGCTGCACCTGACTTAAAGCGCTCCGAAGCTGATCCAGTTCGTACGCGTCGTACGACTGGCGGTTGGCAGAGAAGGTGTACAGCGCCGCACCCGCGTCACCATCCGCAAGGCCCTCACCCTCCGTGTGCCAGTTTACGGTCAGGGTTTTAAGGCTTACATCGGCCACGGCGTCTCGTACAATCTTCTGTACGGCTTCCGGCATCGGCGTAAGGCCCGACTGGATGGCCAGGTTGCTACCCTCACCCGTGATGCTCCCGGGAACAAGGAACCTGTGTGTGGAAGAACAGAGTACGGCAAAACCCTAATGTGGACTAAAATCCAAACGAACGGATCCCCCAAAATATGTTTAAAAAGCGGTCCCGCAAATTTTTAAACATTGAATAATAAAATAAAACTGATATTCAAAATCTTTTGTTGAACATTAAAATCGTACGACAAATTGAACCACTCAAATGTTCATTTAAATCTGCATTCGGGAAAATCTTGGGGAAAGTGTCGGAGTAGCTATAAGTATTATCAGCTGCTGGTACAAGAGATCTAAGTACGAACAATTTCATAAAATAAATGTGGACGTGTTCAGTGTCAGCTGGCGCCAATTGCGCAATTCCCCCAACTCCTCTGCAGCCCAGCGCCCCCCGAATCCGTTACTTCTTATTAATAAAATTATGATTTCAAGCCGGCCCTAGTAAAACCCAGACCTAGCCAAACCTCAAGAGGCCTTCGGTCAAATAATTAGATCCACGGTTCCCTCCACTTACTCAACGAAGGCACGCAGGAGTGGCCCCGAGTACCCATATCCGGACAGGTTTCGGAACATGTATATGTACTGCACCATTGGCATGGGCCACGTGCCGGGTATGCCGTACAACGCTGACTTGACAACGGCTTCTAAGTTGGCGGAGACGTCGTTGAAAACAGCCTCGTTCGACTTTTAGGGATGTGTATGTGACGGGGGGTGGCCGGGGAGTGGGCGGGGAGTGGGCAACGTTTCTTAGCATTAGAGCTTTGCGCGTACATGGCCTGATCATTAAAGTGGTAAGGCTTCCGTAGCGCCGGAGTACGGCATCAATAGTGTCGATAGAATCAAAAACGTCATCCATATCAAGATCGATTCAGCATCTGTACTTGTACCGCCGCAGTGCGTACCCCTCCGCACACCTGCGCAACGACGAGCGTCAGGTTGGCATCTTGTGAAGTCAGGCGTCTCGTCTTCTGCTGCTGCTGCGGTTGTGAGGATGCTTCTGCCGCCTCCGGCACATCCAACTGCACCTCCTTCAGTCCGGCGTTGTACCCCAGTGCAGCGGGAAGATAGCCGACCGAGTTGGGGGTGCCGGACAGCGCGGCCTGCATCAGCTCCGGGGTGGTGATATTGACTCCCTGGAAGAGGGGGGGAAAGGGTTTTACACGCACACGGGTTTTGCACTATCCTGCAAAGAAGCCGGGGCCGGGGGCCCGGAAGTGCATCTCGGCGATAAGACGCAAAAACAGAGAGCCCCCCCACAACAACATAGTCGTCGCGGGCCTGAGGGAACACGAGGAGGAGGTAGCGGGCCTGGGTAAGGAGGCAGAGGCATGGATTAGGTGGGGCAGGGGGAGGGTGAATAGGCGGGGACGGAGAGGGCAGGGGGGCGTTCTGTTTTGTCCTGGACCTCACTCCCCACTATCATTTCGTTGGGCCACCCGGTTTTCCTCCCTCCCTGGAGATCCCGCACCGCTTCCCCGCCCCCCGTACCCCATGATGGGCTATGGGGTGGGGTGATGGTGGGACGATGCCGGGATGCGGGGCGGGGTGATGGTGAGGCGGGGTGGCCTCTCTTGGTCCCACCTGAAAAGAGGTTCTGATAGTTGGGGGCCACGCGACCGTCACACTGGGCTCTGACGTCAGCTTCCAGGTGTCGCTGCAGGACTTGGCCAGGTATCCGGTCAGCGCGTATGTCGCTCCGGAGGGTGCCGCCATGGCAAACACGGCGATGTCGGCGCTGGCCTTCTGGTCCGCGATGGAGCTCGTGGCCTGGTTTAAGTTGACGAGATCCGTGTCGTTCCAGTACTTGAGGGTGCCGCTGTAGAGGCGGGCAAGGAGGTTGCAATTGAGGGCCAGGGAGGGCCGGCCGAAGGACTTGGTGTGGAACAGGCCCAGGGCGGAGATGGCGAAGGGAAGTTGGAGGACGGCGCCGATGGGTGAGCCGGGGGTGCCAGTCAGGTTGGACCAGACGAAGGAGTCGAGGGGCATATCCCCGACCTGACTCGCGAAATGGGGGTATGGAAGGAAAGGGGGGGGGGAAGGAAAGGGGGGAAGGGGGAAGGGAGGGTTTAGGGTTTTACACCATCTCACCCTCCCCCTTCATTCCACACTTTTACATCTCACCACTCATCACTTTTTCATTCTCATTTTTCGCTTTCTCACTCACACCACCAAGAGCCTGTTAGGCACCAGAACCCTTCCTAGTTACCCCCCTACCTTGAAGTGGTTGTACGACTGATACATGTTTACGTAATCCGCGAACTCCGCCTGCGCCTCCACACTTCCCACAGTACGGTACGTCATAGTGATGGGCACGCGGGCGCGGCTCTGCAGGATCTGCATCCCGTGGCGAATCATGAGGGCGGAGACGAAGGAGCCGGAGCCGTGCACCTGCGCGTGGTACGACATTGGGTGAAGTGCGAAATGGTAAATGTTGACGTTTATATTGTGGTCGGTGTTGCCTGGTGGTTGTATTCTTTACCACCAACCACCCACCACTAAACTGACCAGATCGTGTTGTACTGCATCGTTTGGCGTTCTTTAAAGGAAGATGACAAACGAAGAATAATACGGCTGCCGCCACCATAACAAACAAAACAGTAACGACCGCACATACAAACATACACACATACACACTCTGTCACCACAATCCCTGCACCCGATGGTCAGTTATGGTCCCCTTCACGACCCTTTTCCGTAGCTAGAAATCACTTCACCATCCTCGCAACCCCAACCGCCCCAACCGGCCCAACCACCATCATGGTCCCCAACACAACTGTTTAGCATCGCCAAGGCATCCATCGGCCCTTCCACCACCCCCATTATCCCCCGCCACACACACACACACACACACACACACACACACACACACACACAAAATTCTTCTTTTATAAATCCCTAACCTTAAAGAAACTATAAGATAAGGTGATCCTGTCCACATCTTCCATATCTGGGTCTTGATCCAAATCCGCACACATACACCCCTACCTGGTACGCGTCCCCCAGTTTCAATGTGCTCTTGGCTTCCTTGTTGTCCAACGCCAACGAGGACACCGTGCTCATCAGGTAGGAGTCCCTTTTCGCGCTGAAGACGAAGTCCTGCTGTCCGGCGTACGTTTGGGTGCTGACGGACTCGATCTGCCAGTTGGGGGTTGCCGCCACTGTCATCGTGCTGCCCAGCAAAGCCGTCAAATTCTTCCGAATCTGTGTCGTGGCGAGGGGCGAGGGGCGAGGGGCGAGGGGCGAGGGGCGAGGGGCGAGGGGGGCGGGAGTGAAAGATCTTCACACGAGTCTAGCTCGTGCTGAATCCATGTCGCCCGGTGACAAACGGACAAACGGACAAATGGACAAACGGACAAACGGACAAATGGACAAACGGACAAATGGACAAACGGACAAATGGACAAACGGACAAACAGGCAGCCCACTCACGTTGTCCGGAAGCGCAATGAAGTTGTACTCCGGCATCAGGTTGGCCACGTCGTCAGACAGCATGTACGTAAGAAACATCTTTAGGAGGCCACCTGTGCGGGCGGGAAGGGGCAGGCAAATAAGTTGCTTGGGGATTCGCCCGTGTGACCATGCCCCCCTGTGTTTTACCCAACGCACCATTTCGGGGGGGGGGGGAAAGATGCAGGGGTGATATAAATCGCGATCTTAGCCACAACTAACAATCCTGACCTAAACCCTGACATCTTCCCCGTCCGCCCAGACCCTAGATCCCAGATCTCAAACCGTACGACCCACCGGTCTCATTGAGATTTGTGACATTCGCCATTACGTAAAAGTACGTCCCGAGCACCATGGGCCACTGCTTTTCCGACGCGTTGGAGTACACTGGGTTCACGTCGGTCCAGTTTGCCGAGGTGAGATTGCTCAGAACGAACTGAGATTGGATGAAGGGCTCTGATGCGATGTCCGAAGTGGTGGACGTCAGCCGAGTGTTTCTGGCGTTCAAGATCTGAACTTCGTTTAGACCTGTACGACATGTACGGCAGATACGATTTCGTTATGCTGTTTAAACGATCGAACCCTGAACATAGGATGATGACCAATAATGCGCAACTACGGACGATCGACCGACCAGGCTTATTTCACACAGCATGCATGTCATATTAACCCTGACTTCCATGCATTAGCAAGCAATGCGGGCAAAGTACGGCGCATGCAGTAGAACCGATGCTACTTACAAAACTTATAACAATACTATAAACTATAAACGACAACCTAAACGCAATAAATTATTTGTTGATAAACTCGTATTACATTAGCGTATATAGAGTGACGCCTAGTTGTCGTACGCAGGGCATGTAGTACGCGCCCCGTACGTACCTGGCAGGTAAACCCGCAGGCCAACGTGTGTAGTCGTAGTCGTACTAGTAGTTATGATAATCTATATCTCTATGCTTTAAAAATATATTCCATCATGGTTCGCTCGTTTTGTAATTCCACAAAATTATGTTTTTGTGCATGAAAATTTGTATCCCTTCAGAGACATGCGACCACATGCTTGTAAATCAGATACTACTATAATACGTACTTAACATGATGACGGCTTTGCGATTAAGATTGAATTCCCACTGTGATGTAATTAAATCACAAGAAGATATGATAATGCACGAGGTATAATACGCTAGGTTCTAATTATCAGTTCCCACAGTACGAACCACCCCCACCATCACCACCATCACTACCACCACCCCCACCCCACCACCCCACAGCACGAACCTGCCGCCAAGCCCTGACCGCTCTCCACATAGCCCAGCGAGTATAGGTTCGATGCCATCTTCTCCACCATGGTCTGGGAGTTGGTCCCGGTGGTCCACCGCCCCGGAGCGTCATCATGCCAGTCGGTCGTCACTCCCACGCGGCGGTTCTGACCGGGCGAGGAGCCAATATCAGTGCTGGCGACGTTGGTAAGGTTGTTCCACTCCGAGCTGCATGCCCTGGAGGGAATGGTTGTTGACAACGACCATATGTGAACATCATCATAGGCGGATAACACGCGGGGACGTCCACGATGAAAACATTGGGTGTTAGGGGGGACGGCGCCTCAGCGGGGCTTCCGCAATGAGTTTGAGCTTCAGCCCCAAGGGCCGCAACTATCAAGAGTGGGAAGGAGGATGGGAGAAGGCATGGCGTGTTTGTGTGTGTTTGTGTGTTTGTGTGTGTGTGGGGGGGAAGGTGTTTTGCGGTACAGTGGTGCGTTCTCCATCATCCAGAGCCAGTGGGGCCAGTGGAGCCAGTGGGGAGACGGGGCAGAGATCCCATTACCTAGGATGCCTGCACTAACGACTGGACCTACGCCTGACTCAATACGTAACAACTCCGCACCTGTCCGCCTCCCTCCTCTTTACACACACACACACACGTACACACGTACGGACACACACGTACGGATACGGATACGTTACGTGGACAGGGAGCACTCGGGAGGCCCCGGGGAGACCAGACTCGGGGAATTCCCACTAACGACTAGTCTAAAAAACGACTTTGTCTAAATTTGTTTAAAGGAGGTAACATCATATAATATAGAATATAAATAAATATGAGTGTGTACAGAGAAAGATGGCATCCCACCGTACTTTTCGGTACGTGCCTGCTTAAGTAGTGCGTCAGCGCGTACGTGCTGCTGGATCCAGGATTTCGGTGTACGATGTTGATTTCATTCCCGATGCGAGCCAGGTCGGGTAAGTGCGAATTGTTCCCCACAATCTCCGAATGGTTCCAGCGGTCGATAGCCCCGCGGAAGATCCGCGCCAGTGTGCACGGCGGCAGGAACAAATCCTACGGGGAAACATACACGCATACACATACACACACATACACACGTACATATATGCTGTAAATGTAGTGTGCATATAGGATATAAATATGTTATAAACATATTATAAACATGTGGTACAATTCAAAACTAAAAATAAATTGCTTAAAACAGGCACCGACGCATGTATGCCGATTTTCGCCTGTCGTGTGCCTTGCCCTTGCCTTTTTCCACACACACACACACACAAGCATACAAACGCATACACACACATACGCCTGAAAATGCATCGTAAGGGGAACAATGATCCCCACAGCAGCAACAACAGCCCCAGCCGGCAAATTGACACAAGTTGCGTTGCCCCACATGGTGTGGAGATTTTTAAACACATCACACGACACAACCAAGAGCGTGAGGAGGAGAGGAACATTTGCACGTGGG
Organism: Volvox reticuliferus; assembly: GCA_019650235.1. NCBI lineage: Eukaryota > Viridiplantae > Chlorophyta > Chlorophyceae > Chlamydomonadales > Volvocaceae > Volvox > Volvox reticuliferus. Next base: position 1,788,013 of record BNCP01000012.1, on the reverse strand, counting down.
TGCAAACAAACAGAGAACCGCATTGTCTCTCACGAATTCACAATTGCGTCTATTTAGCACACAACTGAACATGCACCTGAACACACCTTAAAATTAGAAATGAATGTGCCCGCGGTTTAAACGCAGGTAAAAGTGCATCATCGTACATCGTACATCGTGCCGTACCTCACCAATGCCAGGGATGTTGTGAAAGATTGACACTGACCCCACGAGGAAGGGAACGTGCATCATTTGCTTCGGTGCTTGAATCGAAGCGAAGTTTGTTTTGCTGAGGGGGACATCCCCGCAACCGAAGGCTGAGGTGCTGTTCGTGAACTCATCACCCCCTGCTCCGGAACCAATGGAGCGGTACGACATAGCGATTTTGGGTTTGGTACGCGCCATCATCACGTCCATGACCTGCATTTACCAAAACACGAAAATGAAGTGAACATGGCCGATTAGGAAGTCCAGTGCTGCTGTGTCCGAAGCCCCCCTGCTCCAAATTCAGTGCCCAGTGGTTTCCAATTCAGGCTATCTGCACCTGCCGCAGCTGCGATGAGCTGCTACGCTATAGAATTCATGGACTCATGAAGTTCAGCCAATGAGAGCACCGAGGCGATAACTATCCAACAGGTCCGTAATCATCGCGGATTAAGTGGCTTAATTTGATGTGCTAGATGTCATGAGGGCTACTCTGAGCTGGCCACTGAATCTTCGGTTTGTTTCCTACTATGACGTGCCTAGTGAAAGTGGACGGGAGTGGAGTGGACGCATACACCATCGGAGAAAAAACAAATGCGGCCAACATGAGGAGGTAGGGCCGCGTGGCCTCGTGAATATTGAAATGAAGGCGTGTGGGAGCCTGCGGGCAGATGCCAGCGCATAACGACAGCTGCGACCGGGAATGAGGTGCCTTGTACTACACAGCAACAACAACCTTTACTCTTTTAGGGATCAAGGTGCATCCCCAGATTCTAAATCACGAGATAAAGTTCGCCAGGACGCCAAGCGTGCCAAACGGCTTTGAGCTGCACATACCGTCGGTAACGAAATCGCCGTCCAAACCTCCTTAATCATGACTTACCCGCCAGATAATTGGGGCAGGGTTAGATGTACCCGAACCATGAACTTGGTATAATGGCATGCTTGCGGTGTTCTGTGAACGCGCAACGCCGGCCCAGGCCAGGAGCAAGATGGCCAGTGTGAGGGCAAGATATCCAGCGATGGCCTTGCCATGTTTTGTCATTGTAATAATATGAGGAGTGTTTGATCACTAAGCCTCTTCAACCTGCCAAATGGAGGATGGAGCACAAACGAGATACTGTCACACTTATCTGCGGAGCGACAAGATTACCTCTACCCTAAAGATTCATTTTTAAAAATAGAATGAAGATCAGTAATATCACCTCAAAATCGCTTATGTCAGCCTGCTTTCGTTGGACTTTTACTCAATAACCGAAAACGAAGGGATGAATACGTCAGTACGAGAGCGAATCCAGCAAAAATAAGTTGATTATAGGTTGTTTTTCGCATACGTAGCGCCAGAACTTACAAATATCCAGTTGGATCACACCCCTATGCGCTCCGCAGCTCGCAGCTTGCTTCACCGCGGTGGGAAAAAATAAGGATGCCGTCCCGTGGCATGGAAGTTAACTCTGCATACATCGCGGGATGTATCTGTGCTATAACTGCTGGTGTGTTTCTTGCAACACAAAGCGGTATCAACTCGACGCTGGGCTCCCTAACGGGTCGCAGCTTTGCGGCTGTGGTTAGCTTTGTTGTGGGCCTTGCAGTGCTTATCGTTTTCTGGTTGGTAGATGTTTATGGCGTGGGTAATAAAGGACCTAATCGGCAATCGGTCGCAGGTAAGCGTATATGTGTTAGATTGGGTGCCGTCCGTACGGTTGAAATCTTAGGTTGTTATGATTCTGCGAAGGACATACTGACCGGGGGACCAATGTCTTTCGCGTCTTTGCTAAACACCCAACCATTTCATCGTCTTCCTTCGTTGAAAACCCAGCTCCCAAGCCATTTATTGTCCGCCTTCCCTCCCATAAATATTTGCCTGGCTGGCCCTCACGGTCCCGAACTGTTCCCGATCTGGGTCACACGGTGGTTCCGCTATGTTACCTGTGGCAGCTGCGCCCTGGTGGAGCTGGACCGGCGGCCTGTTGGGAGCCTGGTACGTGGCGGTCGTAATCATTTTCGCCAAAACGTTGGGCGCCGCTACTTTGATGGCCATCTTCGTCACAGCGCAACTCAGCACTGCAGTAGCGTTGGATGCATTGGGCTGGGTGGGCTTCAGGTGAGGCCCTGGATCTACCACCCGCACATGTACGTACGGCATGATGCATCAACGCATTATTTATTCATAACGTCTAATCGTAGAACGCTGCGGAGGAAAGCTGCTATTCCGCTTGGACACTCGCTCCTAACGCTCGCTCAATGGCGTTGCGTCATGAAATAACGAGGGGCGTTTAGGGGCTTAATTGAGACCCTTGAGGCCATGAGGCTCTCATCGTAACTGACAGGATTTGTGGCGCCTGGTCGGTCCCCTGGCCCCCATCATCCCCTTTATAATATATGCCCCGTCGGCTTTGGTTGATGTCATCATTGGATGCATGAAGCACGGCCTGCATTACCCATAGGGCGACATGAGCGCGTATGTTCATCGTAACGTCTGTTTGCCATCGCAGGCGGCGGCCCTTGCACTGGGCGAGGATTGCCGGACTGCTGTTGATGATAGCTGGCGTGGCGCTCGTGACATATTTTGACGGCTCGACGGGGACACGTGGCGCCCCGGCCATTCCCGCCACAGCCACGGGGTCGGCGGTGGAGAAGGGGTTCCAGCCGGGAGGTGACAGCGAGCCCCTAATCCAGACCGCCCTCAGCACGGACGGTCTGCCGCGGACAGTGCCGGTAGTCGTTTCGGAGGAACCCGAGGCGGAGGACCCCACCCATCGGCCGCTGACGCAAAGCGATAGCGACCCCGTGAAGCAAAGCGATAGCGACGATGAGCGTCGCAAACGCCATAGACGTGGTACAAAGGCAGAAGTTGAGATGGCGAGTGGTACGTTGGGCGCGCCTTCCCTACCGGATGCTTAATTGCTATTGTCCACAGGCATGGACAAGCCGCGTGTGACGGACCGCACCGCGTACTTATGGATATGGGGTACGCGCGCCCTGGTGTGTTGCAGTTGTGGGACGGACAGGGCAGCACTGCTCGGAGGGGACTTGTTCACCTAAACGTGACGGGGGGTGGGGTCTTAGGGTGGACACCCAGTCGGTATATGTACGGCTTCCTGGTGATGTGAATTGATGGTAAGGTAAGGGGATTCCGAAAGGTCATGGGCAGCAGCAGGGTACGCGCTCCATATCCTCCTGGAAACATGGTGAGCAAAACCTGGCGTGTCTTGGCGTGTGTGGGGTATGTGGTCGTGCAGCAGTTGGGACGTAAGGTGTTAGTTAGTTGGTAGTTCAACTGGTAAATGCTACGCAAATAGTTATGTGCTTTGTGCGTGCGTCGGGCGGGCAGGACGACAGGAGGAGAGCTCATCGGTGTTGCGAACCCGTCCGTGGCCACACCGCACCATGTAAGGGGCTATAAGAATAATTAATTATGGGTATTCGTCATAGCATGGCGCCCACCTCTACAGCATCGCAACCCTAATCCCCAACCGCTTGCTGCTACTGACGATGGCGGTGGCCAACAAAATCACTGGACACATGGACGTAGCTGGATGCGAACGGAACCCATCGTGGAATGGGTGGGCGATTGTGGACGATGGATTAACGGCAATAAACGGACGATCAATAGGCATTGAATATTAAACAGCATGGACGCACAGGCTTGGGTACTCCGCTCGCTCCTCTTAATCACCGTGACTTTTGCACAATGTGCGCAATTTTCTGTCTCCCGCCGTTACGGCGAGATTTTATTTTCTTATCATTTTTTGTGAGTGGTCTTCCTGGCGATCGGTCTTCCTGCCGGCCTCTTCCATCATATGCCTTTGGGATGCTATGGCTACTGCTTGCTAGCGGATGCTCCACGATCGCCCGATGATGTAATGTTGGCAGTTTTATCCGGAGTAGAGGCAGTGGGAGGCAGTTTTGTGCAAACGTACATCTGGTTATGCGAACTAGATGGTGCATACGGTGCAGTGGGCGGTTAGATTCACGTGCTAGGGCCATCGTCATCTCGCGCGACAGATCCGCTGTCTATCATCTGATGGCGTACCTGGAGTGCGTGTGCGGGTCGTGGATGGTGGATGAGGAGGGTGAACCTGTTCGAACTGTTGAGCTTTGGGTCGTCCAACCAACGTTGGCGACTACTGGTGATGATGAGGATAAAGATGAGGATGGTGGTGTTGGTGTTGGTGTTGGTGGTGATGAGGATAAAGATGAGGATGGTGGTGGGGATAGTGTGGAGGCGTGTTGACATTACGACTTATCATCAGTCCGGTCTGAATGCGCGTTTGAGTTCAATGATGGGGTTCATGATCGGTCCGAAAGGAGTGGCACCTTGCGTTTTTGGTGTAGGATAGGGGGGTTTTGCTTCACCCGTGGTCACTACCTGGCAGTCCCTACTTTCCCCAGTATTTCGGGGCACCCCCATCCATTCACCCACGCGGACTTCTCCGAAACCAGTGATTTTGCCCGCCGGGTCAGCACCCACCACCGGCATCCAATGGAATCTGCCGGATCAACAGCGGCATCAACTCCATTCCTGGTCAGCTCGCAGGTCACTTTTATCGGGGTCTGTCACCGTCCATCGTAGTGGGGGCACATCCACCCTCAACCGATGGAGGGATTTTTATCCCGTTCAATGCTTTTGTATGTAGTAGGCTGGTCAAGGGCAACACTAACACGTGCCCCTCCGACTCGCCCTGCCTCCGCTTTTCATTACTAGCCAACCTTAGGGCTATGGCGTCGATCCATCTGAAGAGGGCCACTCAGCCGGCCATCAGGCCCCATGCAGTATTTCATAACACAATGGGCGCCGGGTTAGGCCACGTCAGGTGCTTTTAGATCCCGTGACCGGCTCGATACGCGGCTAGGTAATCCGTATCGATTGTTGTTTACAAAATGGTAGATACGAGGCTCCGAAACCCCATGGGTCACAAGCTGATACGCACGACCATGTGCACCTGCGTATCGTGCATACGGAAACACACGCAGAGGCCTGCCCGACCTAGATAAAGGTATTCAGATAGCCCAATCAGCAACTGCTTGCCTTCACGGTATGTGAAGCTGTCCTTTTATCCTGGCTCCTTCCTAATGTGTAGGTCGGGCCATGCCGGGCTGTGCTGGGTCACAGTCGCCACCAGGATGTGGTAAGAAGTAACGGAGCGATGATACCCGGTGGCGCTCGCTCCGTTCGTTTCAATCTGTCGCTATCGACCGCAGACGCTCATACCAGGGGTGAAGGCCCCGCCTCCGTCATAAGGCCCGCCAGGGCATCCGTCCCCCCGGCGGATAATGGATGCTGCGGCAACGATGTGAAGTGAACCTGTTGCGCTTGGTTGTTGATTTTGGCGAACAGAAGCCGTAACACGCGCTCGCGATCCTCCCAGGGCAAGTCTCGAATATCAGATGCCACACGGTTGCCGCCGCCGTTCCCTTGGCCAGCGGCGCCGGAGACGGAGGCAGCGGCGGTGGCGGGGCTGCCCGAGGTATCGCCTGGCTGGCGGGGGAAGAGGCTCTCTCTCTCAATCTCCCGCCGCACCGCATGCAGGCTGGACAGCAGGAAGGCCTCCACATCGCTGCGCTGAAGCAGGACCTCCTGCAGCCAGGGAAGGGCCGGACAAAACAACGGACCCATGGATAACAGCCCGCGAGAACCCGGCGGCGAGGGCTGCGCTGCGCCGCATCAGGTTATGACCGCGTAACCAAAACGCTGTAATGAACAACCCGGGAGAAGATGGCGCATGAGAGCTCCAGCTTATATTTCCCACCCCCTAAAGTAATTCTCAAAACGCTGAGGAGCCCCCAGTCCGACAGGTGCCGCCCCTTATGGATCCGTCCCGTACACGATTTGGATGCTCAGCTCACAAACTGACAAACTAACAAACTGACAAACTGAAAAGCTGGCAGACTAGGGGGCTCCAACTCCATGGGATGTCGGTATTAGATGAGCACCTAGCACCACATGGCCCATCAGTTCAGCAGCCTGATGGGGTCCGTTCGACTTTTAATGCCTTCCCGATCCCGTCCGCCCACACGCTTATTAGCCGTGCTGGATGATAGCCCCCCCTCGGGATCAGCTATTTGCGCTTCGCTGCACTCTGTTGATACCTGCGCCAGCCGCCGCACGTTTTTGAGCTCTCGCGTCTTGAGCTTTACTAATCTCCGCAGCGCCTCGGCCTCCGCCTGCACGTCCGCCAGGGCCGCCGCAGCGGCTTTGGCACTGGCCTGCCGCTCCCGATCAAAGTCCTGAACCACCTGCTGAAGACTGTTTTCTAGCGATGAGATGCGCGCTTGGGACTCCTTCAGAGCCGCGGCTTGACGGGCGCCCCGCTGCGCATAGCCTGCCTCGATGTCCGTCTTGAGCCCCACCTCACGGGTCAGCCGCGCGCGAGCCTCCTCTAACACACGCACTTCCGCCTGCAACGCCTCCGTCTCCTGAAGGGACCAGGGGGAAAGTACACATGTACGCGACCGGTTTCTCCAACCGGTCTCCAACCGTTCTGCAACCAATATCTCAGTACGTTATCTCGTGCGTATAATTCTGTACGTTCTGCCGTACATGGTCACTTGTACGAATAACGGACGGAACCAAGAAACCAAGGATTAAAACTCCGGCGGAGTTGGTCAAAGATCCAAGTGGTGATTCGCAGGAGCACTTTGCAAAGAAACGTTTTGGGAAGCTGAGGGATCCCTAGGAGCCGTCTGGGGCTTTGAGAGTAATGAGAAGAAGAGTCGTGACATGATGTACAACTTAAGGGGAGGAGCCGAACCCACACCATATTGGTTTGGGCGGTGAGCGTGTAGGAAAATGCAACATGCCTTCATTTATGTCTAAAGGCTCGCAGCCTGCTCGGCTCGGCCCACCTGCACGTGGATCTTGAGCTCCTCCGCCATGCGCCGGTTCTGTGCCAGAATCCGCTTCACGGACGCGTCCAGCCGCTCATCCACTTCCTCTTCGGCGCTTTTCTTTAACTCCTCCAACCTCTGCTCGTACTCCTTTCGCATGCGAGTATTGAGCTCAAAGTAGTACCTGGCAGAGTGATGTGTGGTGGAGGTGGGGTGGAGGTGAGGCTAGGAACTGTGCAGTGTGCTGGCACGGAGTGCGTTTGGCGCATTGCCCCTGGGCAGTTCGGGTCAATGCCCCTCAGTGGTGGGCTTTTAAGCAGGCAATCTCGCCACCCGGCATCAGACATCAGTATCGGGCAGGTGTTCCGCAAACGTTGCAAACATAATTGCGGTCGAAAGTATTAATCAACCGCGTACGTCACGATGCAACTTAGCCAAGCAGCCGAGACTTCAGTTCTGGTTTAATTCTAGTATAGGCACGTCTGATGGGCGTCCGGTCCGAGTCGTGGTGATCATGGCTATTATCCTCACCTAGGCAACAGACACCAAGCTGCCTCCCTCCCCCACTCCCCAAAGATCGCTCGCTTCCAAACGCACACCCTCTCGCCAGCCACCACTCACCTGTCCAGCTCCACCCGCTGCTGCTCCAACTTCTCGGTGAGGACCTGGTTCTCCTCTTTCAGCCGCATCAGCGCTTCCTCCACCTCGGCCTGGCGCTCCTTAAACTCCAACACGTTGTTCAGCTCAGCCTGCAGGAGAGAAGAGACATGACCCCAGGCAGCTTTGCTAAACAGAACGGTCGTCCCCACCTTTCATATACACATATACACACATATGTATATATATATATATATACATGTATATGTCTTCATAGATTCCGGTGATTACTGGTGGGTCTAGGTGGACCTTCGTGAGGTCTGGCGCGCGCTGGTGCCTTTCCATATCACATGACTTTCCATCGGCTCTCCAAGAGCCAGTCCCTTTGCTAGCCCCCTCTCGTGGACCGCAGCTCGAGATCGATGAAGCTGCGGAATCGACGCGTACCGATATGTCCCGTATGTGATATCGTATGCAGCACCGTTGAAAAGGGGAGCATGCCTGTCAGATGCACCATCAACTAGCCCGCCCTCCCCCCAACCTCAAAGGTACTTCTCATGAGTCGCCATAATTCGATCATTGACCTCCACCTCACCTGCAGTGAGTCGATGGTGCCCTGCAGCTCCCTCGCCCGTGCCTCGCCATCGGCACGTATCTTGGCCTTCTCCTTGTCAGAAGCCTCCTTGTAGGCCGCCATCTCAGCATCCTTGTCTTGGGCGAGCTGCAGTGACACGTCCACGGGTTGGGAAACCCAAAATAAACGAATTGCCATCCGCGTGCACATACACGCAGAAACAAACAGAAACAAACAGAAACAAACAGAAACATGCAAACGTGCGTGCGTCGGTCCATGAATAAAATTCTACACATTAGTACCTGGTTGGGGTTTACCTAGGCGTTTCTAGTACTTCTTAGACGTTTAATTAAAGTTTCTGAGGCTTATGAAGGAGTTCTTGTGGCTTGTGGGATTGGACCCCCTAGCAGCCGAGGCTGAATTGAAACCTAAAACGTTCTTAACCCCCATATCCCCAGCCTGCCGTGGATGACCCTCCTCTGCAATCATTTAGGAGATTCACTATTTCGTTTTATTTTCTCCTTAGCGCACTTAGTGCATGTGAATCTAGTAGCAATAATAATAAGAGTAGTAAATTTAACATCACTAAAAAAGACATTCCTAACCCCACCCGCACTCCTTCCTCCCCGTGTGAGGCAGCACTCCGCTTGCATCGGCGCTTCAAAGGATCTTTTCCAAAGAGCCCTCCGGCCCTGCACCAGCGCGTTATCTGGAGTCACAGTTTCCCTTCTCCCCACCCCCACCCCCACCCAAAAACGACTCCTTCACTCCCTCCCCACCAGCTGTCTGTGCCCGCACCTTGATGAGGTCTGCCTCAAGTGCCGCGATCTTCTCAGTCTTAGTAAGTAGTTCCCGGCGCAGGTGCTCCGTAACCTGCAGGTTTGGAATAACAGACGGAAGGGAGTAAATGCGCGCGCGCCGCAGACCGAAACTCCCACGGGTAACCGCAACCTTGATGTTGCGGCAACCCTCACATCCCACACATGGGGGTATTTAATCCTATTAGGATTATGAGCAATCTACAAATATTCGATGTCCGCGTTTCCCTCTGCATCACGGCAGACCCAGAGTTATATCATCAGGCGTATAATTGTCCGTACAATTATCCGTACAATCCGTTGAGGCGCACCCAAAGAGGCAGAACCGACCTTCAAAGTACTAAGTTACTACTCTATCAGCATCACGCCCCCAGCCGCGTCGGAGCATCTGGGTCGTAATCACTCACGCCGTAATGAGGACCGGTTTCAGAGAATCCGCCCACTCGATTTGCATTTACCGCCTTCAGGACTACCCCCTTAAAGAACCGGTCTAGCGAGCACCAGGACTGGGGTGTACTTCCGTACTGACGCCGTGCCGCTGCTGCGAGCTGCTACCATTTGGTAGCCCGCTTAACAGATTAAGGAATGACGGTGGTGGTGGTGGTGGATATCTGACAAAGTGGGGGCGAATTCGGGCCCCGCATGCAGACTCATCTCAAACTCGAGATGGAGCAACTGAAGCTCGATCTGTTCTAAGTGCACGGTTTCCCTGGAAGGGTGAGGCCGGGTTCCCTGAAAAGACGGTTAGGAGCGCCCACTGCTACGGCATAACGGGTTCTGCAGCCGGCGCTGATCATAACTCCGAACACAAGGGGAAACGCTCGAACTACAGCGAGCTGGTTTGCGCCGAGTCGAGTGCAGAAACCCAGTTCGCTTTGTTACACCAACGCACCTGGTAGTTCTCCCGCTGCGTATCCTCAAGCTGCTTGAGGAGCACACGGTTCTCATCTGCCACTTTGCTGAACTGGCTCTTCGTCTCTGCCAATGCCTTCTTCTTGCGCTGGTTTCTGCCATCACGAACGCATCCCGACGTGGGTCAACAGCACGAAGCAGGACATGGTGGCCAATAAGGCTGTAACAAGTTTTCTTTGCACCAGTATCGTACACTTGTCGCGCATAAAGAGCCATGGCTCCATTAAAATCTGAGGCACTTACTCCGCAAGAATGACATATTGCGTCGCCGTCAACTCCGTTGAGATTTCGTCAGCCATTTCAGCTAACGCACGCTTAAGTTATCTATAAAGGAATATAATTAACGCGGAAACACCCCACGCCACGGTAGAAACCCAAACTTGTAAGTCGCGTCAAAGAAAGATCAAAAACTGAAATAATAATACATAACTATTTATCTATATGATAGTCATATGGGTCTCATTTATCCTCGGTGTTGCTTAATGCTATCTGTTCGTGGCTCCTTTGAAAAATGTGCATAGGCGCACCACAAGATTTTTGAGGATAAAGAGATAAAGGAAGTTCAACTTGGATTTAGAAATGCCCTTACAGGAACGCTAGAGGGAATCCTACGAAATGGTCACACGAGCTTCCCAATGTACGATGACTCCCATCTTGACGACTCGGGTATCCGATCGCACAGTAATCACAGATTTCCATGCCTTAAAATATAAGAGGGAAGAAACTCTACCAATGAATCGTCTACAAGTCTTCGCCCAAGCTCCTCGCCGTCCTTAACCCTCCCAACGGAAGGCACTTTTTAACCGTAGGTGTGACAACCTGCAGGATTTTGCCTGCGCGCTCAATCTTCTCCACCATTGTGGGAACGTGACTCCCATCTTCATCCCTAGAATTACAGTCCGTAAAGCCCAGCAGGGCATCGTACAGCGCTATCAGGCAGTACGCATCCGTTGCAGCGTACAGCACCTGCTCTTCCGTCAACGGCCGGCAAGCCCAGTTGCTAGTTTGCTGCGTTTTGTCTAACGCTTCTCCAAGTACCTGCGGATAATAAAACGAGATCGAAAAATGGTGAATAGTGTATTAGAAGCCGGCTAGAACCAATTCGTACATCTTCTGTACGTGCACGGGGCGCACGTTTTGTGGAAACAAACCAAAAGCCAAACCGGCCCCCAAAGACTTCCAACACACACACATCCTCACCAGTGCCACCAGCCTGCTAAGACTGATCTGCGGCGTCCGCGCCAGGTCCTGTCGGAGGCAGCGGGCCAGGGCCACCACATCCACACAAAGACGACATTGGTTTCGGAGCGCTGTTGTAGCAAAGCCGCCACTGCCATTTCCGCGGTTGTTCCTGCTGCTACCGCCACGGCTACCAGTACGCGGTCGGCTTGCTCTATAGCTCCCCGCAGTGCTGCCTCCATTGTCTCCAGTGCTGCCATCGTCGGAGGCCGGAGCCGAAAGATCCACGCTGCTGGATCTTTCCCCCCCGGCGGAGGAGCGCTGCCCGGCGGCGGCACCGGCGCTGGCGCTGCCGGCATTAGCGGCTGGCTGCAGGCGGCTGCTACTTGATTCCGTGAAGCACGGCAGGTGCGGGTAGGACTCACACAGCCGGTCCAGATCTGTCCAGCGCAGAGGTTTCTTGGATTGGATTCATCGGGGGTTGGCGGTTAAGGTGTACGAAACACGGGTACGAACATAACGGATCTAGGACCTCAGAAACCCACCACCATGACAATAAATAACTTACCTGCCGGGTTACAAATACTCAAGCAGGCTATTCAGGATGAAACCCACCCCCCAGCCTCCGGTCCAGCAGATTTTCAGCCGTCCTTCTCACCATCTGCCCCCCGCCCCCTGCCCCCTGCCACCTCGCGCCCCGTGACGCTCTCATTGCCCACCCATACACCCACCGGTCACCAACTGGAAGCCCAACTTGACGATTTGTTCCGAAGACAGGAGGCGGGATAGGAAACCACTTAGGGCCAGAGCGCCCTCCGACAGAGAATCCTTACGGGCCGGTGCCGGTGCCGGTGTTGGCGTCGGTGCCACAGCGCCAGCGACAGCCCCCCCCGACCCCCCCTCCTCTTCCGTTTGTTCACCATCAGCATGATCATGATCCCCATCATCACCATGCTCCTCTTGGTAGTGGTGCTGGAGGTGGTTTCGGAGCTGCTTGGGCTCTTCAGGTGCCATGAGGCCGAGCAAGTCCAGCAGGTACACGCGGTCCCGAGTGGCGACCTGAAGCGGGGGCAGCCACAGATCAGTCAAGGGGGACATAAACGTCGCGTTCCGAGGGTTTAATATAACTCTCCTGACTTCCTTTTTTGGTCCGCATGATAATCTTTAGAAACCCACCTCCAGAGCGCATCCGGAGTTGCTATGATACAAAGGATACAAATCGCGGCATTGGTAATCTTATCCAAATGAAGGTGAGATGGAAGGGACGAGCGTCGGGAACGGAAGAGATGGAAGGGACGGGGGCTGAGTCGATGAAGATGAGAAGACGGGGAATATGAAAGGCCGTGCGGGGGATGGACATGGGGAGACGCTCACTGAGGCTAAGAGGTACAGAGTGCGTATAGAAATTATAAAATATGGGCTGCGAAGGTGGGGCGGATCCTAACGTTGGATTCAAATGAGTATGTGGATCCAGCTATGTGGATCCAGCTATGTGGATCCAGCTATGTGGATCCAGCTATGTGGATCCAGCTATGTGGATCCAGCTATGTGGATCCAGCTATGTGGATCGCATTCAGAGGCCAACAAAGCCGCGCTGCGAAGTGCGATGTGGGAGAGTCTACCCAGAACGGACCATAGAAGATTCGGGTACGACATAAAGTACGTTAATTCTGCACACCTGCAGGACTGACACGGGATTCTTGGGCTGATGTCGTTCGTACGGTGCCCACTCGCAGTCTAGCGCAACAACCCGGGCAAGATCCGCCAGTGGCGTCGTCAGCGCCGCCGCCGCCGCCGTCGCTGTCGCCGCAGCCGCCGCTGCTGCTGTCGCCGTGCTTGTCGCCGCCGCCGCCGCCGTCGCTGTCGCCGTCGCCGTCACGTCGCTGCCGATACCCCGCCCTTTCGCGTCGACCTCTGCGGATTCGTCGCCGTCCCGCTCCTCTTCCTCCTCTTCCTGCACCGCCCGCGGGAGTGCGAAAATCTCCCGCTGCATCTCTGCCACCTCTGTAGCAGTGGACACAAGCCGTACGGCGGCCAGCGGTAACCGCATGCGCCAGCCAGTCGCCACCCGCCCCCCCACTGCCTGTGCTCCCACGTCGCTGTCCTGTGCCCGGAAGCCCACCGCCCCATCCTCTTCGTCCTCTAGCCGCCCTGGGGCCTCCCGCCCTCCTGCAGCCGCCCCAACAGATATGCCACCACGAAGGGTGGTTTGCGTCGAAGTCATCGGTCGGTTTGCCGGTCGGTGCGCTTCTAAGGATATCGTCCTCTTGGCCGTCTCCGCCTCCTCCCGTTGCAGCAGCTCTTGCGGCCGCTGCTGTGAATGCCTGTTCGAGGGTACGGACGCGGCATTGGACGAAACTCCGGTGAGAGAGGAACGTCCATTGACCCATGGGTCAATGGATGACTGCCGCCCGGCGGCGGCTGGCTGAGCGAGTTTGAACCCCTCAGCGACCGCTCGCCGCTCCGACGCGTTTACCCCTGCTCCCACAGTCGCCGAAGCCGCTACCGCCGCCAGCGGTTCCTTCCTCGATGCCCCCAACGGTTCGTCTTCCACCGGCCACGGTTGTTGCCCTCTAAGTTGCTGCAGTCGCAGCAGCTCCGCGGCGGTGGCGGGGCTGCCGAGACCCGCGCGCTGGGCGGCGCGAAGGGCGTTGTTGAGGTGGTCTCTGAGGACAACAGGGCGGGGCCACGCAGAGGTTGATAACAAGGGGAAACACGCATGGGAGGGAGTTCGGGGCGGCACTGCGGGCACAGGCAAGAGACGGGAGGGTACGGAGAGCACGAGAGGAAAGAGGGGAGGGATTAGGATCCCATCTCGCGACGGACATGCGGAATGCACGGATAACCCGTACGACGTGGCAAACACACATACACACACGCACACGGACTTCGTTTCAGCTTTCCAACCTTTCCGTCGTTAATTTGTTCCTGCCTTCCCTTGTGATCAACTAATTATTAACGACTAACTGTCAAAACCCTATTAACTTACCCATCACCCGTCCTGCCCTTTCCATTCTAAATATCCTCTATACGGCCATGCAAGGGTTTGATCTTCCTCCATTAAAATCACACATACACACATACATACACATCCTGAACGGTTTCCCCGGCGTCTTCCCCCTCCCCGCGGGTCTCTCACTTGTTCTTGTGTATGACAATCACGGAATGGCATACGACATCAAGCACGTCCTCACGCAGCTGCCGAGGACTTCCTGGCGAGGTTTGTTGCTGCGACGGCTGCAAGGAAGTAGTTGTGGCCGGAGATGAACTGCCGGTTCTGTCTGACGTTGAGGTTGCTGTTGTGGTGGCTCGGTGTGCTCCAGGGTGGGGTTGTACCCGGCCTGTGATTGCCACGATGGAGCCGACTTTGACCTGTGCAGCCACGAGACAGGGTTCTCGATCCTTGCTGTAAATAAAAGACACGCAAACGCGCAAACACACAAGCAAAAACACAAACACGAGCGCACACGCGTACACGTGTGTTTTGGCATTTCCTGACCCCCTCCATTCCTCCCCAAGCCCCCTGGAGCCCACCCCACATCCTTCCGGGGCCCCCCAACCCGCACCCTTTTATCCTCCTCCCAATACTTCGGAGCTTCGTTCGGAGCGTGACGTTGGGCTTTGTCCGTTGAAGCTTCAGCCCTAACCCCTTCTCCCCCCGTTCCCCCCCGAGGGCCCTGCCTCTGACCTTCGCAGGTTCGTTTGCTGGCCCCTTCTCCCTCCCTCTCAGGACCCCACCCTCCGCCCTCCGCAAGCGCACCTGGTCCATGAGCGCCTGGGCCTTATCTCGACCCACATTCCGCTCCAGAGTCTTACCCAGGATGAGCTGCACCTCCACAGGCTGACCTGGCGGAGTTAAGCGGTCCAAGCGGTTGGGTGGTTGAAGTGGTTAAGCGGTTACTTTCTCTCCCACGCTCTTCCCGCGAAGGCGGACAGAATGCAACTGAATTCCGCTTTGACTGCCAGCTGCTGCTTTTCGCCGCAAAAAATATTTTATGCTAGGTTTATGTACTGCTATTTCACTGCATCTGTCGAACACCTCCATATCGTGCCGTACTCTCATGTAAACACACCTGATTCCGGGTGGCGCCACAGCCGCCGAAGAAAAACCGCCTGTCCGTCCCCCGGCAACACCGGAACTAACTGCTCCGGAACCAAATTAACGAACTGCAACAACCGCGCGATACGTCGCCTCTGGGCAACCACCCCAACCAGTTCCACTGACTGGCTACCGGACGGCCATGGTAACGGCAGCGGCGGCAGCGACGGCTGGGATGTTGTGGCGCCGCCCACCGCGGACACGGTGGCGGCGGCAGCCCCGACGGAGACGTCGGCGACGATGCCGTTGGAGTACGACAGCAAATCGGGTACGGCGACACTGATCTCCTTATCAGGATCGCCGCCGCCGCCATACACGACGGCGAGACGGGTCACGGCGGTGTCGACAAGGGTACGCAGCCGTACACGGTGGCCTGATTCTCCGATGTGTGAATGGATTGTGACCAGGAGCTTAATCAAGACATGGATCAGGACAGGAGTTTTTCATGACGCTTTTTAAATGTTGAGATATGATCTCTGTGAGGAATCATATCTGTTCTGGATCCAAACCTGGATCTAAATCTGAATCTAAATCTGGATCAGGAACATTTGCCCACTCGGACAGGACCGATTCAAAGAACGGCTGCCGGTGCTTCATGTCCTTTTCCAGCTACCCCTCTCCCCCTGTTCCCCCACCTCCCCCCTGTCCCCTTTGACCCCCTGCCCCTCCCCTGTCTTTGCCATCACTCACCAAAGGGCGGCACTGTCCCCACCGCGAACCCCGTGTGGGTCAAAACTTCATCCGCACGAGCCAGCCGTAGCCGCCGCCGGGGGACCTGAGCCAAAAGGACACAGTACGACGAAACCCGCATGAAGTAGATAACCGAGCAAAGACCAAAACCCCGGGCTGGGGTTTAGGGGGGTAGGGGTCAATGCGGGAGATGCGAGGGTGTGTTTAAGGGGCTCAAATGCATTGCACAATGTACGAACATACCCAGTGGTAGATGACTCAACCGCTGCGCTACAGGTGCGCTACAGCTCAGGAAAGATGTTTTGACGTTCCCCATAAGGCCCACCCGATACAGCAGGTTTTTTAAATTCCCCGCTCCAGAGATCCCCTCCTCGCCCGTCTCATCTGCCAAGAAGAGTTTCGTGGTTTTTACGAAATTCATTCCTAAGATTATAACCCTCGTCCGGATGCCTCCAATGCCGTATCTGGCGATTCCGTGTTCTTTCCGTAAGGCCCACCTTCAGCAGCTCCGCAACCCGGCGCTCATCCACTCGGTCCTCCAGCCGTACAACCACAAGCAGTGGGACGAGCTGCGGCCTCTCAGACCGTCCTTCCGCGACCTCCATCATCACGATCGATTTGACAATACCCTGGCCGGCAGGTAGGCTCCCTGGAGTCACCTCCGAAACCACCTCTGCCCGTATGCCCTGTTTGGCGAGGAAGGTGTGGAGGTCAGTGGAGGTCAGGCGCTGCTGGCCGTCACTGCTGCTTTTGCTCAAGTTCACGTTACTGCTACAGGTGCTGCTAATGCTGATGCCGCAGCTATCGCGCGAAGCTGCCACGATGCTTGCTGCGGCGTCAGGATCATCTCCCCCCTTCACCATCTGCTCCCCCTCGATTGAGGGAACCTTTTCAACCTCCGGGGCTGCGGAAATCAACCTCGGGGAAGATGCTCCTCCCAACTCCAGGGAGGTGACGGCTGATACGGCTGCGGAGGCGGCGGCGGATGTTCGTTCTCCGACATCAACATCAACAATGGCGGCGAGGCTTTTGAGCCCCGTCGCCGCACCCTCTGGCTGGTCCCAACTCCCATGGCAATCGGCAGCCGCGGCACGATGGCGCGAGGAGCACTGGACGGTGGCCGTCCCGCAGAACGACCCATGGGTCAGTACTGAGGTGTTATGGGTGACATCTCTGTATTTGTATTGGGGAGGCTGGCGGGATGAGGATGGTGCCGGATGATAGCTGCTGAAAGCGGGTGGCGATTGTACAACAAAGGCATGGTTCTGGAGGTACGGCATGATGGGGCACGTGTCCCTGAGGGTGCGGGGTGGCGGGGTAACTAGGTAACCAGGATTTAGCTCAACACGAACACGTTAATAGAACCAGTATTCGAGTACGACTCGACGCAGGTGGATTGTTAACAGCCACCAAATCGGCACTGGTGACAGTCCGCAAAGAAAGGTGGAGAAATGCAGACCCCGAGACCGTGGGATTGGGATGGGATCAGTGGCATGGTTCATCGGCGGGGGTCAATGGCGGGGAGCAGAGGCTGGTCAGGGGCTGGTAGTGCGATGGTGAGGGTTGATGCAAGAAAGGAAGAATTACGATTAAGTTGGCTGTCAAAAGAACATGTGCAGCATCGTGTGAAAGGAGCGCAATCCAAGTCGAGAGATCCCTTTGTACATAGAGTTAATATCCGCAAAGAGCATGTATCAGTATGAATTATCGCCAACGGCCCCACGGGCCGAGGAACGGCACTTAGAAAGCCATACCACAACCATTTTATGCGAATCTTACGTAGATATAAGCTTTAAATATTTGAATGGTCACTCGCCACGTAGGGTAAAGCCTTTTTGGGGATATCAGGCGTTGATGCGTATGACCTCCGTGCGCCGGTCGTCAACGCATCGCCATAGTGCGAACTTGCGCTTATTTATAATCATGTTTCACTAAGCCCAGGATGTATGGTATGCTATGATTATATAAGGAGTCTGATGTTGCTATGTGTGGCTGATAGTGACGGTTTGCACGGCATTTAGACGCATGTTGCACTCGCGGTTGCGCATCATCTACCATAACACTTATAACTCATAAAAGTAACTCACGATCGATCCTTGCAATTTTGCATCGAGCGTGACTTTGAACTATGTTTAGCGGTAATTAGACATCAACATATATACCCACATCTTCAAGTATCAGTATCTTTCCTCATTTATCCTACTAGCTTGGAGGATAACGTATTTATGTCTATCTTAGGCGCGGCTAGGTTACAGGTAGGCAACCTTTCTTTGATGCATCACGTTCATTACCGACCACATAGCGGTGATCCGACCCCTAATTACATCTAATAGATAACATGATACAAATCTTTCACATATCTTCCATAATGTACAGGCCTCTCGATTTGGGCAGTGCTCAAATTGGCCCCAGGGTCACCCTCTTGGAGGGTCATTTGGATGCAGCCGAAGCACGCGTAGGAAAGCTCCAAGAATTCATATTGGACATCATTCCTATACACATGAAGCCTCTCTGCAATCTAGATTATGCAGCCGTAACTTTTCTGCAGTTAAGCTGCATTGCGGTTGCAAAGTCCCCGCACCGGGAGCCTCGAGGGCAGCGGCGGTTGTGGTCCGCTCTTCCTCCAGCGCTACGGAAGCCGTGAGCCGACAACTTAGTCAGGAAGAAGAATCCACATGGAAGGTAACATGAGCCCATTAGTCCATGACCCGTATTCATACCTGGCATGTATGCTATCATGGCCCGTAGCTCCGCACCTGATTTAGCGTATGTTGAACGTTATTGCTCGAAGCATGATATAATTGTTTCCAGATGTATGATGGAAACAGGAATTTTTTCATCATTTGTAGCATTCCATCTAACCAGCGGGGAGCTCGGATTTGTTACATCCCCTTCCCTTCCCTGCCGTGCGTAGGCAAGCTGTGACGTGTTGGCGAGCTCCTTGGGCCTAGATGCTGACGAGAGTAGCCAGTTGGTTGCGCGGGCATTTGGCTGGACCACTCAGGCGTTCTGGAGGCAGGAAAAGGTGAGGGGGGCAGTGCACGCAGGAGCGCCTTCCCAGGCAAGGTGAGTCCCCTGACAGTGGACCCGAACCTCCAACTGCCACCCCTCCAATTGCCACCATAATATCTACCACCGCCCCACTTTGCCGCCCCATCTACCACACCCAGCCTAGCTGCCACCGCCCAGCTCCGGCACCTTCCATCACCTGCACACAACATCTGCCGCGCACGGCACCACTTGCCCCACCACAGGTAGAGGAGTTGCCAACCCCCACTCAAGTAGAAAATGCACTAGAGGTACTGCAAGTTGATCTGGCTATGACTTCCGAGGAAGCCGCCCGGGTAGTGCGACTGTTTCCGGAGCTGCTGGCGTGCGATGTTGAGGGTCGGCTGCGAGCCAACATCGCGCAACTGGGGAGCCTGTGGAGACTGAAGGTGCGCGGGGCCAGGGGCACACACACAAAGAGGACCGCGGAGTGAGCGAAAGAGCGACGAGAGTAGACGGAGGAGCGCCACCGGTGATGTGCCAGTACACCAGGCGGCCCCGTCGCTTGATTCGTCATCCATCCGCACCCTGTATCTGGCCGTGCTGCTGTTATGGGGGTCACCGAGCCGCGCTGAAGCGATATACATCTTAGGATTCATCTACCATTCGCTTAGCGTTGTTTGGGCTCTGCTGGGTGAATTATATTTTAGTCTCTGCTTTTGGTTTCTCAGTTTTCGGTTAACTTACACACTCCCCGCGGTCACCGCATTCCAGTACTCAATTCCAATACATGCATTCAGGACTATCGACTTCTTGTATGCTTTTACCTCCATGTATGCATACGTTACCTTCAAGGCACAATCTGACCGCAATCCGCGGCACCTCTTTACTCTTTGTCTCATTCCCCGTGCAGGGCCCTACGTTGACTAAGGCAGTTATTCGGCAACCGGCAGTGCTGGGGTACAGTGTCGATTGCAGCGGGGACTGCATCGGGGAATGCAACCGCTGCTGGGCCCGTTTCTAAGATGGCGACCAAGGACTGCCATCAGGACAGGACAGCAGGAGGGCAGATGTGGTGGTACGGATGGTGGATCTAGAATTTGGGAAGGAGCGCCGTTCATCCATTACGTGGTATAAGAGTATATCCTGCGCGGATGGGCACACTGGCATCGAGCCATCGTCATATATTTGCAGCGATTGATGTGATCACATCGTCATCTGCTGAGCGGATGCAGTTGGTGTCGAAATTAGGTAGCAGTGCAGATGTGAAATCCAGCTTCATCAAGAGTCTCAATGGCGATTCTTGGACTATCTTACTGGCTGCGGCATGTTCGTTGAGGTCGTTTGGTCGGGTTAGGCTGCGTTACCTGTGTGTCAGCGGCAGGGTGAATACCATATTTATACGGGTCCCTGTATAGCATAAACAACATGATTCAGTTGTAGTGCATTGTTTCATCGTTTGAGATTTGGGTATTTGTTGGGCTACTTATGAAATAAGGAAAAAGAACGTTTAAGGAACGCGCTGGGCTTGTTAGAGAACTCTGGGCTGGGTTACCATCGACCGCTAATTCTTAACTGTACATCAGCCTATGCACCCCTGCGTCGCACCATGCAGCGACAGGTATGGCGCTGTTCGCAGACAACGAGCTCGTCATGATAACACCGATTTATTTCAATAATCAGCTTCTCCAGATCGCAGTGTCCCAAAACAAACGTTACACGGTTCTTATGTATAATCGCGGTGATACATCTCAGCATGTCATGACGACGTATTTCTGTGCCGTACCAAATACCCTACTGTGTGAGCATTTCTGGGCCGTAGGTGTAATGTATTTCCTAACGCAGTTGATTGCACATACTAATATGTATGAATCTCAAGGGAGAGATCATATATCCAATACGCAATTATTGTTTCCACGTAGTGCTCATTTCATCAAGTCATCAAGAGAATGCTCCGAGCACAATACATCGAGGAAATGTGAAATCAGAAACCACCTCTAGAATCTGTGATCCAGTGCGCCATGATACAACGGGCAATCCAATGAACAGTACCACCTATGTTCCCGTAAAGCACGAGATACCAGCCTTCCTTCCTCATACTGTGTCCTTCCCCATCTCCCCCATCCGACGGAGCAAGCATGATGACGGGCCCCCGCGCACACCACCATGCGCAGGGCTGGTATTTATTGCACGCTGCCGGTGCCAACGCTGTCACCAGCCCCACCCAATCACCTTCCTTCTTTCCTCAACATTATGTGTCATCTGCACCACCGCCGCCGACTCTGTTGACATGCACGCCCTCTACCATCCCTGCAGCATCCGGCATAAAGCGCCCGCCTGTTCCCGTGCCCCGGTCCGTTATTCATCATCATATACCTCCTTCCGAGCCCCCTGTGCCCACGTCCTTTCGTCCATAGCGTCTGGTCCGCATCGCACCGCCACATCATTTATCCCGCCTCATGTGCGCTCCTGCTCCTTCTAGATGCAGCTGCTCCACACCATCTCACCCCACATCATCCAACACCACTCCATCTAGTCTACCCGTCATAAACTGTCTCCATGTCGCAATGCTATCTTCCATCCATCCTTCAATCCCGTGAGGTCTGATTCGTCCCCAACTCGAGCGCCATCTTCGGCAAGTTCTCGCCGCTGGAGCTCCCGCTGCCGCTCCCGCCGCTGCCGCGGTTAATCTTCGAACTCCACATATACGACAGCGCCTTGCGGCCGCTACTGATGCGGCTGGTCATCCTGCCCCGGTAGCTGACCAGATCCGCTACCCGGTCGAGGGCACCGTCTACCGCCGCCACGACCCGCCTCGGCAACAGGGACATCAACCCGGGGAGCAGGATGATGACGGCGGTAGAGCACCACGACACAATCCAAAGGGTACGCCATTGGTGACGGTAACAGAGGATGAAGCCAGCGACAATCATCAGCCAAACCTGCGTGCGCGATGCGGCGGCGTTTGGATCGTTGGGAAGAGGCAGCAGGAAACCAGTTGAGAAGAAAGCGAACAGGCGAAGCGGAGGATGACAGCAGCCAGTTAAATAAACCCCTACGTGGCTGCCCCTAAGCCCTGATCCCCAAACCCATTCATCCTTAAGCACCTCTCCGAGGATCACTGATGCAATATCCTTTCCTTCTCAATGTTGTTGTCCCTACCTGGAACGGCGCACCCACGATTGCGAACTCCTTGACGCTGTAGTTACCCGCGGCGTAAACCATCAGGTTGCACTGGTAGCTGTGGATGGAGCCGGGGAAGGAAGGGGGATGGAGTTGGGGACGGGAAATCGTCCAAAACAAGTTATGGAAAGACGTCAGCAAGATGATGTACATGAACGAATCATCAGGCTCCACCTCACGGGCCCTTCCCGCGCATGGCTATGGCCTGTGGAACCGCCTCATCACACCTTGACTCTAGAGGACTTAAAGGCGACAGGAAAGGGAGCTAGCGCAAAGACCACCGCAGCGGAATAATACATGAACACGCATAAGCACACGTACGTACACGTGTACACCCACACACCCACGCGCACACACACACACACAAGCAAACCAGTCATTCTGAGTAACAAAGTACTGAACGAGTACCCAGACTGTGTGTGCTGGGCCATGAAGTCTGGCGTCTATCTATGTTCACATCTTAGATCATTCCGACAAGGTAAACGTTTTCTAGTTTCCAACATCCAGCGTGATACGTTTCGATTAACACAAGCACATGTGCACTCATTAACCTCAACATCTCATAGAGTACCTGAAGGGGTTCACGAAGCCGGCAGAGGCACCCAACATGATGGCGATGGACACGTCCCGGGGGTTGATGTTCAGCTTCTCACCCGCAATAGCGGCAATGGGATACATGATGGCACCCGCGGCGTTGTTGGTGAGCAACTCCGACATCACCGCAGTGGCGATGTAGATTGCGATGAGTGCGGGACCCGTGCCACCAATGCGGTGACCGATGCTGATGAT
This sequence comes from Volvox reticuliferus, assembly GCA_019650235.1. Taxonomy (NCBI): domain Eukaryota; kingdom Viridiplantae; phylum Chlorophyta; class Chlorophyceae; order Chlamydomonadales; family Volvocaceae; genus Volvox; species Volvox reticuliferus. Next base: position 1,765,170 of record BNCP01000012.1, on the reverse strand, counting down.
GGCATTGGCCACTTTGGCTGCGACGCCGGTGTTTTCCAGCGCGGCTGAGACTCCGAATGCGGCGGCAATGGTGAGGTAGACGTCCCTGGAATTCGGATTGGGGAACAGGACGAAGTGCGAAGGTGAGCGAGTGAAGAAGAACTTTTATCGTCAAGCTGCCATACGGATCTAATCTGTGCAACATCAACATGCTAAGCTAAACATAACACAGCCCATATTGAGGGGGTGGGGACCACTAGAAAGAGCCACTGCGTGGCGACGTTGATGAGCACATGAGAGTGTGAATACAACGGGACCAATCCTCAACCAGGCAAGCCCATCTGGCAGCTGGAGGAGAAAACGCCTGGCATGACTCACCACATGATGGACTTGCGGGCCTGGTCTGCGTTCATGCAACCGGTGATGAGCATGAGGGCAGCGGTCAGGACCGCTGCGGGCCACAAGTGGATGTACTCTTTGTTCTTGAGACCGCCCACAATCTGGGTCAGGACCATACCAGTGACCAGAAGCACGCCGATCACCATGCGGCGCCGCTTTGGAGGGGAGCTGTCCGGAACGGCCTAGGGAAGGGGTAATGACGGCAGAATCAGCAATTGTGAGCCAGTCACAGGTCAAAGGAAATCATCCAGGACTCTGCCGGCGTGTTCAGTCAAAGTGGGACCCCGGCAAACGGCAAACACATAGGTGACACTGGATCGCAAGTAATCGCAGCGTCAAGTAAGAAGTGGCTGATTGGAGTGGCTTCCAGCTTAACACCTGGCCTTTCCCACCGCCCCCGAGCGTTCCGTCGTTCCCTCCTAAGTCTTGCCTCCGCGGCCCCCCACTCCGCTCCCTCCAAGTCCCTGCTTCCAGCATCACCTGCAGCAGCACAAAAGCCTTGTCGTGACGGTGCTCCTCCGTCCAGCGAGTGGAGCAGCTGAGCAGTAGCACATCGCCGCCCTGCAGTACGATGTCCTGCACCTTGAGCGGCACACGAACGCCCTCCCTGTACACGGCAGCAGGGGCAAGCCAATCCAAACCATCGGCGAGCCACCCAACAGCGGCAAAGAAGGGGGGAATGGGAAAGCGGACAGCAGTCAGTTTATTTGTAAACATAATTTTACACACTATACAGACAGGCAGGCAGACAGGCAGGCAGACAGGCAGGCAGACAGGCAGGCAGACAGGCAGGCAGACAGGCAGGCAGACAGGCAGACAGGCAGACAGGCAGGCAGACAGGCAGGCAGACAGGCAGACAGGCAGACAGGCAGACAGGCAGGCAGACAGACAGGCAGACAGACAGGAAAGCATAGAACGCAGGCGAGCATGTAGACACGCATCCTGCACCGAGATTTGGCCTATGACCTGCAAGCGCCGTACCTATTCATGCATCAAGTCCTGCACACCAGCCTGCATTGTACACAGCGCAGTCTGCGTGCTATTGTACTTGTACGCGTGCACGCACCTGTGCACGGCCACCACTGCGGCGTTGTAAGCACTCCTGAAGCGGATGTCGCGCAACGTGTGCCCCACCAGCGGGCCCTTGTGCGACACGGCCGCCTGCACTAGGTGCCTGTACAGGATGGAAGTGCTGGTCTTGTCCACCTGCTCTTGCTGAACGAGCTCGAGGCCTGGGAACTTAGACAGGAAGCCAATGGCTGACACTTCAGCAGCTATCCAAATAGTGTCATCCTGCACACGTGGGTTGGATGAGTGATGTGGGTTTCGGAGCGAGAGGGTGTCTTTGTCATGATGTTTACATTTGTTTCTTGAAACGAAGTGCATGAGGCTTGAGTACCGGTAGATAGAACAGGGCAGCACGATAAGGGATGTACGGCATCTTTCGTGACAAGAGCATGTGACAGGTATTTGCGTAAAAGCATGCAGCTAGGCAACCTCTCCGCCAGTGACCTCATAATACCTTGGGAAAATCCGGTGCTTACGATGTACCAGGAAAATGAGCCTTACCTCGACATATCTGGCATCCAAAGTCAAATCTCGGATTTTTTCCTTGTTAGGTTGTAAGGTCGCGCGCAAAGTTCCATTCGCCTAAACATCCCCCGTATTCCCCTCACCGGCTGGATCTTGTACAGGTAGTCGCTGGCCTCCACGCTGTTGCCATCTGCCCGGTCCACTGACAGGACGTACAGTCCAGGGATGCCGCGAAGGCCAGCCGCGGATACGGTCTTACCGACCACTTCACTGCTTTTTTTTACCTGAAGCCACCAAGACGGAGAAAATCAATAGCGGCAGGTTATCCCAATTAACGAACTGATCAGTATGGACAGAATCATTTTCACGACCTATAAGATCTTGACGTAACGCAGGGGAACGGAATACCCATGGTATTTGTTTGGTCACCCCTCCCCACCGCCAGCATGCACCTCTTCTCTGAGTCAGGGTCTTTCGCGGCTGAGACATGGTAACTTATCCCAACTTCTTACTCCATTCGGTGGTGGGGAAAGATTAAGATTGCAGCAGGGCGGACGGGGTGTGGGCTGATTCCTGGATCCCCTCTCAGCCCCCAAGCAATTTCGCCAGCTCGCTCTTCGTGGTTCGTTTGCCGAGACACCCCACCCCACCCCACTCAGGACATACAACCCATGCTCATCCTCATCCTCATCCTCATCCTACCCCACCTTGACACCAATGATGAACTCCTTGGCGGCTCCGTCCTTGACGTAGCGCAGCTTAGCGAAGTTGTTCTGAAAGTCCTCCCGGGCCTCCTCGTAATGAGGGGCTGCCACGAGAAGAAGGATACAGGAGGACGGGTAAAGGGGCGTCAGTTGCCGCATCATCGGATGTCTGCGGCCTATGGCTAGGCCGACTCAGCAGTCGGTGATATGCAAGGCAGGCTTGGAAGGAGTCAACCTCGGTCCATGGCATCCAGCACGTTCACAAGGTTTTTGGGAGTGAGAAAAGGCATTACGTCCCCCTTCCCACTCACTCGTATCGAGGATGAGCACGTCTTCGGCCGCCAGCACAACGTCGCTCAGTCGTCCGTCCTCGCGGCCGTTGCCCCTCTGGATAGCCACTGGGACCAAACCGAAGCGACCCTGCCAGACCACCTCACGGACAGTCCTGCCCACCAGGTCAGAAGTGGCACGAAGAGTCACCTGGAGGAGGGTTCCGGGTGCGGGAAGAGGAATGAGCGAGTGAAAAAACTTGCAATATTTCACAGCCACCAAACCCCTCCAAAAATACAGACCAGGGGGGTGATGATTATTTCCGAAGTTGAGCATTCCGGAGCTGCGGGTCTGCGAGTTTACATAAGAGGCCTAGGACAAAATACACAAGCAAGCAATGTCGCGCGGCGCCCCCAGAGTTGGGGCCATTGCTGAATGCGACAAAGAACGGCATCCAGAAAGCACTTTGGAGCGGTGAAGCACAAGATGGATGTGTATGACGCAGAATCTGGTCAACTGATCTTACCTGGATCAGCTTCTTGTACGGAGACGCGCCGGTCTCGTGGAATGCGGTGGCCTCAGCGTCGCCGCGGGAGGCAGCCATAGTGGAGTCCCCTTCCAGGGCGCGCTCCACTTCCTGAATGATATCAGCACGCAGCAGGCAGAAACGCCAACAGTAAGCAGCTGCAATAGCTGGGCAGCTGTGGATGCTCGGCAACATTGCAAACGGGAGACATAGCGCAGGATGTAGAGAAGATGTACCGTCTTTGGTCGTGAACCCACATGGCAGGACAGTACGTACAAAAATACGATGTTTCACGGACGCACACCTGCGTCACTAGGCCAAGACCGTTCTCCTCCGCCACGTACTCCACCACGTCGAGCTCCCCCGCGACATAGAGGATGTCCCCCGCCTCGATAACCATGTCCGGGTCCACCGACCTGAGACCGACCGAGACGAACGCCATGACGGGTGAGGAGCTCGTAGAGGTGAGGATTGCAGAGGTTTGCGTGTGGGTTTGGATTTGCGTGTGATTTTAACATGCCTTTTATCTCCGTATCCTTTAGGATATAACGCGCTTTCGAGAGGATTAGGAAAAGGAGGATACTATTAAACCGGGTTGCACCGGGTCTTGAAGGGGACGATGAATGCCCTACAAGGGCCCTACGCATACGCAAACACACACTGGTACGCACCAGGGGCACTCACCGAAGAAGTTCTGTGCTGCCGTAATCCCTCCAAATGAACGAAATACTGAACCCTGACTGGGGCCGCAATCCAGGGCATTCCCGCAGTTTTCGTCGCACGACTGGGGATGTGGGCAACACCCGTAGCGCCAGCAGCAAGTCCTTGGCGTATCGGGAGCTGTTGCCCGGAAGCAGGAACCTCTACAACAGGTGGGGTAGGTGGGGTTGGCGGAGGCGAGGGAGGGGAGACAGCGGGATAGGGGGGGTTTGGGGCCGGAAAGGAGAGGGAGAGAGGAAGAGGAGAGCTGCCTGCTGATCGGAAGCAAAGGGAGTTGGAATTCGTTACATCCGCTTAAGTTCGAGTGTGCCGCTCACCCAGCGCAGGAGATTCGGATGGCTTCACTTGAACTGATCTCTTGCAAAAGTGGCAAAAGATACGAAGCTTGCCGGATATGGGAATGATGAGGTATCGGCGAATGGGTGATTGTGAAGGACCAGAGACCCCATGCACTCCACCCGCCTCCCAATGACCGCCAACAGCCAGGAACCAGCACCTCCTGTGTCACCTGTGTAAGAATGATGAAAACAGAGCCCCACAGCGCATATGGCACACCGTACGCTCCAATATCAAACATCCCGAACGAGGCCTCCTCATACTTCTTCTGTTTCGTGTACCTATCGCCCTGGGGGTAAGAGAAAAGGGAGGAAGGCGAATAAACGAGGCCTGGCACTGAAAGGTGACGGAAAGTAGTGATGGAGGAGAGGCAAAGAGGGTGCGTGTAAGTTGTGAAAGAGAGGCGGCCCAATGCGCGCTTGCATCCGGGCGAAACCACCGATTGTATAATGTGGGAATGTGATCATAAGTCAATACCTCTAGAAACGTTTTCCCATAACCCCGAAGTGCTCCTGAGTTTAGACGCAGGGTTATGCTTCCGGGGTTTTTGTGATTCCGAGCGGCCTGGGGTCGACAGCCTCGGGGATATGCATGCCTTGGGGATAAGCGAGTACTAAGTGGTTGGGTGGTGAGCGGCCGAGAGGCCAGGCAGACGGCGGCCAAAGGCAGCCAACTTACAATTACAATAGCGCAACACGGGGCGCCTCAGGACCGCCCTCGCCCTCACCCCCATTCAATCCTTCCATGCAAAAGCGGTGTAAATTTAAAAACCCTGACACACGGACATCTGAACCGTTCTGAAACGATCGCAGCCCATGCGCCTGCAATCCCTCCCTTCATATTTCTTCTTTCGCTCCCTTCCTGACCAACCTGCATGCCCACAATGACCAAGTTAGTCGACGTGCCGATAGACGTGCAGGTGCCTCCCAGTACGGCAGCGTACGACAAGGGAATGAGCAGCTTCTTCGGCGGGACGCCGCAGCGGCGTGACCAGGACAGTAGGACTGTGCGGGGTGGTGGTGGTGGTGAAATCAGGGGAGAGGAATGCAGGGAAGGGGAGATCTTTGCGTAAGTTGCGGGAGGCATAGCGTGTGAGATGGTGCTCTGCGATTCTCCCTCACATACGATCAATAACCCGTTTGAGACAGGTGGCATTTAAAACCGACAATGACATGTACCCCTGCACGCATTCGGAACGTAGCGTTCACATTTACCCGACACCCAAAAGATGTCAAGCGACTGAAATGACGTGAAGTGTTCAACACTTATAGTGTATGTCGTTATGTGTGTGTGGATGGACAAACATATGCATGAATGGATAGGTTCGCCACCGCTGTGCTTACTTGGAATCATGAAGGTTACGCATGGAGTGTTGTTCAGGAACGCTGATAGGAACATAACCGGGAACATCGACCGAACCAGAGCCCAGTGCACCGAGCGAGAACGACCAAGAACGTAGTTCATGATCAGCTCGAGGCCTGCACATGTCGGAGGGGAAGGCAGGCGAGTAGACGGCGCTTGGCGGTTTGTGCGTCGGGTAGGTCCCACCATGGACGTCGTCATGCGAGCTCTCGCATGGATTGCGTCACCGCGCACAATAGGTGCCTATAAAAACCACTTCAGGAAAGGCGCCGTGATGTTCGTAAAAAATCGAAAGGGCAGGGCAGGGGATGTGTGGAGAAAGGAGAGATATTGTTGGGTTCTGGGTTGGGGATAGGTTTGAGAGCATAGGGTGGCTGTGAGCGGATAACGTGCGAAACGCGCCCAATCCCCCGTGGCCATTCGCTAACAACCTTAACATGATTGAAAATGTCCCACGTTGCTGTTATGAAGGGGTTTGCTAAACTTTGAAGACTTCAGACCAGCATGTGGAGGGAGGCATGGGAGGCTGCGCTAGTTGCGCGTGGCAATCTATGTCCGGCACACCTCCTGTCTGCGTCACGCCCTCCGCCACTAAGTATAGGAAGATGACAGTCAGCAGACCCGTGTTTCCATATCCAGCCGCGGCCTTTGATACAGTAACGATCTTGCCGTCAAAGGCCGTTAGCCAGGCTAACAGAATAGTGAAAGTTACATCCGGGCCGACCTGCAGCATGCAAGTGCGATTTAGGGATGACCGAACATCAGGTTGCGGGATTGCCTAATCGAAAACGCTGCGGGCGGACAAAGGAACTACATGTTTCAGAGATTGACCACAAGGATCACTTGAGAACAGCGAAAGCGCGCTTAATGTAATAAAGGCTTGTAATAAGAGATTCAGAAGCTATTCTTGTGATGTTACTGTGTCTTCGACGTTGGGAAAGAGAAACACCAACGGTTGGGCAGTTGCGCTATCTTCTTGAAAGAACACTCACCCAATCAAGCGCCATAATAATGAAGCTGATTGCGACGCTGATTATAGCGATAATACCCGGCCATCCCAACATTTTTTCCTGTCAGCCGGTGGATTGCGTATTTGCGGGTTATGACTTAACTGCCGGTACACAACCATATATTAAAGGCTGCCCGAAACTATGGCGATAATAACAGTAAGTGGAGCATTATTTGGAATTATCACAATTGTTTCACGGCGACTAGTCAGTCAGACTAGGCCCAAGGCCAAAACCTCGCACAGCCGTAAACTTGTCTATTCCACAGGCCATGAACTTTCTCACCAAACTGAAGATTTCACACTTACGGAACTCATGCATACCAAATCATGAAAAACCACCACGTAGGACCTACTACTACAATATATAATAAAGCGCTAACTGCCTCAACCGTCCCGTCAGCGATCCTGCGTACAGTTATCGCAATAATACAAATCGATTTAAGAATGATTCCGAGGCATCGAGCTTGCAACACTGCAGCAAGACGTCTTGCTTGTTGCGACATGACTCGAAGCAACTGTGCACGCTGATGGTGGACCATGATTTTGCCATGCCCTGTGCGAGAAGGCACTGCAACGACATATCTAACGTAAATGAGTCAGCGAGATCCGAACGATCCTCGGATGACCCCTATCCTAAGAATCCTATCTATAGCCGGTCATCCCCAAACCTCATAATGGGAGGCAATCAGAATTCCTGGACGTCGCTGCCATTTACCAATCCCAACATATCCTGATATGTCTGATTGGCCCTGGCGTGGAGGGATGACGCCAGGTTTATGTGGGACTGACGCCTAACTCCCTTTCTCCGTGCTCGAAATCCATCGGTTCGAACGGGAGAGAAATCCTACACGACACAACAGTCTACCACACTACCTCTTGAACCGAAACCACACCAGCCACCCGCGCGCTTCACCCGGCTCACCCGTGCTCTCCTCAGTCAGTGTACACGCTAAACGAACATCTCAGCAGCTCTAAGCACCACCATTTATTATCTGCCTGCGTATCGTTTTAGTTGTTCGGTACCACCTTAGGCACGCTCAGTGCCCTGCTCACGCTGGGACTGCTCAGGCTACTGCTCGTGGAGCTGCTCTTGGCCAGATTTCGTCGACCCTGCAGCCGCCGACGATTGATCGCTGCCTTGACATTGAGCGCATTGCCAATGCGATCCAGGACTCCCTCAACCCGCAGCAGGATACGCGCAGGCAGTAGGAGGTACAGCGCTGGCAGCACCACAAAGGCTACGGTGCAAATCCATGAGACAATCCAAACCTTATGCCATTCCTTGCGGTACACAAGAATGAAACCTGCTACAATCATTAGATACACCTGCAACAGAAATGGGAAAAGGGGGGCCGATAAAGCCCACAGAGCTTCACACACCAGGCCAGAAGAAGCAACACAAAGCAGGTGCCATTGGTAGAGGACACGTCATGCAACATGGAAGATGATCTCCAGTGCGGAAATGGGCTTCAGATTGAGGCAGAAATCAGGATAAGTGTAGATGGTTTCCACCGGAATAATGTGTCATGGCCGGCCACTGGTCCAACTTAAAACATTAAGCTTTTAACATATGGTCCTCAACATGAGTATTAGGATTTCTCAGGCAGGAGATGCAGGGCTGGGGGACTTTCAGATGTAGGTGTCAAGTAAGCCGGTGTGGCACGGGGTTAGGTTGAGAGTCAAAATAGAGCATTCCTGCCACGCCTCGCCACATTTTACGGTTGTAACATACGGACGACAAGGGTAACCCACCAATTAGCATATATGCAACCAAATCACGTCTCAATGCTCCCTTTCTTCCCCACAGCAATCAGTCCCCACTTCAACGAGAGCTTTTCACGCGTATCCGTTGCCGCGGACATATACCGATCCATACCTGGAACGGCGCACCCACGATTGCGAACTCCTTGACGCTGTAGTTACCCGCGGCGTAAACCATCAGGTTGCACTGGTAGCTGTGGATGCAGCCGGGGAAGGAAGGGGAATGGAGTTGGGAGACGAATAAAATGATTGTTGTTAGAGGAGCAAAACGGAAAGGTGACGGGAGGCAAAATGGTAGGATACGGCCAGCTAAGATATGCCATGGCGGTCTAAAAGGCGGGTCCTCACTGATAATATAATGATCCACATTGTTTTCGTACGCCGGATTCGGGACGTTCAAGAAGGCATGTTTGCCGTCACGTACGTTGACACTTTCCGGACAATATATCACACAGTGTTCCGGTAGCCCAACTTAATCTTCTGAGGTAATGGAAGTGAGTGGTTTCACGCGCATCGTTACCTGAAGGGGTTCACGAAGCCGGCAGAGGCACCCAACATGATGGCAATGGACGTGTCCCGGGGGCTGATCTTAAGGGCATCACCCGCAATAGCGGCAATGGGATACATGATGGCACCCGCGGCGTTGTTGGTGAGCAACTCCGAAAGCAGGGCGGTCGCAACGTAGATGGCGATCAAGGCAGAGCCAGTACCACCGGCATTCTTGCCGATACGGATGATGGCATTTGCAAACTTTGCAGCAACTCCCGTGCCCTCTATTGCGGCTGAGACTCCGAATGCGGCGGCAATAGTGAGGTAGACGTCCCTGGGATTCAATCCGACGTATCATTGGGGGACAGGACGAAGTGCGAAGGTGAGTGAGTGAAGAAACACTTTTATCGTCAAGCTGCCATACAGATCTAATCTGTGCAACATCAATATGCTAAGCTAAACATAACACAGCCCATATTGAGGAGGTGGGGACCACTAGAAAGAGCCACTGCGTGGCGACGTTGATGAGCACATGAGAGTGTGAATGCAACGGGACCAATCCTCAGCCAGGCAAGCCCATCTGGCAGCTGGAGGAGAAAACGCCTGGCATGACTCACCACATGATGGACTTGCGGGCCTGGTCTGCGTTCATGCAACCGGTGATGAGCATGAGGGCAGCGGTCAGGACCGCTGCGGGCCACAAGTGGATGTACTCTTTGTTCTTGAGACCGCCCACAATCTGGGTCAGGACCATACCAGTGACCAGAAGGACACTGACAATCATGACGCGCCGCTTTGGAGGGGAGCTGTCCGGAACGGCCTAGGGAAGGGGTAATGACGGCAGGATCAGCAATTGTGAGCCAGTCATAGGTCAAAGGAAATCATCCAGGACTCTGCCGGCGTGTTCAGTCAAAGTGGGACCCCGGCAAACGGCAAACACATAGGTGACACTGGATCGCAAGTAATCGCAGCGTCAAGTAAGAAGTGGCTGATTGGAGTGGCTTCCAGCTTAACACCTGGCCTTTCCCACCGCCCCCGAGCGTTCCGTCGTTCCCTCCTAAGTCTTGCCTCCGCGGCCCCCCACTCCGCTCCCTCCAAGTCCCTGCTTCCAGCATCACCTGCAGCAGCACAAAAGCCTTGTCGTGACGGTGCTCCTCCGTCCAGCGAGTGGAGCAGCTGAGCAGTAGCACATCGCCGCCCTGCAGTACGATGTCCTGCACCTTGAGCGGCACCCGAACGCCCTCCCTGTACACGCCAGCCGGGACAAGCCAATCCAAACCATCGGCGACCCACCCAACAGCGGCAAAGCACGGGGGAACGGATCAATGGTTAGTGAACAAAGCGCGACAAAGAGACAGCCGCATCTCTCTCTCTCTCTTTCTCTCTCTGTCTCTCTCTCTCACACACATACATATATATATATATATATTCTTATGACATCACACAAAGGACAAATCGCCCATGCGTGGGGGTGGGGAGCTGGCTGCTTGTCTGAGCTTCCAAGTGAAATGAAGGATTCACTCGGCCCGTAGCGCTGCTCGGGTGCGGGAGTTGGCCGACCAAGTAGGACGCGTATAATGCAACACGGTGAGTGTCTGTGCCTGTGTCTGTGTACACACGCATGCTGCAGTGTGCATGTGCTAGGTTCTCCCAGCGCAGTTCTGAAACAACCACCAGCACGTACACACCTGTGCACGGCCACCACTGCGGCATTGTAAACACTCCTGAAGCGGAGGTCGCGCACCGTGTGCCCCACCAGCGGGCCCTTGTGCGACACGGCCGCCTGCACCAGGTGCCTGTACAGGATGGATGTGCTGGTCTTGTCCACCTGCTCTTGCTGAACGAGCTCGAGGCCTGGGAACTTAGACAGGAAGCCAATGGCTGCCACATCTGCAGCGATCCAAATAGTGTCATCCTGCACACGTGGGTTGGTTTTCGCGTGGGTCTTCTTTGAGTGTGGTACCGCAGCCCATACCCCCCATGGACGTCATCAGCATAGCATGGAAAGAAAGAGAGATCATATACCACAAGATCATATCACCATTCTCCTCGTTTGGATACACGCTTTCCCTGAGTCTCCCTCGCCCAGGGAACGGCAGGCTTCTCCCCGTATTCCCCTCACCGGCTGGATCTTGTACAGGTAGTCGCTGGCCTCCACGCTGGTGCCATCTGCCCGGTCCACTGACAGGACGTACAGTCCAGGGATGCCGCGAAGGCCAGCCGCGGATACGGTCTTATCGACGACATCGGAGCGTTTGCGTACCTGCGGGCCACCACTCAGGCTCGGTCAGGACACATCATGAGCACACACTTCCCTCACGCACTACATGCGCACGTGCATTCTGCTGTACCTCGTGTTTCTTTCCGTGAGTTCCTCCCTGGACCCCATCCGCTCATTTCGCCAGCTCGCTCTTCGCGGTTCGTTTGCCGAGATACGCCACGCCACCCCACTCAGGACATACAACACATCCTCATCCTCATCCTCATCCTACCCCACCTTGACACCAATGATGAACTCCTTGGCGGCTCCGTCCTTGACGTAGCGCAGCTTAGCGAAGTTGTTGCGGAAGTCCTGTTGCTCCTCATTGAAGGTGGGGGCTGCGCAGCCGGCAGACAGCGCATGAAGCATGTTCACCGACCATGTGCGCTGTCTTATGTGATAGCAAAACCTGTCCGCCTGCTAGGTCTCAACAACCCTGAGCCCTTCTTCCCCCCCATCCCGGCCCTCTTTTCCACTACCAGCCCTTGAATGCCTCCCTTCCCACTCACTGGTATCGAGGATGAGCACGTCTTTGACCGCCAACACAACGTCACTTAGTCGTCCGTCCTCGCGGCCGTTGCCCCTCTGGATGGCGATGGGGACCATGCCGAAGCGACCCTGCCACTGCACCTGGCCCACCACTCGGCCAACCAAATCAGAGTTCTCCGAGATTTCGACCTGGCGGATGTATGGGTTGTCAGATAAAACTTGCGTATCTTAATTGGCGGCGTGGCTGCCGGTGTATAGGTATCAGGTTGGTTATGCCGGAACTCAGCTATAGCTGGTAAAAGGATCGGGGCGTCGGCGTCACAATTCGGATCGCAGCATTTGGCGGCCTCATGTGACGAGCAACCCCTGCTTGGGTGCCTTCGTATTGCGTCGTTAGTCGTTAGTTACATTACGCGTACTGCGCCGCCACCAGCTGCTTGCTACAACACACATAGAACAGGGTTGTGGGCCGGTGCATAAGAAAAGCTTCATGCCACACGTACAAGACCGTGAAGTTGTACGACTCACCTGCATGAGTTTCCGATACGGTGAGCCGCCGCTTAAGCTTCCGCCGTTCTCAGGAACCATCAGCTGTCCTTGACTGCCCTCTTGCTCCTGTGAAGGAATTGTGATATATAGTCGTCATCCGCTCGTAAGCATTTTCAAGATATGGACCGGATGGATTCGGCGGACTGACACAATACAGAGGAACGGATAAATGGCCAATCGCATAAACATACATTACCGTACATTACCGTACGTGGCAGAACTGAGGCTGCAGCCATGCTCTCATGCAGCGTCGCGTGGAACGGTCTAAAATTAGAAACCAGACGTACGACAGAGCCTATTGATCGTACACTATATCTACCCTGCGTACCACAGCTGCGCCGTACGGCATACTTGGATAGTTACTAGATGCAATGGACAAATAAAACCCTGCGCTTCGTAATGAAGAACATACCTGCGTGATCAGGGTGAGGCCGAACTCCTCCGCAACAAACTCCACCACATCCAACTCTCCAGCGGCATAGAGGATGTCATCCGGATCCAAAACGAAGCTGGGGTCGGGTTTCCTGTAGGCGAGTATTCATTGGGTTCCGGCCGTCCGGATTCTTCTCATGCAACCCTCGTTCGCAAAGGGTATCGGAAAAAGCAATAAGGAGACACGCAGTGTACGGCAATGGAAAGCTCTTCTCCATCCGAAGTCAACAATTGGATTTTCGAGCGAATTCGTCCCAAAATTACTAAAGGGTTCGAGTCCTTTATTTATTACATGTAATCTATCAGCAAACCTTCTGGCAACATGCAAGACAGTGAGCGGGGCCACAGCCAAGAACACGTGACGATATGGAATTTATTGAGACTGATGGTTCCGGAGCAAAGGTAGCCATGAGAGAAGACGAGCTACGTTTCTGATACCGGAGATAAAGGACGATGAGCAGCACTCACGCAATGAAGGATGACTTGCGGTAGATGCCGGCGATGGAAAATCCGATCTGGTGCAACAGGCCCGTGTCTTTCAGCTTCTTCTTGGCAATGGCAGCGGTGGGCAACACCCGTAGCGCGAGCAGCAAGTCCTTGGCGTATCGGGAGCTGTTGCCCGGAAGCAGGAACCTCTACAACAGGTGGGGTCGGTGGGATTGGCGGAGGCGAGGGAGGGGAGACAGCGGGATACGGGGGTTTGGGGCCGGAAAGGAGAGGGAGAGAGGAAGAGGAGAGCTGCCTGCTGACCGGAAGCAAAGGGAGTTGGAATTCGTTACATCCGCTTAAGTTCAAGCGTGTCGCTCACCTGGGTTGCAACGATGAAGATGAAACCCCAAAGAGCGTACGGCACTCCATAGGGTGCAATGTCGAAAATCTTGAACTTAGCGTCCGCATACTTTTTCAGCTTCGTGTAGCGTGTATCCTGCGTTTGGGGAACACGGGGGATTAGTTGCTCCTTACAAATATTACCAAGGACACCAAAAGGTGAGGAATCAATAAAGGTGCTAAAAACCGCGAGTGTGAATAATCAAAGAACCGAACAACGAAGTACGACACCCACCTGGAGACCGACAATGACGAGGTTGGTCGACGTGCCGATAGACGTGCAGGTGCCGCCCAGTACGGCAGCGTACGATAAGGGAATGAGCAGTTTTTTGGGGGGAACACCGCAACGCCGCGCCCATGAGATCAAAACTGTCAGGGAAGACATGAAGCAGCGGGTAGGAGCGGGTTTGAGCATAAGTGATTTATATCCGATGAGATGAATTAAAAATTAATTAAGCCTTAGAGTTTTCACATGGCTAAAGCGGGCGCGATGTGCCTTAGCGTTAAATCGTGCCCCCAAAAGTGCATCTCGATCGACCAGAGAGGACCGGAAGGAGGACTCACAAATTCTTACGCAGTAAATTCACTTAAGGTTCATTTCTCCACATTTCAAGGAAACCGATGCAAAACCGATCATACAATAGCGCCGCAAGGCGATTTCAAAGCCACGGGTCACCGTGGTCTCGCTCCGTACAACATTGTACAACACGGTACAACCAACCCGACCGCTGTGCTTACTTGGAATCATGAAGGTTACGCATGGAGTGTTGTTCAGGAACGCTGATAGGAACATAACCGGGAACATTGACCGAACCAGAGCCCAGTGCACCGAGCGAGAGCGACCAAGAACGTAGTTCATGATCAGCTCGAGGCCTATGCCGAGGAAGACCACAAAACGACATCTTGTAACACAACGGCGATTTATATGTGCTTAATTTGTCGTCGTACCTCCAGTTTGAGTTATACCCTCCGCGACGAGGTATAAAAAGATGACTGTAAGAAGGCCAGTGTTACCATACCCCGCGGCAGCCTTGGATACAGTAATAATTTTACCATCAAACGCTGTTAAGAAGGCAAGGAGAACCGTGAAGGTGATGTCGGGTCCGACCTGCGAACAAGAACGGCGGCAGTTTTGGCACGGCCATGTCGATGCTCAGCGGATAAGATTTTTACATACAAATTAATTCAAAAAATCTACACAAGCACGTTTAAAACGGACAGGTATGGGTTGTGGCCGACATGAAAGTCAACGGTGACCGCAACCGATAACTAAGAAAAAGCGCTGACGGGCGATCGACCATCTAGCTTCGCAGAACCCTCACCCAATCAGCTGCCATAAGCACGAAGGCTAATGCTGTAAAGGAACATGTTACTATGCCGGGCCAACCAAAGGCGAGTCCCATCCTTCCTATCGCAAAACTTAAGCAGATTCCGTGCCAAAATAACTGGACTTTGTTTTAAATTTTATAATATTTAATGAAAGCTATTAATATTCATATGGAATGCATGTCGTTCAGTTGAGCAGGCCGGTCCAGCCCTGCCTGTCGGTCAGGCCGTGCTTCAGGCCAAGTATAACTTCGGCCAGCCTGACGTGCTATGGGAAAAGGACCTTCCATACAATCACCAATAAAAATCTAAGAATTTATGACAAGTAGTGAACAAAGTCCTGAGGTAGAATGAAATAATCAGACCCATGCATTATCAGATCTATCATCACACATCATGCATTACTACTGCGTTGCGGATGCCTCATTACCTTACCATGCGCTAAGAAACCATCCGCGGCTGAGGTGTGTAACAGATAGAATATCATATTTCTTAGTCAACGCACGGTGCTAACCGTTCATCATCATGTCCTCAAATAGATGGCGACATGCAGCAACGTTGGCTTCTCGATGCGAGAAGGCTGGTTCTTGGACAAAACAAGTAACTAAGTGCATCTCGCTCGGTCCCTGCCGTACTGAGGCATTGAGATTAGTCTCAGGTCACAACATTTCCGGTTATTTGCCGTGTTGTTACCTTATTAGGTTATCCTTTTGTACGCGCCCTCACCACCCTGTAGGGCGCGTTCTCACGTTTTGCTATCCACCGAGGCCTATTTCGGTAATTATTATGAGTCTAAGTGTCACGGCCGGCCACTGATCCAAACTAAATATGGGGTGGTTTCGGTAAGGAGTTGTAGTGGGGTCAAGCGGGAGTTCCGAGCTATGAGGAGGGTGGCTTACGGAGCAGGTCAGCTAGTCGAGTCTGGGTAGGTTTTGTTTGGCAGTGGGGTTCGGTTCTCAGGTTTCACCAGGTTAGCCGCCGGTGGCATTATTGCTGCTGGGTCCACTTTAGTGTTATGTTGACTTATCTGATCGCGGGCGGTGTTATTGTCTATCATAGCCCATCCATCCCATAGTAGGCTTCTACTACTGCTACTGGATTAGCTATTATTATATTACATAAGGTAGGCTGGACCGTCCATGGCCAAGTGAACGAAGGGGTCTTTTCCATCATGGCTCATCACTGGAGAAGGCATGTATGTCCCTAGTAAGTAACGTATTTGCACATAGTATGTACGATTTTCAGTACTATGTCGTGACAAGTATATGCACGCAAACAGGGGCCACACAAATATTTGCGTAACCCACCCACTTGCATTGCTTTGACCCGCCGGCCAGACATTGTACAATTAGTATCGATCCTGTGTGCGTGCGCTTATGAATGCAGAACGAAAAGCACACGCAGGACGCATGCTCGACAAATAACATCTGATGTACGGCAATATCCCGAGCTATTTTCACCTGGCTGCTGCTGGACACGCAGCAAGCAACGTTGATGACCTTTGACCAAGCTATTTCCGCCGAATATATGCTAATCTCCCACCTACAGCAGCAACCTTCATGGAGGCATTGTTTGGCATATTCTATTGTACTTGCACATAAAGCACACACTATCACAATATAAGGTGCACCACATTAGGGAAGAACTCGGTAACTTGTCATGACCGAGGAGGTTACCATATATAGTAGCACGGCTTCCAGCATCATCTTGGTGACCATGATAGTGTTTGGCCAGGCATCATAACTGATTATTAACAATAGATGATAAACTTGACATAGCTAATTCACGGCTTACCTTGGCAAGTAGCGCCATCACCGTGCGCGCTAAAGAGAGCAACAAGAATCACAATGCCCAAGATCACCAGAATGTTCTATCTCTGTTATATCCGCCTACAGCAAAGGCTCGATCGAAAGATGACCAGGTGCCACCTCGGATACCACCCGTACATACCCCAGGATACTACACAGAGGCAAACTTGGGCTGATATGGCGGTGTAGGCGAAACCGTGCGTGAAAATACCTTTTCCTCCATTGCATAACCTGTAAAAAAATAAGAATTGATTAGGAACGCAGGTATGTGGACTTGCACTTTGTCGATGTTGACAATCCTCTTCCGTAAGGATCCAACAATAGTTTAGCTCCAATAATAAAGAACCAAAGAAGTACCTTTCCATAAAATGTGCAGGCTATAATAGCATTGCTGTATGATTGCTGTATGATTGTATGATTAACTGTCAACTAATGCTGGAAGGATATTTCTTGTTAGACCTGTTAGCAGGCCGTTGACTAGAAACTTTTAATAATCTAAACCACAATAAAAACTTTAGAGCATGAATCCTGCAGCGCTGGCCAGTGCCCTGCAGGATACACAATGACTACATGAAACAAAAGATTGAAATAACCTAGCTAAAGAGCTCAGGAAATGCTGTAAATAGCCTAGAAATTGTCTAACAAAAATCTGACCAGTTTTCTGAAGCGTAGCGAAGAAAACTACGATTTTCTGCTACACTCGAGGTACGAACGATTGTGGTTCTGGAGCAGGGAAGGTTTGTAGGTGGCGGTGTGTTATTGGTGTTACTGTTCGAGTTGCGTACGTACGTAGTCATCAGTGTAGGTGCTGGGCCTTTGGCTGGCCATTCTTCGTCGCATCTGCATCGGTGTTCCCATTCGGCTCGACCCATCCCTTTGTTTATTACCCCACTGGGGACAATAGTGTGTAACGAGATTTAGCAAAAAACAGTGCCTTTTCCTGGCGATGACATAAATTCCTCAGGGCCTTACATGAGTAGCACTCCTTACAGGAGCTGAATGTACGACACGACTGCAAAAATTCCCAGGGGCCTTACATGGCTAGCTCTCCTTACAGTAGAGAAAATGTACTGCTGAAAAATGGAAAATAAATACAGCGAAAACTAAAATAACTAAAACTAAACTAGATAAACTAAAAGCAACTAAAAGATCTAAAATACGATTTAAACCATTTTGGTGACTAGGCTAGGTAACTGAAGCAGTAGTAATAACCACCTAACTAATAACGATGACTAGACTAGCTATTTACAGCGGTACGTAGCAATAAGTTTTTTCTCTCCTATGTCGCTATGTTCCGCACTACAATAATACAACACTGTGTTACTATACTTTTGATGCGGACAAAGATTGACTGGGCCTGGACGAATGTATCCCGTATGCAGTGAGCCAGGAAATGAGGCAGGTGGAAAGCAGGCAAAGATAAGGCAACCTCTTAAGCTACCATGCACTGTAACTTCTGCCAAATAGATCCAAGATGACTGTCTTCACTCGCTCAACACCCACCCTGATTCCTGATCCCGATGGTATACAGGACTAGCAGTCCGTGGGCAAGATAAGTAGAAGTAATGAATTGACAGCACCTCTGACAAGTCTGCTGTGCAAGGGCCTTGCTAGTGCCGCTACAGCCACAGCAGCATGAGGAAGCCAGGCCAGTCATGTGCTGACTACACGTTGGACAGGTTATTGAGCAGGAGGCGGAATGGAAGATGGCCAAAATAGATGCAGGAATCCGAGCTTAGCAAGTGTGTGAAGGAATGTGAGCCACCCAAGTTGCATTGGTTATACTGACGATGAGTTTGTTTTGCCCATCCACGAATGTGGTATAAGACAGGTTTGGCCTGTTGTTAACTCGCGGCGGACCCTTCGCTTAGGGCATGATATGTACATCAAAGTGGAACCGAGACCAGGGAGATTTGTGAATTCCCTTACCTGCTTGCTTCCAGGCGGGCGACTAGTTTGACCTTACTATCTCTCCGCCCCAGAGTCAATTCTTAGGAGTTGGCACCCCCTAAGATCATATCAAGCCGTGGGAATTGCAATCCAACCTAAGGCAGATCCTGTCTGACTAGATGCGGGGACGCTCCCTGCTAATTGGGGAATAAGTGTAGTACAATGATAATCATGCCTAATATGTTGTTAATTCGCGAGCCCTGCCTGCCTTTACTTGCTTAGGGATACAACAATGAATGATCCTTCATTCCTCCGTCCAAAACCAGTTTTATGACTTGCACTTTAGTTCCAGCGGCCCATTATCAGCTCTATCTATCCACGCCGCGGGCAGTATACCATCCATGCAACTCCGTTGCCTGCACGCAAATGACACCGACGACCCCTTCTTGGCAAGATTTTAAACCAGGGAACGCTGGACAACGTCTGGGGCGCCACAGCAGGCACCTTGGCAACAGGTGCCGGCGATGCTGTGGAGCATGTGCTTGTGCGCGTGCGTATAGGTGGACAGGGGTGCGGCGGTAATGTGTTTGCTGAGGCATGACTGGTCTATACATGCACGCAGCTTACACGGCCCAAAACTTCCGTTGCATTATATCAGATGAAAGTTTTCTTATTAACCGAGCATGAGCGGTGAAATGACATCTGATATACACCCACCGGCTGGGAGATTGACGGAATCCATGATCGTCGGTCCTATCTCCTATGCATGGTCTCATCTTACATTTGACAAACCTCCGTGTATCCCTGTGCCGTTACGCTCTTTCGTCAAGACATAACTCGGCTCTTGGAAAACCTTAGGTAAATCACTGATCCACCTTAGATTTTCATACGAAGTTTTGATAGGACAACTCTATGTGAGCGCAGTGTGAAGGAAGGAATGGGGTATGCAAAATCTTTAAAGGTGCACAAATTTTGCCGTGCTTGGATCCGGCAACCTTTTCAACAGCTCCTCTTCCAGCTGTGCCGCTGTAACACACAGACAACATTATTCATTAAAAAACCAAAAAATGCTTTCAAAGAAATTGTAATCTAGAGCCTTGCTGTTTGACCGGTGAGACGCTTTTAGGCTGTCTGTTGTAGTAATACTAGGGACCAGGAACATATCCAGCAATCCCTTCCAAATTTCGCCAAACGAATTCTTGATTGGGAATGCTGGGCTTGGAACATGGTGAAACAGGAATATCAGAAGAGTTGTCGGAAGCAGCGCAAGTTGTACAGACGGAGGTATGCAAGTATGTATTTAGTCTCCATGATATACTTAGTAAATATCGTATTAACATAGTCACTGGGTTGATTGCAGCAGTGGTTTTGTAACGAAGTCGTGGAGCGGTGTACCAAAAAAGGTGAACCCGTCTCGGTGCATGAAATAACAAGAACAAATCCCATCATTGGTTTCCCTGATATTATGAGTTTCAGTACAGCGTTTGATGGAATGTAAATGCTTATGTGTGTGCCTTGCGTATGTGAAGGAGCTCGTTGTATTTGCGTACCCATCGTGTACGTACACCAGAGATGGAAAATGATATATAAGTTTATGTTGAGAGACCGGCAAACACAGGTGCCTTCTCTCTACTTGACACCAAGACCCAACTGATCAGGGACCGAGATCGTGAACGTGGATGGCTTCAAGTTCATTCGTAAGCGCAAGCGGACATTGAACGTCGAGCAGGCTACGGCGCAGCTCGGGTCACCTGCTGTGTCAGGTCCAGACTCAGCGTGTGCACAGGCGGTGCCTGCCCCGGACGGGGGTGCTCCGGTTGCAGCTGATGGGCTTCCGCACATTGATGGTAACCCCAAGAGTGGTAATCAGGCAGTTGATCAGCTCGCCGGGGCGGAGGTAAACAGGCGTTCGCCTCAACAGAATAATGAGCCGGAACAGTCATCTGACCCTATCAGTCCCAAGGCTGTTGTTGAAACGCAACCACCGGTTGAGGAACAGCGGGAGCAGCAGCACGAGCGGCAGCAGCTCGAACAGCACCAGCAATTTCGTGAACAGGACCTGCACACCATTGTTGGCAACTTGCTGAAGTTCATTCCTTCGGGGTGCCCGCCGGCTTCCAGTGTGACGTGGCTGTTGCGTGAGACACTGCGTATCGCGGTGCCACCGGACGACGAAGATGGCCTTGCCGCTGCAGCCGCGATGCTGCAGGATTTCCAAGAGGGCCTCGATCAGCAGGTGGCCGCCGCACAGCAGCTCCTCTTAAAAGGTAGTCCTGCGGACTTGCAGCAGTTCGACAGCTTGCCACCCATGGTGCGTAGCATGTGCGCGGCAGAACGCCATATGGCCAGCCTGAGGCAGCAGCTGGCCGCACTTGAGCGCGAGGAGGCGGAGTGGATAGCCCTGGAGGAAAAGTACCGGTCGGGCGGTGGCTGCATCTACAGGGCGGAGGACGAAACACTTGCCTTGTCCAGCGGAGATTCGAGAGAGGAATCCACTGAGGTCCACGTGGACTTGGAGGTGTTAAAAGCAGTGCAGCAGCGAGCAGAACTTCAGTTATCTCTGCAGGTAAGCAAATGGGAACGGATGGTATATTGGTGCGCAGGCCGATCGTCGTCCTGTGTCCATTTCTTCCGCGGTGATTCTCGAGGTGTGTACTTTCCATGTCCTAACTACTTTCTAGAGCAGGAAAGCTTCTGTACATCCGTGGCGGAAATTGTCGATCGCGCAAATTTGTAGATTAACAGGTACTCGTTCGTTTACATTGACCGTCGTGGTCAAAGGATGTTAGGTGCCCTCTTGCGTGTTATTTGTTAGGTTGTGTTGCCCACGCCGCGCCATGTCTTTGCCATCGGACGCGCGACACAACGTGCTGCAAACGTTTGGCGTTCTCCCTGTTTCTCTCTACCTGCATGTTTTGGGCGCCGTCTCCGCAGGTGGAAGCTATCAATGACATGCTGGACAAAGCGGAACTCATGGTAACCAGGGCGCAGCAAACGTGCGCAAGCCTGCAGGTAAGCTGTGCGGTGCATTTTGGCCTTTGGCCTTGCAGCTGCCGGTGCTACGTCCTGAGTGAGCCAAGCGACCCGCACATTAGGTCGCTCTCCGTCAGGGTCAGCTTGATGGCATCGTGGTTGCGTCCCCTGGCTTGTCCCCATATGCAGGCCGACTATCACAAGGAGAACTTCCAGTCCTATGCTCATGTAAACTCGCCGAATGTGCTGGTGAAGATTCTGTCTCAGGCCCTGCCAACGGCTGGGGAAGAATTCGTGCCAGCGTCACAGCCCACCGACGACTGAGGAGTGGTGGGACTCCAGGCGATTCCGGATCTAAATAGATACCGCAACATGTGACGTTATCCGCAATCGTGTGCATCGAATAAGATGCCTCCACGTATTGGTTGCACAATCGAGACACTCCCACATCAGTTACCATTTGTAACAATATTAACAGGACATTCCATTTTGCATCTGCACGTCTAAATTTCCAATGGGCGCTAAAGGGGCGCTTTCGTCACTCGCTGTCCATCATATGCTGTTTTACGGCAAACACACCAGCGGTCCAAGCCCACCACCATGAGACGGTGAAAGGGTGAATAACATCCGGGCCAGTCCAGTTTCTGGGTCGTCATCATGAATACGTAGAACTGAGGTCCACGTCAGTACGACCTCAGCTTCGTCGAAAGTGTAGCAGTTACCACTTGCTTCTAGTACCGCGATTGCATTCGACCTGAAATAAAAGCAGTCAGCTAACCAGAAACCGCCGGAGCGATTGAATAGCATAAGATAAAATGTTATCTCTTCAATGCAGAAAGACAACGGACATGGCAGTACGCCGAGTCGCATGCCGAATCATGGTCGGTATGTGTTCCTTCCCTTCAGCACCAAGCATATGCACACACGCAGCCGCCGCATGTTCGGCAGCTGTCCACCGCCCAAATCGTGCTGCCGCCTGCACCAACCCTTTTTTACGATGATACAGGTAACGACCTATCTGAACAAGAGCTTCAGTCACATAATCAGTTCCGCCCGTAACAACTTCGCTCGCACATGGACAGCTGGTTGCACCTTCATCCATACCCTGCCCTTCTGACCGCCCTTGCCATGTTAAACGTCGACAGCAATAATAATCTATTCCGTAGCTACAAGCTATGTAACGTCTTGTCCACAGCATCACAAGTAAAATGTTTTGGCTCGCAGCGGGCAACGGCTTTCCAGCGGACTTCTACAGCCGCCTACCAAGCTATACACACGCTGCACATGCATATCAGTAACCTATCACCCACGTCACAGATCCCGAATCCCGTCCGAAAATCTACACCATGCGTCACCACATCTTAGAGCGTCAGCGTGCTCGGCTTGATAGGTGAAGCATCCAGTAGGCTTTCAGTCCCAAGTCGTCCGGTACTGGCCATCAGCTCCACCTCTTCCTCCAGCTCGATCTCCAGTTCGCCCGCAGCTATGAGCGCCTTCGCGCGCTGTGCCTCGGCATTCCAATCAAATTTAAACACTATCCAGGACAGGATCAGGGACTGCAACGACGCAGTGCAAGCCAGCCCCGTCCATAAGCCCATGGCACCAAGGCCCATCCGGAACGCCAGCAAGCATGCAAATGGCAAGCCCAGGCCCCAGTACATGAAAAGGTTGATTTGGGCGCCGATCTTCTGGCGACCGCATCCACGTAATACGCCAGCCAGAACCGTGTTCGCACCCTCACCTGCGAGCGGTCAGCGACAGTAAGCAAACACATGAACGCGAAGCGGCAGGAGGAAGCAGGCCTTCACCCAGACCAACCGACGCTCGCCGAGTATCCATCAAGCCGGGTTGGGCACGGCCCAACGCGGGACTCACCAGACTTGCATTCAAGAAACACCAGGAAGCAGCAATACCTTGTTTCACGGTCCCAGCCCACAACGCTGGCCAGTTGGCGGGCTTGCTGACCTCCCTCAGCGACGTGGTCGTCAGTTTCTTAGCTGCCGGGACCCCACGTACCTATAAGCGAGATAGCCAGCGTTGGCACCGCCTGGCTGGTGAGCAGTACCACCTCCCGGTCTCCAGAGAAAAGTGCGCCAAGCTGGTCTCGGAACAGGAGCAGCATGCCCGCGCAAATAATCATGATGACCGTCCCCATGAGCACAGATACCTGTGTGTTAAGCCACGCCTGCCGTGGTCGGCTGGCACCTGCGCCCGTGGAGCAGATGCATTTGGGCGTCCGTCAAAGCACGCATCAGGAACAGGACGTTGTCACCGTGTTCTGGGTTGGGCGCCAGCAAGCGCACGCGCAGAGGAAACCTTGCAATGAAGGGCCTCCCGTCGCGAATGTCAGTAGCAAGCTTAACGCACGAGCCTTGCTCCCGATGAAGTACATGAAATCAAACTACTTCGCAAGCCTTAGCTAAAATCGCGCCGTCCAAACTTAGTACCTCTTGATAGCGACTTGCTGCCACCCACCTAGCTCGTTGCCGACCCGCGTGCTGACCCCCCCACTGAGGCCATGTGCCGCGAAGAAGCATAGTGCATGTATATTGAAGGTTATGCCCATCATGGACATTGTCATTTCCGGCCTGGGGAGCAACCCTGACAACATGACTATGATCTACATGAAGCGAAAAAGGAGCGGAAGGGAGAAAGAATGTCAATAAATGTACAGTGACACAAGGGCACTGCCAAACATCCACAACCACTCATTTGTAAATACAAAACCGACACATTCTGGCCCGCTCAAAGCAAAAGGCTTCGCCGGACTAGTACAACACGGGGCTCCACTTATAAGCCAAAAGCCCAGGAGGCTAAGGCTGACAAACTATTGCCGTTCAGGACGTGATAGACGTGAGATGGCCCTACCTAGCACACGCCAATGCTCACGTTTAGCGTATTACAAACCTAACTATTTCGTCTCGTGTTCGGCTGCTCCCCCCTCGCCGTTGACTCGCATGCCGATCCGTGCTCATGTAACGGCAATACACGAGGCAATCCTTGTAATATGTCTGAGAGGACCCAGCGGGTCAGGCTATATCCTGGACAACAAGGCCTCTGGTCATTCCGGCCCTGATTGTTTCCCCATCGCTATCTGGACTTACAGGGCGTTCTGTGAGAATTCGGAGGCTTCAAGGGTAAACACGTAGTAACGGTGTCATCGGAAATAGGCCCAATTCTTAACTACGGCACGGCGAGCCATCCTTTGCTCAAAGCTCAAAGCCAATAACAAGGCGCAGCTTTTCCAACCTAGCAAACCCTGAGTAATAGCCAACAGCTTCGCGGCCCCTTTCTTTCGTGTTGTCCACTCACCTCGAAAGTCCACCAGTCTAGGCAAATCATCACGGCTGACGGAATGGCAACCCTGATATAAAGAGGCCATTCGGACAAACACTCCCTGCTCCATCCCGTCCACGTCCGCTTTGACGGTTCCTGGCCGTATGTGTGGTAGAGCGTGAACAGCAGCAAGCCGAGGCAGGAGCTCGCCTGCACGCATGCCCACGCCACCGCGGCGCCATCGAATCCCCAGGCACACCTGTCGCGGTTGAGAGGTACCAGCACCGCATGCAAAGCTTCCAGAGAAATGGACAAACTTAGCGTGGTACGTGGGTTCTCACCTAAGTGTAGGGTGAGCCGATCCCGCCGTGCCTCAAGGATGATGCCCAGGCTATGACGTTGCGTATCGCATTTCATCCCCGCCGCACGGGCACAAGAAATTTCCATAATCCCTTTTGAGACCACAACACCTAATGAGCATGGCCCCTGCCTGTCTATGCCGATGGCACCTACCTGAAGATGAAGTACCAAAGGTACAGTGGCGTCAATAACGTCGCGATGAACGTGACGTACATTAGCGGCTGCACGACTGACTGAGATGCCAGGTAGCGCCGCAGGCACTGCTCGAAGCCATCCAACACTAGGCATGGACTCAGCAACATGGTGAAGCGTCCCGCTGCTTTAGCAATATGTGGGTCCTGGCCCATCGCCAGCATCAGGGATTCCGCTTTCCCCCACATGGCGATGCACAATAAATTGAAGACGGTGGTGATAACTAGTGCACGTTGGGTAACGACTCCAACGGTCGCATACTTCTTTGCCCCATATGCCTGCCCACAGAACGTTTCCATCGCTGTCACAACGCCGAGCATGGGCGCGTTCCCACTGACGTTGTACAGAGTTTGGGATAGCACCAGTGACGATAGCTCCACAGGCCCCAAATGGCCGACAAACGCGGTAATGATTAGCTCCTTGGCAAAGGTCATCACCTCCATTCCAGATAAGGGCCATGCTAACGACCACAGCCTGCACACACGCCGCGAGTCCCCCAAGGCCATAGCTGGAAATAGTTGCAAACAAATTTGGTTACGCAACCTGCTCACCTTGTCGCTACCGATGTCCATGCACTAATTGCCTTCTTAGGCGTTGGCGTCTTCATTTTCATGGTATAGTCATAGCCGTTCAGCGTTTGCCCTCTGAACTTGCTCCTGTGCCGATTGCTGCTTCTGCACGGTTACATACCACACGATTCTCAAAATCTTGTAGTTAAAAGCATAAAGCAAGAGTGCCGAGAGGCGAGGCCAAATAGCTCACCCTGCGCCTTCCTGCTCAAGGTCCTCTATCATCGGCCGTCCCGGCGACCTATACGTAAGATTCCAATGCCCACTGCTTGTGTAGAAATTCATGAGCCATCTGGCTAAGCTGCAAGGGTTCAGGCGAACAGAAGAAACTAAGCGGGAACGCTAAAGGCGATCCGGTATAAAGAGGGATCAATGAAAATTCCGTAATGATCAAGATGCTAAGTTGCGCGCCAGGTGATCGCGTCACAAGCTGGCTGTTGCCCCTTGTTTTGCATGATACCAAGGTTCATGCCTAGAATGTACGTTCTTTGGGCTGATCATTATAACAGTTTACAGATCTATACAGCAATTTAGCAAAGGATATTGGGGTATGCGGCCAAAGGTATCGCTTTGCGGCAGTTGCGTTTGTTGATGGAATGACCGAAGACTTGCCTGTGTGATAACAATATCTACTTATCATTACGTGCAAGTTATGCAATCATATTTCTATTATTTCAAACGGCATCTTAAATGAGAATGACAGGGCAAAACCGAGCCTAACCGAGCAGGAGGCCCGAGGCAACCGGCCCCCGGCTTTTATTTAGAGTGCGGTCCTTCCTTTCGTCAACTAATGAATTTGTCAAATCTGTAGAACTCGTCCTGTCTACTTTTGAGTCGAGTCAGCCTTTCCTTTGGGTAAGTATAAATCCACTTTTCGACTTTGCCACATTCCATCGAGTATCGCATACTTTGATTAGTGATGCCCTATCAAAACAATAATCTAAACTTGCACTTGCGAAAATTGTGCTGAGGGACTGCGCCATTCTTGATATTGGAACCTCCCAATATCCCCCATGGAACACGGAAGTCCTCAACGTCATATACTTAAATTCACGCATAACCTTATCGAGAGCACTCATCGATATGCTCAGTCGGAAGACCCCAGCGAAACACCCGTTGACCCGACCGCCGTAGAGGCCAAACTTTAAACAATAGAGCGATGGACAGCGTATGATCAAAACGCAAGCAACAATAACAGGATTATAGATGTAAAATGTTGTAGCAAAGCTCATAACCTTGACAATTCCATGAAGCATACAATGCTTCCGGAACCCCAGGCGCAGCCCGCCACGTGTGCTGTGCCCTGACATGAAATCATATCCCACGCTGTGAAATTATATCACGCACCCATGGATATGCCATACGGTGCCCTAAGGTACGCTCGCCATGTCGTACCAAATGCCAAATGCCAAAAACTGTTGCTTTAATCGGCAGTGATACTAACCTTCCATGTAAGCCGCATGTCAAAATAATTCGTTGCGTCACACGCAATGTACTGCATCCCTCTTGGCATCGTAGCATTTAACACGAACGCGTGTCAACGCAAGCCGCTCCCCTGACACCGTACACGAAAGGGTCCCTCCTTAAAAGTTCATACAGACGAAATACGGCAATACACGCACGTATTACCGAGTTGTTGGTCCGTCGCCCTGCTCCCTTCACACTCCCCCCATACACACACACGCACACACACACACACACACACACATATGGCCACATAACTTTATTCATTAATTCTCCAGGAGGGGAACCATTCAGTGGCATTTGTGAACGAAAGCCAGTGCTTTTCCGGGCTGTCCATGACTGAACTGGGGTATAGCGTCAAAGCCGGCTAAACATGGTATAGCCATCCATCCTCCAAAACACCGGGCTTCCGGCTGACCTCATGGGTATGGCTGTCATAAATACACCACCGAATCGATCGAAAATTGATCCACATCTCAAAACAGGACTGAAAGCATAGCGCGGACCCTCCCACTCTTGCTCGTACAAAAACCTCCGGAGAGCTGCTGCCATTTCTCAACGAGCTGCCTCAACCTATAGACTCTATAGACCCTATCCGGACAACGGCTCAATAAAGGTCACGCCACCGCACCCCAGCGGACGCAGAAAGGTGAGCATCTAAGTACAAAATTGCCAGGCTTTCTCAGGACAACCTGCAAAGTGTGCCGCGGCTCCCCCATCTCCCCGGGGAGACGTGTGTCTTATACGGAGCCCTCTCTTAACGCGGGGTGAGTAGCTTACTAATGACCAAATAAATGCAAACCCTGCAGCCCCTCTCCCTGCCACACAATAAATCATGATAGCATCCCTACTCAATATGCTAAGCGCGACTTCTTTGTTCCTGTCATAGGAATGTCAGGTAGCACCCGTGCTCTTTGGGCACGCAAACTCATTCCATAAGCTAAGGGCGCTTGCGCCAGCTCCAACGTTCACTCCGATAACCTGCCCTCCCTCCACGCCGCATGGCATGACATATGGCACAGAATACATGACGCACACCGCAGCATTCCACTGCGTGCACTCACACGGACCGCTTCGGCTCACACATGCAAATTGTCAACCTCTTCATGGCAGTATTTTATGGTTCCACACTCATTACTTTCCTAGGACGCAGCCAAAGGGCACACGCTCAGGCTTCGTGTCCCAACTCACCTCGAGTATCAGAACTGCAAAGCTAAGGGCCGGTGAAGCCACCATACAGGCGCCAGTCTGGCCACGGTGCTAGGTGCAGGGACCGGGCGACGCCAAATTCCTCCTCCCCGGATCCGCTTTGTATGTTATCCTTCATAATGTTGCGTGGCAACCAGCTTCGGCACCGCGGCACTCAAGCTGTGTGGGCCAGTCCCGGATGCGCGTTTCTTCGCCACCAAGCCACCAACCAACTCCTGTTTCCTCGCCTACTTCAATCCGTGAGCTGCAAGACATGGTACGCGCGGAATGCTGTATCACTGCACAACACTACAGTTATTATGATGCTTTGTACAATGGCACGGCATTTATGATATTAGAGTACGAGAGAGCATTCTAATCAGCCTGAATTAAACATAGCGATCCAACCAGTCTCCTCTTACGACAACACCCAAACCATGTCCCTAACTATCTGTTGGTATCACAGAGTAGAAGCGCTATGTCACATCCAACTCCGGGCGGATCTTCAACAAATGCCGCGGTTCGCACCTCCGGGGAGAAATCCACCACTGCCGTCGTTCGACACCAGCCCTGGAGCCCGCCGAGTGACAATCGGCGACATGTTAAGGGATGGGTTAGACGTCCGGAACCCCAACCCCTCCGACGGAGTATCCACGCCACTGCTGACACTCAGCCCGCCGCCGCCACCGCCAGCACCGTAAAGCCTGCGGCGGGCGCCCCCAATTGACCCTAGGTCCGACGGCGGTGCCGTCGGCGAGCTGAGCATCCCGCCGCCAGCTCCGCCGCCGCTGAACGACAGGCTGGGACCGTTATTAAGCGTGATGGCGCGCAGCAGCCGGGGCAATGGATTGGCTACGCTGGGTTCCTGCCCAGCGGCGGCGGCCCCTGTCCCGCCGCTCCCGTGATGGGGACTGACCGGGGAAGCCCACATGGCCACCTGTTCACCGCTCTGTGTAGGCTGCGGGGAGCGCGCGGGGCCACCTTCATTTCCGCCATTGCCACCCAACAAGCCACCCACTCGCAAGAGGCCCCCCATGATCTTGTTCACGTTCACGCGCTTGCCCAGTCCCAGCAGTCCAGTCTTCTCGCTGGTGACCTGGACAAGCGCCGCCGGCGCATACTTGGCGTTGAAGCGCCATCGGGGCTCCGTCCGCCTGGCTGTCTCCCCTTTATCGGGCTTGCGATTGTACGATATTTGGGCCGCCTCCCAGGCCTTGGTGCCCTCACGTAAAGACTCCCGGTAAGCCTCAAACCTGTACGAACCGGGCCGGAGCGGCGGAGGGCCAGCCAGCCACGGTGCGATAGGGCCAGATGTCAGGTGGGAGGTTAAGATAACGGCTGCATCAGCACCAGGTTAACGTGGGGGCATCGAGTGACAATACCGTAGGCCACCGGCGGTAGGAGCGGCGAAAGTGTTTGGACTGTGGAGAGCAGGTGTCTAAGGGAACGCATCCTTGTATGTATGCATGTATAATGTATTGTAAGTACGGTACAAAATGTTGTTAACATCCGCGGGGCTCACAGGCCACCCAATCAAGGTAACATCCGCGTCAGGCCCCATCGCCCCTGGCCACCCTGGCCACCCCGACCCCTCCCCCCTTCCTTTGACGTGATGGGTATTTGCTGATGAATTGCATGCGTAGTTATAATCTCTTCCCTTCAGCAACAGCACCAGGACTCGACTCTTCGACGGGCCCCCTTACTTTTCCGCCACGAGTGCCTTATTGAAATGAACCTCCGGGTACTCTGGTGCGTCATGTCGGTCCTGTCGCCACCGCTTCTTCCGCATCAACTTAGAGGCACGCATGCGGGTGCGCCACTTGCGTTGCACCTGCGGGTCACGGGGATCGCCGAGAGGGCCCAGGACGCGGCGGACATACGAGTACTAATAAGAAGGAAATTAATGACGACAAAGGAACCGGGAGGGGTCGGACGAAAATCCCACAGGAACAGGAGTGAAAACCGGAGGGAGGGAGGGAGGGAGGGAGGGAGCCAATGATACAGCAAAACATATTGGGGATGTGGAAGAGTTGCCGCCGATGAGTGCAACGCATACAAGCCAAGAAGGCGGGTATAGTATATGCGTAAGAGTGTTGTCAGCTAAAAATATTTTTAGGGGAGTTTTCGGCTCTTCATATCAATTGCCGTCGCGTGCTGGCCCCTCGAGAGGACAACGGCCGCACCTTCATGACGGTGATTGCCACAGAAAAATTTAGCATCTCGTCCTGAGTGGGCAGCTCCCTGAAGAACTTGTTGACCAGCCGATCGATCTGCTCCTTGATGGCGCCTAGGGATACACCGGCCCACACACCCGATTAATTGAGTTGATTTAGCTGGCTTTTGTTTTTACTTTAAGAATTCGGAAACCTAATAAAGACCTAGGGTCGACACACGTTGACAAAACACAAATTTTCGCTCTTTCATTTACGGCTTTCAGTTCTCTAACTGAAAATACCGCCTTATCCGCCAAATTCGGCGGAGCCCAATGCACCTTTCTCTGCTAGATCCAAACGACTATCGCGCTTTCTTCATAGCCCCTCGCTTTCGATGCAGGCTTAGGCATAAAGGTATATCTCTTCGCACCACCACATCCCACCCTCGTCGCCTCCTCCTTTCTTCCCTTTCCACCCTCATCCCTCCTCGGCGCCTGTCCATTCAAGGCCGCAAGACGGCAACGGCCGCTCACCCTCCGGCATGGTCGCCTGGCTGCACCTCTTGACCAGCTCAAAGGCCGTCTTATGGAAGGGCACGCGGGCGTTCACCAACGGAATATCCAGGTCGTACACAAACCTGGGGAGGCCGGAAAATCGTCAGGTTCGAAAGCTCCTCCTCATCTCTCAAAGCTTGCAAAATCGTATCACATTGAAAAGCCTGCGACTATCTGGAAAATTGCAGGCCACGTGTGTAGTATCCTGGGGTATCTCATGGCTAATATCCAGGTTGGCCAGTTGTCTGGCATCCTTCGATCGAGCCTTTGCTTTAGGCGGATATGACAGAGATACAACAACGTGAACTCGATGGGAAAATCGGGTGAATTCGGATTCAGAATGAATCGATATATTCGATAATGTCGCGTTACGCCGTAGTCGTATTTCTCCGTGCTTACCCCCTTTACCAACCCTCCCTCTGCCCTGGGCCGCAGGGGTCCCCTGCAAGGCAAGGTCCCTTGTTTCCACGCGCGCGCATTCGGCCAATTTGCTCTGCCGCCTCCATCTCATACCTGAGTACGTCCTTGTTATCGGCATAAGGTCCCAGACCGAGAGGAGGGTCCAACCGCAGCAGGAGCTCCTCCAAGTGGCGGGGCAGGATGGTTCCGGAGCCATCGTCATATTCACTCCAAAGAGTCACGAAGTCCTCGAGGGCCTGATGATGGGGCGGCGGACGCGGGTTCGCAATCAGGGAGAAAAAGGCGACGGCGGTTGGGACAGCAACAGCGAAAGCATAAGCGAGGAAAGGCAAAAATACAGGTGCACGGGCATGGGGCATGGAGCAGGCCACGGAGAGGCGAGAAGCTTGCATCAATTTTCAAAGCCTGATACTGTTCTGCCTCCGGATGCCATCCAGCTGCATCGTCCCTCGCGCGCGCTCTTACCTGTGGGCTGAGTTTCCATTCCTCCTGCTCGTGTGTTTTCTCGAACGTCTCAATGATGACGGCGGTGAAGAGGTTGAGTAGAATGACGTAGATCAGCAAGACGAATGTGAGGAAGTACGGCACCGCAAGATACGTACCACACCCTCCAGATGATCGATTGCACTTTGGAGGCTGAACCATGCAGTCGAACATGATGCCCGTCCAATTGTCACCCGTAGCTACTCGCATCAACACAAGCAGAGCCTATATGGAGGGAGGCCGAATAGAACAGAATTAGGAGATGTTAAGAAAAGGTGGGGGTAAGGAGGAGGTTAGCGGAAGAATTAACCAAACGGAACCACCACCATCACTACCACCACCATCACCACCATCAACGGAGTGACCGCCATAACCAACACCACTACCACTACCACCCATGTCAACGAGCGCTAACTTGTATAGGTAGAACGAGGAACCGCAAACTGCTGGGTAACGGTGTGGGTGGAACGAAACATAATGTAAGCAAGCACGACGTGTGTCTGAGTTTCCGTTAGAAAGGAAAGCGCCCGGCCCTCGCCGTATTACTCCTGCCTCTTTCCTGTCACATACATACACACATGCGTGTGTGCGTCGTGCATTCCCAACAGTTTCTCGGGTCTCTTCTCCGCACATAACCACGCACCTGCCAGAAATTGTGGAAGTTGACGTGCCGGTTTAAGGACTCCCCATGTTGCACCTTGCCGAATAGGTACATGCCAATGTAGGCGTACATAAAGAAGAACAATCCGATGAGCGCACCCACGTTCCCGAATGCCGGCAGGGAGTAAATCAGCGTGGTGAACAACGACTGAATGCCCTTTACGGACTTGACCAGCTGGGCCACGTGAGCGATGCGCACCTGGAAACGGGAACGAGTAAATGGTGCGCAGATGCGCAGATAACACATGTGGATATTCATGGTGGAGGCATACGGGGTGTAGTGTATGAAAAGCGGAGGAATAAGGCTTTAGGTTGGGTTGGGGCTGTTAATGAGCAGGTCTAGGGTGTAGAGCATAGGGTTGCTGAACGATATGTTTGGCATGGACGTGCGTGAAGATGCGGTGCAATCGGTATGCGGTATATCCCGGAGCTGAATGGGGGGACTGGGGGGGATAATGGCCAATGGTTCTGGGAGCCAGCCATTCTTATGTCGCAGTACTCCCAGTCATTGAATTCTTGGCTGTCATCTGAGCCTCGTCACGTGGACACTGGGAGAGCAGGTGTGTCAGTGGCTGCAGCCATATAAAGCAGTAACTCACCAGGGCGATGAGCCTCAGCACCCTGAAGATCCTGAGGATACGAAGAAAGTTACTGTTGAGCATCGAGATGATGAGGTCTAGAATACCCAATATCAGCAACACGAAGTCCAACTTGTTCCAGGCCACCTGTTACATTACGGCACGTGCAGGGGATGGGGGTGCACGTACACTGGATCGGCTTGTGGATCGGGATCTGGTACCAGATTGGATATCGCATTATATCGCGTCCATCACAAATTCCATAGCATACAGCTCACATTTCTATGTTACCACATGACGACGATCATAGAAACATAAAAAATAAAAGACAACATATTGCATCACATCACGACATACGTCACGTAGCTCGTTACGTAGCACACACTTCACGGCAGACGGACCGGCAAAACATAGCTCGTCACAGCACGCGCCGCATCACATTGCACATCAACTTACACATCCCATAGACAACACGCGTGGGCACCAGCATTCTTCACCCCGGACGGGACCCGGAAACTTTTCAGTTTTTAGGAGAACGCCCGTAAAAGTGTTGGGGCTGCTCCGGGAATCCCCGGGAAACTTTTTCAGTGTGAGGCGCAGCTTTCCCCGTTTTAGGGCCTAGCAAGGTAGAGTTCCGGAGGCCCTCCCGAAAACGAATTTTTAGGGCTTCGGGGAACCCCGGAACAAACAGCAACCATCTTGAAGAACCCTGGTGGGCACATGATCACATCCACAAAATGTGTGGGTGTTATATCATATGACGCTTATCCCTCGCGTACCATAAGGATGATTACTCGCCATGCAACGCCATCGCACAATGATATTGTGCATCGCGTCCCCCATCTTACACCGATTTTTTGCCCACGAAGTGTGTCTCGCACCCCAAGCCTCATCCTATCACCTAGCTCACCTTGAAGTAGCCCACCCAGCCCAACGCAAAGATCTTGGCTACCGCCTCAGCCGCGAAGAAGGACATGAACACGATATTGGCCTGAGGGGCGCAATGTAGGAAAAAGCACAGTACAGCGGGCACAGAACTAACGGGATGAAGAGCGGAGGATCCCGCGTTCGGCTCACCACCACACCATAAGCTACAGCTTAACATCCTTTCCTCCTCCCCTCTTTCCCTCGACCCTGCCCTCACCAAGTTCTTCATGTGTGTATACGAGGCGGGTTCGTTGTACCAGGTCGCCGCCAGGAAGCCCACGTTAATAATGATAATGGTGAGGATGAATATGTCAAAGGACTTGGCATGGACCAGCGCATGCACGAAGCGGCGAAAGCGGCCAGTGGGCAGCTGGGCCTTGTCGGGCGGCTTAAGCCTAATGTTGGGGACGGATCGCGGTGGAGAGGAGGTGTCGCACGGGTCGAAAGCGGGGCCAGGCAGCGCAGGCAGCACAGGCAGGCAGGGCCGGGCCGAAAATTAAGTTACCCTGCACTGGCCATGTAGGGTAATATTGCTAGAGGCGTATCGGGTGCGGAGGCTTCTGACCTGACTCGCATGCCCCATCACCGTCATCGCCAAACCCCCCTATTTCTCCAGCCCACCTCTCACGGCGCCGAGCGCCCGCAGAATGAATGACAGAATGACAGAATGAATGACAGAATGAATGACAGAATGAATGACAGAATGAATGAATGAATGAATGAATGAATGAATGAATGAATGAATGAATGAATGAATGAATGAATGAATGAATGAATGAATGAATGAATGAATGAATGAATGAATGAATGAATGAATGAATGAATGAATGAATGAATGAATGAATGAATGAATGAATGAATGAATGAATGAATGAATGAATGAATGAATGAATGAATGAATGAATGAAGTTCACCCCCCCCGACCTAGTAAGTACGCATCCCCCATGTACTCCTGTGGCCAGGTCTACTGGACATGTGCGTTGTCCTGCCTTCCTGTTCCGGCACGGTAACTTT
Organism: Volvox reticuliferus; assembly: GCA_019650235.1. Taxonomy (NCBI): domain Eukaryota; kingdom Viridiplantae; phylum Chlorophyta; class Chlorophyceae; order Chlamydomonadales; family Volvocaceae; genus Volvox; species Volvox reticuliferus. Next base: position 1,729,689 of record BNCP01000012.1, on the reverse strand, counting down.
CCCAGGTGCACAGGTGTTAAGCTCAACTGCCTCGGTCCCCTCGCATGAAATGCTGTGTGCCGAAAATCTGTCGTCGCTCGGAAGCTCGGAACCCGGCCTGCCTCGTGTTAACCAGGCACCCACCTGAAGACCATCTTGGTGAGTTCAGCCCATTCGTTCTGGTCCGATGTCAGGAAGGCGCTGCCGGTCTCACTGAGCATTCGGATCTTTGAGAACTGGGAAAAGATGACCCCCACGTACAAGTTAAGCAGCGTGAAGGCGCACACCACGATGAAGCCAAAAAACCTGCGCAAGAAAGCGAAAGCCATTTCCGGGTTTTGGGCTATCGGGTATACAGGGAACGTACGTGGAGGACGTACGTGTTCGTGCGTGTAAGTCCGCGTCTCTCGCGCTGTAAGAGATTTCTTTCAAGAAATGAAGGATTGAGTTTGCAAAATTACTGCAAAGAATTTTTCGTTGCTCCTAACAAACTTTAGATTCGTGTTCCCTGCAACCGTCCTTGTCGGTTGCGGAGGAACGGACCGCCGCCCAGGCCCCAGGCTGTGTTGGTGTACCGCCCCAGCGACGGCAGGCGCAGCACACACTATGCGCTGCAGGTATCGTTTGGTTTTATAATCTTTTTGGAATGTTTGCATCTCTGCGATCCCGCGTGCCTTCGCCTTATTTTGAACTCACCAGAAAAAGGCCCCGGGGTTCTGGAACTGCCGGGGCTGGTGACCGGGCTCGTTGGGTGCCGACATGGCGTTTATCATGATCTCCGTGTAGCCATTCAGGGTGGCAGTGATAAAGCAGCACAGAAGGGCGTTGCCTGCGGCAAAGGCATGAGTGGGGACGGGGCACGGTGTGCGACAAAGCAAGACGATTGGACAGGGGTAGGTGAGAGGACGCAACGTATATGTTGAGAGCACCACCTACACGTGTGCCTTTCATCAAAGAGGCGAGTTGCAAAACAATAATGAATTTGGATAACTTTCGGATTTCTGTTTATGGTACGCAGTTAATACGCGTCGCTCTTCTAGTAAGATCCAGGGCTCAACAATAGGTCCAAGACCTATTCGGCGATCCGCTGAGTGACATACATATATCACAGACAAAGCCATGTGCCCCTCCCCTGCGCTGTGGCTCGGTCCGGTCAGGCCCCTTGGTGCTCGCCCTTGTAGGGCGAGTCGCCCACAGTGTAACACCCCATACATATATCATCGTTGGATACAGCTAGCCACAGAGACGACAGGGATAGTTGAATACCATATGCCTTTAAGAGGACACCAGCTCTCCGCGTGCATAGGAACCGCTTCCAATGACGTGTCCGCTGATTTTCTAACCCTCCGCTTCCACCCGCCCCTCATCGGCTTCCCTCACTCGCCATGTTACATAAAACACAGAGGTGCTTCGTTCTCCTCCCACCTGTATTGTCAAAGTTCGGGAAGTCGTTACGCCAGGTCCGCTCAATGGTTTGGTTAGTGAGCGGGTCGTTGAAGGTGCCCAAGCATTCCGATTTGCCCGCTACGCTGTCATCATTGCACCTGCACTCAATGGTCAATTGCAATATTATTGTATTACAGCGCGGCGGCGGCAGATTCCATTACTTCCTCATACGGTCGGTCAGCTCCTTTCCTATTAATTGGAAATTATAAGATTGACGGGCGCGCTGTTACTCTCACCACTCAAGCTTGCTCATTATGGCTTACACATACACACACACACACACACTCTTCCTGTGCGTCTTGTTGGTTGGTTGCACGGCCGCCGACCAGTATTCCGGGCTAACAAATAAAATGCAGCTCCGGGTAACGAAGCGCATAACGCCCCTGGCTGGCTTCCTGTGACCCATAGGTCCTCCCTGCCGCCAGCCGCCATAGGGATAACCTTAAGCAATCCTACCTGTAGAAGCGTCCGGAGAAGAGCTGGACCCCCAAAATGGCGAAGATGAGGAAGAATAGGATACACACGATGCTGACGTTGGCCATGGACATGAGACTCATGGTGACGCTCTTGAAGACCAGGCGCATGCCAGCCGAGCGGGTCAATAGTCGCAGCGGCTTGAGCGCCCGCAATGCTCGCAAGGCCGATACTGCGCCTACGGAGTTGGTCACAGCGTCCAGGATGATTTCCAGCAAGGATGTCACCACGATGACGAAGTCCACCTGCCATCAGCACGGGAACGGTGACGGGTGGCGGCGAGTAGAAGGAGCGGGTGGGGTAAGATAGTGGTGGATCTTGTGGAGATTTCGACATGTAGCACGCCCGCGCCTTTCACAAGCACATCCAGCAAGAGATGGCACAACTGCGCCCTAGTTGTTGCTTACTCCAGTCATCCGAAAGCGCAACAGGTTTCATCGATCTGACGGCCTATCTCCCCCTTTTAACATTTAGAAGTGTGTGCGATTCGGCGGTCTTTCCGTTGAGTCAGAGTAGCCGCCCCTTGCGGGCTCGGTCAGGTCGTGTACTAAATCAGGTATCTTAACACAGGACCCTAACACGCCTTATCATATGCACCCAACCCGCATACACACGAACACACGCACCTGGTTAGTGATGCGCTTGATGTAAGCTCTGAAGGTGAAGGCGAACGTCTTTATCGCTGCTTCAATGGTAAAGATGATGGTGAAGCCGACATTGGACCAGAACAGCGCCTTGTCCATTGGCGAGCCGGGCCGGACGTAAGGGTTCTCCAGCGCCAGGCTCACACAATTGAGCAGGATCAATGCGAACATCGTGTACTCGAAGCGCTGCATTCAAAGGGCGGCACAAACACAAACCGAAAGGTCGCGTTTAAAGCCATGGAATGTCGGACTTTGAACAGACGCAGAGCATATGAAAATCAGTTCTGAATTTGAGCTTCCCGTAACCAGGAAGGCTTCTTATGTACGTGTATGCCGATATCCGTGTGCAGCCCTGGCTTAGTAAGGAAGGGATGGTAGGGAAGAGGATTGGGGAAGGGAGGGTGCAGGTGCGCAAATGAAACCGATATTCGCAATCCTTACAGCAAGACTCGCCTTCCCTTGTTCCAGTTTCGCCCCCCTCATGCCGAACTCACTGCAGATTGCACTGAAAACGCTTGTATGCCACGACATGCCAAGATATGCCATACGCTATCTCAAAAACTTCTTCTCAGACGATATGGGCATACCGCATCGCTCTTTTTCGGGTCCACCATGAATTTATTGAGCATAAAAAAATGATTTCCTTAAGCTTACTCCGTTGGGATCACGTTTACGCCCATACCTTCCGCCCGTCGCCCGGTCACCCTCACACATGCGCTTTGCCTCTTACCTTATGTGTGACCACCCAATAAATCCACTCTCGTGCAGGGTGATCTTCATCCCAGATCCAAAACGACTTGCCGGTGCCCTCAATGAGGATGCTCGCTCGCCGCCGCTTGTGGAAACGCCGCTTTCGGACCCGTGGGTCATCGTCACTGTCACCGCTGGTGTGGCTTACGCCAGAGGCCCGGCTGTCGAAGGAGTCGCAGCGGGATATCATATCTGAGGCCGCCATCGACTCCGCCTCTGAAATACGCTGCATGTGGCATGTGGCATGTGGCATGTGGCATGTGGCATGTGGCATGTGGCATGTGGCATGTGGCATGTGGCATGTGGCATGTGGCATGTGGCATGTGGCATGTGGCATGTGGCATGTGGCATGTGGCATGTGGCATGTGGCATGTGGCATGTGGCATGTGGCATGTGGCATGTGGCATGTGGCATGTGGCATGTGGCATGTGGCATGTGGTATGTGGTATGTGGTCTTGGCTTGGTTCTCTTCTCGCACTCTGGATGGGCTTCTTCTTCTTCGACCTAACGCTGCCCTTCGCGGTAACTGACCCCGGGTTGTGCGCAGCACCAGCAATCTCAAGCCCAAGCACTCCCAACGTCCCAAGCAGACAAAGCAGGCAAAGTCAGCAGGCACCATACCAACTTCGTGGTATACTGTTTGCACCGACCGTAGGTTCCTGTTTCGGAGCCGAACTACTCGTCCTTTTCCGCTACCATACGTACCCGCATCGCCGGGCCCTTATCTGCTCGACGACCCGTGTCTTCGTCTCCACTCGCCGTCCCTTGTCCCGCTGCAGGACTGCCTGATGGCTTCACCGGCGTCAAAAGCCACTGATCATGCCCAAGACGACCACTAGCCTCACTTCCAATGGACTGGTTGGTGCCTTCGACAAGGCTCGGCGCTCCATTTGGAGGGTGGGGCTTGCCGCCACCGCCACCACGGCTGCATCGATAGCTGGTATCCATCGAGTCAGTCAGCTCAGGGTCACCGCAGCCGCCGCCAACGTTTTGGCCACCCCGCGTCCCCGTGGTATCCAACACACGCATGCGCACCGCACCGGTTGGCGCCGTTGCGTCGCTGAAGCATCTCTGTTCGGTGCTATCGCGAAGCAGAGGCGGTGGCAGCTCTGGTGGTTGCGGCGGCAACCCGGATCGTTCCGGCAGCTGCCGCCACGGCATCGCCGCCACGCCGATGCCAAGCGCTGCCGTCGCCGACCCCACTGATAATGATGCGGCACGCTGGCGTGAACCGGCAAGGCCTACCTCGTTCAGACTGTGCGCGCTGTCCTGAAGGCTCTGACAGGCTACATCCCCGGCGGTGCGTGGCCCACTGCCTGAGCCGAATCCAGACCCGGACCCAGTGCGGCTGCTATCGTCGCCGCCGCCACCGGCGCTATCGCTAACGGCAACACTGGTTGCCGCGCTGCCGGCGACGACTGCCGTGCCCTGTGGTCCCGCAGCGCCCTGGAACTCCAAGCGACTGGGTGGAGGGGGCCTTCCGCGTGAAGAGGTGCGCTCGTTGTCGAGCTCAGAGCGTGCGGAACCATTGCGGTCAATCGAGACAGTACCGGCTGGGGAACCCAGCCGCTGCGGGACCGGTGCATCACCTCCGGGTCCGCTGCCAGCGGGGGCACCGCTGCCGCTCCGCAGCTCAATCCTGGCAAGTGCGTTATCCAATTCATCTGCTAAAGCTAGCAATGTACCACTCTCTGCTGCGAAAAGCTGCCGCTGCTCCTGCAACTGCTCACTTCCAAGATGCATGTGACCCGCGGGCCGTTCGCCACTGGCCGGCTGGTTGGCTGCGGCTGTGGCCTCATTCCATTTGTCCGCACCCTGTCCATTTCCGTCTCCATCGCACACATCTTGCCGCCGAGGTTGCCTCGCCATGCTTACATTACGTCGCGGGCCGCTCAGCTGCGGTGAAGGCATCGACCAGCCAGGCACCGCCGCCAGGCCGTCCTCAGGCCCGCCAAGCTGCCCGGGTGACTGCGCCTGCGACTGCTGTTGCTTCGGGACTCCTACTGCTACAGCTGCGACTTCTGAGTCGCGCGACTGCTGCAGCATGTCTTGAAAGGTGGCCATGATGACCTCCTGGGACGCCAGTGCGGCCTTCTTTGGACATCTGGCCTCAGAGCCGGTGGTGTCTACATTGCCGAAGCCACCGCCAGCGCCGCCAGCGCCGGCCTCCTTGCCTGCAGGGTCCATGAAGCATGCCAGCATGTCCTGGTAGCCATCACACAACGGGTCTTCTGCATTATCGTCAGCGTGGCCAAGGCTGGCGGTAGCCTCTGCCGGGAGCGCCCCCAATGCGTTCCAATCGTTCCGAGTCCATACGCGCGAACGGGATGCAGCGGGGGACACGAAAACGCTGGCGGCGGCCTGTGCCGGCGCCGGTGGATCAAGTGCCACAAACCCGCGGCCGGTTTCGGCGCCGGCTGCAACTGCTACAGCGGCCGCACTTTGAGCTGCTGTTCGTGTTGCTGGTGTTTCGGATCCCGATGGCGGTGATGAAAGCGATAAGCACGGTCCTGTCAGCTCCGGCGCAGTGGACGGCAGTCCGCAGTCGTCGCTGCTGGGCTCCTGTTTGAAGCTGTAGTTAGAGACCACTGCGCGCGCCGCCGCGGACGTATCCAAAGAAGTCGTAGACCGCATAAGCCGCGAACGGCCGTGGGAACGTGATAAGATCAATTCACCGCTATCCGCACCGCTGCCGGTGATGGATGACCCAATCGACGGTCCCGCGGGACGCGCCCAACTGTTACCGCCGCCGCCGTCCACCGCCGTGATCAGGTCGCCTACCTCCGAATCAGTTCCGTCGGCACCTTGTGGGACGCCTTCAAGATCCCGACGTACAGCATGGGTGAGACTGTGCAGGTGCGGCCCAACGCTGCCGCGGCGACCCGTAGGCCCAATAGAGGGTCCGGCGGTGAAAGGCCTTCCGACTTCTGCTGCGATGTTGCTCGCCTGATTGGACCGACGGTTATGCGGCTGTTGCAATTGTTGAGATTGCTGTTGTTGGAGCAACGCCGAGTCCGGGCTACCCATGGGGTCCGAATCCAAGCCTTCACTAATGCCCCTGCCCCCATTGCCGCCGCTGCCGGCAAGCGCCGGCACCTCCTCCGATGAAGCCAGGCTCTGCGCCGCCGAATCGTCAATGTACGGAACTCCACGGCCGCCACGGCCGCCGCCCAACGGCTTCGCCGAGGAGTTCCCGGTGCCACGCGGTGGCGTCGGCGATGGCCAGTTGGCGCCGCCGACGGGCGCTATGGGCGACTCTGCACCTGAGGGGCACGAGCTAATGCCAGTGCACCGGCCGAGTGAGACGTCGCCTCCGCGGCGAATGGTGGAGGTGTCGGGCGCCGCCTCCGCGGCGTTCAGCATCTGCATATTACCCGTATCAATCCACTGCTTGATGGTATACATCTTCTGCATGTTGACGCGTCGTTCGTTATTTTCGCCATACTCTGTAGTGGCCGCTGCCTGGCCGTCTTGCAAGTAACCTGGAAAATCAGGCGTGGCGTGGGTTAGTGATGTATGCGGGGCCAAGAAGGGCATGAGGATAAGGGACCCCGTCATAGGGGCCAGTGCTCCACCCTTGGGGACCCTCTTATGACCTGCACTCGACGGTGCTTCCGGCATACAAGGGCACACGCACAGGGACACAAAGAAACACTGACTTCCAAATCTCCCGCGGAGCAGTCCTTAAGCACGACTGTCACCAACACTACCAATACAACTACCATTCTCATTACTATCAACATCATTTCCGAAGGTCTCCGGCGCAGATGAAGTCAGATGCCGCGACCTGCATAATCGCCGACTCACCTATTCCTGCCGGGAAAGCTGACCCTGGGCCGTAGCGCTCCACGCCCTGTCCCGCGCTGCCGACGGCAGACTCTAACGAGAGGCGTCCCAACGCGTCTCCGCTCGCCTCTTTGGGGCCGCCACCGCTGCCGTTGTCGCCCTTGGCTGACCGACCACTCTGGATGCTGCCGGAGTTCTGACTACCCCGGCTGCTACGTATAGAGCTGCATGTGAAGACAAACGGGTCGGAAATTGGATAAATCGTGCACGGCATGTGGGAAAGGTAAGCGTAGGTAAAACCGAAGCTGCTCCGCCCCTTTTATATCGTGTTGGTGTTAGAAAGGAAAGCGCCGGACCCCCCCCCCTATTACTTCTGTCTCTTTTCCCTGGTATATCAGCGTGTGTCGCTTATTCTCAACAGTTGGGAGGTGGGGTCACGCCTTTGCGGGCGTCAACAAGATACACCTTCACTCCTGTCCGGGTTCGACTTCAGATTCAATAACTCTTGCCGGCGCCGAAACCATCCCGGCGCATGGGCCCCTATATGACTAGATCGGTCGTTCTCCCACCTGGCCCCCCCCCTTCTCACCTTAACACGCTGCTGGCTCTGCTGAACCCCGAACGCAAGCTAGAAGCACCGTTCCAAATAGAGCCTAAGAGCGAGGTAAAGCCACCGCCGCGGGCACCCATGCGAACCGCGTTGGCATCGTACTTGGCCTCGAAAGCCTGCAGGAGGAGGAATAGAAATCGCAAAGAAAAGCATAGAGGAGGCAAAGATGAAGCAGGCTTGAGGGTCCCGCTCTCCCTTGATTCCCTTCGCCTGTCTGCTTTCCTGTAGCTCGGTCCGTTGCCTTCGTACTCCCCCCCCTTAGGGTTTAAGGACTGGCACCCACACCCGCCTCACCTCCAGAGTCACGGCCAGAAAGAGAGTAAGGAAGATGTAGCGACCTGACGGTATACAATACATAAGAGAGAGAATCAATACTGACCACAAACCCAAGGTTGCGGTGAAAGCTGTTTAATTTACTTGCAAGATTACCATAGCGATGTTGTGGACTTCTTGACAAACACACATACACACACACACACACACACACACGTCTTTGTAGGGCGAGTCGCCCACTGTGTAACACCCCAAGATACACACACACGTACACCCTCGCTGCTTTCTGAAACCCCGGACCTACTGCAACCAGACCATATACGGACCCCCTTTTTGCCCTTGCCCCCCTTATGCCAACTGCAGGTTTCTTGGCCCCCACCAACCCAAGCGAGTCGCACCTATGACGATCCACAGCACGAAGAACATGCTGGAGCCCCAGTTGGTCACCCGGATGGTGGCATACATGGTGTTGGTCCAGTTCTCCAAGTTAAGTACGTTCCATGTAGAAATCAGGCTGTGGAGGTTCAGGCGCAGAATGCAGAAAGGTAGGGGTGCGGGTTGCAAGGGGTGCAATGGTGAGAGGTGGCAGAGGGGCAGGGGTACAGCAGGCAGGAAGACGTAGGCAGAGAACCCCACGTTACAACCTAAGACGTATCAGCCCGGCGGCCTCTCCGTTCTGGAGCCCGCGCTTAATATGCACAACGCGCATAAGCCCTTACCTGATATGTACTACACAAGAACAAGAACACACTACACAGGCCTTTGCAAACAACAAAAGCCGCTTACCTAAATAAAAAGGTGGTAAAGTTGGGCCACTCGTCGCCATCTAGCGGTTTAATTCCAAACACGTGCATTCCGATGATAGAGAATACCACCCAGAACAGCATCAGCAGCGTTGCGATGGCCGCGAAGGAGGTAAAAGCAGACAGCAGGATCTCGCCAATGCGTCGCAGGGACTGCATGTAGCGAAACAGCTTGAACAACCGCAGCACGCGCAGGGCCTTGAGCACACGCAGAGCGCGGGCCGCATTGAGTCCGGCCACGGTGGACAACACGATTTCCACGAGGCTGATGGTCACTACCAACGCGTCGAAGATGTTGAAGCTATCCTGTGTGGCGGGAAGCGGAGTGGAATGTGGGTGGGTTTGATTGTATTGGGGTGGAGTGCGGAAAGTGAAATGTGGGGTGAGCAGGGGAGTGGACCATTGCACGTCCATGATAACGGCACGTTACTCTAGCGAATGAACACGATGTGGGAAGCTACTGTTAGCCATGGACTTTTATGACACTAGGTCATCTGCCTCCTTAGACCGCACCGGCACGCCCCCGCCTATTTCACGTATCCCCTCAGGCTTAACTGCCACACTTCGCTCAATACTACGTCATGCCGCCCACATGCCCCCAGCTTCCCGGCAGCTCTGGGGAACCGTGGCCCCTCGTGGGAGACTCTCTTATCCCAAAATCCTGCATTTTCGTTGGGTTGCTCCTTCAAGCCACATCCGTGGTCGTGCGCGTGGTCGTGCGTGTGGTCGTGGGTAAGGGGATGAATGCGTGAATGCAAGAAACCCGTAATGGATGCTGGGTTGCACATTCAACTCCTAGATCCTCCAACCCCACGCGGACTACCACCCCACCAACGCCACCAACACCACTGACTCACCCGCACGTAGTCCCAGAAACCTAATCCAAAGATCTTGACGATCATCTCTGTAGTGAATAAACCCGTGAGGACCCAGTTCGCAACGTTCTGAAAATGTGTCAGGGATGCAGGCTGGTTGTCGTACTCCATGGCCAGCAGCACCGTGTTAATGAAGATGAGGAGCATGAATACCTGCGCAGATGCCCCGGATATGAAATGGCGGACGACGATGATGATCTGGAAGAGCCTCATTAAGGCCGCAGCGGCAAAAGACACCATGCGGGTCAGGCGCGAAGTAGACCATGTCCCCCAAACCACTCGTCGCCGCTCCTCCTCCCCGAGAAGCGAGGAGGGGGATGCGGATCTAGCATTTGAAAGAGCTTGCCCACACAGGCATGAGTAGACACTCATGCACGCGCGGCCCTCCCAACCCGCACTCACCTGGTTGAAGACGAAGTGGTTAACGAAGATGCGGGTGCGGTACTGTAGGCGAAGCATCTGGCGCTGCATGTACGGGTGGTCGGATACGAACCTGTGATGGGTGGGACACGGAGGGTAGCAACAGAAGAATACAACGCAAAGAAGTAAGAGATAGAGGGAATAAACGGCCAATCGAGAAGGAGAAAGACGAAAATGAAAGGCAGCCTCCGAAGGACCAGGGGACCAACCAGCCACCACCAGCCAATGGCGCGTGGATAGATAATTAGTGGAAAGATAATCGGTGGATAGGTAATAAGTGGATAGATAATCGGTGGATAGAGGACCTTCGCAGAGGTGTTAAAGAAGGGACGAGGCCCCTCGTAGGCAAAGAGGTGTGCTGCGCCATCAGCAGATTCCTCGAAACGAACAGGGCGAGAGCCCCCTTTCACACATCAGCTAATGGGCTCCATCAGCCCATGAAACTCTCTCTGGCACCGTCGTGCCGGCAGCACAAGATTAATCTACAGCTTTCGGTAATGACCCTTACTAATAAGCGCTCCAGGGTCGGTTCTTCTGCCCCTCACCCAGAGGTCCGTTGCTTACCAATTGCCTGCTCGCGGTTATGATCGGGACATCCTTCTGATCACCGCTGCCCTTAATGAAAAGAGAGCTTACGAACACTGCATAATCTCAACTCACGCATACGACTTCCCTTTACCCCTCCCCGGCCCCTCATACCCCGCCCTGCGTGTCCTAGACATGACCCACTCGTCAAATTCCGCAACGCTCATGACGAGCATGGCCACATTTGTGGCACCCATACTGGAGGGGGCCGCGCTGTAGGTGCGTTCGTTGCCCCCACCATCGTTATCGTCCTGAGCTCCAGCTCCAGCCGCAACCGAGGTCTGCCCTTGGTTAAGGCCGTAGCCGTTGCTTCTGCTGCTGCCTAATCCGCTGCTCGTGCCGCTCCGCACCGGTGGACTCCTGCCGCCTTCCCCTTGCGTGGGCTTGCGCTCCAATCCTCGGGGAGGTCGCGGGAATCGCTCCCCGCTCGGCCGTCCCACGGAGCTCGGCGGGCTGCAAATCTCCCTCGTGCCGGATGAGGCCTGAAAGCTCTGTGTTTGCGCGTAGGAGTTACCCCGAGACGATGACGTCCCTAGAGCCGGGACCGTGCCTGTTGGTGCTGCTGCAGGAACTGCGGTCGTGTTTGCTGGTGTGGCATTGGCGACATCTGCAATGTTAGCAGCCGCAGCAAACTCGGCGGCCGTGGCTGGATCCCAGCCAATACCTACTCGGCCGCCGCCCGTGAACGTAGCCGCCCCATCGCAATCGCAGTCGTCTGCTTCCCCGCCCGCGAAACGAACGGCTTCCGCAACTGGCCCGGCAGCCGCACCTGCCAATGACTTTGTTGCCGAACACTGCAAGGACGGTTTGTAAATGTCGGGTTTGCTGGCGGTGCGACACCAAGGCGTTATTTCCGTTGTCGTTATTGTTGGTGCGAACGGCGTTATCTCCGTGGTTGCAGTCCTAGACATTGCGATGCTTCTTTTGGCCACAACCATATCGTGGACGCGACAAGCTTCATTGCTCGTTGCAGGGAGGGACCTATGGGTACCTCCTTGCTGCTGCTGACTTTCTTGTATTTGCGCTTTGGCCTGTGATCGCCACGGCAGCTGCTTGGCCTCCTTCTTATACCGAGCCGCCGGCTGCAACTGACAGTCATCAGCGGTGGCGGAGGCGGAGGCGGCGCTGGCAGGTCTCGACAAACTCCAGCCACTATGGCTGGCGGAGACGCCGCAGGCGGAGACCGCCCCTTCAAGGACCGCCCAACCGCTGCCAACCTGTGCGGCCGAGGAGGCACCTTTCGCTCCCCCTCCATCCACCAGGGAATCACTGGTTGGGGCTACGCGTCGCACGCTGCGCATTTGCCACCTCCGCGGCCCCTTGACCGCTGTCAACGGCGGTGGCGCTCGCGGCAACACAGGCGGCCAGACGTCGCAAGACGAAGACCCCGCCGGCGGCAATGCCACAGGGCCGCCGTCGAGGTGGCCCTCGGAGACGCTCGAGGCCGCTGCGTTCATGATGACGGCAGCGGCGGCGACGGCGACAGCGGAGGTACCAGTCTCGCACGCCTCCGCCACGCCGCTAGCGCCTCTGTTGGGGGGCATGAATTCTCGGTGACGAAAGGAGACCGCGCGCATGGACCGAGGCCCCTTAGAGGGCGACTGTTTCGTGCTGACAAGAGCGGGACGGGTGGGTGTTCGTGATGGCATTGGAGAAGGTTGAGAGCTGCCGCCACCTCCGCCGCGGTCGTCCATCGTACCCATCCGCACAATGGCATCGCTACAGGGACGACTGCTGTCTGGATATCCGCCTTCAACCACTGCCGCCAGAAGAGACTGTCGAGCTCGGGAGCTCAATGTACGCGTTGGCGGCGCGTCGGAATTTCTATCGGAATCAGATGTCGTCGATGCCGTCTTCGCCGGCGGCGGCGCTAACGCCAGTGGCGTCAGCGGCACACCATCCTGCATGGCGCTTCCCCAGCTCTTACCAGTGTCATCATTTCGCAAGCTCTCTGCTGTTGCCGGGATCTCCTTTCGATCAGGCGAGCAGCTGGTGTCTCTCTGTCCCAGGATTTGTGGGCTTCGCTCATCCGCAAGATCGCTGGTGCCGGACCGCGGCTGACTGTACGTCCGTGGCAGTCGCGGGGACGCCGCTGCCGACGTCAACCGCCCGCCATCACAGTCTGATGCCTGGAAGTCATCGTCACTACCTCCAATTTGTGCACCAGACATACGCAGCGATGGCGGCCCGGAATTAATGGAACCCATTCGCGAGCTGATGACAGAACTAAGACGACTGTTGAGCAGCGACGCCTGGCTGCGTCTTGAACTGAACTCGGTCCATCTGGAATGCACTTTGTTCATAAGAGTCACGATGGAGTTTCGTCGAGCCTTGCTGCGCTGCAAGGCGAGCTGATTGTGGAAGAGCGTCTGTGCCTTGGCGAACTTGATTTTTAAGACGGCCAGGAACAAATTGAGCTGCGGGGCCAAGCGGGAGGGGAAATGATGGGATTGCGGATGGGTTTCGGAATGCAATAACGAGGTGCCCATCCCTAAGAGAGGCACAAGTGCACTTAGGTTATACGAAACCCTAAGTGCACTTATGTAAATAGGTTAACCAATCGCGAATAGGCTACGGAGCCATGCACATCCCACCACTGCGGGCTCGCCAAAGCGCAGTTCATGAGCGCAGGCTGGTCAGGACATACCCCCACCAGTGCATGCCAGCCTGATGATTTTTACGCAAGTTAATCGTCAACATGTCCATAAACCCAGTCGCCGAAGCCCTCCCCAGTAGCCACCACCACCCATAGGGCACCCCTAATAAATTATTAAGAATCCGTCCACCAGCAGTGAGTGGGGGTATGTCATGACCTTTCAGGACCTTTATGGCGTAATGGAAATTTTAACTTACCACGAAGTAAGCGCCGATAAAGATGAGCGTGACGTAATATATGACAGCGACCAAAGAGTACGCGTCCACTGTCCGGTACATCATGAACGCCCAACCGGTGAGGGTCAACGCCTGCCAGACGCTGAGCATGGCCATGCCGGTGTTGTCAAAGCCTGCGACGTTGACTGTTTGCTGCTTATGCAGCAGCTGCGGGTGGCATTGAGAGGTTAAAAGTGATCGGGGTTGAGCTTTTCTTTCGTGATAGCAACATGCTGTGAGAGGACAGTTGGGAGGGGAAGGGAGGATAGCCGGAAGGGAGGGGAGGGGAAGAAGAGGAATGCCGCAACAGCGTGTTGAAGGAGAAAGGAGATGAGGAGGGTTGGAATCGGAAAAGTGCACGCACGTATGCGTATGTGCATCTGCGGCTCTAGGACCTCCAGGTAGACATGGACCTGGACATCCGCCAACTCGTTTCGCCTTTGCTCCTTGCAGTCAACCGAGCAACTGACCCCCTGTCTATTTCGGCACGCCATACGCACCTTTTCTACCTATATTATGCGCCCACCGGGGCGTGTGATCAAGACTATCGTTTATTTTCCCCCTCCCACCTTGCAGGTGTAATTGGCAGGGCAATGGCCGCTGCCACCGCAGCCAAACATATCAGGATCGTCACCAATGTTCAGCGGTACATCGTAGGGGTCCAAGCACATCTGCAGAGAACAACATGCCGCCGGGGACAGTGTCCAGCGACAGCAGGCAGGCCCAGGTATAGGTATATGAAAGCGTATAAAAATTTCACACAAGGACCTTATGGAATGGGTTATACGGATTTTCATGGGGACAGCCTTTGAGAGATTCGTTGACTTGTAGGGCTTAGGGCTCCCATACACACCTACATTTCCCACCCACCCCCCCATCAAGCTTGGAAAAGTTCTTCGAGTGCTATAGGGAGAACCCCATTGCGGAACACGCATCACCGTTAGGAAAGCGGACTAAGAGCGCGCCGAGTGCATTCTGTATATCGGAGAGGCGGTGTCGTGCAAACCCGTATGAATACAACCGAGCACATGCGCCATACCGGGCAGTCGATCAAGACTGAAATGAACTCCTCACCCAATGGTATGTCTTGGGAAAGAGCTGGACGGCGGCAACTGCATATATGAAGATAAAAAAGAAAAGCAAGCCGCCCACGGAAGCCAGCAGCGGGATGGCCTGCCAATTTTCCCCCCGGGGAGTTAGCGAAGGAACCGACAGTTAACCAGGGTGGGAAAAAAGGAGGCGTGAGGGAGGGAGGCGATGCACGTGGGGACGGGGATCTTGTGGAGGCTAATAAAGCGGTCAAGAATGTGACGGACCACAACATACTACATAAACCACTAGATACTATATAGCAGATTCAGTACCAACACCGTGAGCCGGAGTCCTAATGCTGATCTGTTCCCTAGTATTCAACGGGGTATGGATACACACCCTTGGTACGATATTGAGGATTTAGGACACCTACCGCTAGGAGCCTTTAGCTCAATCCACCACACCTGCCGTGGCCGGCTGGTCGCATCATTACTTTTTCCCCACACTCATGCGGGCTCACCTGACTTGCATCCGACCCGGCCTTCGTTCTTAGATGTTTATAATGATTGAGAAGCTAAAATTGAGAAGCTTAAATCCTACTCTCGACTAATGCCCGCTTCACAACTGCCTGCTTTGTTTGAGCGGGTGACCAAGATGAACGGTCCCACCTCAAGAAAGCACACGATGACGCCGCGCAACGACTCGAACCTCGTGATGGTCCGAAGCGGCCGCAGCGCCCGCAGCGCCCTGATGGCATTGACCGCGGACGAGTTACCCGGCACGAACACCGTGTACCCGGCCACCACCATAAACTGTGCAGCGGCGGGATAAAGACCAAACCTCAGGGGGGCCTCCATGATGTATGTACTAAAAGCGGTTGTTAAGTTATGAAACCGAGTCCCTGGGGATTAACCGAAAACCTGATCTTTTCGTCGAACGAACTCCTGCACGCCCGGGTCCCCACCGGCCCGCCGGAAACAAATCACACATGGCCAGCTGCCGCGACTTGAGAACTGAAGACTTACGCAGTCGAACTGGTTCCATGGGCGGCCGATGTAGGCCCAAAGCGAGCCCATAGACACTATTCGCAGCACCATTTCTATTGAGAAGCATATATTGAACGCCAGCTCTGCGTCAGGATGGGGGAGTTTGGGAGGAAAGAGTTGCAAATGTCATTTTGCACAAAAGGGTAGGGCAACCGGACAACTATAACCTTGGTTCAGATGCAAATCTGGATCCATTGCGTTTATGCGGTAACCCACACCCAGCCACTGACGAGCGCTTTTCGAGTCAGATTAGCCCTAATCCTCGCCTCCTCTCACCCGCCCAAAAGAGCTTCCCGTTAAGTCCGTCGTGCTCCTCCTGTCGCGGGTCAAATAAGCACAGCGTGACGCAGTTTGCGAAAATGATGGCCGTCACAACCATCTCGAAGTCCGGGTTAGCGCACAACCGAATGGACCATCGGCGTAGAAGGCTGTACTGGGACAGATCGCCGAACTCCTCGTACGTGGCCATGGTCTCGTTGGTCATGGTGCGGTCAGATATCACGTGCTGACCAATGCCAACGCCGGCGCTAACCTCTTCCTCAGGTCTGCTCGTTCGCTGCAACCCCCTCGAAGGTGACAGCGGCCCTGGAGGCCGCGGCAATCGGTCATCATCGCGCTGGATATGGTCCGACAAGGGCTGTACCTCCACTAGCCCCAATGCCGCCAGCGCTGCCGCGGCGCCGCCAGCGGAGGTGGTGGGCAAACGGAACGCTTCGTCTGACAGCATCCTGGGAATTACGGCGTCACCAGGTCCCCGCCCAAATACCTCCGGCTGCTCAAGGTCTCGTACCCTGCCCTTCGCCGTGCCGCGACTGTGGCCCCCTGCGTCACCACTTTCAGGTCCATCCTGGCCTTCAGTCCGGATGTCAGGGTCAACCATATCGTTGGGCCATTGGGGCCAAGGGGTGGAGGAAGACGGGGAACGAACCGCCGTGGCCGCTGACATAGCGTCACCACGGAGGGACGCGGCCCGAGGGGGCTCCTGTCGCCATCGCCTGATGCCGTCCTCCCCTGCTCCGATCTCCTCTTCTTCCATCCTTGCTGCTGCCGGCTGTGCTTGTGCCTGTGGCCCGTTCTGTGATGAACTCGCCCCCTCCACGGCCGCGAGAGCACTAGTAGCTGCCAGCAAGTCATCGTCCGCGATGGCGGACTGTGGTGCCAGCTGGCAATCGCCCTTTTGCCCTACGGTTGGCGCCTCCCCCCGGGATCCTGACCCTTGGGTCACTTCCATCACAGGCCGGTTATCTGCAGAGTTCGCATCTCTTATCGCCTGGGCGGCTGACGGCCTGAACCCAATTTTACCGCCAGTCTGCCCCGCCGTGGCGGTCCAAAGAGCGGCTGGCCTGCCGCAGGGCCCGTCTGCATCCGCATGTCTAAATCTGAGCCCGGAAAAGTCATCAGCAGCACACGCCTGGGCTGCAAGCATACCACTACCGTCAGGTAACTGTGGCTGGCATCCGACCGCATCAGCTTTCTGATAACCGGAGTAACTGGGTGGCTGTTGAGCCAGTTGCGGCGGCAGCAGCACTTCCAGTGAAGCACCGCCGCGGCGGCGATGTGTAACCGTCCAAGAGTTGTCAGGGGGGTCAATACCCGACACGGCCGCTGACGGCCCATGCATGGTGTGGGAATTAGGGCCGTCGCAGCTGTTCCTTACGCTTTCTGTGCTCCGTCGCTGGCGGTCAAGGCTCCGTCGCTGCAGCTCACTGCTTCTTCGCTGACGCTCCTGGCTATTTCGTCGCAGTTCAGTACTATTGCGCTGCTGCTGTTGCTGCTCCTGGCTACTGCGCTGCAGCTCCCGGCTCCGTCGTTGATACTCCTGGCTACTGCGCTGCAGCTCCCGGCTCCGTCGTTGATACTCCTGGCTACTGCGCTGCAGCTCCCGGCTCCGTCGTTGATGCTCCTGGCTACTGCGCTGCAGCTCACGACTACCGCGCTGCTGCTCATGACTGCGCCGAATGCCCTCGAAGCTATGGCGGTCTAAGCTCCTGCGATGCTCAAGGCTAGCCCGACCACCTGGTGCTACCAATCCGTCCGCGTCCGACACTCCTGGGCCCACCCGATAACCGCCGACCCGAAGGCCTGTCAATGCGCCAGTATCTGCATTGCGGACAGTGAGAAACGTAATGATTCGGTACCCAGTTCAACGGTGCACATTGGAGTTACGCTCCAATTATCATCCCAGTGCAGCTTGCTCCAGCCATGCATTGTCGTTCCTGTTATTGTCATCTTCTGTACACAGAATTCACTCACCTGCTCTTCGCTCCAGGCGCTCCATTACCTTCTGTTGGCTCCGTTCTTGCAGGAACCGCCACTGTCGCTCTTGATAACCAGGTCCACTAAGCAACTCCTCTTCGTCCACGTCGGGATTTTCTGCACGCAAAGCCTCAAACAACTGTGACGCTCTCCCTGCTCTTGCTGCTGGGTCTGGATAACCATCGCCACCCCTGCAACCAATCGAAACGTATGAAAACTTTTCGTGAAATCAGCAGCTTGGCTACCAGAAACTGGCTTTCCCGAGAGTTGCTGACCTCTGCGGCCACCGGCCTTGTCCAGCTCCCTGTCGAGAACAGTAACCTGTTGCATCTTGAGGCATACTGGAAACGCCTTTATGTACATGGCGGGGTGGGCTCTCGTGCGCCATGCCCTAGGCGCGGCCTAAACGCCGGCAGGGCCGTAGTCACTGATTAATTTCATGTCACGAGCATATTTCTTTATTCAAAAAGCGACGTTTGAGCTGTAGCGGCAAGCGCAAGGACGCCGCTGAGTTGGCGATACAATAACGTCTTTTAAATACATTTTACTAAGATATAGCATGCTGTGGATATCTGTTAATTTAAGCAGCTACTCAAAAAACTCGAGAGTTTTCGACTGAAAGTACAGCGCGGTACGCCGTTGATGGCCAGAATATCCAACACCTAAACTTTTCATTGATGCTAGTAGTCATTAGAATTATAGTGTGTGAGTTAAATGTCCTGTGGTGTTTCCTCAGTGGGAACCGGTTTGTTATGGTAGCCAAGGATATAAACGGCATCCAGTCACCATAACCAACAACAATCCTCAGCCATCTACGCATGTGTGATATCTATATTTGTGATATCTATGTTCCTTTCCTTGTGCTAGCATCAAATAACCTAACGGAACTCTGTCAGGATCTCAATCCATAAAACCTTGTCTATCCGTTTCTACCCACGCAACGCCCCACGACCCTGGCAGCTATCCTTCATCTCTTGCGTATGCCACTGAAACCCCTCTATCCAGTTTCATCCTTTACTCGGAAAAGGGGGCTTCTGGAACCCTCTCGGACGAGAAGCGGCAACGTGTAGGCGTGTGTAGGTTAGATTGGTTCAAAACCTGGTTCAACTTCTCCTCTCCCCACACTCTTGCATCCCTTCACCTCACTCGCTCTCTTTCTCGCTTTATTAGATCCGCTGCTTCCATGTCCCAGTGGCGAGCAACAACACGACAGCCACACATGTGCATGGCCCGTGGGCCCAGCCACTTGCTGGCTCTTAGGGTTCCGATCTGGAGACTATCGCTGTTGTCACGACGGATTAAGTAACCGAACATGATAGGTAACATGGTGGCCGGCGGCATGCGGTGCTCAGGCCATAGTAAGAATGACGCAGCATAACGAAGTAATTGGGGCTTAGGGGACCAGACAATTGGCCCATTCGGAACGGCTGAATCAAGAATGTTTGGGAAATGGCCGGGCCGGGCCTGGTCTTTATAGCGAATTAGTTGTACGACAGGATAATATGGCAGGTAGAACGACAGTATCAATTTGGCCGTTGTTTCCCAATTGTTTATTTCGTGTGGATCAATTTCGCATATTCTACCTGATGTAGTTTTCGGATTTCGTTGTGATGCGCTTTGGACCTTTCGACTGTCGCGATGACGTGTACGGCATCAGCAGTCGAATAGGTATATTATGGCTAATAGAGCAAGTGAACTTTGTCACTTGGCTCTAGAAGCGTTTAGTACTTCTTGAGCGTAAAAGACCGAACTTTGAATCAACCTTTCTTTCTTTCGTCTCTCTTACCGATTTGTAACGGATTAGTCCTGCCAAGCCCTTTGCCGAGCCGTGTTCTGGAGCTTAGATCAGCTATTCAAGCCCTTGGTTGGTAGGATCCCTTCCTACAACCCGCGGACGAGTTACAGGCTGGACTGGACGCATCGCGGAGTCAAATCGAGTACCTTTCAAGGCCCTAGCCCATCCCACAGCCAAGTGACGACACTGCCGCGTAGCAGTAAGTCGGAGTAGTAGCGACCGCACGCTAACGCTAGAGCTTTGGGTCGTTAGCACCTAGCCTAGCGCGGCGATTGCTGCTTTGCTGTTCATCGCCGTCACCGTCCAACGCCTAGCGCAGCGAGCGTCCAGCTTTCGCGGCCCATCCGAGGGTCGCCTAGGCACGCTTGTGCATCCTGCGCGTAGCCAGAGTGGTGGACTTCGTGTCATCGAGCGACAACATTTCCACGTACATCAGTGAGACGTCGCTACATAGACGACGACGTCTAATCCTGCGAGTCCATAGAGCTGTAACCTTGTCGCGCTCAGGTTGCATTTCGCTGCCTCCTGTGCGATAGTGTCAAGCAGGCGCACCGACAGGAGCTTCACGCGACGCCCACGCGACTCAAGATCGCGGAGCCCGCGGCAAGACCGCCAGGACCGTCCGACCCCACGCCGGTTTTGGGGAGAGGGTCGCCGTTCGCTACGCAAGGAGGGAAGTCCTGCCCCGGGGCAGAGCAACCCTCGCGAGCGAACACCTCGCAGGTCTCCTTCACCGCGACGTGGAAGGAGCCCCAGCACTGAGCCCCGTCGCCGTCACGGAGCTCAGGAACCCACTGACCGCCGCCGCCCATCACCCACCCATCGAGGCCAACAGCGACACCCCCGACGCCGACACTCGCGATCCCGATCCCATAGTGGTTGCTATCTCCACGGCAGGGACGCGAGGCACACCACGGAGGAGTGCAGGTTACTTAACTACCTGCGACACACATTCGGAGGCTCCTTGCGTCACGCCCAGGTGCAGTGTGGGGACGGGGATATTCGTCACTTCCCCCCCTTGCATCCGGACGAACCCGTGGGTGAGCAGCAAGCTGTACCGGGGCCTAGTGTGCAGCAGCATCAGCGCGTGTCCCCTCAGGTGCAGCCAGAGGCGCTAGCAAGGGAACAGGAGCAGGGGCAGGCACGCATAGGCACCGACAGCACCATTGGCACTTCGGCGCCGCTGCCCACGTCAAGTGTGTCTACCGAGTGCTAGTTAGATCCGCACCCCTGGCGGACACCTCACAGCCCCGGCGCAATCCCCCGCGCGCTGTGAGGGCTTCCACAAGTTCAACTTCGAGAGCTCTTGCATCAGGTGAAGTCAAGGCTGGTGAAGCGCGGCGGACGGAGCTAGAGTGGCAACGCAACCCCGAATACGAGGAGGAGGACGAGTACGTGCCAGTTGTGACCCCGCACCCTAGGCGCAGGACCTTCCCCAAGCCACTGCAGCGGTCCCCGTCGGCCCCCGAGCTGTACGAAGGTCCGCAGCAGGGTTCATCGTCCACCAGCGAGAGCCAAGCAAGTCAAGCAAACACTAGCGAGTCACCCGCAGAGGAGACGTCGCCCTTGCCCCTGTCGTCGGAGGACCCGGACTCCCCGATTGACAACTCGGGCGACGCAGACGACGCTCAAGAGGCCAGCAGCAGCGAGGCTTCCCAGCTGGGTGAGGACAGCGAGGACGAAGCCATGCAGAGCTCCGGGCCCCACAACATGCCCAAGTTTACCTACGATGAGTTCCCCTTCTTCCAGCAGGCCGTGTGCAAGGCCCTGGTCGGTCTGCAGAATCGTAAGGAGTACGCCAAGGGCCACTTCCCGATAACCCACACGCTCAACATCCTGCGGACTATGCCCGTGCCAGGCTCCAGCTTCGCGGCGTGGCACAAGGAACAGCTTCCGACCTTAGAACAGGATGCTGAAGCGTGGCTGGCGGCCAAGGACCCAACGGCCAAGTTCGACGGTGAAGCCCTTATGGACTTCTACGTCAACAAGCTGGAGAAGCATTTCGAGCCGGAGATGATCAGCAGCAAGGTGTCTCAGTACATCCCTCTCCGGCAGACCTCCAGCTCTCCAAAATCCTATCTGAGGCAAGTACGGGAGCTGGTACCCTACATCAAGGAGCACTACCCCTTGTCGACAATAGCACGGCGCTATGTCATGCGCCTCGAGCCTCGCGTCCGGGACCACGTCCTGGGCAAATATGGGTCGGTGGACAACAAGCTGTGGTACGAGCGCTTAGGGGAGATTGCTGACTATGCCGAGCAATACTGGCAGAACCTGGTGCAGATCAAGGCCGAAGATGAAGACTACGAGCCCGCACCCGCTTCCGTGTGGGTGAAGGAGAGGTCAAGCTCAGCCCAGCGAGAGGGACACAAGGCGGTGGCATCTACGTCTGCCCAGCGCCATGACAAGGAGGAGCTATCCTTGGATGAGAGAATCGCAAGGGCAGTTAAGGCTGCACTTGCCACACAGCTAGGTGCTGCACCTATACAGCCTAAGCCAGGGCAGCAGGCACCAGCTAGACAACGGGATGCTCAAGTGTGTGAGTACTGTGGGTGCAAAGGTCATGAGGAGCGTTACTGCCTCATCCTCCACCCAGACCAGGCGGAACCGGGCTGGGAACCGAGGGCACTGCTGCTACGTCGCTTGTTCCAGCAGAACAAGGAGAAGCTGCAGGCGCAGCCACAGCGGCAGCAGCAGGCAAGACCCCAACGTGCGGCGGCGGTGGCAGCGGCGGTACAAAGTGATGACGATGAGGAGGAGGTGTACGTGCCACATCGCCGCAACGCCAACGTCTCCACGACACGGGTGGCGGGGGCCAAGAAGAAGCTGCGGGTCCACTGGAGCAAGGAGGTGCTGGAGCAAACGGGTGCCGCAGAGGAGGAGGCTCACGGAGGGGTTTGTGCGACTCTGACCCATCAGGCGCCCCCCTTATCATTTGAACCAGTGGAAATCAAGTCCGACGTGTATCCACTTCCCAGGGTAGCACCACGGACACGCCCACAGCCACGCATCCAGCCAGATGACGCGCTGCACCTGCGCCTGGACATCACCGCAGGGCTGAGCCGTATGTGTCGCGTCATGAACCTGCTGCAGGAGGAGGAGGAAGGCGCCAAGCCAGAAACAGTTGCGCGGATAGCCTCGGCGGCTCCGGCGGCCAGAGGTGTCCAGCCATGGCCAGCTGTGCAGCCTGCCCCGCCACAAGTGAAGGAGGTGGATCAGGACGCAGCAGCGGGCCAGGCTCAGCATGCGGCAGCTAGTGTCGCCATCTACACACGGACGACGCCCTCGGGGGTGCCGTACTGTATTGCTGGGGCTGCAGGGGGACGTGTGCGCGGCATCGAGGACATACCTTCGAGCGTGATGGGTATGCTGCTGAAACAGGATCAGCAAGCTGCGAGCTACTTTGACCGCAAGCAGCTAATGTTCTACTACCCGGAGGCAGCCATGCAGTTAGGGGCAACAGCGGCCCCACAGCTGCGCTATTTGAGGGACCATTGCGCCGACGTGAACCTGATCACGAGGCGTGCAGCAGCCTTGCTGGGTTTACCGATCCGTAGGACGTCCACGGGCCTTAACACCTCCGCGGACCAGGACGCTGAGGTCATCGGGGAAGTGGAGACCCAAGGAATCAGGGTTATAATATTGCCGGGTACAGCGCATGAGGTACAGCTGGGCCTCACCCAGACATTGGTGGTGGAGCAGGCGGCTATGTACGATGTGCTCATTGGCAATGATCAGATGCACCCAGTTGCAGACGCCATCACCCAGTACCCGGTCGCCCAGCTACACGTGTACCCCAACCTGTTGGAGCACCCCAAGTACATTGTGTCAATCCCCATGACGACAGTCAAGCTGCCTACCAAGGGAGCTATTGTCACGCATAAGCGGGTGGCTTTCGTGGCCTGTAGCTCATCCGTCAACCCAAGTCACCGGAGGGGCTGGGGGGGGGGATGCAGCATGCCCATGCCCGTCGACCCTATGGTGGAACAGCTGAGGTGGGAATGGTCAACACAGGCTCTAAGCGTAGCAAGTTCAGTTGGCAGCATGGCAATTAGCGCAGTTAACAACTCTGTAGGAGCAGAGGTACCCAAGGTGGAGCTGCAGCCTGACTCACTGTCAGGAAGGTGGCAATCAGGAGTGGGATAAACAGTTGGCCTTGCGTTTCTTAGGGCTACCTAGCAGCTGCTGATCATCCTAGAATGCAGTGGCTCCTCGGTTTGCACAAGCAGGGTATGCCCAGAGATCATGAGGCCTACAAGCTTTCCATGCTCAGCACGGCACTCTCACTAGGCCGGATCCGTCCGTACCCGGTGACCGTGCAGGAGGTTGATATGCTCTTGGAGGTATTAGCGCTGGAAAATGCAGGCACAGTGTTTTGCAGCGACTTAGAGGTGCAGCATGTGTGTTCAAGTTTCTGCCAGGAAAGCCGGACCTGAAGGCGCTAGAGCCGAGAGCCTTGGAGCGGGCGCGAAAGGACGGTTTGGGCATGAATGTCATCGCAGTAGATGTTGGGGCTGAGGTTTTGGATTTAGCGTTTCCAGCCATTGTGCAGTTCGCTGGGGTTGTAGCTCTTGCGTGCGTCTCTTATAGCTACCTGTCGGCCGCGGATTATGCTAGGATGCGGTGGTTGCTGGGTTTGCGTAAGCAAGGCAGGTTGGCTATCTTGAAGATGGGGGAACGCATGTGGGTCATGGTGTTTAGCAACGCCCTGTGGAAGCATGCACTGCTGCAGGATGAGGGCAGTCTGCATGAGTTAGCCTAAGAGTTTTCGCCTTAGCCAGCTCACGGGAGCTGACACAGCACCCAGAGCTGGGGGGGGGAGTGAGTGTTTCGCATATAGTATGTTTGCTGGGCGGTAATCGGGCGTGACACTGTGGCGTGCATGTACTAGTACTACGTGTACTACTGTTTCATCCCCATGCAACAACGCATTACATGAGCACGTGCCCGGGGTTGCGGATCTTATCACCCATGGAGGGCCAGTGGATCTTCAAACCCCATGGCCACCCAAAAGTGTCCCTTCTTGTTTGCGTGACAAGAGCTCCCACACAGTGCTCAGAACATGGCCAATAAAGCATGGAACGGATTGCATGAACTGACGCATGGCTGTTCGGCAGGAGTTGGCGCTGGCAAGCATGGCATCACGTGAAACAGCTACGGCTGTGTTCTGGCTTTCCCTGGAAATGTCTCAGGACAACATTCCTCTTTTTATCGGGGTTCCCGTGCCCAAGTCTGTTCATTCAATACCATCCCATATGATCGCCCAGGCACATTACATGGCACGATGCACACAGCCTGTGCTAGCTGCTTGCACGCCGAGAGGAGTAATGGAAACGCCAGGGGACTTCGAACGGACTACGGCACTACGCAATTCAATGTGTCAAAGGTCACGAGTAAAAGGAGCTGTTGGGTGTTGTTTTGCCGCAGGTTGGGTTCTCCCATTCCACGTCCTGAGCCCCGATGATCCTACCCTAACAGACCCCTACTACCTTCGCCACCTGTCCCTATCTCATGGCTTCCACAGCCGAGATGAGAGTTTTGCCCAGGGGGCTGGCCCGATAAATCCTAGCATCTTGGCGGCCCATCGGCCATTGGTTTGAACAAATACACGCATTGTGTCCTGAGCTCCGCCACCTGCAATCCTGCTGCCGCCCTGCGGTTACATTTGCAAGCTCACCCCCAGCAATCCCCACTCCGTACACAAACGCATATACGAGCATACACGTGCGTTGCTGCACTGGTCCGTAAGTCTGTCCACGCTTGCATCCGTCGATTCCGTCTATGCGTCACACTGACACAGCAGCCTGTCTAAGAATCCCCCGTGTCAATCACAGAAATGTTATCGGCGACTCCGTGTATGTAGGCTAATATTAAGTGTTCTCCCTCCTTCTCAGCCCAGGTATCTCCCCCTCCTCACAACTTAAAACCCGAATGAATGGCCACCACCCCAGCCGTCAGGCTCTCGTACGTAACCGCTCGGAAGCCCGCCTCCTCCACCATGCGGGCAAACGTCTCCTGGGGGGGCCACGGGGCCGAGTGAACCAGGGAGGGACAGCAGAGACCACCTTGGACATAGTTTTGGGTTAGAAGCTGGCTTCAAAGATACTGAAGCATATGAAGCATGTGTTACTAGAGACAAGGCGGGTTGGTAGCCAAGGAGGGCACTGGGAGGACGCAGTTGCGAGACAGAAAGTTAGCCACTGCAATAACGGGCATGATGATTCTTTCCAATTCGGGGATATCGATGACACCACGGGGTATATTCATTGGCTGTCCACCGCACCTGATCTGGGAATTTGCGAATGCTCTCCACCAGGTATTGGTAGCTGGCAGAATCGTTGGCCACCAGTCCGCCAATACGCGGGATGACCGTGAAGGAGTACATATCATACAGCTCCCGTAGGCCGGGCTGGGTCACCTGGGAGAATTCCAAGCACATAAACCTAGGGGGGCCAGAAGGGGGAAGTGAGATGCAACAAGGAATATGGACGAAGAAGGCAAAGGACCAGGGCAAGGCAGGGGGGAAGGAGCGAGCTCTTTATAACCCCCAGCCTTACAACCTAAAACCCTAGGCCCCAAACCCCGAGGACGTAAAAGGTAAAATAAGCCAGACATGATGGGAAGTCCGGGGCGAGGACCCTACCGATTGAGCGAATGGGTCATAGGTGGAAAGACGTAAGGAAATTCGTGGAACGGGAACTACAGGAGAACGGCAAGAACGGATCACAAGGGCTCTCTCCGTCGATTACCTGTCAGTTACCGCTACCCGTTATCTTGCTCTTCGCCAACTCTTGGCCAAAAGACCTTTTCAGCAAAAAGCTGTGACCTGTCAGCCTCTCTCTCGCGCCCGCCTAACATCTCCACAATAGCGAATACCGGCCGTTGCCTCAGGTTGCCTCAGGCTTGAC
This sequence comes from Volvox reticuliferus, assembly GCA_019650235.1. NCBI lineage: Eukaryota > Viridiplantae > Chlorophyta > Chlorophyceae > Chlamydomonadales > Volvocaceae > Volvox > Volvox reticuliferus. Next base: position 1,703,136 of record BNCP01000012.1, on the reverse strand, counting down.
CAGTGGTATGAGATTGAAAGTAGTACACTTCAGTTGCTGCGCGCCCACGTCCACCCCTCAGAACCCTTACCTGCCCCCTGGTTTTAGCACCCGTAGCGCCTCCCGCAGTGCAGCACGTCGGTCCGTCACGTTGCGGATACCGAAGGCGATGGTGTAGCTGTCGAAGCTATCGTCAGGGAAGGGCAATCCCTCCGCGTTGCCCTCCACAAAGGACAAACCGGATTCAGCTGGTGGCCGGGTGGTTTCCAGGCACAACCGGTACAGGGATACAGGTAGGTGGGTGGGCGGTACAGAATTAGCTGCAATACCCAGGCAGAGGTGATGGAGGAGGGGGATACAGGAAGGGCAGAGAAGTAAAGGGAGCTCGGGAACGTAGAGAGCTGTCCCCGCTCATGTCCGCAGATGGCGCAGATAACGTATCGTCGCAGCACTACAATCGGTACGGCAAATAAAAGTCGTGATTACGACACTTGGGTGCGCCTCTTCCAGCCGCCAATGCTGTTGGTGCTAATAACCGTGTCGGTGGTTCTGTCGGTGCCAGTGTTGATGCCAATGGCGGTGCCGCTGCTCAAGCCACTGGTTGCGCCGATTGCACGCCCACCCTTACTTCTTTGCTAACACACACACACACACACACTCTCTTGCACCCTCTGTGCGTATGCGGGCGGTGGTAACTCTGTCATCAAAGATCAATCAGACGCAGCTGCTTCCGACACGCCCACACGCCTCTACTACCTCTGCTTTCGCTGAATTTCTTTTCTTCATGTGGATACAAGGAAAGGTTTTCATAATGACCTTGTCAATATGGTAATCCTCCATACTTGCCTCACCCGCTAGGTCTGACGAAGCCGCCGCCTTTTGCTGCCCCACTCTGAGCATGTCAGGGTTGATGTCGCATACCACCACACGCCCTGGAATCAGCGGTCGAAGAGCAATGCTCGAACCCGCGGCTGTTCTCCCTCCAACACTGCTGCCGCTGCTGCTAGTGCTTGTGGCATTGCTGTTCGTAGTATTAATGTCAGGAGTAGTCGATGGGGATGGCGGCCTTCGGCCGCTGCTGCTGGTCCTGCCGCCTGCTGCTGCTGCGATGCGCTCTTCGATCTCTGCTGCCCGGATCGCCCGGAGCACCCGAAAGGCCACGTCCCCGGTGCCTCCGGCCACGTCCAGGTGTTCCTGACCGGGAAATGGCCGAAGTGATTCCACGAGCCTTATGTGAGGGAAGCGAAGGGAGGGAGTAAGGTTCATGTGGCCCGGAGAAACTGCTGAATACGACTGTCGATCCAGTGGGATAAATATAACAAAACCCAGAAAACACCGTGAAGGCGGGGAGCCCGGGCAGGGAGCGGCGGAGAATGAAGCCTTGCCAGCCCGAGGAAGGAGGCATTGACCAATCTATGAAGTATGTATGGTGGTGCAGGTGCGAAGAGGCCGACAACGACAGGGGCTGCGTGGTTTCCAATTGGCGTGGTGTGAAAATGTTGTATAATTGCAGTATGATCATGCACGCGAACCGCCGCTAAGTCATTATACGGGATGTTGTTTGGTTAGTCTGTGCACCTGTCTTTCCATAAACGGTGTAACCCGCCGCTCATCAGGTCGTTCATAATGTCGTACGAGGACGCCACGCTGCTGAAAACCTGGCCCACCATTCCAGCCTTCGCGTCACGGGGGACCTGGCGGAAGCCTGTGGTGAAGCATGGGATAATCGGAAACCTTTATTAGCTGTCTGTAAAGGGCAACGCGAGCAAGTCGTTAATGCTACGCGCCAACCGAATTAAATTTCTCTTTCTTGTGTACTCAATAAACAAAGACACATAGTTGCTTAAATGATGGGACGTACCAAAATCGATGTTGGCGCCATCATCAGGGTTAGTAGAGAACAGCCGCTTTAACCAAACATTTGCTGGCACCCTAATTTCATTCTCTATACTCTGTCCTCTAGATTGGTCGATAAGGAGATTACACAGTCTTTTACAGATGCGCACGTCAACCGTTCGACGCGCCATCTTTATGTGGTTGGCGCCTAAGCCAGCATGAAATCCATTTTGTGATGACCTGCAAAACCTGAAGATGGTTATCAGCCGTCAGGGTGAATAACTGAAAACGCCTGTACGACATCTTCTTGGTCGTTGTCCGACCTTTCCGTAAACACAATCCCATGATGGCTCACGTGTTGGCGTCCACAATTATCAGTCCAGTTGCGGGTTGAAAACACATTGTACAGGCTGGGTTGTTTAACGTGCGAAGCTGCTGTCCCTTTACCGAAAGGGCTCGTCATAATAACAAGGGATGCCCTCCAGGGTCCTTCCGTGTCCATACAGCTACTACCCTCTGCCGCACAGCAAACCCCCAGAAAACCCCCTCGCTTGGTCATTCGGTTGATTTAATTGCATGTTTGCATAGAGACCTCTTTGGCCATCAGCTTGATTGATGGGTTGACAGTAGTCATACTTGATTGACACCTCATTGACACCTCACACACCTCACTGACATCTCTTGGCGCACTCCTCGACAATTTCATCAGTAAGGACTAATAAACAATTGGCTTATTAATTCGTATTTGTTGTATAAAGCCGGCCATTATTGATGCATGAGCGTACCCGGTAGGACCTGGTATAAAGTGCCCATACCTGCGCACGACGCAGCATTCTAACCTTGCGGCAAAGGACCCCTCCATCGCGAGATCTAAGTACCAAGTTCCTCCTTGTAGCTCGTCGCATTCACGGTGAATCATGCTCTGTGTGCTATGCGTGCCGTTCCGTGCTATCAGCACGGCATGCTGCATGTACGGCATGTCCTGCTTGCGGACTGCGGAAGCCACAAGGACAATAGAATTTCATGGATATGCAATGTTACATTTTCATTAACAGTCCTATATTTATCCGAACGAATGCTTCAAGCTCGAGCAACACACTGACGTCTGAGACGATTCGGATTGCCTCATATTTCTGCGCGTTACCAGCGATAGATATTAGGTTAAGTGATGGAGACACAAAAGCGATGTATGCAGCTAGCACTGCGCTGCTTAAGCAGCGCAGAACGGTGTCGCGGAGTTCCTCATGGAGTGATTGCCCACGACAATGTGGCGTGCTCAGCCACGAGTTATGCACATGATCTGGACCGACAACATCCAATGCAAACACAGCCACAGATGAGGAATTCATCGCCTTTCCATTCATCGTCGGGCATTCTCGCGAAACCCACGGGCTGCGGCGGTTCGCAATACGTCGGACGCCCCCAAGTCTGGAGCGCCTCACAACTCCAGCACATGTCCTGGAGAAGATACCTACCATCTATGAATGACTTTAGTAACGCGGCGGGTGCACCCGATCGCCAGGTCACGAATCTCCTGTTGGCCATCAACTGCGCCACGTACATCCTCGCCCGCTTTGACCACAGCGTCGCGGCCAATATGGCCCTGATCCCCTACCAAGTCACCCGGGGAGAGTGGTACCGACTTTTTACCTGCGGCTTTCTCCACCTTGACTTCCTCCACCTCCTGGTGCGATAGTCATCGTGTGGGAGATGCGCAGAAGAGAGCCGCAGGAAAGGATTAGCAAACGACGCCGCAAATAGGAAGGGGGCCTGGAAGGGAAGGGGCGTCCCAGGGGGCTATATTTGACTGCGAATACCGGTCGCCAGAGCATCCCCAGCATCCCCACCATCTGGCACATGAAGTTGGAAAATGACGGGAACTTGGATTCTGTATTGGATCGCATGGATTAGCGGTGTGGCGCACCACCGCCCCAAGCATGTAAGGCGGCTAAATTGATCGCGCCCGTCGGGTTATCACAAAATGCTTTGCTTCATGTTTTCCTAGTTTGCTGTGCGCCTTCGGTTTTCCAGGTCTGGGTATTCGGTTCCATGCATACGCGATTTGTCGTCTTTTATTTTTTCTCGCCCTTATATCTTTCCCTCGTTCACCCCTCAGGCGAACATGCTTTCGCTCCACTGGATGGGTCCTGCAGTGGAGTCAGCTGCTGGTCGGGGCCGGTTCACCGCAATCTATGTGACCTCTGTGCTTGGGGGAAGTTTGGCACAGTACCATTTTGGAAGCTTCGCGACTGCCTCGTTTGGTGCATCCGGTGGGTGCTTCTGCAATGAGATATAACAGGTTTCCGCCCACAAACCTGAGGGGTATTGGGATGGGGCTCTTATGAAGACAACGCTCAACTTCACAGCCGGGAGAAGATCTCGCTGAATGGTTGCATGAGGTTGGTTGAAGCTTCCTGGTCAATGCGGCCGGGCCCCGCCACCAGACCGCAGCCCTTGCTCGATGCCTTGCAGGCGGCGTATTCGGCCTCTTTGGGGCCTACCTGGTGTACCGGTTGCGGAACCGACACTTCATTGAATGGGACCGCGGCGATACGTCATGGCTGATGCAGGTGATTGAGAGAGGGCCAGGCTCTCTTTTTCCTTCTTAGCGCAAGAAATAAAAAAAGCCGGGACTTTTAAGACCAGGGCTGAGTAGAGGCGAGTGCGAGGCGAGGTTGGATGGAATTGGGACAAAGGTAATGCTATGGTTTTACGAGTGGTGCTTGAAGTGACGGCAAGGGAAAAGGTGTATTGGGATGTGGTAGCCACTTTTGGAGCATATACCCGTTCTTCTGCTGCTGTTGCTGCTGCTGCACATCACCGCATGTTAATGTTAAAAATGCAGGTGGTGGCGATCAACATGGTCCTGGGGCTGATGGCGGGGGGCTACATCTCCCAAATGTAAGCTTGGGCTTCACATGACCGTGCGTTTGGATGTGTGCCCGAGTGTATCTATACGGCATCCGTGTAGTCGGAAGGTGGAATTCGTGCGCTACAAGGATCAGGGACAAGAGCGGCCTTTGTTTGTAAAAAAATGGGGGAATAGATTAGTTACCGTTTAGGTATTGGGACTCAACGAGCAACGGTACAACTGCTGATACCGTGTTGACCGGGCGAGGCTAGGGCGTGCGTTTAGCACGGGGTTTAGACGCCACACAGCGTAACTCAAGTTTGAATTAGTCGACAGAGCTTGAAGTCCGTGATCAACACTGTTTCTTTCACCACCCACTTGTCATGTGCCATGTTACCTATTACCATTTCTGCCTTTGGCGATGGATGCCGCACTCAGGGCCCACTTGGGCGGTGCTGTGGCGGGCGCGGCCAGCTGCTGGCTCATAGGGCCTCGATATCGCTGGGAGTACGGACGTTTGGTGGACAAGCCGCTGCTACCGGTGTTTAGAACGCGCGACTAAAAATGTGGTTCCCAGTCGCAGATGCAATCAAATGGAAGTAGGTTAGAGTGGCGCTCATGTACGGAAGAAAGGATGAAGTTGGCCCTGTGAGGGTCGATGAGGTATATGGGGCCAAACATGTACACAAGGTCAGAACTCCTTAACAACCGTCAGTACGGCTACGACCATTAGCCAGTACTAAGGTGTATTTCCCATATGTGGCCTTTCCTGTTGTTGGATTAGCGCGCATGGATCTGCGACTAGCTCTCAGCAGCCAGTTCGGATTCGGGCGGGTGGGTTGAGAACCCCCCAGCTGAGGTTATTCCTAACCAGCGAGCAGCTTTGGTAGCCACGCACAGGAGGGTAGTTTGCTTCCACGAGTGCATCATCACAGCCACCAAAACAGGCACCAAAACAGCGAATGCAGAATGGGAATAGGCACACAATCCATCCGGCACCCTTCCGTAGCGAAGCCTGATCCAGTGCAGCAGCGGGGACCGCATGTTCTTCGGGAAGGGTGTGCATATTTGTCTAAGCCTAGATACCAGCGTATCCGTGTCGCTGCAGATTGGGGCGCGCATGAGTGATGGTCACAGCGGGGAAGGCCCGGGACATACCAGAACCGCCAAGGCAACCTCTTTGATATCAGAAGGCGCCATACAAAGCCCTGGCACTTTTACAAGACGACATTACTCCTGTAGCTTGTCCAGTCGTCGTGCCTTTTGGATTGTCCAGCCGTCCATAAACCGGGCGAGCAATTAAGGCATATAAAAAAGATCTCGCACAAAAACAAAAGTTCGAGGAGATAACACGAGCCACAGGAACATGTGGATACAAAAATACCTGCGTCTCCTAGACGAATTAGCACAACACTGCTTAGCACAGCACAACTCCCCGTTCAAGGATGTTGCTCTAGATTGACGGCTTCATATGGCCCACACACGTCCCCATATGCGAACTGCTGCTTGCCATGCTCTGATTGCACGGCTGCAACGCATGCACGGCTCTTGAGTTCCCGGGCCCACCCATCGCTCTCCATATCCGCGGGAAACATGACGGCATAATCCGCAGCCATAATGGAGCGCAGCTTTGAGAACATGCGACATGCCACGTGGCTCACTTTCTTCATGATGCAAACACCTCCTCCTGGTGGCCAGGGGATACCAACCTTCTCACCAAGATCCAAGACCCAAGACTGAAACTCAGGCAAACTAGAACATAGCCCTCATCCCAAAGTACGTGGGACTAGGACCGCGTAAACTGTTTCCCGCGTTAAATTCCCTTTGCCCTGACACTTCAGGTGCCAAGCAACCCAGGTTGCGCACCCTCTTGTTCGCCTCGGGTTGCGCAATCCTGGGTATGTAAGGATTTTGAGCCGTATTAAGCCGCCTTTAAGGACGCGCTCCTCTGCTCTTCAAATGAAAACCCTTGTCCTCTTCTGCACCAACCTGCACGACCACCGGCCTTCATCTCAGCAAGCCAAACCAAGATCCAACCCGTTAAAATTTACCTGGCGACACATACCGGACAGAAGATAAGTAATATCGAATTCATTAAGGAAAGGATGCCCGAAATCTGGTCAGTCCATATACGCCAAATTGTGTATAGCAGAATGGCGGAGGGCGCCATCGCTGCTTATTGTCTCATTTCCTTCCCTGTGTTACTGCTCACCGATTCACCAGAACTCCAGGTCCTGGTGACATCCTCGCCAAAAAAGACCGAGTTATAAGAAATACGGAAACAGAGTAAAGCAGGATGCAACACGCTCAGCACTACGACTGCAAATGTATCATCCGCGAAGGTTGTCCGCCCCGCAGCCCTGAACCAGGTCATATTAGGACATAGGCCAGGCCCAGGTGGGCCAGTACAACGCAAACGAGCTCGATGGAAACTATTTGGTATTTCATGCGCTGTTCGCAGGTCAACGGCTTGCGACCAGCATACCAAGCCTGAGCCGACTGTCCCTGGCCGCTGTCTCTCGCTTAATAGGGAATCCGGTTTTGCATGTTCTGGATGAAGTCATAGAAGCCAGTAGTCCATTTGTCGTAGGAGTCGTTAATGAGCATGCGCATGTAGGCAGACGCCTGCGCGTCAGTCATCTCCAGGTGGAAGCGCTTGCGCAGATTGCCTAGCGGCTTGCCGTAGCTGAAGCAGGGCAAGCCACTCTCCGCCATCAGCGCTACAGTGGCGATAATGGGCTCGGCCACGGTCCGAGCCTAGGAAAAAGAGAAAGGGAAAAGAGGACATCGGGAGGGGGTCCATGATAGGGGTGGTGTAAGAATCTGTGTGGAAATCAGCGTGGATTCATGTCTAATGTGTGTATGTGTATGTATGTGTATATTCTCTCTCTCTCTCTCTCTCTCTCTCTCTCTCTCTCTCTCTCTCTCTCTCTCTCTCTCTCTCTCTCTCTCTCTCTCTCTCTCCGATGTAAGGACGCAATCCTCGTTTACGGATTCCTCAGGTTCCCGAGACTGTTAGGCCGGGGCACAACCTCAGGCACTTACCACCAGGTAGCCCCTCACAACGGCCTCTTGGAATCGCATATAGGACTCGCTGTTGCGCTTGCCACCAGGGTCCAACAACTGCGTCATCTCGTGGCTCATTTTGAAGGCAGCCGATTCGAAGCCCATATTGTGGCCGGGGCTGATATCCATGATGAACCCGAAGTCGATGTGCACCAGGTGGCCCTCACTGTCGATCAGAAGGTTGCCGTTGTGCCGGTCCTTGGCCTGGTGGTGGGGGGCGAAAAAGAGGCGAAGTGGGCGAGAATGTGAGATGAAAGTCAGAAATGCGTAGAGACGTTGGGCAGTTATCAATGCAGGACACGGCGCGAATGTAACCAGTATATGGCCTGATATGACACCCTACACAAGTCACTCCATCCTCCACCAGAAGCACGGCACAATATCAAAAGCAGCATCGTATTTACTCCCCGCTTCCTCCGATGCCCGCACACATACACGTCCTGATATGCTCCTGTCGCTTCTTCGATCCCCGACTGTGTCACTACTTCATTTCAGATCCGCTTGATCCACGGAGCCCAGCTGTTTAACACATACCGTGCTACATCACCCGGCACAACCCTGCACAGCACTCTGATGTAGCACTCTGCATACGGCATTCACCTGCAATAGATAGGAGGCCACAGCGTAGCCCGCCTCGCTGGTGATGAAGTTGCGCTGCGCCACTTTGAAGCGGTCACCGTTGGGCGGCCCGAACTGTGACACGAAGATCTCATACAGACCGCGCTCTGCCAACTCCCCCATCGCGGCACTACGGTTGTGGGGTCAGGATACAACAGCAGGCGGCACGGCGACACAGCGGGGCAGCGGCACAGAGGCAGTGGCGGCAATGATGCATCAAACTATCTAATACAGATCCAGAGCAGAGCCGGCGGTAGCACCCGGCAGTGCTCCTGCCAGTAGCAGCAGCGGTGACAGAGGTGCGTTCTAGCAGTGATTGAGGCCATGACATGGTATATTGCTGAGATCGGAAGGAACACCACGAGACAGGGTTTCCCATGAACATTTTTTCGGGGTTCCCAGCACTTGATGCAACGAATACGGTCACATCGAAGGTGTTATGCCGTCCTCGGGCCTTCGGAACCCAAGTGAGGCCACTCCACAGGTGACAGGAAAACAAGCTAACGCTCTCCTGTTCCTCGGGGCCCGGAGTGCGCTGGTTGTCGGTTTGGCCCTCCTCAGCTGCTTAGTCAGCCCCAAGATGAGTATCTCACCGGGACTGGCTCTTGGGGACCACCTCAATGATGCCCCTGCCGTATCCCGTAGGGATGCAGCCGTAAGGTCGCAAGTACAGCTCCAGGCCTGCTTTCTGGAATGCGTCTCGTAGGATGGTGATGACCTGATAGTGGCAGCAACAGCAGCGATGATAGCGGCAGAGGCGGTAGTGACAGCGCCGGACTAAATAGCGGCCAGGTGACATACAACAGAAATTCTACAGGCATGTAGAATGAGGGACACACTGCCTTTGGATAGCCCCAACAGCCCGAAATATATGATGTTCTACAGCTCTGTGGAGTACTCGAGTACTCGAGAGACACGTACTCGGTTGCCTTCAGTTGTCCCTTGTTCTCCCCCCCCTCCTTCTCACTTGTAACGCAAGCACGTCCTGTCGGCAGTCGTCACCGACTTTGAAGATGCACGCTACTTCTCGGTTAAGGGGCGGCAGCGGCGGCGGCTGCTTATGAGCCACCTTAAACTTGACCAGGATGGGCACCTGTTGGCCGTGAACGTGAAGGAGGGGCAAGGACCTATATGTTAAGACGGCGTGCGCACTTGCCCCAACTTTGGTACCATAACAACCAAATACAGCAAATAGGAATACAAGGAGAAATGCGCCGCTTCCCAATCCTTCACTAGGAGTCTTTGTATATTCCTCATTCAGCATTAGTCCGTGGGTGTTAGATGCCCCGCCGAAACCAACCCACACCGGATATACGTCGATACAGATGCACACTGGCAACAACAATGGGCCTACCTTGGCTGCGCTCTGCATGGGCGCACCGCTCTCCGGGATATGTCCCAGCACATCGCAGTCGGGGTTCGTGGGCACGTACAGGTCAGCACGTGTGGGCCCAAACGCCTCCAACTCGCTCTTGATCTTCGCACGCCGTGCGTCAGGCTCCAGCTTTTTCAAAATGCCTGCGAACCGGAAAGATGGATCAAGATCCGTCTTAAGCTGAAGATGGACAGCGATTTGGAAACCATGCGATATGTGACCGGTTGGACAAGAGCCCACGAACAGGACAACGTTCCGCCGGCCCGGGCCCTTTATGGGTAGGCCGTGCAGGAAGTGCACGAGTATGGAGTGCCCATTCGGTCAAATCTGGGACCTGGGTAAGGGGTATGATGAAAGGAAAGACCCTCGCAAAAGGGTATTGGGAAGACGAATATTTGAACCAGATGGAATCAAACGGACCTGTGCGCGGCCCGAAGCTGCAACGCCGGTCAGTATAGTGGTAGACGAGCCAGCGTCAATACCAGAAGACGAGACCGGCCATCAGCGGCCCAAGCAGCCGTTATGTAAATAACGAAGCCGATAACCACCAAACGAAGTACCCGTGAAGTGAAGCAACGAGTGAAGTCATAGACATGTTCAGCACTCGCTCGCTTCTTCCTGTTATTTCTGTCCTGCTTTTCTTTTGGTGTCCTAGGCGCCGTTCCGCTGGTTCGCGCCAACCCCCCTCCTCACCCGAGATGCTAGTAACCTTGTTGAAGTAGCCATCCTCCGCCTCCCAGTAGGCCCTTTGCTCCGGAGTCATCTGGGCCAAGACTCTCCTTTTCAGCTTCTCTGCGGGGTCCCATAGACCCATGTCTTTGGGAGGCTCCCATCCGGACCTGCAGCGGGCGCCGCCAAGGAAAAGAATAGGAATGGGGTGAGAGATTATAATTATATGATTATAAATCATGAATGAATACACTCAAGTATGAAATGCAAGCTAAATATATAATACGAACGTGCATGGAGCAAAACCCAAAACTAACCCCATCGAACGTGGGGACAGCAGGAAGATATGAACGGTTGGACGGGGGAGTAAGGTGTTGATGGCCAGGAGCAGGAACGAAGCACGGACAGACGTCTAGCTGGGGTTAGTCTTGTCACGTGGGACACTGGACCAGAAGCCACGTGGGACAAGGTAAACGAAACCGCATACACCCCGTGAGAGTACCCAAACCCGCTCCCTAGCCTGTTCCTAGCCTGTTCCCTAGCCCGTTCCTACGGAATCAAGACCCCATTATTCGCGGCGATCGAGGGAGGCGCCGGCCTGTCGACGGGCGGTCCCTGAGGCAACGTTCCGCATGTGGCTCCCCACCCTTTTCCTCACGGTGGACGGGTGGGGAACCATCGTCGTATAGTTCCCATTTCAGCAGGAGCCGCAATCTACTGCTTGATCTCCAGCGCTTATTCCGTTCAGTTCGCTCTTCCGTGAACCCACCGTTTAACCTCTGGGTTGAATTCCTCCGGCGGCGGCTTCTCCTCCGTGGCCAACGCCCAAATGAGCTGGTGCGCGAACTTATCATCCCTCGCGGCGGTGGCCAGGAGGTACCGCCCCGTGGCGCCGTCGCGAGTGTCCTCGTCACCGCCCTTGCCCTTGTGCGCGGCCCCTCCCCCGCTACCTGCATTCTCGACGTCTCCGTCACTGCGCAGGGCCTTGACGGCGGGACCATAACCGTATTAGTGAAATAGCGAAGCCAACAGAACGTCTGAGCGGTGTGACCCCCGAGGAACCCACACACAGTCTTGGGAAGATCAAATGTGGAATTGCACATTGCGTCACTAGCCATCAAGGTATACATCTTTCTGAATATGCACATGCGCCGTAAATTCGTAAGTCGTAGTTCGTCCGGGCCAGTTCCACCTCGGCCCTGAGTCAACGCACCTGAACCAACTGAGGCAAGAAGAACACAACCTTGGCGGGCGAAGCGGCGTGCAGGCAACGCAATGCATAGGCCTTAATACCCTTGTGGTGCTGCGCTGGACCGCACATGAGCTGCAGCCCCTGTACAGCACTGGCCGGGGCCCATGTCGCCAGCGCCGCTAGCTGCGGTTTGCGCGCCCGCGCGGCGTCCTCGGTGGCAAGCACCATGGCCGCGTCCGGCAGCGCTTGGACCCGTGGGTCGGCGGCGGCTGCGAGCACCAGCTCCGTCAGTGCACGCTGGGCATCACTGTCACCGCCACTTAGGGGCGTGGGGAACCGCTGCACGATGGCGACTGCCAGCTGTGGTGAGACCTGTATACGGGGCCCGCCCGACATATCAGACAAGATGTGTGCGTATTCGTATTTCTGTAGGGAGATCAACCGCGACACGAGTCGGCTCGCAGAGGCTCACAGAGCTTCATCTAGGAGGAGCGGGTGATGGCGTCGGCCGGAGGGACGCGACTCTGCCTGGACAGCGTATGGGGTTAACTTTTGCGATAACCCTTTCTTGACATGTAGCACGGAACATAACATAAACATCAGCAGCCATCGCTGTTTCCCATCGCACCTTCCACGCAGTGCGGACGTGTGCAGCGGTAAGCGGTGGCGCCGACGGTGCAACCGTGGGACCCATCCTGGGCCGCGACCACTCACGCAGACGGGCAATCTCCGCGCGACACAGCAGCAGCAGAAGCGCTGCCGCATCATTCATGCGGAGCCCCTTGGCGACCGGGCCCCACACTGCCTCGCTGACCGAGGGACGGGAGGACCATGTAGCTGAGGGTAAGAGAGCACCGGGGATAGCGGGAAGGAGACAGGCCCCGGGTCAGCCACGAAGGCGGTGACTGTGGAAGTTGTAGTAAAACTGGTGCTGGTGGTGGTGCTAGTGGCACCCTATGTTTACGCCAACCATGTTCATAACATCAGCGAGAAACGGCGGTTCCAACCACAAAGCGACAACGGTTAACATGTAAGCGTTGAGAATAAGGACGGCACGGACCGAGCGTCACGATGCAAGCGGCGCATGCAAGTGGTAAGGCGAGGCGGGCTAACACACCGGTATTCATGCATGTGCGCTCGGGATTCCAGGCAGCTATCATGAAGGGTAGGAAATGGTTGGTGCAAGTATGTGGCACGGACGACCTTACGCGCATGCTCAATCCTCGCAGATGCTAAATTCCAAGGATGCACTATCAAATATGGACCCAGGGGGGCCCGCAGGAAGACGGTTGAAAGCCCAGCAGGTGCCGAGGACTGAGAACGTCCTTTATCTCCTGAAAATCCAAAAAGCCAATGGCCCCAAACACCGCCAAGTGCTCTCCTAAGACAGTTGGCCGGCTCTCCACTCATCCACCGAACCGACACATCTTCATAGGAAGCGGGGGGCTCAACCCAGCCATGAACGCACCAGGTTCCATAGCACACCGGCCGTGCTGTATAGCCGAATACACCGGTCCTGCCACCGGCGCTGCAGCTGGCGGGTCCTTGAGCATAGGCTCCAACGTTGTAACGAAATCAGCCACTGATCTGTGTTGTTCCTCCGCCTCACCCTGGGAAATGCGAGCCGTGAAGGCTACGGGGTGAGAGAACCACAACAGGCCCGCGCGCAGGACTCGATCAAACAGCAACGCCTGCGGCGGACCCCAGGGGCGCGACCTGCTAATGCGCGCGAGATACGACAAGGCCAGCTGTAGCAGCCGGAATAGCGGCGCCACGGCAGCAGGGTGGCTGCACAGCCGCTCCTCGGGCGCCAACAGCGAATGGTGCAGTAACCTGTCGTAAACAGACGTCAATGCACGACGCTCCGCATCCGTCCGGTCACCTGCAGACGCCCACATTTCGTACAGGAATGCAATCCACTGGTGATGGCACGACAGCCCTTCCAGCAGCTCCCATTCAGCGGCGCTGTCATCGGCAACGAGGCCGCCCTCTGCCGCTGTCGCAGAGGCGGCGTCGTGCTTATGTGCTGGGAATTGTTTGCCCCATGCGCCGTCGAACAGACCCATGCCGCGATCCACTGTGACGCTCCAGGCGGCGGCGGTGCGACTGACCAGCGGCACAAGCCAGCTAGGCCCTGCCGTGCTTATCCAAGTCCAGGCAAAAGTCGCTAGATGCATCATTTCTGGCCTGAAGCTGCGCGAGAAAATGGACAGGGCGAGCAAAAGCGTTGATTGGTCGTAATGACAGATAGGACATCAAACAGGCCGGCAGAACGCCACTTATGGACGTACTTACCGACGAAGTGGCGCCATGCACAGCTGCTGAAGTATCCGGTAGCACACAGAGTGGACTACACTACCCGCCAAAGACTCCTCCTGCCCATCCTCCGCCGCCCGGCGTGCCAGGAAGGCCGCCGCGCCGAGGTAGCGCTGCCGCAGCAGCGGGAAGTTGTGGCGCGCAGCCGCCAGGCCCTCCTCCAGTCCCGACAATGCCAGGTCCGCCACGGCGCCGGGCCCGGCGGCGTGGCCGCCGATGAGGTGCTGCACGCCCGATATGACGCCTGTGGACAAGGGCTCTCTACATGTCTCATCTGGTCTCACAATCGACATGCCTCAACCTTTCATGTCTCATCCACAGAATGAGAAAAAAGCGCACTGGCTGTGTGCGTTACATAGCAATAACCGTCACAGTTGCGATACCGCCTGTGTACGCACCTGAGAAGAAGAGCTTCTTACGCAGCGCATCTGTGCCACTGCCCGCCCCGCCGGCGCCAGCGCCCACGGGAGCCTGGCGCCGCGCCTCCGCGGTGACCACCATCAGGTCGTTGTCGCGGCGCAACGCGGCAGCCCGGGCGCGAATATTGGCGGAAGCCGACAGAGACAGCGGCGGGACAAGCCCGTCCAGCGCACCCACGGAGCCCTCGGCGGAGTCGCCGTCCAGCACATGGCTGCTGATGCTCCTCTGCGGGGCGGAAAATTGCGTGGCAGACGAAATAACTTAAGAAATTAAATGAACACATGTTGAGATTTAAGGTTTACAAGATCAAAGACCCAGAGTTACCACCCTTCAAGCTCGCTTAACCTGACTGTTTTACTTCTAATCCGGAACCGTTTCGCCCTCCCACGATACCAGTTGGGAATCGACACCATTTGGACATCTACCCTATGTAGCCCTGTCCGCACGCTTGAATTTGCACGATAATTGGCGCGCGGCTCCTGCAAACCCCTTCTCAGCCCACAGGCTCCTCCCTCCATTACTTCAAAGGCCTGCCATGCCATAATAACTCCGCTGGCCTTACCCTTCCTGATTGATCAACCAAGCCCGAACGCCCAGCCGCTTCCCCACCCAATACCCATAGTCCATATCCGTATGCTCCACGAAAACATTCCTACCTCGTCCAGGAACAGTCGTAGCAGAGCTTCTGTGCGCGCTGGCGCAATCCTGGCTGCCTCCAGCACCCAGGTGTGCAGCCAACGCCAGACAGCCCCGCCCATGCCCGGCGCCAACACCATGGAAGCTGTGCCTTGCGCCGCCTGTGCGCTCAGGTTGTTAGCACCGTGGACCTCGCTCAGCGGGTGATCCAAACTCTCCTCTGCGTCCAACTCGCCTAAGGAGGGGTTAATAAGATTGGCGTTAGCTGGGCAGAAACATAAAGCAATAGATAATCCCTTTAAACCGGAATTTTTACGCAGCGGTACTAAAGGTTGACGATTAATGGCTCAGCTCGTTAATCTGCGATGTGCAGGAAAACCCGTATCAAAGAAAACTCGTACCAACTCGTCTCACCTCAGTTTGCTGCATCGAACCTCGCAAAACCCCAGCCCGGCTCGGTCCGCAGCGCCCCACGAGCCGTGTGCCTTTTCCAACTTCCTTTATGAAAGCCCTCCCTACACCCTCGCCACACATAAGCCTTTCACTCTCCGCTCCTCAACCCTTCCTGGTGCCCAGTCCCCCTTTCTCAACTGAGCAACGCCTCCATGCATGCGTAGCTCCAGTATACTGGCTGATAGGTGTCAAGCAGGTCTCGGAGCAGCAGCCCCGAAACCGTGGCCACCTGCGGCGCCACACCCTCCTCGTGACCGCCCGCGGCCCCCAGGTGCTGGATCAGCGACACTGCCAACACCTCCAGACACCGCTCCGAAACCCGTGCGGGGCCTGGCCCAACGGCCCCCGGCCCACTTTCACCGGTTGTGCCTCCATTAACCGCATCATCGCCATCCTCTACGTCACTAACGATGATCGAAACAGCAGCGGCCGTGCCGCAAATGTTATCGACAGCTTCTCCGGGCCAGGCGAGGTCAGCCACAACAGAATTCGGCACGCCGTTGGCG
Organism: Volvox reticuliferus; assembly: GCA_019650235.1. Lineage (NCBI taxonomy): Eukaryota > Viridiplantae > Chlorophyta > Chlorophyceae > Chlamydomonadales > Volvocaceae > Volvox > Volvox reticuliferus. Next base: position 1,687,219 of record BNCP01000012.1, on the reverse strand, counting down.
TCGCGGTTCCGTGAGATGAAGGAGAGGCCGGCGTAACTGGGGTTGCGGCCACTGGGGTAGCTAGATGCCCGGCGGTGATCCTCTTCGGCGGCAACACCGGCAGCGGTGGGTGACATGCCGGTGGCGGTGCTGGGGGATGGCCGAGAGGCCTCTTCACGCAGGCGCCCCAGATACACTTCAAAGGCTTTCTTGGCGATTTTGGCATACCTGTGCAGTGCACAGTCAGGAGTCAGCCCAGCAGCTTGCTAGAAGAAAACAGGAAACATCCCATGACTTAGGCCACGGACATCCCACGGAGTGTGAGTTAAGAAACGAACCGCGAACATGAGATGAAGCATACTTGTGGCGCGCGCGTGACAGACTCACCACGAAATGTGGGCAAGGGAGAAAAGGAACGGGTGTATCAAAGAACATAACGGACATGAACGTAATAAGCTACAGTTGGTGCGACACCGACAGGTTCTACGCTGATGGAATGGGACAACGGACCCGCGGCACAGGAACCATTGCGCTTGTGTAAGTGTAAGTGTATGTGTAAGTGTATGTGCATGTGCATGTGTGTGGAAGGGGGTTTAAATGTGTTCAGGTGGGTCAGTCCGTCTGTGGAGGTAGGCAGGCGGCTCACCAGGCGGCTTCAGAGGAGACCGGGTCGGCAGTTTGCAGGTAGGTCAGCGCCACGGAGATGGGGCTCGCCTTGGCTGTGAAAGCAGGGATGGGGACGGGGACGCGCAGCAAGGAGGGTATACTATGAACCCAATTAAGGGTGGCGTCAAATTCTCAAAATGCGTCCAAATGTCTTGAAAAACTAAATGATTACAGATCTTATATACATCCTTGGAAAGAGCCGCGATCTCTTCCTGTGACCCTAAAACCAAGGCTTCTGCGCCCACCCTTCCTCTCCCCTCCTCTCCCTTTCTCTCTCCTCCCCTCCCCAGTGGCCTATGTTGTTTCGAGTATCCGAAGAGCTAAAACCCAATACACGAGGTCTCCTCCGAAAACAACTTCATGTCCTCACCGTCTGCCTTGAGCGGTGCGTACTGCGCACGGCAGACCTCCGCGGTGGCCACCGCCAGCAAATACGCCTGCAGGTTGGCGTCGGGGGGCGGCTGCAGGGTGCCGCCTAATGGCACGTCCAGCAATGATTGCAGCGACGATCGCAGTCGTGCGGGTGAGGCCAGGGCATCGCCTGCCAACCTCAACCTCTCACCCAGCTCCGCCTGCAACACCAACACATTATTACTGGTGGTAGGCTGGCAGTGCGTCCGAACAAAAGTCGTAACCGACCAAGCATGGGTTTCACCAAACCACGTATCACTGCGTTTGAAGCAGGCACATTGCCCAAAATCACTGCACTAAAAGCGCTGACTTCTCTTCAGGGAGAAGGCTAGTTCTTGGACGAAAGTACGGTAACATCGTACCAGTGATTGTGGAGTAGTTATGCAAGTCTAGCTGAATTGGATCCGCCGTTGGGAGCATCATAATTAGTAGGCACACCTTAATAGTCGTTTGTTGGTGTGATGCATCGACCGGCCACTGAAGGTAACTTAAAACGTCGGTTTGCTGCCGCTGTGCTGTTTGCAGGTTCAGAGTTGTCGCAGGTTTGTATAGCTGACCATGTACGGCAGGTACCGTTGCTAGAGGTTTATCAGAATGTAACCTACTGAGGACAAGAAGCGAGCATATCCCACAAGCAAGGATAACAATTTCTTCGTGTCATGGGCTGCCCGGTTGCGGAATCAAAACACCTCTTGAGCCTACCTTAAGCTGCTCTGCCATGTCCTTCTCGCTGGCACCCGCCTCCGCCAACATCAGCACGGGGGTCCACGCGGCGATACGGCCCGCGGCATCCAACTGCTCCGGTGAGGCGCCCTTGCTGCTGCTCAGGCCGAACAACGCCACGTACAGCCATAGGTTACGCAGGAGCTGCAGGGGCAAGTCCATTTTGAGCTGCTTAATTAGGCTCCTAATTATATTGACCTGACGGATTTCGATCCCTCATTAAGCCAAACTCTTTATCCAATGAAGTTTTAAGATATAGCATAGCAAGAATATAGCGCAAGGGGCTCGAGAACTGAGAAAACTGACGGGGAAATGCGGGAAATGGAATGAGCGTCTTCGGCCAGCGCTGTTGTGCTGCCAGGGAAGACCCACGGGTCGTTTCGTAGCCCTGAGTTCATAAGCTCTTCATACACGGACCTGGAGTTACGCCAGTATTCGCTGCACATCCAAATACGCACCCTGATCATTTGCAGATCAGCCTTAGCTGCGTTGCCGTTGTTGAGCTGCTGCTGGGCTGCAAGGCTGCCCAGGCTGAAGCGACTGGCGGACAGGGCGGAGCTCTCCAACCCCTCACAAGCCTCCGCAATCGCGGGCAGCAACCGGCCCATCTCTGCGCGCACCGAGTCGCGGTCGCGGTTGAAGCTGCCTGCACGCAGCCCCAGTTCGCTAAACTGCACCAGCAGCCGGTTGCGCAGGTCACGACGGACAACCGACGGCGCGTAGCGTATGCCTGATGGTGGGAGTAGTGTGGTAGTCTTTTATTGACAGGCTCCCTTGTAATAGCGGATCAACACCTTACAAGGCAACACATATCCAAACTAGGCAAGTGGCTATGTACGCGAAGGCGAGGTAACTTGCGGAGCGTGCGAGGCAAGCGACGATAACGTGCTCGCAAACACCTTTGAAGAAGGCATGTGGCTGCATACGCGGCAGCGAGCCGCCTGGTACGCCTGGTACGGGGGCATGCAGCCATGCTATGGTAGGGCTAGCATGCACGATTTTCCGCCGCACTGGTGGGAACACCAAAGAAGCGCATGTGAGAGGATGCACGTACCCTTGGCAAGCTGTAGCAGTCCCGTCGAGAGCGCCTCCACGCCAGGACCCTGCGCCGTGACCGCCAGAGCCGCCGCCACGGATCCGGGGTGCCGAGCTTCCAGCCGCAGCCGCAGCAGCACGTCGGTGATCTGGTTGTATGCCCATGTGACGGCGCGCTCCGACGTCACGCTATTGGCGGCAATTGCTGCAGGTTATCGACACATTGGTGGTGAGGATATTTTAGCAGCGTACATGCCTTCTTACGTGACGCATGAGAGCTTTTGGAGCGTAAGATGAAAATCTACATGAGGGAAGAGTTCAAGCGCTCAGCCAGCCGGTTTCCGAGCCGGAAATGAGACGAAGTCAGCGGCGGAGCAAGCGCAACCGCGTCCGCACGACTTCATTTTAGCAATAACCGACTCGTAACCGGTAAGCACCTATTTTCCGTATCAAAACCCGAAGGCGTTTCTCAAACCGTCCTCGGTCCGCCACAATCCCATAGGACGCGCCGATTAACTACATTCCAGAGGGACGGGGAGCTGGGATAGACGGCTAAAACTGCCGCCAGTAACGGTAACAACGTAACAGAAAACGGCCACAAACGATGCATTTCTACTCCGCCCGGCCCAGGTACGTTTCACACATACGTACATGAAATCTATAACGCGGATTCCAAAGCCAGAAAACACTTATTATCGTGGCCCCCACCTGCCAGCGTCTGCACTACTGACGCCTGCAGGGACATCACCGCCGGACTCGTCGCCGGTTGCGCCAGCACATCCGTCAGCAGTGGCACCATGCTACACGCCAGCTCCTCATTGCCGCGTAGCAGCACGAACAGCCGACCCATGGCAAGGCTCAGCACCAGCGCTTCATTCGCGTCACGTCCGCTGACACCAGCGCCGGCAACATTGTCTCCTCCAACCGCCGCCAGTCCCGTATCCGGAAGGCTCAACGGCAGCAGCAGCAGCGCCCTCGCGTACGTCAGTACTCCAGCGTGGTAGCTCGCTGCCAAGCCACATACCAGCGTCTCCGCGACGTTGCAGCACACGCGCTGTGCGCCCCAGCCCGGCATACGGCTGCCCCGCACGTAGGAAGCCGTCAGGGGACGGGAGACGTCCCAGGACCAGTACTCGCGCCAATTTGCTGCGGCGCCGGTGCCTGGCTCACGATCCACTAGCGCCGCTGCTGCGAGCAAAATAGCCTTAAGGCGTGAGAAAATGGTGCCTACGTCAAGAGAGGCGACGGCAGCGGGTGTCGCGGGGTGTGCTTTGGCACCCGCGGTGCCGTTCGTGAGCGGCGGTGTACTGGCAGTGCTGATGGTGGCTGCTTCCCGTGCCGCGGTGATGATGAGGGAGGAACAGTCTTCCAGGATGTATGCCGCCATATCGAGTACCTGACGTTGGTTGGCGTAAAAAACAATAACGGGACTTGAGAGATCGCTAAGCCTTGTCGCAAGCATGGTAACAAAGTCCTATTGGGGCCAAGAGATAAAGACTAAAGCTAGGTGAGAAGGTAAAACCCGTATACCTGGCCCATCATCACTCACCGTACAAGGGGTGCGTTGAGCATTATCAGTTCAAGTACATCATGCTGGCCATTTCGCAGGCGCATTACTTATATACTTCTAACTGCCTACCTTGTCTGCTCCTGCCATTTTGGACCCCACGACCATGGCCAACGACACACACGCTTCCGACATGTCCAGTAGCATCGAAATCACGTCCATCAGCTGTGTCCGCGCTGCTGGCGTCAGCACCCCCCCAGGCCTGGGCCTGCCCGCAGCGGCTGTGCCAACAGACCTGAGCAGAAGCCCGTGCATGGCCGTCGCCGCCAAGCGAGCAGCCGCCCGAATCGCCCCGGCCGTCTGTGGCTGGGGCGGGGCCGCCGGCAGCTGCTTGCCAGCCAGCAGCGTCGAGCTGAGTGCCTCCAGACCCGTCACCGGCTGCAGCAGCTTTGTCATCACTGCGCGAACAAGCCCCATAGACCAGGTCAGGACGGTCGTCAGCAGCTGCCCTTCTTTAGCCTGCAGGTTCGCACTACCCACGCCTTCCATTGCTGTTGCATCATCGCCCGCTGTGCTGTCGCGATGCGCCATCAGCATAGTTCGGACTAGCTGCGCCATCAGCAGCAGCACCTTCTCGTCCCCCGCCGCTGCCGCGCCCACACCCGCCCGCGTTCCAGGCGCAGGGGCCATTGCAGAAGGCGCCGCCGGCTTTCCGCCTGCCGGCAGCACGTTCTCCACCATCCACGATAGCAGCGCCTCCGCCTCTGCCGGCAGCAGTGGCACCCCCGCACCAACGGCGAAAGACTGACTGCGTGTCAGGGCCCGCAAGATTATCTGTGCTGGCGATGTCTCAGGTAAGGGAGCGGGCGGCTGCTGCTGCGGCTGCGGCTGCATTAACGCCCCGCCATTGGCTGCTGCTGCTCCTCCTCCTGCTGCTGCGTCCATGGGAATGTGGAGTAGGGTCTTCACAAGCCGGGCCAAAAGGTCGCCGGCAACGCCACTCAGCGCCTGACGCCACTTGATGGGGACATCTTTGTTGTGCAGTACCCTGGAAAAACATTCCAAGGAAAATCGCCTTGATGGAAATGGGGAGTCCATGCCGGTGTGGCATTGTGCAGCGCACACGACAGCTGTGGTGCCAAGGTGGCCAAGTACAGGACTCGGATGGACCAAGATAGAAGGATCCCGCATGAATCAGGAGGCGAAATGCCACATACCTTGTCGAAGGTAAAAAACGCGGCACTAAACAAAGAAGCGGCACGGACCTGAGGTGGGCGATCCGTACTTGCCTGTGCAGGACTGTGAACATCTCCTCGAAGAGCCGCTCCAGTGCACGGAAATCCGTACAAGGCTCCGTCCAATGCGTCGCGAGCAGCGGCAGTTGGCGCATGACCTCGGGCATGATGGCATCTACCCGCTACATGGGAGACCGGGGCAAAAGCAACGCAGACAGCAGTGAAGAGGAAATCGTACAGTTGTAGTACGCCTACTGTGTAAGCCAAGCTGCCAGCCTCTGGGCTGTGATGCTAACCCACATGGATCTGAACCCACATGGATCTTAGCAAGTACTGATTCCGGCCCATAAAGCACAGAAGCTTGCGGTAACTTTGCGGGAAAATGTCCGTATTCGAGGTCCGGACCTCCAGTCGGGACATCAAACCTCCACAAAATACGGAATTGATTACATCTAAACTGAAAATCCTAATCCAATTTGTTGGATGATTACCGCACCTGGCCACCGGACCTGTCGATAAAGCCGACGAGAGGTAAAATGTTGGTTGCAACATGACCTGTTGGCATGGATGTTTTTATTCCTTACATGATCTTCCGGATTGATATTCTCACAACCAACGAAGTAATGACGAGCTTACAACCGCAAAACTTTGCCGACGGGCAGCTACGCAAATAAACTTACGAGCTGAATAAGAACCCGTAGAAACGTTCTTTTCGTCTACGGGAGATTGCTGCGCACAAAGCCTCAGCAGAAGTGCAACTTTCTCCTCATCGACGGGGTTGATTGACGCCAACGACTGGGCCCAACTGGAACGAAGCTCAAGCAATGAAACCGTTGTCATGTTGTGTTTTCACCTTGCCACTATGTCACCGTATCATTGAAAAACAAACACAAGTTACTGTCTCCCTGTCAACGAAACTGCCCCGGATTTATGTAGACGTGTTACAAGTGATATTATGATATGCCAAGCTCAAAAGGCTTCGCCTGAGGACAACGATGGAGAGTACGGATTCAAGACGACAGGTTTTGCCTTGTTTCGCAGTACGTACGCCGGTTAGTCCATGGGCAGGATGGATATGTACTAACCTCTACTGATAATAACTGCAAGAAAAATGTCCTCTACATACAGAGTATAAGGCTGGTACCGGACGCCATCTGTATGTCTTGCGGGAGCTTGGGTAGCCATTCAGCCTTTTTGCCGCTTATCCTTCAACACACTGCAAACCCATCGTCCCAAACCCTCATGGGACTTGAGCACAATTAAATTAATGTTCATCGAGTTATCATGAATCGCCATCCTCGTGCTTACCTTCCATGCCCTCTTCCCTATATGCAAGCCACCACCCGGGCCTCCCTGGCTAGAACTCCGTGCAGACGCGTGCTGACGGCCCACAGCTAGGTTGTTCCATACCGTCATTTGCAACTCGATCTCCCAGAGCCACTCCAGCATGATACACTCGCAAACATACATCCATGGGCACGCTTGATTGCGCGAATGTAATGCGTGAAGAACTAACACCACTTTCCACATGCGTCAATCGGGTTACCTCCTCTCCTGCCAACTATTCCTGAGCACCCTAAGCAGCGTTTGGTCACCTGTCGTGGGTTTGCCCGATGTTAACACTGAGTGCATCAGCTGAGACTTACCCCCGAGGAGAAAGAGCGCTGCGCTCCTTGCTGCGCTGTCACGCTCGATCATGGATTAGGTCCCATCTTATATACACCGACTAAATAGGTAGGTTGCTAGTTAATGGTACTGGGAATGTACGTTATTTATTAAATCATTTATCCATTAAGAGAAGTAGAAAATTTTGAACGGGAAATGGCACAAGCTTCAGTCCTCGAAGCGCGCGACGCTGGAGTAGCCGCTGAAGCAGAAGGCGAAGTGTTCGAAACTTTTAGCGAGGATGGCACACCCCTTGGGCGCGAGTTCCGTTCTGTCTGTCATGCACATGGCATCTGGCATCGCGCAGTCTACGCATATCTCTTCAACGCCCTTGGGCAGTTGCTTATCCAGCGAAGATCATTAAATAAGAAGGTCGCGCCTGGGCAATGGGATTTAAGCGTGGCTGAACACCTGTCACCCGGCGAAACCTTCCGCGATGGAGTTGTCCGTGGCCTCGCAGAGGAGCTTGGGGTGGAACTTTCACCCCAGCAGCTAGTGGCGCTGCAGGGACCTTTGACACCAATGCACCAGCGACGATTGCTGATTCCTGAGAAGGGCATCAAGGTAGGCATCCAGGAAGACCATACATGCGCCCAAGGACGACCCAGCCCGCTGCCGCCTAAGGGTTGCCAGCTCTGTGTGCTTATATTGCGCCATCTCAAAGCATCGCCTACGAACAGCCATGCGAGGACAGCGCGAAAACGGCTGACCGGGGCGCCCCAGCGCTCACAGATCTAGGCTGTAGCGTATACGGGCTATCCGACCATGCATGTAGAATAATAGAATACTAGGTTTCCCGTGGACTCAAAACTTCAACGGTAGCGTCAGCTGGGGGGCCAACGAGCCAAGCACACAATCAAGGTTGGCAAGCGAAGATGTATAACGGCGTCATATAAGCCATTCACTTGCGCATGGCCGTGGTACAATTGGTGCGACACGCTAGCTGCTGGCCCGATGGCCTGATAGGAATTGAAGGAAGAAATGAACGTCGGCAGCCAGAAAGTATGTTTCCTATCTTTCTCATCCATGCCGTGTATGTTTGCTGTCGACCCCTGTCAACGCCTGACAGTAATTATCCGATCACCCTATGGGTCCGTTTTGGAACCATTTGAGCCACCCATTATGGAACCATTTATCCAAACAGGACTTCGAGTTCATTGAGGCATACCGACTGGACGGCTATGAGGGCCCTATCTCCTTCAATGAGCAGGTGTGCTTGCATGGGCTTTCGTACGGCGCATAGCTGCACCGCATGGTATGGGTGTACGCAGCTGAACTGGACCGCTGGAGCTTTCGGATGGCTGCTCGTGGTGCGGGTGAACAGTGTGCTGTCGGATCACAGCAGTGAATCCTTGTCACAAGGATGAAGAAGATAACACACCCAGTCCCACCTGTATTTGTGTGTGTGTTTGCGTGTGTGTATGTGCCCGGGTGCTGCGCGTATCCGGGCGGCAGGTGGTAAACGTTTTGGGCTCAGTGATAGGTGGTTTGCAGTGCAGTCCCAAACCCTCGGAGCGTGCCCACGTACGGACGGATGGCTGGGGACGATCAAGCACCATGCATAGCTCGCATGGCTTCAATGATGGGCGCCCAGCCTAACACGAGTTGCCAGCAGTGCTTCACCCGAATATTATCAGAAACGCAGCAGGTATTATAATCCTTGTCTTCATAACATATGTTGTCTTTCGTTTAAGAGCTGTTTGTTACTCAGCTCGTGCCGATGTGTATCATGGCGGCACTCCCGTCCCGTCCCGCCCCATCCCGTCTCCTGCCGTCCCGCCGGGGCTGAGGTGTTGCGCGCAGGAAGTGATTGACTGCAAGTGGGTGTCTTTGGAGGAGCTTCAAGAGGAGATGTCGGACCGGCCGGACGACTTCACCATCTGGTTCCGCGAAGAGATCCAATCTCTGAATTTCTTCAAGCACACATCCTGACTGGACAGGCGGGCGCGAGGAACACCCTTATTATAACGTGATGATAAAGTTATGGTGAACATCTACGGGTTCATATGTTCCCGTACCGCTGGGACGGGAGGGAATTCTGCCAACCCGGGCCTTATGGCGAACAGCTTTTACAGAATGCAGCATGCATGCTTGGAGCAAGGTAATGCGAGCTGCTGTAGCTCTCTAGCTAGATTCATCTTGTACACGCTTGGTCAGGACGGATCCGATCCAATCTTACTCGGCGGTTACAGGCGGCTAGTCGAGCGGTGGTCAACAGCAAACTGCAGTTGGTCAACAAGAGCTTACACACTTACTGCTTCACGTGACGTGTGATGTCAGTTTTGGCTGATGGGTTTCACTGTTATTATTACTCATGCTTCTCCGTCTCTGACGAGCTCTGGATAGTAGATGTCGATGCGGGTTTTGGAAGTAGTTTCATGCACACCTTTTGACTTGGGTACACACGCGCTGACATCTCGGGGATCGTGCAGTGCGTCCACTTCCAGAGGGAACTTGCTTGGTGCTGAGCTGCGGACATGATGATGTAAGCTTACAATAATTGTTATTTCATGGACTGGGATTTTACGCTCTCGAAGATTAGCTTCAAGAGCCAACTGACAACTCAGTAGTGAATCTCGGCGCTATATAAACATAACCCTAACATTCTCCAAGCTCGGGTGAAGCACAAGCGTTTGGCTTGAGTGAACCGAAGTCTACTGCGGCTCATGTTCTGTTACCCACCCCCACCCCGATTCAGATAGTCTGTACAGTTACGTGAGCGCATTAAGAGTGCATAAGGTGCTACCCCTGTTACACTGAATGAGCACCTCTCAAGATCAGGGTCATGATAGGTGCTTGAACCATGATGTGGGTACAACTGACGGTCAAATTTCAGACCGGTGGCGAAACGGTGACAGAAAGCAAAGGACAGACGTTTGCGTGCATAATTCATGGTAGCGACGCGCCTAGTAGCAAGTATGGCCAAAATACATCATAATGATAATAATACCTAAACGGTCCCCCTCCCAAAATGAATGCAAAGCGGGAATTGCATATTGCAATCCCGGTTTTGGCACATCTTCTGAAATCCACTTTTCGAGCATCACAAGTGCTCTCCGGGGGCAAATGAAGGTATTACAAGATGATCCGCCATCTCCCTGTTAAAACGGAAAGCGCCGCATGGCACCAGTAGGTACGAAGACTTTCATTTGGAGGAGTCAACCACACTTCGGGCAATGATGACTCAGAATGTGTCATCCATTCCACCTGCCGTTCCCGAGCGTGTAATAGTGTGTCGGGGCGTCTCTTATGATTAGGTCTTTCACGACCCACGTACCACGTATCAATCCATACCATACAAGACGATACAATTTTATACTAAATTGTCAACTATCAAAATTACATGTACGGGTTAAGCCGTCAACGACTGATATTTAACGTATTCCATCACTAGACAACATCGGTCCCCATCCAGGGACATCCCGTCTTACAGTAACACGTACGGTAGGTACACAGCCTGCCTGGGGCGAGAGAAGCGCGGGACGTCGCGGGATGGAGTATTGGAGCATTACTGCTGCCAAGAGTACGGAGGTGCGTCTTTCCAAACCCGCAAAATCAGTAAACAGGGCCCAACTGGGTGCTTCTTTCCCAACTAGCAAGACAGGGCATTTGGGGACCTCGCCATATGCACTGGTCGGCACGGAAGACGACCACAACACGGGCAGTGGTCGCCTAGAGGACTCAAGTATCAGCTTTCGGGGCCCTTCCTAAAGCATTAATCAGTACGATTTCCACAACTGACAAATTAGCTACGTCGGAACTTGAACTGATCTGCTGCCGATGTGCTTCTGGATGATCATTGGCACATTATACATTCCGGCAGCTTTGGCCAGCCCAGGTACGACGTGCCCAGAAAGCAGTGAGCGAGTGAGCGCGATACTAAAATCAAACACCAGCTAGAGACACCTGCCATGAGACAACTGCAACCTTTCAGATCTACGGCACGCGTGCGATATACTTCACACCATTTTGCCGTAATGCAGATCGCCACCTCACAATATGTATATATATGTATATATATATGGCACAAACATGCACGCACGCATCATCCTTCACCGGAGAATACTTCAAAGTCACGTGCTAGCTTAGCACGCTTCTCTTCGCTAATACACAAATAGTACCTGGGCAAATAGTACGAGCTCCTCAACCTGCACAAACCGCAGGCGGCAAAGGCAATGGCTGTGCCGGAGCATACTTCAGCTCACGAACCAGCCGAAGGGGAAAATTGCAACCCGACTTAAGTTAGGCTTAAGGTCCGATCTCAAAGCCAGGCAGAGCATAAAACTTATGATTGTGAACCCACCACGTTTATTATCAGCGTCAAACACCCGTGCTGCGCCGGGAATCGTAATAACGTCCAACCGCACTCTGTTATTAATAATACTTCCCGGGACGGATCCAGTATGAAACTCAGGTAAAGCTTATACGACAAGATGGACAAAAAGGCATATGCTCATGGACAAGCCCAGGCTTGCTCATCACCCTGGTCCCAGAGCTAGACTCCGTGTGCATTCTGCTCCGGAACCAAAGCGCCAATGAATCTCACAGCCAAGTCGACGCGGCCACAATGTGGACAACTACATGCAATAACTATTTTCTGGAATATTTTGCCGCCAACCAAACTAAGGTCGGGGAGATGTCTCGTAACTGCCACTATTCTATGGCAATTTGACGTAAGATAGGATTGTACGGACAGTAAAAATGCAGCTTCCACATCCGCTCGGTACGGAATTACCACACAGAGGACTACCATAAGAGAAACCGGCCAAAGGCCCCGTAGTGGAAAGCCCCCGAGTCGCGCGTGTGTTTGGCCCATATGTCACACTTATGCGCGCAAATGCAAACGGAGTGTAAGGAAAACAGCGCCCCTGGGGCCGAGCGGGAGCTTCGCGGGTTTGCATGTGATGTTGGGCAGGGTAGGGAATAGGGTCGCTATGGCCCCTGGCCGCTCAGATAAATTTCTCTCATACACACGCAAAGGCACACATGCACACACACACACACACATACACGCACTCGAGAGACACGCAGCAGTATAAACAGCCAGCCACTGCCATCTCTCAAAGAGAGATGCGGAAATCCTTCTCGGCGCCAGTTTTCCCCGCAGGTCCCAGTATGCCTCTTGCAGACTGGCAACCGGCAGTAATAGAAAACACAGCACACATCATCATCATCATCATCATCATCATCATCATCATCATCATCATCATCATCATCATCATCATCATCATCATCATCATCATCATCATCATCATCATCATCATCATCATCAACATCACGACAACCACGGTCACGACCAAACCACCTCATATCATCGTGCCCATCACGACACTATCTTCACAACCGGCGGCCGGTTCCAGCTTTAGCCTCAGCTCCACCTCAACAACTTAGCTTGCCGCGCCGTGGGCACATCATGCTTGATTCGCTCCGAAGCTTGTTGTGCACGAAAGTCACAGGACCATATCTTCAGTTTCGGCGCGCATGCTGTCCCAAACAGTCAGCACAAACACATAGCTTCTCGCCAATCGGCTCACGCGCGCCATACCAATGACTAATGATAACCTAAGTCATAAGCGAACAAGAACATAAGTGCATCAGGGAACGGGGAAGGGGTCTCCGTTGAAATCCGGCCGGAGCAAACAGCACTTGAAACCCCCGAACCGGAACCCAGCTGAGTGCGCGCGCCCGCATATTCATCGACATATTTAAACGTATTATATCAAAAGGAGTCCCCCTAGCAGCAGTAGCAGTAGCAGTAGCAGTAGCAGTAGCAGTAGCAGTAGCAGTAGCAGTAGCAGTAGCAGTAGCAGTAGCAGTATGTTCGCAGTAGCAGAAGTGAGAAGTCGCAATCTTGTGGCCACCTACTACCACGACTATATGTAATATAGGATTGTACGAATATCCCTATCCACACCATTCGGACCGACGCAGGTCTCTACCTGTCCATCCTCATGGCGTAAAGTCGTACCGTCGGCCGACGCCGTCACTGCCATTGCAGCGAGCACCGCTGGCTGCGGTGCTGGGGGTGCAGCGTGGCGGCGGCTCCCAGTGCAGAATGGCCTATTTACGTTCATCTTCAGACGTGGTGGAGGTTGACGGCTGACGGTTTGCGACATGGTGAAAAACGATTGACATCGACACTGGTCGCCTATTGTACGGCACTGAAAGCTACAAGGTGATGTATTCATAAGGATCCCATTTTGGGTTCCTCCCTCTCCCGCAACCAACGGGAACCAACGAACTAAACCGCCGATAATCCTGGGAGTTACCTTTCAACAGATACCCGACTCCATCTTTCCGCCCACTCTGCCTACCGAAGCAAACATCTCCGCCTCCGCCAGCGTGCCGCGCTCCGATTTCAGCACCCAATCCATGCCATATCCGAATTCAGATTTGGCATGCCATGGACTTCTGCACGCCGTCTCTCTCTCTCTCTCTCTCCAGCGGGTCCTTTCCTGCAGAGCCCCTCTCAATCCATCTCCAGCTGTTGCTGTTGCAACAAAGGGTGCTCCAGACCACGGCGTCCCAACTCCCCCCAAAGGTGCCGAAACAGGGCCTTCGCACGCTTTGCATACTCCGGCTTCCTCAGAATATTCCATATCGGTGCCGTGCCACCATAACCCTCGCCACCAAAGCACTTCCCGCCACCGCCGCTGCCACTATTGCCGCCGTTTGCGGCGACGTCATCGCCACCGCCGCTGCCGCCGCCGCCGCGACGGCCGTCGCCGCCGCTACTGTTGAGGTCCCGCCGAGAGGACGTACCGCCCGCAGGACTCAGGCCCCCTGGCGTACGGGATCCAGGGGCGCTGTCCTCCTCCTCCTGCTCCGATAGCTCCTCGTCTTCCTCTCTCAGGGCCCGCCACCATAACGGGTCCCCATGGGACGCATCCCCTCCCCCGGCGATTTGCTCCATCAGCCCACGCAAACCCCGCATCGTGGGGTCGTCCAGAAACTCTTCCGCATCACCAAGTTGGAATCCACTGCCGGAATACATGGACCTTTGGCCCTTGCCGCCGGCGCCGTTGCTGCTGCGGCTGCCGGCGGTTTTTTCAGCTACCTGCTGCGTGGTAGCGACCCGTGGGTCGCGCCGCGCCCGCGGAGTCCCCAAGTCAGAGGCAGAGACTGCGTCTTCCCGTGGAAGTTGAGAGGCAGTGAAGGACGCGAGGGGCAAGGTTTGAATAGAGCCGACGCTGCCTTGCACAGCAGCGGGTACATTGCCACCACTGCCGCCAGCACCACCACTGCCGCCAGCAGCACCGCTACTGCCATTGCCTGCAGTGATAGCAAGGGTAGCAGCAGTTAAACCGGTGTTTCCGGGGCAATAGCACTCGGAAGTGGCGCAGGAAAGCACATTGCGGCCAACTCACTCCCCCGCTGTGCTCCTGGAGTGCCCACTCACCCGCAACAGATAAGCCACCTCCTCCATCGCCCCCGCCTCCAGAGGTAGAGGCTTCCTCGCCGCTGCCGCCGGGCTTGCTGCTGTCGACCTCTGCCGCCTCCGCTGACCCTCCAGACACCCCTTTTCCTCCCTCGCTCTGCTCCTCCCCTTCCCGCTCTCCGGCCGCCGCCTCCTCCGCCGCCTCCCTCTCTCCCACCTCCAGCGGTTCCAACGGTGGCTGCCACACACCCCGCCGCTGAGCCACCGCCGTCAGGAAGGGATGGTCACTACTGTCTGGCACGCCGCGCATGTACGGCAAAAGTACGAGCGGCGTCACCATCTTTTCTACCGCCCCGACCTTGATGCTCCAGCTGCTCCGGAAACATAAGCCCCGGCAAGTCTGCCGGTCAAAGAACCCCGAAGAGGACGAGGAAGCCAGCCAGGCCGCGTAGAGTGCGTGTCCGCCAGCACGGGGGTGGGGACGCCAGCGGGGGGTTCCTACGCGGTTTGAGGCAGCCTGCGGGGTGTTTGGAATCCGCAATGCGCCGCTACGGCCGCTACGGCCGCTGCCACGACGACTCGGATGTAGCAGCCCCAGCGGGCGGCCGCTACCGCTAAGAAGCGTGTCGGCGTCGGGGGCATTACCGTCGGCGCTGGTGGCAGCGGTGATGGCGGAGGGAACGTCGTCGAAGGCACGGAGAATGGCGAAGGATAGCGGGCTGGCGGGGCCGGCAAGAGGGTGCGGCTCGGAAGGTCGTACCCAGGCCGTGTCTGGGCTGTCGAACGATTCCCCTGTGCACGGCATGGAGGTACGGCACAGGTATATGGCACGACGGAGGCATGGTCAACAGTAGCACTTAATAGCGCAAGTTAGACACGCATGAGCTGCGGCGCTGCCGCCACTGCTTCTGCCGCCGCAGTTAGTGAACCTGGCCCTGGGAAACGCGAGAGGAAAAAAGACCGCAAGTCAGTCAAGAGACGGCGAATCAAATTTCCTCACATACCATATATCTGTTCGTACAACCGCGCGGTGCTGTTGTACGCCACCCGCAGTGGTGCCCCGTCAAGGTCCAGGTACATGGGCCGAATGTTGGTGCCGCCAAAGCCGGCCGAGCCCGTTTGTACGGCAATCGCCTTGGCGGCGGCTGCGTAATCCCCGCTTAGGCCCAAATGAGTGTGCCACATCAGAGCGATATCGGCTGTGGGCACCAGCGTCAGCCCCGGGTGCGCCGCAAGCATCTCCAGAAAGCGGCCGTACCTTGCGGTTGGGATTTCATTGGACGCAGCGCGATACATCAAAGACATAGGTTGCCTCAATACTGCGTATGTGGTGTGAGACTAATGGCGGACCGGTGCAGTGTAAGTATGAGTGATAGCGGCAATGGAAGCCCGTTGAGTGTATATGTGCCTTAGGGAATACGTGTGATAAATATCACGGTTTCGGTGCAGGAAGCTATCGTACATCCTTAAATCTTTTATTAAACCGAGCTAGAAAGCAAACGGAAGGCCCTGTACGGGATTTCCTATTTGCTTAAGTAAATGCAGCGAGATATCATGCATGAAGCCTATCGCCACCTCCACCCCCCCCTTCAACCCTCACCTCCGCTGCCGTTGCCGCCACAGCCATCCCCGCCACTGCTTTCACCTAACGGCTAAACCCCCCTGCCACCACCAAACTTCAACAAATCCGCCAAGTAGTTCTAATCCTCGCCACATTGCGCACTAGTGCAACCCCAGCACACATGAACACACACACACGCGCGCGCGCGCACACCTGTTCCTCGCTCTGTCCAGGAACAGGGGGTCAAGGAAGTGCGGCCGCAGCCATGAGTGTAACAGAGAGGAGAAGCGGGACATGGAGGTGGCCTGGAGGGCAACGAATGGGAGTAAGGGCGTGCGTTCAGAAGGAGATCAACAACCAAGCCTAAAGGGGAAGGGGACAGGGAAGGCAAAGTAGGGGTCCGAGGAAGGGGGACGTGGAGTCTCTGAACCCACGTCGGGCGGGGCGGAATACGAGGGGCGCGCGGAGGAGGTATTGTTGGGGTTTGGGCCTTATGTCGGTGGTATTGATCCGAGATCCCCCTGCCTGCTGCTGCTGCAGGTTTTTCTCGTGTCAGTTATAGAGATTTCCGGTAAAACAGGCATGCGTATACAACCCGGGTACGGCAAGGTTTCTCGCCCGTCATGTAACGTTACGTAACAACCTAGGCTCCAAATCATCTCATTCCAGCAAGCTGCCGTACCAGCTGAGATGACAATGTGGGTCGCCAGTCATTGTTGCCAGTCACCAGGTCAAAGTCCGTGCCGGCGGCGGGCGGCGGCCACACCGGCATATCCCCGGCGACCGCGCTCCAGAGCGCGGCCGTACTCGTGCCGGGGGGCACGCCACTTTTTTTGCCGATGCCTTCCTCCTTAAGATTTTGCTGCCGCTGGCAGTTTCCAAATGCGAATGCGGCTTCGCGCGAGGGGTGGACGGCCCGACCACAGCGCCTGATGGTGCAGTTGGCGTAGCTGACGGGGAACTGACGGTGTACGAACCTGGAGTGCATAAAAATATGAATGGCGTTGAATGGATGGTGTGGTAAATGTGTGCGGTGATGCTTGAGAGGAAGAATGAGTACAAAATTTAAGACGAGACGAGATACGGGTGTAAGTCGCATTCCGACGCGCAGTTCAAGATAATCTAGAAACGCTGCACGCTGCCTAGGATGCTAGATGGCATTAACGTGAATGAGTAAATAAGGTTTAGTAAACTTTATCAGCGGTCATACCAACCAATCCGTAAACGCGCCTGCGCTTATCATAACGTCTGCCCGTTAAAGATTTGGAGGGCGCAGAGCCGCGGCCATCAAAACTCTTGAGAATGGAGTCACAAGAAAGAATTCGCGAAATAACTAATCAGGTCATAAGACACGGACAATCTATGGCGCGCACCACGGCTTGAAAGCTTCCTGCGTAACCTAGCTGCATAATTTTAGGGACGCCTGGATGTCTCTGTCTTAGCTATCTGCCAAATCAAAGGACATGCGTATGCTATGTTTGGAATCCCGTGTTGAAAACGCAATCTTACCCGCATTCGGGTAGCCAAACAGATAGCGGTCACATTTAATGACGGGCTAAGATTGAAACGCACGCCCACCACAGCAAATGTAAAGTAAAATTTTTTTATTTAAAGCCTTGGGTGAGTGCGTGCGCTTACCAAGCGAACGCCACATCCAACGGTGGGATGGGGCAGTTCCCTCCTTTCAGGACGTGCTCCCGCAACACGCTAAGCCAAATAACCTCATAGCGCACAGCCGCCGATGTGCAGTAGAATCCAGCATAGAGGCCACCTGAAATGAAAGGCGAGCCAAGTAAAGGTAAATTTCGAAACCTCTCGGGGGCTTTCGCGGAAATAAAGCTGTGATCACGCAGCACACGGAAATCACAAGACTTCTCTGACCTCGTGGGACCGCGTCTGCAGCGATTAGAAGCCTCAGGGCTTCAATAGCTGCCGTCGGGCTCGGCAGCTCGTAAGTCCTGTCATCCACATCGTTGTTTGGCAACTCAGCACCCATGTTACATCAATTATGGTTAACCAAAAGCAGTGATGAATGACGTTGGCCTATCTCTGAAGCCGTCGCAAGTATGCTGTTCGGCAAGCGAACAGTAAAGTTTAGGCATAACCAAGCTATCTTTACAAGTAAGCTATACAATTGGATGAGGAATCCTAATTTACTGACAAATTCCTATCCGTCGGCATCCAACGTACGGTAATCATGAGTTCATGACACACGCCAAACCCTGATATCGTAAATACCAACTTTACGTATCAGTTTCCTATTCTTCTTTATACTGTTTCTGGTCTATGGCTCCTAATCTATGGTTTACGGTCCGTGAGCTTCATCGCTCATACCGGGCCTTACAAGTTCACAGGAACTTGTAATTACTATCATTATCAACAACATCATCATATCGTACGTACTTATCCCCAATAACAAAATTCCCTTCAGAATATATATTTTTTCATTATTATCCCACTTCTAACTTCTAACTCCCCGGGCACCCTGAATCCCAACCAACACACGCTACCTGCTCGGCTGCATTGGCCTCTTGGTCGCTCTATTCCTCAAGCATCGCAAGTACAACCTCCCCAATCACTAATTTGCCATATCTTTGAGTACGAAATGTCGGAAACCTTACCAGTTTGGTGATTAAAACCATGTAGATTATCCCGCCGACTGTTGAATACGGCAACCTACCTTCAGGTCGGCAATCAACGATGGATTACGTTGAGATTGCCATCGCCCAGAAGCTACGAGCCCCAGGAGACACGATATGATGATCATTTACCACTTAGCAATAGCTCCCGGTATCCCTCAGCAAGTACATGCATCTGTGGTGCCATCAGGGGCCTCCCCAAATTCCGCGAACCAGTGCATTGAATCCTTTTCTTAAAGGTACAGAAACTTACAAGGCCCGGAATGAATGCACTACATTTGCCCTCAAAATTAAAAAAGGTTACCGGGTTCGGCATCCTGTTGCTTCGCGGTCCAGAACCCCCAGTGGTCCAGAACCATACCTGTAGGTACTCTTAAACGATCGCTTTTGCAATCCTCTACAGCGTGAGTTTTACTACCTTGGGGCCTAAGGAGCCAGCCAAGGATGGAGGATGTAAATCTATAATTCCCTACTTGCCACCTGCGGCCTGATGTACGGAAGGAACAAGCTTAATTCGTCCACCGCTCGGCCTTTCACGCCAAGGCGCGTGGAGCCAAGGAGCCACTCCACGAAAAAAGCTCTCATCCATTCGTACATCCAAACCACCATCCATCCGTACTACAGACTGGAGCTACATATGAACTCGTCCGTACCGTACCCAAGCAGGAGGGTGAGGTGCGGTCTGCTCCTCCAGGCGGCAATAACCAACTTCCACCACTGAGGACGCAGAGACGGAGGAAGTAGTGAAGCAACCAGCAGTGTGAAATTCCAGCAACAAAAGCCCATGTTATCTAATTCCTGCGGCACGCATATGAACTGTGCGGTATTTCTGGTCTGCGAGTTGTTGTTTGAAACACAAAGAACTCCACAGCAGTTCTTCGTGAGTGCTCTTCGTGATCAATACCTTCCCCCTTTCGACGACGACCTCAACCGGCTCGTGCTTGCTATTTCCCGTGGCAAATGAACTTCGGCGAAGTGTTGCACTTCCCCTTAAAAAATGAGTTCATGAAAGGAGGAATCCGAGCTCCTTAAGACGTAGTGCATCCTGCAAGGGTGCAAGACATGTCCCCCCCCAAATCATACCCCAGCGGAACACACACACACACACACACAGCACGCGCATCCAGCATTGCACCTCAGGTGTATACCATCGCACAATAGCTAAATAAGACACATCCCTACCCCATCATCGACTTCCGTCCCCCTGGGCAGCCCCTCTCCGAGGAGGCAGATGGTACGGCATACCTGCATGTACGGCACGTACGGCATGTGTCGCCGAAAATACATATAGAAAACAAGTGAACAACCAATAAATAAACTTTCCTTTTTTCCCAGATGTGTAGATAAACTCGGTGAATTGTATCATATAATGCAGACACTCATTAGCGCCGTCCCCATCCGTGCGGCACACACATGGACACACACAAATGATCACACAGATGATCGTGATGGTGGAATGTTTGCTGCTAACAACGTTAGGCAGGTTCACAGAGCAAGGGGTTATGATAAGCCATAGATGCATAAACACAACAGGTGCAGTGTAATGAAGGGAGCGGTTGCAGCCAAGAAGACCATGAGCCATCGAAAAGACACGCCACCGGGTTGCGGAACCCCTTCTTCCTTTTGCCTTCTCTTGCGCTATCACTCACAACATTACTGACGACTCTCTTCCCCCAATCCCTGATCCCAATACCACTCCCTCCCTTTCGTTACTTTGTTCAGAAGAGCTCCCCAGTTTAACGCAGACAGGTTCGGAATAAGCCGCAGGGTACGATATGCAGCGGGACGACCCATATATATGTTGCCCATATACACATACGTCTATACGGGGCCGCTTTCCAAGCATCAGCTTTCAAGCACTTACAACCAACGTACAGGTGATGCCGTCATCTCTAAACCATTCGTTATACACACTGGCGCCGACCACTGTGACATCTCGCCAATGCGGCGAGCATGTGCGTTACTAATTCTCAGGCAAAACTGTCAGGCAAAAACAGCAAGGGACAGCAGCGGAGCAGGAAGCGGCAGCAATTATAACAGACGCTGGCTTGATCACCTTAACGCCCCATAAAAATTCATGAGTAACCAACCTTTCAATTTAAGTTTTCTGGTTTCTGTTTTAATCGTGAAGTACCAAACCGCTCCTATGCCGTAGAGACCAAACATAACACCACCACCTAACCCCCCAGCCCTGCATGCATCCCACCCGGCACATGAATCGCCCCTCTCCCCATTTCTCCCCCTCTCCTCTCTCTGCGCCTCTCCCCTTACCATCAGTAGTACTGCGCGGTCCAGTTTCCCTTCTCTGCACCTCACGCCACGCTACGACAACGGAACGCAGACCCGCCTGCCACAGTGCGGCATAAATCACAAGGGGCAAACCACTGCCAAATTCGTCCACGCGCGCTGACCGATTTTCCACCGCATCGCCACAAGCAGCGAATCGACATGGTCGCTGCTAAGGCAATGGGCAGGTGCATGCAAAGCACAGCCGGCTACGCGCCCTGCATCAGCGGCGTGTTCCCCCACATGTCCCACCGTGTGGATCATGACGTCCAATCTCACATGCACGCATCGCGAAGCTTCTCAAGTGTCTCGGCGACCACTGCCTAACCTGCCGCGTCTTGAGACTCGTTACGTCGCCCACAAGTCCTGCATCTGGGCGGTTCTCCCTCTCTCTATGGTTGCCTGGATGTGCATGTAAGAGCCGGGGCCGAGTGAGCCCGCGGCGTTCTGCTGCAGCTGCCGGCCTTCCTTCTCGGACTGCAGGTTGTGGGTGAGGCGGCGTTGGGGAGGTGCGCCCGGGGTGGAGGGTGTCTGCGGCTGTTGGTGACCTCCGAGGCGGCTCGTCTGTAACAGGATATGGCAGCGGGATCGGGAGTTGGCATTAGTGTTGGCATTAGTGTTGGCATTAGTGTTGGCGCTCGCGTTTTGTGTTCGTGTTCATGTCGGGGTGTTCTTGGTTGTGTTATAGTGTTGCTGATGCTGTTCGCATCCAGTTTGGAAAGAAGTAGTTGAGATCACTGTTCGACATTGGGCATTCGGGCCGAAAGGAACGTGGCTGAGGAATCCCTCCGCGTTCATGACCAGGATTTTTTAAGGGAGAGTGAGAGTGATCGAGCAACATTTGGGGATAAGGAAGGCCGTTGAGCAATTTGATTCGGAGAATCCATCAGTCGGAAGCCGGACTAGAAGACAGATAGCCTGAGCTCCGTAATCAGAGGCAAAAGACGAGACACACAGGAGGGGCCGGCGGCAGAGCCTCAGCAGCCTTGGCCCCGTCTGGTTTTCCCCCCCTTAGCTCTTTTCGTTTCGGTGAGGAATATCTTCAGCCCTTTGCTGCGGAGGAATATCGTCAGCCCTGCACCCCAGTCGATAGGTCTCTCCTGTGCGCCGAGGTGCATATGTACATCTCCGTCCCCATTCCCATTCAAACCTCAAACCCCCAAGGCATAATGGCGCTCAAACCGAATAATGGAGCCAATCATCACGACGATAAATCCAGATCCGGATCTCATGGAGGGGCAAAATCCCGCAGACGACGGGCAAAATGGACAGAAGATGATAAATCATAGTAATAATCACAAGAGCAACGGCAAAGAGCCCCCAGCCCGAAAATTACTGAAGCGGGCACGAAAGCTGGAGCTGAAGCTAGAGCAGATACCGCCGCAGATTGACACCCAGGTGCCCAGCTACCCACCGTTGTAACAGGAAGAGCGGGCGACAGCGCAGCCCTTGCTGCACTGGCCATGGCCTCCATCTCCGCGGGTGCCGGCACGGGCGCGTCCAGGACGCTAAGCGCCCCTCCCTGGGGCTCCTCCAGGGGAGCCAGACCGATACGGGAGGCTGGGGGCTGCACGATGCTGTAGCCGCTACCGCCCGTCTGGGACAGCGACAAAGGCGGCAGGTTGGCAGGCAGCAGGGCGCTATGCTGCGGACCAGCGCGAGCAAGGGCTTTGGAGGCACGGCTAGCAGCCTGGAGGAAGAGTGAAAAGAGAGCGTGGGGACAGGGAAGGGGGAGATTACGGAACCGATTGTGGCGTGTATGGACTGGTAAAGACAGGCCATGGAGGCACATGGATATAGGTGTGATATAGGTGTGACGATAGTTGATTCGTGTGTGTACTTACAGTGTTCCAACAAAACACCTCCGTTATCTCTCGTTCTCTGACACACACACACACACACACACACACACACACACACACAGCTATTCTCGTGCAATCTACGCCGAGCATATTTCACTTCCCCCGCCGTACATTGGGCCCCATGAGACCGGCTCAAAATTGTTTCGAACCCCCAACTGCCTAATGAAACGTCACCTTGAGCTTTGCGGTGTGCTCGGAGCTCCGTTCCAGCTGGGCCTCCAGATCGCGCTGCGCAGCCAGCCGGGCCGCCTCACGGGGATCCTCCGAAATCAGTGACGCCGCAACTGACGTCACGACGCGGTAGCCCGTCCCATGGGTCAGCACCGGGCCCTGCGGCGCTGCTGTTACTGACGCGGTGCGCCGCGGGGTCATATCTGGAGAGACATCCTCGCCGGATGATACATACCCGGCGGCGCCGTCACCGTCGGTCAGCTCGTCCAAGCCCTGGCCCGCCGCCGTGGCATCGGCGTCGGCTCCCAAATCGGTGGCGACAGTGCCATTGCCACCGGTATTGAGAATCCGATCCGCCGCCGCCGCGGCGGCGACAATAGTGGCGTCACCGAGCGGGGAGGCGACAGCCAGCCGTTCTCCCGCCGGCTCCATAAGAATGTGAGTGCTGGAAGTGCCGCCGCCGCCGCCGCTGCGTGGCGTGAAGCTTCCGACGGAGGCGCTTCCGACAGTGTCACTTGCGGTCGACGATGGTCTGCGAAACGGCAGCGGCGACACTGCCGATGATGGAATACATCCCCTCGATCCATCTTGCCGAGTGACGAGCCGAGGCGTGGGCCCCGCGTCCCACTCAACTTCGTCGGCTCCGGCTGTAGCGCCAACGGCAGCGGTGATAACCCCTGCGGTCCTCGGGGCGATGACGCTGCCTGAAGGGCCCGCCGACGTGAAGCCACTTTCACGGAAGGACCAACCATTCTCTTCGCCGCCGTCCCGATGCGCATCGGCCTCCTCCTCCGCCTCCGCCGCCACGTCCTCCTCCTCTTCCCGCTCTTCCGTTGATGCAGGCACGTTACTCCCTGGAGTGGACAGGCGGCTGCCTGCTGCACTGGATCCAGGAAGCAGGCCCCGCCGCTGGATCGCACTTGCACGGCTGGCGGCTGGACCCAGATCCATATCCATATCCAAATCCAGGCCTCGAATTGAACCCGTGGGCTTGAGGATCGGCGAATGTGCTGCTGACGCCGCCGTTGACGCTGTTGGCGTCGAGCCCTCCAGCGGCTCCGAGGGGCCCAGGCTGCTTTCCGGCCGCAGGGATGCTGGCGCGGCACCGTGCATAAGGGGCAGCAACGAAGCTTCCTGAGCTGGTACGCTGGTGCCCAACGTCGACAATAACAATGAGTTCGACACCGCATGAGCCTGATGAGAGCCATCAATGTGCTGTGCCGAGGTGGAAACTGCGCCGCCGACGGCGCCGCCACCGGACTGTTCACGGTGCACTGTTGCGTCGTCAGCAACCCCAGCAGAAGCACCTCCAACTGACGCCTGCAATTGCTTGCCACTGTGATGGACCCCGTGACGGCGGGTGACGGATGCATTGCGGCTCATCAGCGCCATATCGCTACCTCCGCCCCCGCCGCCGGCGGACAAGGATCCCGATGGCTCGTCCAGAACCATCGATGTGGAAGGCGACGCAAGAGGCGGTACTGACGGACAGCCCTGTAGCCCCACGCCACGCGCGGAGAGTCCGCCCAGCATGACGGATGTCGTACGAGACACGCCACGACTACTGTGCAAGCTATTCTGCGAGCCGCTACCAACCGTGGGTAGTACCAGCGCCGACCCGGTTGATACCGACGACTGCAACCCTGATTGCGACGAATCCAACTCGCTGCTGGCGGCGCCGCCACGGACGGTGCAAGAAGCAGCGGCGGTGAGGGGGTCAACCCATTGCGGTAATGCCGCGGCGGCGGCGGCAGCGGCGCCGCCGCTGGCAACGACGGCCGCAATGGCCGCGGACGGCGTTGGTAACGGATGCAGGTGTATGGGCACGGGTACTCGCGCCGCGGCAGCAAGCACATATCGAGGACCCTTGGCCGCGCCGTACGGTGTGCCGTAGTCGCCTTCGGTCTGATTGTACGGGTCCATCTGCTCTGCGGAAGTCTCTGCATCTAAACCGAATAAGCCGGAGGAGTCCGTGGCTGACATCGTCCAGGGCCCCCAGCCGGAAGCCGCTGCCGCTAATGCTGAAGGGGCAGTGGCAGCGGCAGCGGTGGCTGCGGCAGCAGCGGCGGCGACGCCAGCAGTACTGAACGGCCCATTGGACTTAGCGGCAGCGGCGTGATGGCCCGAGTTGCTCCGTTGCGGCAAGCCCAACTCCGGAAACACGTCCAAGCTGTAGCGAATATAGCGCCGGCGTGCACGCGCGGAGGTGTGAGTCCCGAACGGCGTGCCGTCACCGGCGGGGTCAGTGGTAGTGGTATTGCTTCTTGTGGCGGCGGCCTCCACGCCGGCGGTCGCGGCATCGGCCCTCGCGACCTCCTGCCCACCAACGCGCCGCTTGGTAGACGCTGATCCCGGCCCTGCAGGGCCAGTGTTACGCAGCTGCCGTCCACGGCCGTCGATGCCGCCGCCACCGCCGGCGGCTGAAGCAGCGGCAGAAGCACCTCGTGAGGGATTCCCACGCACTAAGCTTGTCGCATTTTCAATTTCCTGCATCATACGGCGATTGGGCTCTGCAATGGTCTCCCAGTCCTTGACCGTCTGCGCCGCTAGGTGACCATTATAGCCGCGCCGCACTGCAGGCGGCAGGTGCGCCCGAACCACCTCCTCCGCCTCCGCGGCCAATACCGCCGCCTCCGCCGCCGTTTGTGGCGTGCGGGGAAGCTTAATTTTAGGGGGGGACCCCGGTGCACCCGTCGGTGACGCCCTGCCCGATCCCGCCAGTCCCGCGTGCGGCTGAGCCCATTCCAGTGTGCCGCCGCCACGGCCTCGCCGTCGCTGAGGCGAAATTGGTGATGGGGCAATGGCGGCGACGACGCTGCCCCGCGACGCCGGGCTGATCCTGTTGCCGGGCGAAAAGGCAAAGTCGCGGAGGCTTGGCGACGCCGCCGGGTCACGAAGGTACGGGGACGCGGCGGCTGAGAGGCCCTCCGCCCTTGCAGCAATGGCAGCGGCAGTGGTAGCGGCCGAGGCGGCCGCCGCCACCACCACACCCGGCGACGTGTCCCAGGCTAGCCCAAGCGCCACGGGCAGAACGCCACCCTCCATACGTAACTGGTAGGGCTCATTCGGGCCAGACTGTAGCAGGACAATCTGTCCCTTATTTTGTTGTTGCTGTAGCGCCTGCAATTGGCTATGCTGGTTCTGGTAATTCTGTTCTTGCTGCAGTGCGTTCTGTTGGTTCGGCCCCGGCTTCCTCCCTGAAGCCATCTGCTGTGCTAGCTGCTTCTGCAGTAGTCTCTGCCGCGTCAGGGCCTTGTGCGCTTCTGCCCTCCGCGCCACGGCATCCACAGTGCATGCCAACGGCGCATGACTGCCGTACGATCGATCGAGATACGGCACGTAGTACTCCCCCGTGCCGCCACGGGTTGATAGACCGCCAACATCGCCAAAGGGAGCGTAAAAAGATGAACTCCCGACCATGTCCGAGCTCTCATGGAAATGGAACCCGCCATTTGTGAAGAGACGATGTGGGCCCGTCGGGGATCCGGGTGCCGCGATTCGGGAGGCTGCAGCGGCGCCGTCGCCACCGTAGCCGTATACCCCATCCAAGCTGACGGGGGCGGACGCCGAGGTAGCCGCATGTGAGACGTCGTGACGTTTGGGCGGCGCTAAAGCGCTGTGGTGATACACATCCCGGGGTACGGTTCCTGGCCGCCGCTGTGTATCGCGCGGCGCTCCAGTTGCGGCGGGGCTGGAGACCTGGTGCAGTACGGCAGTGACGACGCCGAGGTATGCGCTGGTGTGGCGTGAAACCAGGTGTCGTTCTAGGAGCGGACTGACAGTACTATTGCGGGAGTCCTTCAGGCCTCGGGCTGCGGGGAGCTGGGGGGGAGCGAGTAGTGTGTAAGAAGATGCGGGAGCCGTGGCGGGGCGGTCCGAGGGAGCGCCTGCGGCGGGTTCCCTATCCTCGCCGGTGGTCCGGGGTGTTTTCGGCGATCCAATCGCGCTTCTGGCAACAAGAAGGGGGCCACGACGCTGAGCTCCATTTGATGGACGCAATGGTAATGCGCCACGCCTCGGGTTGCGCTGTTTGGAAGCTGGGGTAATTGCTTCCTCGGCATCCGCGACGTCGTCATACGCGATACCCACTTCCAGGTCCCCATCACCTAGCATTAAATCGTGTATAAGCTTTTGTCCAGCCGGCGACCTGAAGTTCACGAAAGCAG
The DNA here is from genome assembly GCA_019650235.1 of Volvox reticuliferus. Taxonomy (NCBI): domain Eukaryota; kingdom Viridiplantae; phylum Chlorophyta; class Chlorophyceae; order Chlamydomonadales; family Volvocaceae; genus Volvox; species Volvox reticuliferus. The sequence continues at coordinate 1,659,935 of BNCP01000012.1, read as the reverse complement.
TCTTCAACGCATTCGGCATCAGCTTAGAATGAGAAGAAACACGGCGCATAAACGATAACAAACCTGACTGCCTTCGAATCAATCATATTGTTAGTTCCCTAAAAATGCTGAAAGGCCACGGTTTTCAGATGTGCGCGCTCTGACAGCTTCGTCACAGTGGAGCCTGGAGCAGGACTAGGGCTCAAGATGAATGATAAATAAAACAAAAGTCAAAGAGAACCAATTTGAAGCAGTCATGGTAACATCAATTAAGGAAGCTTGTTGGAACAGTTTCGATAGGTTAACCTCACGGAGCATGAAGTAAGACTGCAAATTACTACATTGCCATGTATAGATGGATGCATAAGGAAATTGTACACCTCGCCACCGGGTGCCAATATATCGCCGTACACCGCTTCCCTAGCCTCATAGGTTCATGCTTTTGTACCCGCTGCATAATACATCAACCCTTTGGTGCATGTTGTAAAGTAAAAAATTTATACCCAAAATAAGTATGGGATATCACAGCAGTAGGTGGAACGCGGTCTCTGGTGTGCGCGGAGCTCCAAAGGTTACGCTTACATTCACGATGGCGCACACGTTAAGGTGCGGAATGCTGTCTTGACATTTAGAATGGATAGAATGAACGTCCCTTACACCGGAGAGCTGAAGGTGACGTAAAGCACACTTTACGCGCCTTGGGCCTTGCCGATGACCAACTTTGGGCTTGCACACTCACATATGTTTCTAGGTGCATGGTGGTTCAATAATCTGTTTTGCATTAAGTCCCAGCTTGTAGGAGATTTGTGCTCTATAAATTACCAGGGATAACCGTGATACCTCAGGTAAGGGCTCGGACGTGCGCACCAAGCTGGACAGCCAAGAAATTGAACGACTGATATTTTTTCGAAACACGGTGCTTTCCTTCGGCAGCACGGTATGACGAGCGTTGGTGCTGCTTTGCATCATGCCCTGCTTCATTAACTTCCATGGCATGGATTCACGGCCCTCAGAGCACCTCATACTTGCCCATCATCCAGCGGCCTTCCTTCTATCCCAGGCACAGTGCTGAAACGTGTCAAATGCAATACGGGTGTACGGGGTTAATTGTCATAAACCGTGCCGGCGGGCCTTATATTTGCCGTAAGTTAGAGCTAGAACCAAGAGTTACTGGCTTTGACTCATAACTTGCGAATTTGTCAGAAAATACGAGGGTATACCTTATTACGAAACACGTTTAGATAGAGCTACGGATAATGAGGACGGATATGACAGTCCAAATCGTTTGCACATCAGCACCAGCTTAATTGCGGCAACCAAGACGTGACCAAACTGCAACTGTTTATTTCGTTAATCCGCCTGTAGCCTTAAGTTAAGCCTTTCGAGCGTACCTTTCAAGTTCCGGGCCTGTGGTCGAAATGAACGCCCAGCAAGATTGCTCATTTAAATGTTACGTATCAGGTTATAGCTTTTATTCATTTATATAATTGTTATGAGCAATGTGAAAGGAGAAAACGGTTTCGGAGCATTGGAGCTGACGGTGTCAGTTATTCCGTATGTTTCGACATTCTTTGCTGTGTTCATTTCGTCATCTTATGCAAACCCATTACAGTTGACGAAGAAGCATGGTTTAGGGTTCACTTTCCACTCTGTAACGCTGATTTCACCGAATGCAAGCTTTTCAAGCATCGATAGGAAAACGCCTACTGCAACAGCGGAAAGGCGGCAGCTGCACAGGAACAACATGCTTCAGTCCTGTTACCAGCACTCGCAATATTGTCACGGAGTTACACGTTGCTCGATGTGCATCGCCGGCGGCTTCATCGGCAGCGTGCACGCCGGCAGACTGGCACTACGCTGTGCCGTCGTCCATCACGACGAGGGCAGAATTCGAGCATCAATATCGTCAGCATATGGCGACACCAAATCGGTATTGTCGTTACGGTGATATTGAGCTCTACGCGCCATCAGAGGAAGGCGCGGCTGCCATCCTGAAAACTGTTGCTGAGCCCTTGGTTCGTTGCCAAAGATGGTTGCGGCTTGGCAACAGCCTCATCCACATCCTTCTGTATGAGCTGTTAAAAATTTTTGCTGCCCTTGGAGGCGACCGCGAACTGATTTTGGCTGGGTCTGATGAGCTCGATGCCTTGGCGACCGTCAAGTCTGGATCGGGTCACGGGCATACATCCTTTCACGTGGAGCCTTATATTCAAACATCCATCTCAAGGCTGAGTAAGTTTGGCTTCTCAGGGCGGTGTTCGGTTGGTTTCCTGTTTGCGTAGGTCGGTTCGACTGTGCCCGGTGATAACGTTCAAATGTTACATGGGTCACTGTTTAACGAAAGAAAATCATATTGTGGCTCCGTTTTACAACCCGGGGATGTTGCCGACCAGAATGGAGTTAGAGTGCTGCGTTCTCCCCCGGGCTTTTAGGCCAGAATGTATCACGCCATGCGCAATGAAGACCATTATACAGTATTAATCCACGTGATGTGCGGTCCTGGTGAAGCGCTTTGCACAGCAACGGTGATTTGAACACCTTTGGCGCATTGGGTTAGCTCCAGGTTGGGAGGCTTGGGTGAGAAGTTATTTTCTGCGAGGCGAAGTGCTTGTTGCCGGGTTTTCCCCGGCACCAGAATGGGCCTGTATGCATTGCCCCAGCAAACTTAAGCCCGTAAAACCCCGGCGCGGTATTTAAACCCATTGTTGCCTAGTAGACATGGCATTCAGGTACCCCCTGTTCCTTCAATTGCCGCAGATGCAGGAACCAGCAATGGAAACGGAATCCGTAACGGCGATTATGAAAGCCATCCTAGTGTTGATGGCCATCTCGGCGGGTACGCTGCTGCCGCTAGCAATGGAAACGGTATCTTCGCCACCTCCAGCAATGGAAACGGATGCATCGCCGTTAACAACGGAAATGCCACGGCTAGCAATAATAACGGAGCTGGTTGCCTAGCAGCCGCTAACGGCATCAGCAGCTGCGGAAACGGCAGTAGCAGCAACGGAAACGGTAATCACAGCAATAGAAACGGCAGTGGCAGCGTCCACCACAATGGATACAACGCCAGCGGTAACAAAACGTTCCCTCCGTCGCATGCGCCGCTGCCAGGACCAGGATCTTTCTCCCACTCCTCCCCTCCATCAACCCCGGGTTTCCTGCTGCTCAGAACAGACCCCAGGGTGCGGGATTCCTCGCTGGAGGACCTCACTGCCACCGGTTTCCTAGCTGCCCTCTCCGCCGGCGCTGCTAGCCCGCTACTGCTAGTAGAAATGCATGATAGTGACGGCAGCAGTAGCAGCAGCAACGACGACATCCCCGCTGGCGGCCTTAATTCTGGTCTGGGCAGCCAGGGCCGGACACGACCATCGATGGACGGTGAAGTGGCGGCGGTGGCGGCGGCGGGCGGTACGACAGCAGCGACAGCGGCGAAATACCGGCTCTGGGCCCGAATGATGGAAGCGGCATTGCACACCCGGGCCTCAGTGCCTGTGACCACATCCCGCGTGGGCAGCCGCCGGGACAGAGGGCAGGTGGCGACACCGGTTGACAACGGAGACAGTGGAAGTAACGGTAACGGTAACGGTGCAGCTATTGTTGAGCAATCCCGGCCGATTGTCGTGTGGGGCCTTCTGACAGATCTCAAGTGCTGGCGGTTCTACTGCGTTCGCGAGACAACGCGCCAGGCCAGCTTGAACGGCAGCAATGGCAATGGCAACGGCAGCGGTGTAGGGAAATTTGAAATCCTTGGGTCGCGGCGACTCCGTGTCGCGGATGAGTACATGGCCACTTGGCCGGGTCTTGTTCCGGCATTAGCGGCTCTGTATGCTATTTTGTGTACCTCAGACGGCCTAGCTACACAGCGGTCTGGTGACGCGTCGCAGGCACTCACGTACGACATGCCGCATGACCCGCATCGGGACCGGCTGATGCGCTTTCACCTCATCATGGGTGCGCCCAATGCGCCGCTGTACGGCACTGTTGGGGAATGGGTACGACAGCGATTAGGCGAGTATGTGCAGTGCCGACACGAGCAAAAGCGTTTGCGCCAGGCTTCAGAGGCGACCGCACAACAGGCAGCGGTGGCGGTGGCCGCCGCAAGGGCGGCAGCTGCTGCCGCCGCGGCCGCAACAATCGATCGTATGCCGCCGCCGCCGCCAGGAGTGCCCAACCCGGCTGCGACAGCAGTGACGGTGGCAGCAGCAGCAACTGCAACTGTAGCCGATTCGACGTTACATCTGCTGCCAGCAACGCCCCCGGCGGCGGCTGCCCCAGCTCCAGCGGCGGCAGCGTCTTCCTCCACAGCAGCCCCTGAGGTGGCAGAGGCGGCGGCTGCCCCAGCGCCGCCGATCTTCGTCAGCAGCCGTATCAGCGGAACCGAGCGGGAGCCGTCGAGCTCAGGTCACGATGACCGGGCGGATAAGAAAGGAATGGGCAGTTCGCCAGCTGCTGCGACAATTGCCACGGCGGCGGTGGCGGCAGGGACTACGGAGTATTACGGGGTGCGCCTGGCGGCGGCGAAGCAGCAGCTAGTGGAGGCGCGTGAGAGGGCCGCCAGGTTGCGGCTGCACGCTCGGGCGCTTGGCATCAGTCCGCAATGGACTCCAGGAACAGGCCCTTCCGAGCCAACTCATCATGAACGAAAACAACTAGCTGGAGAAGGGAAGGTAGAAATAGGGCTAGAGCAGCAATAGCTCCCCAAGCCTTACGCTCCCCCTAGCTAGGTGGGCGTTTACCCTGACTCAACCCTGGCCGAGGTAAGAACGGAGGTCGTTCTTGAAGGGAGGAGGGCGTGTTTTCCTGAGCCTTACTCGATCCTCGTCCTCTGCTCAGATGCTCGATTGCGGAGTGAGCGTATTGCGTTTGGCAGCTATGGGGTCTGCGATGGCAGGCAGCAGCTATGGCTCGTAGCGAAGAGGATGTTGAGGAGTGATGGGTTGCTTGGCAGAATGTCGATCCAGATCTGGCCTTGGACCGATTGGACCTTGGCACAATGGTGGAATTGCGGCTGGGGTCTTGCTGCGCTAAGCGGTCGGGGTCTTGGAAAGGCTTAGGGGCAGGTAGTTCCTGACAGATCTGTGCCGTGTGCTGCGTGCTGGCCAGGTTAGCAGCCTGCACTGGCACTCACTCGTGCAGCCATGTATCTAGGTATGTGCAGGGGAAGGGGCTGAGTTCCTGGCGGCGTAGTAGATGCTGAAGATAGTAGTAGCAGGTTCTGGTCACCGTTGGCTAGGAAGTGGAAGTGGGATCCTCCCTAGATTGACACGTCTAGCCCGAAGAGGATGGGGCAGCAAAGAGGCGTGGGGGGGTGGAGGCATGAGGCGCTAGGACGATATACAGGCTGATATGGGTCAGATCTGAGTCGGCGCGCGATCTGGGTCAGGACTTGAGAGTTTTAATCCGGGGGCGCTGCCAGCTGGCGGTCGCAACTACGGTATGACCGGCTGCTGTGTTGCCGGCTACTGTCAGCTCCCTAATGGCGCAAACTTGAGACGGGCTCCTCCGTGAAGGGAACGAGGGCGGGAAGGAATCCCTGAGGTATGGCTCCCTGCGCGCTTGGCATGCCTTATGTGATGTCGTTCGATGGGAGCAGCAGGAGGGCGATGTCACAATCACCAGGATAAGGCCCGACACGACACGATGCCTCATGGGCTGGGGTGGTGCCCCACATGTGGTTTTTGCGCGCGCCTGTACGGAGATGTAGGGCAATACTGCGTGTGGGCGCACGTACGGAAGGCTTGCATCTGCGGGTCATCTGGTGCGTGTGTGTGTGTGTGTGTGTGTGTGTGTTTGGTGGGGTATTTTTCATTGTTTGGCTAGTCAAGTGTTCAACGAGCTGTCTTCAACTCTTCGTGTTTACGGGACTCACAAAAATAGCTTTCCTTGTTGTCACAGCTGCGACCATTTACTGCTACCGATGATCGCTCGAAAGGTCGCGCGATTTCATTGTTGCCGTTTATTTCGTTCCTTTTTTCGTCTTGATCTTGAAGAGGTAAGGTTTCTGAAGGAAGGGACGTTTTGAAACCTCTCGCGGCCTTCGTTGTTGTGTCAATAATAATATTATATCCAGATTCAGATCCAAATCGCTGTACGGCACTGTTGTTATTACTTTGCGTTTTTGCGCTCCCTGGCCTTTGTGAGACGGGCTCTTGGTAGTTCAATTCCCACGGCTTTTGCTTTCTTGTTGGGGCAGACGCTACTGCTGTACTTGCATCCGGCTTTCGGACGCGCTTCACCCGCACTCCCCAGGACGTGAACCGCGGCACTGGGGGACACGTGGCACAGGGAGTGATTGGGCTTTGCAGCAAGCATGAAGCCCTATGGCGCTGTTATATCGGCAGGAGCTTAGGGTTGCTGCTGGACGTTTGTCGTGGCTTTGTTGCTTATGGCCAAAGATGCACAAGATGACACTGACACTGGAAGAACATGACTTCATTGCTGGACAAGAGAGAGAACGTACGTGTGTACGTATGGAACAATATACCGTACAGGTGCTATGTCGTCGTCGTACGTTGCTCTACTGTCACGAGCACTTGATAACGCTGAAGGCTGAAGTGACGAGCGACCGAGCGCTTTGCACTGTATGAGAGTGGCGTGTGTGTGAGAGGGACGTACATTTACATGTGTGCTAAGAGATATGTTTGTGTGCGTGTGTGTGTGTGTGTTATGCAGTTGGAGCGTACGACTTCTTTTCGTCGTAGAGAAGGGAGCGAGCAGAGACTGTTATAAGAGATACAGATGGACGAACCCGGGTGCCATTTGGGAATACTTCTTAGACAAATTACCAGGCAGGCAGGCAGATTAGCCAACGGGGCCACAGCAGGCTGACAAGAGCAGATAGCATGTTGGGTGCTTCAGCTGGGGCCTTATGGGACACAGTCGATGCGGAAGAATGGAGAGGACGCGTGTAAATGCCATCGAGGTGATTGCGGTTGGTTGGGGCGCCTGTGGATTTGGTCGTGGTGATGGTGGCAGTGGGGTGTGTGCGTGCGGGTGTCGCCGCACCTTATCGTCCCAAATCCCAACTCCCGATCGTTTTCAGTACTACAGGCGTCGTCGACGTCCAGACATGGCGACGGTGACAGCGGTGTCTACGGCGGACTGAGTCGGGATTGAGCTGTGCGGGTCCTGCTACCCATCGCTCTTGTTCGAATTCGGATGGGCCCCCCTGGGTTGGGCGTCAAGTCAACATCCGACTTACTCCATCTTGCAGGCCTTTGTTGCTCAGCCTGAGCGGTCTTGGCTGTTGCTTTTGTCCGTCCTGTCGTACTGTCGTACTGCTGTAGTAGCTGATGTGCATTCGAAGGCAATTGTGCAATAACGAAGAATGACTCTTTTCCCATGTATCATTACACATATGGGTTGCTGCTTTTGTGTTCGTGTAAGAATGGGAGGCTCAACGAACCGACGGGTTCCCATCATCAGGTGTGTGTGATGTATATGTTAGCGTTAAGCACCGGTGTATGGGGTGTTCCTCCGTACCTGTCCTGCAAAGGATCCAATCCATTCGGTATTCATGTTGGTGACGTAAGATGCCGTAGATGCTATTTACAAAAGCGCCTCCTGGAGCGATGTGTGTGCACGGTAGCCTCTGATCATCTGGTCGAGGGATGGCATGGACGACGATTTCTGGCCCGTCTATTCGGCGTGGCCATTTTTTGTAGCAATTCAGGTCTAATATTACGTCTGTGCGTGTGGTATTATATATATTATATATTGTATTCTTCACAACCTATGCCGGCTTCAGCTACGTCTTCTGTTTCATCACGCGCGGCGACACGCGTCCCTCAGCACGTTCCCTCCAAATGCCCTGAAACACGTCCTACCTGTGACTTCCGGGCAGACATACCTCGCCCTTCGCTTCGCGTTCCCCGCCTGCCAGTTTGTCGTCCATGCGACTTTATGAGTCGACGGTGGGGTACGGATTGCAGCCTTTGTCTCCTGCCTTCATCTTTTGACTCGGGTGCATTCTTCCGGCATTGAGGGCTTTCCAAAGTGCAGGGCAGGTCGCCACAGCAGCTGTAAGAGAGACTTTGTTGCCTGTGGGGTGTCGTTCATATCTCAACCCATATCCCTTAGGCAGTTTGGCACTGGGCGTCCAATTGTCCATAAGTCCAATTGGGCGTGTGTTTCTGCAGGCGTAGGAACTCTCGTATTTCCAAGCCGTACCAACGTCTTATCAAGCTTCCTTACTTTTAAAGATTAGGGTTTAGGAGCATAAGGGAGCATGTGGAAACATAATACGGCTAAGCTACTACTGGTCTCAAGTCGTTCCAACAAGTCGTTTCAAGTCGTTGCTGTCTGCAGAAACGCATGCCAAATCGGCTCAGGCTAGCGGTACGGTGGGGAGCACCTCCAAATGAACCATCCCAAGGGCAGCAAACTTCATGAGCTGCGGTTCACCAGGTATGAGATTGTGACGATTTGTTCCGCAAAATGTGTAAATGGTGCAGCTTGCAGGACGTCACATGTGGCGTACGACAATGGTGCTAAAGTACCGATGGGCTATTTGTGCCATGTCCAAGACCAACAGATTTGTCATGTAGCAGATGGATGGATGGATGTGGATGTGGATGTGGAAACCCACTACGACAAGGTCATGTCAAGAGATCCTTCCAGAGCCTGTAGCTGTCAGCTTGTGGTTGCAGACAGCCCTGTACCACACATTACGTTGTCGCCAAAAGGCCGATGTTACCGCTTATCTGTGCGATACAGATTGATACATCGTTTCGCAAGCTTACAGCTGCTTTCTTCGAGTACACAAGGCCACGTCTCTCATCTCCCGAGGGGCTCCCCGAGGGAAAGGGAGGTACCTTCACACAACTGGCTTTTTGGACCTGGCTTAGTCTGTCCCTGATCAACGAAATCAACTGCCCCTGGGTGCCCGGGGAGCTTTCAACGACGACGCCAGGTCCGCTCCTCTTCCATACACCCGTAACGTTCTCCCTCCCTTTCATCTCCGCACTCACAGAACGCACTAAACCCTAAACCCTAAACCCAACGCGTTCTTTCCCCTGCGCAGCTATTTAGCCAGGAAAAACGCCGCATATGGGATGTAAATGTAGCCCGCGTTCAAATTTGATTATTCATATCATCACGGTTCTGGAGCTATAGCTTCGCTCGTTGTATCGTGGTCTTACGCAGCGAAAGGCAAATACTACTCTCCATTTGACGCCTTCCTTCTCAGTCACGCGTCACACGTCATGTGTAGGTGTACGTGCACCGTGTCCGTGTTAACGTTTATACGTTGGGGTACCCTCCAGGAACACATAAGGCCCCTCGGCACCCACCCAACCCAACTGCCACATACGCCACTTCACACTAATTAACTGTCCGGCGGCAACACCAAGCTGATCATGACTTAACAACTCCAAGAGTTGATAGCATAATAACTCCACACGAGAACATGACGAGGTCGCGCATAAACCAGAGGATGCGAAGACGCCGCAACGAGGTCGGCAGTTTGGAGATTCGCAGCACCGTCGCACCCCCTTTTTCACAACTCTCTTCAGCGCCCTCCGTTGCCGCTGCCGCTGCCACTACTCCGGAGGAAATTCATGAAACGTCCCCGAAACGGCCGCGGCGCCGTTTGCGGCGCCGCCGCTGTCGCACTTCCAAACCCGCCGCCGCCGCCGCCGCCGTTGCTATAACCGTACCACGAAGCTAACGGTGCCGTCGACCACTGCTGCAGTGGTGCGGCCGCCGCCGCCGCCGTCGCCGCCGCCGCGGACGACGACGACGACGTCGCCGAAGGCCATTGCTGCCGAGGTGCAGAAAACGCTGCCGCCGCCGTCGGCCACTGCCGCTGCGGTGGTTGCGCCGCCTGTCCCGCCGACCGCCCCACCGACGATCCGCCACCCCAGCCGCCACTCGCAGCATCCGCCAGGGCTGAATCCATCCATTTGGCGCGGGCAACCAGCCAGCTCCGCAGCTGCGATACCTCGTATTCAAACTGCTGCTGATGAGACGTGAAGTAAGGCGAGTCACGGATCGAAGCCCAGCGACTGCATGGGGGTGAGGGTAGGGTACGTAGAAGGGTATTGCCGGTGAGCAAGTAAGGAGACGCAGATTCGAGGAAGTACCTCAACCAAAAGACGCGTTGGCGAGGTGAGCGCATGACCAGCCTTCTGCATGCTTAACAACCTCATGGGGCAAAGGCGCGATAACACCGATACGAAACATGGAATCAGATGAAGATGTGTATTCTCAGTGAAAAATAGTATTATCATCACCAGCAACCCACTCGTAATCACGGCTGGCGGCGTCACGGATAAGATTGGCCTGTGCGTCAACCATGCTGGTCAGTACGGCATCGGACAGAGCGGCGCCTCGTAGCTGCTGCCACCGTTGGCCTGTCGCCATGCGCTGCACCGAGTCCTGTGAAGGAAGGGGACGGCAGCGGAGAAACCACCACAGAAACCAAAACCAAAAAGCCACAGCGGAAGATAAGCAGAAGGATGGAACAGGAAAGGGTAATGGACGGGCATGGGATTATAACGTTGCGCGGTTGCGGTCGCATGGAAGAGCTCTATTTCAAGGGGGGATGACGTCAGCAAATATGTGATGCCCCAATCTGCCGTACTGATCGCAGTGTTACTACGGGCCGGCAAGTGGTGTGCCGGTACGCGCGGCAGGCAATGCCGTTTATAATCCCAAAGACTGACCGCCCGACTAGTCTCACACAACAAAACGATGAAACCACACCATTCTGTCGTACGGTCCTCACCCGCCAGGTGGAGCGGTAGTACTGCGAGATTCCATCCACGGGATCGGCCTTACATCTGCGCCGTACAGGGTGAGGTGTATGTATGAGACACACGTACACACATAAACGTTCACATAAATGCTTAGTGGGAGGGGGGCTTTGCTTGGGAGGACTCCAGGGAGAACTTGATGAGCAAATAGTGGTTAAAGCTGGGGTTTCCGCGCCCCTGGAGCATACCCAGGGTTGCTTCTGATGTTAGGGCAGGGAGGGCAGGGTATTGCATGGCTGCCCCTGGCGAGTGTCAGGTCGCTCAGTTGGACATACATCATACACATAGACGCATTGATACATCGACATGTAACACGTATGCATAAATGCATAAAGACGTAATCTCTGTGTAATGGCTTAACTTGTATTGGGGAGCACGCAATAAAGCAAGTTCCCAAAGCAGTTTAAAAGAGGCTGCTGGCGAGTTATGCGAGTTTTCCCTAGCTGCGTGTGCTGGATATATGATGCATAAAGTTGTGTACGGCTTTTCGAGGACAGTACGAACCTTGCCGGTTGGTCACAGATGTTGAACCTCCAACCTTCCGTACTGATAGCGCTGCCGCCACTGCTTCCTGAACTCACTCCGTTGCTGCGGTGAGCAATTGGGTTCGCCACACAAGACACAGGAGGGACATGCCGTACCATACCCTTGCCGTATACTGTAAATCTAATGCTGGTAGATATACGAGAGGTAGTGGAGGCAGCATCATAGATCACACCACACCAAAGCTGGCATTCTAGGGATTCTGACTCCCACCTCCCGCCCTCCTCCCACATCCCGCCTCCTCCCACATCCCGCCCTCCTCCCACATCCCCATCCATACAGGCTTATTTTCCCTACATACAGGTCCCTGTTCCAGCTGCCCAACCCTATCTCCCTCTCACCTGTTAAAGCCCTCAATTGGGTAACCGCAACAGACTCCGAAGGCCTCATTGTAATCCTGGATGAATGAATGAATGAGCGGCAAAATGGGGCGGCACCCAAAGGACGAAACGACGCGGGCGATGTTTGGTCCTTTGGCGGCAAGTACGACCAATCAAGACCTAGACAGGGAGTAATTAGGACCTAGTGCTTCCTTGTACGACAGGGGAAGGTCCTTATAAGAAGCGTGGCCGTGCACGTACCCATGGCGGTCCGAAGGATACGGGCGATCCCACGTTTTTGCTGAAGTACACAGAGCCCCGGTACCCGTCCGGGTTCTTGTACAACTCAGTCGCCAGAAAGTAGTCGATGAAGGAATCCACCTGAACAAGAATTCGCCATGCAGTTGCCAGAATGAGGGACGCCGTGTGTGTGTGTGTGTGTGTGTGTGTGTGTGTGTGTGTGTGTGTGTGTGTGTGTGCGTGTGTGTGTGTGTGTGTGTGTGTGTGTGTGTGTGTGTGTGTGTGCGTGTGTGTGTAGAGGATAGGGTTTGGGTTGAGACCGCTCTTCCAGACACACGTGTACACACAGGAGATCACCAGACAGGATGCGTTTTGGAACGTCACCCCTTTTAAACTTTATTATCGTTCATTAGTACATGTACATACTGATCTGTCGTTCTGGCCTGATGCGTTTGATCCAAACCGAATCCAGACCCCGATCCTGATCCAAGCAACATGACAACAGCACACATCTTAAACATTTGATGAATGTGGCATATGGCAGGTCAACATGCTGGTGATGGGTCAGTGGACCTCAACCTTTTGCCAAATACATGATCACCCTCAGCTATGTACCTGCGGCTTCGTTCAAGGCCGTACCCTGTCGTACGCCGTACCTCAACAAACTCTCGCCATCCTCCTTGGCCGGCCGGCGGTGGGCCGCCAGGTCCTCCGATCGGCGCCGCGGTTGTGGGCCCGTTGGGCCCGTACGGAAAGCCAGCTGTAAGGCCCTGCAATCCAACAGACCGCAACCCATCCGTGGTCAGATCGGCAACGCATGTGGGGGAAAGCTAGGCACGCGCGGCCGTGCTTGTCGTACAGCATACGGCGTTTCGCTGTATATGCGGCCTTGCGTACGTGTAGTGAGTCCAAACCGACTTAACGGACTGCAGCAGTCGGAAACCTTAGCGCCTGGGCCCCGAGGGGGAACGACACCCTGATCTTCACCCTCAGGACCCTCAACCTCACATTGCTCATTTTGAAGTCCACAAAACCCCGCCGTGGCCCCGACGTGAACTCCGATAAGATTACCTGTGAGCTCAGCAGTCCCGCCTTGGCCCGGATTGCCGAAGCTTGTGGAAAGTTTGCCAACAGCGCCCCCTCCATCTGGCTTACGTAGGCCGTTATCCACTTCAGGGCGGCCTGCTCTCGCGGTGTGGGATGAGGACCCCCCTGGAGCGCCTGGTCTTCGAAGGTCGGGGCGTGCATGACGAAGTTGAGCAACGTGGTGGCTGGGCGGAAGGAGAGGTCGTCGGATTCGATGTTGTCGTTTTCAAATCCAAAGATGTAGCCACCTGAGAGCGGCAATAGCGGCAATAGTAGTGGTAGTGATGGTGGCGGAGGTGATGGTATCCGTTAAGGGTGTGGCACACGGGGTCCGTACATCGAGGCATGAAGAACGTGGCAGGATGTGGAGCGCGTAGGGCGCGTGCCGTAGCCGCGAGGGCGTTGAGAAGTCGACCAAGGTGACATCGGAATTTGTGCAATTGTTGCTTGGTTTTATGTTGGAACGTTGGACTTGACTAAAATACGACACAGGAATTGGTATCTCTGAGATCAGAAATTGACAGGCTGGGCGCTATAGCCCGGTTGCCCTACAGTCCCCTTAGTGCTAAGCTGTGCCCCATCCCCCAATCATCCCGCGTTCAGAACGCAAGGTACAGACAGACCAGCTAGCACAAATGTGTGCAGACAGACAGACCAGCTAGCACTTGTGTGCGACCGCCCTTTTTGTATGCTTGGGTCTTTTTGCCCTTTTTGCAAATCAGAATCGACATTAGCCCTGAACCCTGAATCACGTCCTCCACCCACCCGATAGATCTTTATCTGGATCCATTCGCCGTACGTTGACCCGATCTGGCCCTATCGTGATCCGCTCCGTGGCGATAAAGAGCCCTTCGTACTTTGAGGCCGTTGGGGTTCCGGAGCCATCATCCAGGAGGAACACCTGTGGGGATGATGAAAAATGGGGGATCGAAGTGAGACAAATGATGGCGATGAAGCGAAAACAATGGACCAGGTGGAGGAGAGGCTCAAGGGAGATTTGGACCCATTGATTTGACAATAGTTTTACACGTACACAAACTGATCAACCCGAAAACGTAAAGGGTGAAGCTCCTCCAAAGGGCGGAAGGTGAAGCTCTCACCTCACAGTACCGGGTACGAGGCGCCCAGCGTCCCATGCGACGGAAGATGTCGTACGCCAAGACGTTGCGCATGCCCAGGGTTTTGTCGGTTTCAGGGCCGTACAGCGCCCACTCGTCGTCCGCTGGCATGCCTAGCATGGGCACCTGTGCGGCAGTCGTACGGCAGTACGTCAATTGTAGTAATTGAGTTGGTTCCCAAGCATCGGCGCACGTATGAGCGCCGTCCCCCACTGCTGCTCTTGAAGCCCCCAGGGCCGGTCGTACCGCAAAAGTGGTGCCGCGTCGATTGCACCCACCATCAGTTTTGTAGTGCCGCCGTTAGGGCTGCGGGCGCGAAACTTCACATTGTAGCTCTTTTTCTTGTTTTGTACGGAGCTGCTTCCGCGCAGCTTGATCAGGGCTTCGGCGTAAAAGTCTTGGTAGGGCTGACCATCCCAGCTTCCACCAGCGGGGCTACGGCATCGTTGGGGTTAAACCGCCAATACAAACAATAATGGTTTATGATTTTTCTGTCAGTTGTTGCAGTGGTTGCTGGTTGTCTACGGGTTTGGCGGCTGCTCGTACTTCATACAAGCAACCAACTAACCAACCAACCAAACAAACGAACAGCCACATTTCTGCGACATGCTTGCCCTTCATTTACGTCATCCTACCTGCGGGATCTTTCATTTCCTTTTCCCCTTTACTTTACGCATGCTTCGCCTTAAACAGAATTATGTGCCGGCATGCACGACTACCACAAGGGCAAATGTGCACAATGACCCCACCCGGCGATACGATACGGAATATATTCCCGTCAAAGTGCATCTCATAATTTAGTACAATATTGCATACTTTGTTTCATATTGCTACAAAATAAATATTATATATAAGTGAAACAAATTACAATATTTATGATTAAATTATTTAAACTTACAATTAATTATTAAATTCTTATCATACGTTCATATATTACACATGAAACACACACATAGACGCAGCCTAACGCAGTCAGGCTATGTTCACGAGTGTGCGTGTCACGCTGTACGCACCCCACCTGCAGCTACATATCGTGGCCCTGATCGGCGTATCCTTCGAGGTCACCTTGGCACCCCCTGTGTCGATCAACAGCAGCGGTAGCCCGCTGCTAAAGCCGATGGCTCCCGCCATCAACCTGGTGCAGCAATCACTCCCATATGATGTCGCTAATGGCGTTGACGACTGTAGCAGACTTCGGCCACCGTCGCCGCCAACTGCAGCCGCCGTGTCCGCCAGCACGGCAGTGGGCTCGACAAATGCCAGCAATTCCATCCCTAAAACCAGAAGAAAGCCGCAACTTGCCGTCAACGCCACAGCTGCTGCGCCATACCGTCGAGCTCCAAAAACTCCTCGGCTACCGCGTTGCCGGTGCCGTACCACCGTTACCACAGGCACCATTCCCGCGCCTGGAGGCATTAGCACTGGTAGACTATTGAAGTTGCTATAAGCGCAAAGATCTGCAGCTCCCTAGCTTGCACGGGTATCTTGAGTAAGCTTCGTCGTTTTCTTGCCACGTAAGCGGACGCGACGTAAGCTGCGGGCTGTGGGACAGGCGAGTGGGACAGGCGGGTGGATGTAAGGACGAAAACGCCTGACCGCTTAGCCGCCTGACGTAACACACTAACGCCTGGATGCCATGTAAGAGGACAGGTGAGATGGGCCTGAATGAGATCCTGGTAAGCCGGGTGATGTACTCTGCTGAACTGGTTCGCCCTGCAGGATCAGCAAGGCCGGCTAAACATGTGTATACTATAGTGGTGGGTGTATGACCGGGCGTGAGAGGTGCATCCGGAGGTGCAGGTAGGTGGAGGCAACGGGAGAGATATTGATTGATCTTTTTGATTTTACTTAACATACATAATTAGCGCTACTGCTTGTGAAGGTATGGAATGGATCAAGTGGCGAGTTAGATTCCCAAGGTGAAGTTCGACGGTGTACGAACCTGAGCTTGGGACGGCAAAAGGCAGAGGCGAAGGTGGCACTACGGGATGGAGCGGACGGCTGGGAGGTTCGTCGCCAGGTGGGCCCTATGCATCAGTTGCCTGGAAGCCGAGAGCAGCTGGGCAGCTACGATCTGGTCCGATCCGGCGTGAGAGGAAGTGAAAACATTTGAAGTTGTGTGGACGTGGGAAGTGGAAATGAGGTTGAGCCGGGTATATATCCCTCTACGTGCAAGTGGTTTTGGCGTCAGAGATACCGATTGATAGCCGGATGTATTGTATGCAAATCCTGACGTTATAAGATGGCTTAGGAGAGCAGGAAAAAAGGACCTCCAATGTTGACGTGTGAAGGCGAAGGAGGGTCGGAGAGTGTCCGCGTTTCGCGCGACTGACAGGTGTCGTACTTTCGGTTGGTGTGATTTTGACAGCCGAGGGCTATCTGACAAAATCGTGGGTATGACGCCGTGACCGCCGTACTGATTTACACCATACTCATCGCTGCAGACAGGACCGACGTGTTTCTTGCGTATACGCTGGTGTTCTTCCGTATGCTCATGTCGCAAAACTGACGCTGCGGAATTATAATTTGATTGCTTAAGCGGCAGGTCGCCTCACCGACGCGTTACAATACGGTGGTACACGCAATAGGACCTAAGGATAGTGAACACGGTGGAGCGCAATTAAACTACGCATATCTCAATTGAAAACTTCATTTCCTGATGGGCCCGATGCACTCCTGCGCCGTTCCTACCCTGCCCATGCTGCAACCTGCTCTGAACAGCATTCCTCAGCCACGCGGACCGTTCTTTTGCCCGCAACAAAAGCCTTCGAGAAGCAGAAGAGAGACGAATCTGCTCCTGCTGTCTCTATCCCTCTCTCCTCAATCCGCATCAAGCACACAATCCGCACCGTCCCATCGTCCAGACCTACCATCGTAGCAGCGAACACCGAGGCACAGCGCCACGACCTCCACAATCCACACTGGCCCCAGCCCCAACCCGTTCTGGGTATCGTTCTGCATACTGTGCAAAGTTCTGGCCGCACCATACAGGTAAAGCTCACCAGCTGCTATAACATCAACCCAGCCCCAGGAGCGCTCCCATTTAACCTCCCCGCCGAGCCCCTCCTCTTGTCCTTCTCCCCCAGACAATTAGGTGGGCACAGATTGGATTCTTGACTTAGCATTCCCTCCTGTGACCGGGTCGGTCGTTAGCTATCCCCCCTCACCCATCGGTGGAAAAAGAACCGGATCAATATTTAAGGAAAACCAATACACCTCATTATCTTCGGTGCTTGCGAAGGAAGACTGCAAACCACTAAAAGCTACCCGCATACGAATTTCCGTGCGAAGGTCAGGTACCCCGTGTGTCCTCGTGCCTCCCGAGCTGGCTGACAGTGCACCATTCGGAGCGCCTGCGGCACCCCCAAACCCCCGACCCATAGGGGGCCCTGCTGCAGCTGCTGCTGCTCCGGTTTCACCGCCTCCGCTGCTGGCTTAGCTGTCTCTGTTGTTGCTCCTGCCGTTTGTTGCACTTCTGCACCACTGACATCTGTACCGGTGCAGGAAATGCCAGCCCTCTCATTTCTTACTCCTGCCGCGTCGGAGCCCTGCCACTCGCAAGGACCTGTGGCGGCGGCCTCCGCCGGCACTTCGGCCTTCACTATTGTCTCCGCCAACGCACCTTCCTCAGCTGACTGTGCTGACGCTTTCTCAAGTGGCTGCTCCGGTTTCGCCTGCTCGGCCGAAGCGGCATTAGATGGCTTGGAATCGCGCCGGGGGCGCTTAGGTTGGGGCCGCTCGAGCTCCACCCCGGTATACACAAGACCCCGATGGACCTGCGATACAAAATTTGTCAAGGTCAGAGCGTCAAGATACACTGGGTTTCGGAGCTCTCAATTGCTTCAATTCTCAACCTCGACCTCAGCGTATTATATCAGTTAAGTTTCGTTCATCGGTTGTAGGTTCCGATGACCCCGAAGCTGCGTTTTCCATGCGCTCCCTCGTAAGTGAATTTCTGGGTGGCCGTCGGATTCTGCGGCTTGGTATCCTCGCCTCGTCCATGCCTTGCGCTCGTGTAACAGAACACGAGGTTCCTTCATCCCGTCAATCGACCCTCTATCCACCGTCTGACGTCTGCTTACATCGTATTCCCGCAGCAGGCACTCGTACGTGATGACGTCAGTGAATCCCGAGCTGGACAGCGCCTCCGCAGTCCGCTGGACCTGCTCGATGCAGGGACTGAAGGCGCAGAAGCGGCCGTTGGGTCTCAGGCACGCTGCGGCCGAGGGCACCACTTTGTGCGGCGCGGGCAGGTCCAGGAATATGGCGTCAGCTCCATCCTAGAGCGAATTACCGACGGGAGAGACGGGATTCCTTCCTTAAAGGAGGCTTACTATGAACGGAGAAGTGCAAAGTGACTGGCAACGGCGCACACCCTTGAAAGGCCAAAGCCTGCGGTGCGTGGCAATGCGGTGAATTGATCAACACCCGGCCACAAGTACCTAACCCAAACCGTGCTCCCCTTGCCACTGTAACAAAAACATATCATCTCAGCTACCTCGTTCCCATAGACTGCACGGCTTTGGGCAAGGCTCTTGCCCACAAATGTCTGTCCGTCCGCCTGCGCGCCCAGCCGTTTCGCGCAGCGGCCGTACTTACATGCAGCGTCTCCGGGAAGCCCTGCTCCTCAATGTTTCGTTGCTTTACCGTCACCAACTTCGATAGGCCGTGTTGCTTAAACTCTCCCGCTGCGTCCTCTACACGGCATTGGAAGGTCATGATCAGCAGCAGATCAATTACAGGTTACTGAGGCGGGCGCATAATGGGTGGGTGAGACCACATCGTCACTCAGGGCAATCAGCAGCTGGTAAGTCAACAGGTCACAAGAACCTACCAGCCCCGAAAATAGCTAAGCTCAATAAGGGTCAAATTTAAATTTACCTTCAGGATAGTATACGGGTGTCATGCATCCAAGTCCGTAGGTTTCCTTTCCGATTGCGCCCATCATCCACGGAACTCGTCTCCCCCAGCCAGCTAGCCGGTCCGCCACCCACTCAACACTCACCAGCTCTCCCCGCGTGGAACTCGAATGTGTGCACATGACCCCTGGGAGCTACCGCGCGCGCCAGCGAGTGCGTCAGACTGCCACTGCCAGTGCCGCTCTCCAGCACGACACTGCCTGCCCCGTGTAAGGAGCGATGCAAGGGACCGCGCGAGGATGTGCAATTCAACGAAAATGAACTATATGAGGTTGAGGGGGGTTGCTAAGACAAAAATCACACACATGAGAAGGAATACATCGGTGGCGAAGTCATGTCCCCAAAAGGCGCGGGAAGCTTCTTCCATTCCAGTGACGCTGCGCACACCTGAGGCCAGGCCGGGGCAGCAAGACCGCGATTTATGTACAGCAAACCCGAGGGTCGCTATATTCCAATTCAGGCACCCGGCCCCTGTGCTTGAGCGTCCAGAACCCCTGTTTCAATCCCAGTCTGGCACTGAACCACTTGGCCACCCTACCCACCGGGCTGCAAGTCCAAGTGCATAACTATCATGGATATATCCGCAAGGTACAAGATCTGGGTCCTGCGGAAGTTCCGAGGACCGGCGTCCACCAGTAGACATGCATACAGGTTAGCGTGGTGGGCACACTTGGCAGGGAGAGACAAAGCATACCAGCATGCACCATACCGGAATAATGAAGAACGTCACAGGACACGTGACACTAATCACTCCACAAGACACCTCCTGTGCTTCGCAGCAATCTGGATCATGCTGGATCATAACCGATCCGTGGTTATAGCCCGATAAGGATGAGGGAGTGCAGGGTTGCAGCGGTTCTTTAAATACTGCAATCTCGTTCGTTTGTGCTTGCCTGTGACGCAGCACCTGAGTCCAGAGCTCCGGTGTTGGTCGCAACAGCATGACCCAGCCACCATGGCCCCTGTCGGAGGTGACCTTGCTGCCGTATGGCTTGCCAATCCAGGACTACGTTGCAGTCAATCCACATCAAACGGCGTAACATGCAAAAAAGGGGAGGAAACGGTAATAAGGGGTAAGGTTAAGTCAAGTAGTAGGGAGAAGAGGGTTAAGGCTGCCAGCGCGATGGCAAAGAGTTTTGGCTCCAGCAGCGGATGAAGGTGAAAGGAGCTCTTGTCGACCGAATAATTTGTCCTTGGCAAATAATAAGTGTTCGGTATAAATGAAACCCAAATGAAGTGCTATACGAGCACAGCGGGCAGCCGCCGCACGTCGAGACTTGACTAACCTTATGATCAAAGATGCCAAACCGGTTATCGAAACGCCCCTTAGCCGTGACGTACACAGCTTTCATTGTGTTCATTCCTTCATACACGATAACACAGTCACCTTCCCTAATTAGACCGGAAGACGACGACGAGTCACCCCCTGTATTGTCTGTGCATCGCAAGAAATTCATGTTGTTTGTGCGATCTACTTTTAATTTAAATATAAAACTGGCTACACGAGTATACACAATAAACCTTGCACTCTGACCAATAATCCTTTATGCTGCAGTGCACTAGGATTTTGCAAGTTGTTAGACTTGCATTGCAAAGGCTCTGGGACGGGCAGTATACAGTGCGATGTTGAAAGACTGCGGTGCAGTACGGGAACGTCTTAGACGGAACGATGACACTTGCTTTTTGCAAGCTGAAATGCCATATCGATGATGATACCATCAACGTATTTTGATAACTAAAAGAAGGACAGAAATATAACGCCTATATGGGGAAGTTGGACTATGTTATTTCATTCATGTGACCATGTTAAAAGGCACTAGCGTTTGACCATATAAGTATGGACTGGGATGATGTCAGTGCCGCGGGCACGGCCATAAGGTGCGCAGCAAAGTTTGAGCAACACATGCACCACCGGACAACTGACATATTGAGCAAGATGTATGGCTGTAGGCCTGTCAAGCAGACACTGCAAAGCAAGAAGCAGGTTCCAGCAAAGGTTCAGGTGTGTCGACCGCGTTGGGGATCCCACGGAAATGTCATGCGCGGGACCACTTACAGCCCGTCGGAACCCACAACAGGTGAAGCTACCCAAAGCTTTATTTGAATCAGCGGTACAGTCGGGGAATAACCTTCTGGTGGAACGGAGTCTGAAGCAGGAGTCAAGCAGACCTCCCCCAGGTAAGCACCGCGGGGTTTAAGCGCAGTCCACTACCGAGTCTCGCACTACCCAGCAGACTGTCAAACCTACTTACGATCTCGGGAGTATTTCGGTTGGAGCTGAAATTAGGTCAAATTTGCAACGGGTTAGCACATATCCACACCGGCGACCAACCACGGTGTCGCCAGTGAATAGCAGCTGTAGCTCCGTGAATGGGGCTGCCCCTTGCCGATAGCCACCCACACCAGCCTGGGCTTCGATAAATGAGCGCCTACCGTACATCCGCGTGCGCTAACACTTTCCAATTTGAGACATCAAAGTATAATTACGCATCACAGGCAGCCTCCCTGCTGGCTTCAAGCTTCCGCAGCGGGCCTCCCCGCCGCGCCCTGCCAATGGATCCCGATCTGGGTCTCCCAGTCCCAAAGGCGGCCTTGCGAGTCCATCTAGTCCAAAGAATGGCATCGCTACAAATGGCACCAACGGCGTTGCTGGTTCCGCGCCAGCCAGCCCCCCCCGCCCTCCTACACTGCAGCCCTTCACTCGCCGACCGCCGAAATGTGAATATTACTTCGATCCGGCAACTGCATCCGATCTCTTTCCACCTCGCCCGTTGGAGGGCTCTGCGCTGGCGGATTATTTCCTGGTGGGGTCAGAGGCGGCGGCGGCCGCAGCCGCCGGTGGTGCTAGCGCTGCTACGGCTGGGACGTCGGAAGTGCGGTCAGAGCCCACACACCCATTGGGTTGGGTACCGGCGGAGGATAATCAGCTGAGCACACGGCTGCGGCCCCGGACTGGCCAGCTGCCAGTGCGCACCACTACCAGTATGCCCCTGGAGTACTTTGACAGCCCAGAGATGGAGCTGGTATCTCCAGAGCAGCGGCTGGCAGCTGCGGCGGCAGGAGCTGGGCAGGGGTATCTCGGCGTGCTGGCATACAGTCGATATTTCGACGCCACGGGTACATTCTCCTGGGCCCCATGCTACGTAAAGGAGTACAACAGGTGCGCACGCGTTCGCATCCCCCCAGTGCATATAAAGCTCGACTTATGGTTTCCGTTAGGTCAGGAGTTAAGGGGAGCTCGATGCCACGCGGTTTGTGCAAAAGGGCCCTGGAAGCTCCCGAACGCCCATGGACGCAAAGGCCGATTGGAAGTAGACAGCAAACACGGGTTGCCGATCCAGATGTTGAAATGTGCGCGGTCAGCGAGTCATGCAGGATCAAGTAGCTCAGGATACGCCTCAGCAGCTATCGTCGCCGCCGTATATGTACGGAAGCTGCGCAGGAGGCGGCGAACATTTGGAGCAGAGGAAGCGGGACCCCCAGTAAAGCCCGTACCATATTCAAATGGAGCTTTTGGCTAAGCCATTGGGGTCACGATACCGGCAACCAGTTCTCAGTGATGGATGCTGTGCGTCAACGGATAGCTAGGTGCATAATACAATCATACCCGTAGCGGTGCTGTGCCGGGATGTTGGTGAGCGCAAGGCTCGGTACAATCCAGTAGATCGAGCATAGTACGGTATAGCTGCTACGCAGATCTCACAGCACAGCAAGCACCTTGATGTGGTCCATGTGGGATCTCAAATAAGTGGCAGAGTAGGGAAAACAAACAGACACGGACACAAGAAACCACGGGTCCTGGTGCTGTGGCTGCTGCACATGGAGCGGACCTGGTTAAGCAACGCCGGACGGGGTTGGGAAGCTCCTCCGCACCGCAGCCCTGTCGCCAGGCCCGGCGCTGGCCACCACTCACATGTGGATATCACTAACCTTTTGGCAGCTCCTAGCTCCTAGGCAGAGGCCGGCTAGCGGCTACACGCTCAACGGTCAGACCACGCCGTGCATTTGGCAGGCTGGGTGGTAAAAAGCAGGCCCAGCAGGCCAGCCTGTACGCACGTCATCATGTGGTTGTCAGCAACGTAATGTGTGGCTGCTTGATGTGGCTGGGTCAATGCTTCTGTCGTAGCGCGTAGGCCTGCCAGGCGGCTAGGGTCTGGGCATTGAATAAGGGGAGTAGGCGCCTCCTGCAAGCTACGGCGGGCTGCGCAGGACAACCCCCTAAACCCAAACTCTGAAGCCTTATACACCCTTAATCCTAATACAACATACGTAGAGGGGCGCAGACAGCATAGCACGATAAGCCGGAATGTAGGGGGGAGAACCCCGGAAAGCGGGGCCAGGGCTTTAAAGATCTCTCCTTTCCTTGATTGGAAAAGGCCACTTGCAGGTACGGGACTTTGCAGGGAACACATCTGAGCCTGCCTTGTCCTCTTGTGTCATTCGTTTGTGCGATTCGTCGACCTGTGATGGACGCTTGGTTATGGCAACGCGTGGCTCCCGCAGGGAACAGGATGTTTACTTAATTACGTGGGCGTCCACGGGTAAGACGAAGTGGGTCAAGCGTCTCAACCTGCTCTTTGCGGACGAGAGCAGGTCAGGTTTCAGCTTCAGGTGCGTGTGCCGAGCCGGGGTGGGTGAAGGCGCGGGCGAGCTTGTGGGGTGTTCACGGGAACGGGCTGTAAGGAACAGGGTCCTTTTACATCGCAGCTGCTGTCGATTTTAGGGTGCAATAAGCGTTACGCCGTGGCATGGATGAGCTCGGGGATTTGTGGGCAAGTAGGAGGGCGGCTAGCTGCATGTGGATGTGGGTGAGGTGGGTGGGACACTGACGGACCCATGGGTGACAGGAGTCCAGACACGGTCACTGTGCATCTATCACAAAATTGCGTTTTACCTGTTATCGGACTGATGGGGCGCGGCCGTGTTGCCGCCTGGGTGGATACATGAATGGGTGGGAGATCGGTGATTAGGCAGAGCGGGACCCGCCTGGTCCATGACGTTCTGCCTGTGTGATAAACCAGTTGGTTTGAAAAATGACTAAGTGTTGTAGCGCATGTCTTTATGAAGAGGGAGGCATATAGTGCACGCGCTTCCCGTGTATCTCCGGGGGAACATGGCACGATCACCGCGCATAATTCGCACCATTATAAAAGGCTAGGGCAACCCAAACAGTAGCAGAGCCGATTCCGTGTGTGAATGCGGGTTCATCCCACGTATTCTCTCGTTGGCTGGTCGCCCCACTGTTGTGGTCCTTGCAGGCTAAGGCAGGCCCGTCGTCGTCGTGAGGAGGTGAGTGCGGGGTAGGATAGATGTCCAGTTGGGGAAATACCTGGATAGCACAGCAAAGCCATGTAGATTCCCCAATGAGCTCGGGGTTTGCGGGGATGCGTAAGGGGGGGGACGTCACCTGGTGTGATCCATCACCTTTTGTCGCTGGTCATGAATGAGGCAGCGTCGAAACGGAGCTGGTGAATCTGACATACACACTTACACAGATGCGCGTAGCCAGATAAGAGGACACCGCCATACCTGCGTTGCATCGAATGCGCACTCATGGCTCGTTGCAACAATTACCTTCCCTTAGCCTGAACCGGGCCGCCCGCCGTGCTCTCCGTTTTTTGACGCCATTATAGTGTGAGACCGAGGCCCGCTACGCCGAGTACGTGGGCAAGCAGCCGTTCAACAATATTGACGTTCTGGATGATGCCTTCAAGTGAGTTGCACTACTGCTTCCCCGTTACCAGTCTTCTAAAGCCTCGCGCTTGGGGTTAAGATCCGGGCACGGATTTAGCGCGGAAAGAGCGGATGCAGCGTTACGAATTCTGGTTACGGAAAACATTGGGCACGGGGTCATATCGAAAGTGGTCGGCAGCGTGGCAGCCAAGGACCCGCAAGCCGCATTGCGATGTTAAGAGGGAATTGTGGAGCAAAGTGAGCATGACATTGCAATTGGTGGGTGAGGAAAAGCTTCGGCCGGCAACTGAAACAGTACACTGCATCTACCCATTACGTACGGTATCCGCTGATTTAAGCGGTTTTTATAACAGTTTACGCTTTAGATGTTATTTGTGCATTCAGGTAACCTAGATGAGCTAGGGTATGTTTACAGGAGGTGCGTGTGTGTGTGCGTGTGTGTGTGTGTGTGTGTTCCTTGTTCGTTGAATCCCTCTTACCCCGCGTGCACACCGCCCCCTTGTTGCCAGGCGCAAGATCTATAAGCGTGTGGGTGGCGACGTCACGCAGCGCCTCGCGACGAACGCGAACGGTAGGATCTGTAGGACTAGCATGCCGTAAAGGATTACGAGGTCACAGTCACGGCCTAAGTGATAAGCTGCACGTGCCCTAGTCAGTCCATGGGCAGTAGACACCGGGTGCCGGGTGCCGTAGCAGCGGCTTCAAGACCCGGAACATTGTATTCCCGCTGATAAGGATAATGCATAATAGCAAGATAGCAATAGAAACAATAAACATAATAATCCACGGTAATGTCAAAGATCAATTCCCGCCAGCAAAAGCATCAGCGGTACGGAAGCATCAGCCTGAAATGTGAAGGCCTGCGAGTTGAGCGCCGGGCTCTGCCCAAGGCTTAACGACTATGTCGCAGGTGGTGCAGTTTCTAAGTCAATATAAGGTATATTGCTGTTAAATAAACGTTGTCGTGTAATGCGTTTCCGTCAGTCCCTATCCTCCCCCTTGTTTACCCCTTACCTCAGCTATTGCACATTGCCGTCCCCCACGTGCCCCGGTTCTCCCCATCTACCCCTCCCCACTGTAACATGTTTTCACATCCACTGAATAACAACACAACCCACTATCCCATAGGTCACTTTGAGGACTTCCGCTCCAATTACAAGTATGCTGTCAAATCCGCAATCGTGGACGTCCAGTTCACGCAGCCTGACGCAGCTGCGCACCTGGCCGCCGCCAACGTTCAGTCCGTACAACATCACAACCGCATTATCGTCCCGCCCCAGGTACGTGCGTTAAACCCCTCAGGGGACACCAGACTTCATGAGCCTATCGATTATCTAGGCATCGATTTATTTACTTTAGGGACCCGAAAAAGCGGGCGGCCCCAGAAGGCCTAGACCGGGTCCCACGGGCGCTGCGCACTAAGTAAGAGGCTCGAGGGTTTTACAAGTAGGTGCGGTTCGACGTTTTGCTGACGCCGGGGGCGGGGCCCTATTTCGGCTGCGTGGTGGGTTCTCTAGCATAGGGGGTTACGGACGGATTAAATGGCAGTTTGGTGCGGGAACGGGGTTAACGGGGGAAACTGTATTCAGGAAGCCGCTCCACCATTTTGAAGGACAGGGGGCAATAGTTCTTGGGTTTGGTTCTTGATTGAAGGAGGCATCCTGCACGGAAGGTTTTGCCTCTTTAGTCCTATTGCAGCGCCAGTTCCAGTTGGGATTTCTGAAATACCGTACCAGGCCTTCCTGGTTTTCCGCTTTCCTGGTTTTCCATGGCCTTCTGAAGCCCACACGACCCGGCCAACTGGGGGGTTGTCCTTGACCAATCGCTGTATAGGGCTGTGTGGACTTGGCGGCACTTCCGTCTGGCCGGGTCGTGTTGGCTAACCAGCCGGACCACCCCGCAGCCGAGGGCAGACCTAAAGTGGCTCAGGACGTCAATAGGTGAGGAGGATGGGTGCACCATATGGGCCCGAAAGGGATTTTAGGTGACGAGCATGACCATTGCGGGCATAGGCCAACGCAGTATGGGTTACATCCCCGGTTGTGCTCGCTCCGTTCGTTCGCTTGCTCGTTAGCACACGTGAGAACATTCCAGGGTTGAAGAACAGACTCGTGCGGTTGGCCGCCTGGCGCGAGGGCGGTGGGAGGCTTAGCAAACCCGCCCGTGGTGCTTTTCTAGTGCGGCAAGGCTGGCACTTCAAACTTCGTTCCGTACCAAAGATAAGCATGCATTTTACTTTTGATTATATCTCTGCCGAATGATGTACCCCATCTAAGCAGAGACTTGAAACCTAAGGGCCGTGGAGTTAGAGTTAGCCTTGCTAAGGAAGAAACCTTAGGGAGGACGACTTTTGTAATCATGAGTCAGGTGGCTCTTGCCAAGTTGCAAATGTGCAGTAACGTGTCTTGGACTGGATTTAAGAAATAACACTGGCGATGGTGCCTCTCCATGGCTTCCCCGCGCATATTGCACAGGGAGTCCTTTGACCTTCTCCTCGCGGACGTAAAGCGCGGGGCCGTGGTGGGCAATCCTGCTTTGCTGGCGGCGCTGCAGCAGATGTACCGCGATTTGGATATCAGCAGTGTTGCGTTGATCGTCACAGACCTGCGGTAAGGGCTGGCAATGAGAACAGGGCAGCAACTCTCCTCTGTTTGTGTGCGCGCACGTGTGTGCGTGTGTGTGTGTGTGTGTGTGCGTGTGTTAGGGGTAGGTGTGTGTGGCCCCTAGGCCGCTTTTAGTAACATGTTTGACACATCCATCTCTTGTTGTCTTTTTAGCATTTTTCTACCTGAAGGCTATCCGTATAAGCTTGCTTCTTTGCCCCGGGGTCCCCGGTCTCTGCCCCAAACATAATGCCCGTCACCGCCCGTCCTTACAGCGAGCTGCCGCTACCCGCGAGACTGGGCGACTACGCTCGCATGCAGCGCAACCACTGCGACCTCATGGCGGACATGCTCACCAGCGACTGGACCATAAAGGTGAGGGTTCCGGGGGAAAAGGAAAGGTACTTACTGAGCTTCAAATGTTTGGCCTGATTTGACATAATGGGGAAAAGGGAGAGTTTTAAGGAATGCTGATCACCAAGCACAGAAGCGCTGGTTTGAAGTGGCGACCCAACCGAATAATGTGACGCTTCTGAGACCAGTCCAACGTTTCGTCAGATTCGCCGGTGTCCATGTGTGGGGAGGCTTTCTTGAGGCGTGTAGCTCTGTAGGGGAAGGGAGAGCGATGGGGTGGCGGTAGAATAGGAGGCGGGCAGATGCTTCTTAGAGCGGGCACTAAAATACTAAAGTATATCCTTGTCCGTAATACGCGTCTTAAGAATGAGTTGCGAACTGAGGTCCTACATGTTTCTATCACAATAGCACAGCAAAATAAGGTTATGTTGGAGTCTTGAAAAATGAATCCGTAATGCACAACCGTGGATACACGTCCGCACTTGTATTGCGGCGACCGCGGTGGCCCACAGGTAATCGCCATTGTGGAGCGGATTTTGTCGGGTGACGACCCCGAGATCATGGCGCTAGCGGCGGCGGAGGCGGCGGCCATGGCCGGTCTTACCGGTACGCTCCCGAAGGCGCCTGCCGACGGCATCAACCCATTTGGCCTGAGTCAGGCTGCTGTGATGCGTTTTATTAAGATGGTCTCTTTAATGATGGCCGACCAGCTCCGCACAGCTGTACTCTCCTCCATTACGGGCTGTTGCGAATTCTGGCGGCAATACGATATTCAGCCGGGGGACGAGCACGCCGTGGCGGGATACCCTTATAATAACGGTCAACCGCTGGGGCTTATCGGGGCGAACGGCGGCGGCAGCGGGAATAAGATGGATTCGGCGAATGCATGGTTTCGGAGCACACACCCGGAGCTATCCAAGTGGGGCGAGGACCTGCATACTGCCTGGCCGCCGCCGCTGTTGCTTGTGGCGCTGCAGGTGGGATAGAGAGCATGCTTTTCGATGCATGCAAAACAGGTGTTGGTTGAAAATGCAATGGGGGGGAATGGTGATAATTGGAAAAATCTAACGGCAGAGGACAGCCAGGGAGAGGCAGGGCCTTACCAATGGTCCAATTACCCTTCCCTGTCCATTCTCCTGTCCCTGCTTCCTGCGGTTGGCGGTGTAGGCTCATCTGTCCGCGTTGCAGGGAAAAACTGTGCGCATAAATGAAACATGCTTGTGAGAGGCAGAGAAACTTGGAAACGGACACATGTGTGTGCGTGTATGTGCGTGCAGGTTGTGGATGGCGGCATACGGCTGGTGCCCGAACTCAATGAAGTCGAGACGACCATTGTGTCAGCCTTTGATGACATGATCATTGCGACGGCAAAGTAAGCTTCAACGCCATATGTTCAGCATTATGTACGCCATAACATTAATCCTAGTGAGGGCTGCCGCCCCAGATCTATTTGAGTAGGCAGCTTTTGTTGGGAAGAGGGATTATCCAAACCCTAAGCCTAAGACCCTGAATCCTAGACCCCAAACCCCTAACCTCTCTCAAAGAGATGTTAATTCTTGGATTCTTGGACAACATAAAAGAAAGAAGGGGGGCAAGGATGGATCAAATATCTCACCGTTTATACATGTATATGATATAATGCCATGCCTCGCTGCCGTTCCGGTGTTGTGCCGGCTTTACCCCTCCGATTACAATTGCCACATTTCCCATGAGTTTCTACCGGAAATAAAATGCGACTTGACAATTGTCCCACACATAATTGTCGTATTGTTTTGACACCGTTTGTCCTTATTTCATTTAACGTGTCCTCTCAGGGTGGACGACATCTCGGTCAAAGTGGTGAATATGGCCCTAGAGCAGTTCCTGCCCTCTGTGGACCCCGCCACCGACCCCGCGGCGGTGTCGGGCAGGAAGTTGGTGCGAGACATTGTTTGCAAAGTGAGTACCAGTAGACTTCGGACTGAAGGAGGTAGCCGTCACTGGCGGGAAAAATGGAAATATGGGGCTCGCGATGGCGCGAGAGGCGAGTGATGCCTCACCGTACGGTTACCATACCCTTCTTGATTTAATTATTACGTTCTTTGCATTCGCACTCTAACACTCCGCCGCCGCATATCCCGGCCCGGTCTCGGCTCTGAAACCAGAACCTGGTTGCACCAGCGGACCTGGCAGCTGCCTTCGACGAGTTTGCCTGGCTGGTCTCCGTGGACGTGGGCCAGTATGTGGCGGAATGGGAGGAGGGCGCACACAGCCTGGCGGAGACGGAGGCGGAGGTAGCGCGGCTGGCGGCTGTGGGTGCGGCGGTGGCGGCCAAGTGCGAGGGACAGGTGGTGTTCCGTCTGGTGACGGTAGATTGCACGGGCGCGCAGACGTGGCTGGTGGACAAGGCGGCAGCGCTGCGGGGCGCGCTGCTCGGATGGCAGGTAAGGCGTTTTGAAGGCGTGTGAAGATCAGGGGATGTCATCAATGGAAAGACGCTCTTCGGTGCTGGGGTCCTCGTGGCTCATGTCAAAAGCCCTCCTGCGGGGCTGTGCGTCCATTTGCCACCTCCGCTTTCGCCATCTTCTCCTACGTACCCTCTTCCCTTCAATTTTCCATAGGTCCGAAAAGAAAACCCAAAGATAGGCAACCCAAAGATAAATAAGCCATTCCCAATTTCCCCGGGCTTCAGGCGGACCGATGGCACGCCGCGAACGTGGCGGCGGTGGATCAATTCGAATCCATTGTGGCGCGACTGCACCAGGTTCGTAATGGGACGTGACCACCTTTGCGAGGGTAGTTGAAAACAACGGGCTCAGCCACAAGAGCCCACGGCGCTGCGCACTCCAGGCGGCTGGCAGTTACGATGTTTACCGCTTCAGTTACAACGTGAATTTAACGACAACTAAGGACGAACGACTCGGATAGAACAAGCCGAACCAGCTAGCCGGCGAGGAAATGACACCTTCATACTTACCCGACGTGATCTAGGCGTATATGTGCATAGACGATCGGCATATCCGCATAGCTCCCTAACTCTACTTCACATTTCCATTTTTGTTTCATATTCCATTGCTATTGCCATGATGTTATCCTTAGGCCCCCGACTCAACCGAAGCTCTAGACGATCTTGACAAGTTCGTGGAGCGCGTGGATGGCCGAATGCCTGAGTTCGAGGCCCTCGTGGCAGAGAGCCGCGCCGTGGCAGATATGCTGCATGGCGCACAGCATGAGCTGGCCAACGAGGCAGCGGACACGCACTGGCGGCTACTGCGCTGGCCGCTGGACTTGGCCAGCGAGCTGAGCGAGGTTCGAAGCCAGCTGGCCCGATGGCGCGGACGCTACTTGTCGCAGCTCAAGGCGGACAGTGCGGCGCTGGTGGCGGACCTGGCGGAGGTGCAGGTGGGTAGTTGCTGGGCCCCTTGATAGAAGATTGAGAACGTTTACCGCTACCGTAATTGCAATTGCAAAGGCATTATTGCTGGCATAAATTTTAAGGAATTTATTAAAAGCTGCGACCAAGCCATTGTCGAGTGGAATGCAGGTAGGTGTGTGCGGGTGGCTTCCGAGTGTCCGCTTCGCTGCTCCGCCCGCTTCACCTCTCTGCCCTGTTTTGGCAGGGCAGGTCGTGGCGAATGGGCGGTGTTCGGTGTTGCTGCTTTCCTGTTAATTATTATCCATTTCCGCGAAAAACTTTACTCGTGGGATCCAACATCGCAAACTGAGATTCCATGTTGCGCATAGAACATCCATCATATTTGTATTCGTTGCGGCAAGAAAGCAAAGCAGGATTGTTGTCAATACACATAAGCAACGACAATAAAACCATGCCCCGCGTTTGCACATGTCGCACCTCATCCGCAGGCCGAGGTAGAGCGGTTCGTGACACTCGGCGACCTAAAGCAGGTAGACGACCGCATGGCCACTGTGTTGGACATCGACAGCCGCCTTAAGTCGTACCAGGATCTCGCGGAGCTGTACGGTAACCGTGAGGAAATCTTTGGGCTGCCACGCTCCGAGTACCCAGTGCTAGATGAAATCCGCAAGGTGGGTAATTATCGGGTTTTACCTCCTCTATCTCCATCAATCAGGTCGATGTATGTAATGATGAAGTTTGTTGAAGGCACCCAGTGACGTGTAATGGAGGCGCTGGGAGAGGGTGTACAGATAGGGTGTGCTTGAAGCAGTTTATTTTTGTCGTTTAAATCTTATGTCCTTTGATACGATTAGAGATAAGCTCCTCTACTTCCTTAATCTGTTTAGCTAGGAATTCAATATGAGTACATATATTAACAGCAACTACGTCACTTGCGTAATCTAATCTGTTATTTTCTGGGCCTATGCCGGGATGAAAGTGTCTCTATGCGCTACTGGGACGAAAGGCTCTCAAGCGCAATAACAACGAGCAGAGCAGAAGACCGCTGTGCAGCTCTTTCCGTATATCTATGCAATGCCTATGCAATGCCCCATGCCCGGCCTGATACCGGCATGCCTCCCCTAACATGCCACCTCCCCTCACCCTAGGTTTTTACGCCCTCCGCCGATCTATGGCGCATTGCCTCGGAGTTCATGCGTTCCCTGCCGGAGTGGCTGGACGGGCCCTTCACAGAAATCGACGCAGAGACGGTCGCGGCCGATGTGGACAGATGGTGCGTGGGTGCACAAATCCTTAGACGCTTCTTTCGAAAGCTCACGGAAAGCGCAGCCACTGCACAGAGACGCATTGCCCCGACGAACGCAGTACAGAGGTCGAGAGGTTTAGTCCAAAATTCGGATATCGAGGGATTGCAAGTGCCTTTCATCGTGCCTTGGGTCGTTGATTTTGGATTTGGTTGGTTTTAGGCTGTTGAGGACTTTTTCTCACCTATCGGTACCGTATCATCCTCCGCGGCTCCAACATTGACTTCCATCCCCATGTTGACTTCGCTCGCAATGGATTGTGTCTCTACCTTCAGGTGGCGCGCCACCGCCAAGCTCGGCAAACAGCTGGACAAGGAGCCCGGGGATGTGGTGGCTGCGGTTCGTGCCAAACTGGAAGACTTCCAGGTGCGCACGACTGTGCGTCTGTGTAAATGCCCGTTATCGGCGTTAAGGGCGCATGCCCGTATTATATTATAACTGTAACGTGTATAGTATAAATTACAACATTTATGTATGTGTTGTGAACGACTATGGGAAAACGACAAATCATAACACGAACATATTTGTGTGTGTAGCTGTGTATTTGCATATGGTATACCTCTGTTTCATGACGACCACCTAAGTACGGACTTAATCCAACGGCATCGCTCTCCCCGCTCCCACTCCGCAGGTGCACCTTCCACTTATTACCGCGCTGCGCAACCCTGGGCTCCGCGACCGGCACTGGGAGCGTATCTCCGCTGCGGCAGGCTTCCCGGTGCGCGCAGACGCGGGCTTCAGCCTCAGCCGTGCTCTACAGCTGGGGCTGCCCAAGCACCTGGCCGCCATCGAGGAGGTTGCTGAGTACGCGAGCAAGGAGGTGCGTGCCCCAGCATGGGCCGGCATGCGTTGTGTATGTGTGAAAGGTGGATTGAGAAGGAACGGGAGCATCTGCGTCCTACGGTCGCCGCTCTCATACAGCAGTGGAGGCGTAGTGCATTCCATTAGCGTGGGACGTATTGGGAGGGGGGGGGAGAAAGCGAAAGAAACGGGTGACGCTGCTGTTATGGCGCGGCTAAAGAAGGAGCTGGAGCACGAAGGAAGAAATGTCTGATGGAGAATGTTGTCCAATTATATATAATTATATATAATATCAGCCACGTCCTGGGATTCCCATGGAGATTAAGACGCATCGTGTATATGTTAATACAGACGACGAACGCGTAACAGTACGGGACTGTGCCCATGCTTGGCCCGTACAGCATCGGAAATTGTGAAGCACAACGGATCCGGTCATAGGAATGACTGCAGGAGCGCTGCACATTTATCGATAAGGGAAACGGACTGATATTTCTGGGCTTGTGTGTCATTAGTGTCCAATAGCATACGCACTTCGCCATTCCCCACCTCTACCAGCCGCTTTCATCCTCCCGAGCAGTACTCCCTGGAGCGGGCCCTGGACAAGATGCAGGCCGACTGGGCGGGCGTGGTGTTCGATACCATGCCTTGGCGCTCTACCGGCACCACCATCCTGCGCGCTCTGGACGACGTGCAAATGCTGCTAGACGATCAAATCGTCAAGACACAGTCCATGCGCGCGTCGCCGTACATCGGGCCCTTTGAGGACCGCGTGCGCCTGTGGGAGGCCAAGCTGTCCCTCACGCAGGTGCGCGCGTTCCCCTTGAAATGCATGACCAGAAGGTTTCGCAATTCGTTTTGCAATAATCGCATCGCCTCTTTGTAGAAAAATCGGCTGCGTACTCAGATGTGGATTTGGGGTCACTCTTGGAGCTGTGAGCATGTAACGTGCACCAATTCTATTCATACACCAAAGCAGCGTTGGAACATCCCAAGTTCGGGTCTTACACATCATGGCAGGCAGGCAAAGCTACCTGGCCCCTCGACATGACCTCGTCCGACACTGTCCATGGCCGAATACATTCTTGCCATGTCCCATCCCAACCTCGTTGAGACGTCAGGTTTGAATTCCGTGAACAAGTTTATGACCATCTCTTTCCGCCGTTTTCCCGTTTCCCCAGGAAACCCTGGATCAGTGGCTACGCTGCCAGCAGGGTTGGCTTTACCTGGAGCCCATCTTTGGATCCGAGGATATCATGCAACAGATGCCCAACGAGGGGCGCAAGTTTAAGGTGCGGGGAATAGGGGGTTAACGAACAAGAAGACGGAACTCTGCGAGCCCCCTAAGTCCCACCATGCTTTCTCTGGTTAACAAGATGTATGCGGGGTGTAATGAGAGGTGCGTCACGGTGCATTGAACCAGGAAGATGAACCCAACAGGGTTATGTCCCCGAATTAAGGGAGGAAGGGCAGACTAGGCTTGTGGTCCGGAGCGTGTTGGTGTTACCTGTACAGGAGCACACATAAAGTGTGGCGAGCTGTGGATAAGCCCTGGGTTTGAGGGGAATGCAGAACGGTGACTCTACTCCTCATTCATCTTCACAGGCTGTTGACCACACATGGAGGCGCACTATGGAGAAGTTGTCCAAAAACGCCGAGGTGCTCACCACGTGCGCGGATGACGAGCAGCTCAAGGTATAAAAAGCGCTTCCCTGCTTCAGGCATAGGAAATGGTGTGGCGCGGCTGGCGCTCGGGCTCGGGCTGGGGCCGTAACCTACTCGCCTATCGTAAATGTCGCAGTGCAACCACGCCTGCATAAAACGCGGCGCCGGGGGTGCCTAGCCGAGCTAGTTAGACACCCTGCTGCGTGGCTGCCGCCCGAGTCAAGGCTACGGGCGGACCCTTCTAGGTTCACCTTCTGCCCCCAAGCCCCATTTTTCCTGAAACCCTCCAGACCTTTCCGTCCTCGTTCCGTTCAGAGCTCATCTGCGCCCGACCCTTTTCCAGGCCTTATCCGAGGCTAACAAGCTGCTGGAGCAGGTCACCAAGGGCCTCAACGACTACTTAGAGACCAAACGGTTAGCCTTCCCACGCTTCTACTTTCTATCGAACGATGAGCTGCTGGAGGTGGGTGCTGGTAGAGTCTGGGAGGGGATAAAATCAGGGCTGGACATGAGCATGAGCAAAATCGCTAACTGGCGCGGGGAATTCAGAGGGGTGGGGGCTTCTTCGTGCCCCGCCTCATGTAGACGATTTCACAGCTCGGCAATTTCCAATGGAGCACGTTGTTGAACACAATGAAATAAGAGCGAAGCGGCAAACTGGATACTGTGTGCCAACAGCTGCCGGGTTATTAACTTGGGGAATCCAAAGATTGGGGCATTTATCCTTTCGCGTTGAAAATCGGAAGTGCTGCTGCATAGCTCGTGTCCCGTTTTGCATACGGCAAACTCCGTCAACTGCTGTTTGGCTGCTGCTACCCCATGATGTGCTGTTACAGATTCTGTCGGAGACCAAGGACCCCACTCGGGTGCAGCCCTTCCTACGAAAGATTTTTGAGGGCATCAACGCGCTCGAGTTTCAGGTACAGTAATAGTGTGGGCGCCGTATGATTTCTCCCTCAGGAGGTTGATTCAGTTTCAAAGGTATCGTAGCATCCGTTCAGTATGCTGCTTTGTCCCAACCTCGTCGGTTAAAGTGTTCAAAACCGATGATTGTGTGTGCTCCACCCCAGCTCTAGGGAGGTCTTCCTGCGTCCCCCGAACGGATGTATGTCGCCTCTAGTAGAAAACATTAACCTGGAATACGGATACGGTGACCCCTGCCACCTCCCACACAAGATAGTGGCCCTGCTGATCTTACCCTTCTTTCTCCCTGAATGCCATTTTCTTCCTGCCCCTGTCCCAACACACACATTCCTCCACTAACGTCCCTTCGCATTACTTAACCGGACTCTTCTTTCTCACGACTCAGTTTTTAGACAAACATGCACTCACACAGACACACCC
This sequence comes from Volvox reticuliferus, assembly GCA_019650235.1. NCBI lineage: Eukaryota > Viridiplantae > Chlorophyta > Chlorophyceae > Chlamydomonadales > Volvocaceae > Volvox > Volvox reticuliferus. Next base: position 1,623,859 of record BNCP01000012.1, on the reverse strand, counting down.
TGCCCCGATTTTTCCGCAGCCCGAGGGCCAGGTGACAGCTATGTTCAGTGAGGAGGGCGAGAAGGTGACCTTCAAGGACAAGTTCAACCCGCATGATTCACAGGGCAACGTAGAGCGATGGCTCATCGAGTGCGAGATCGCCATGCGCAGCACACTGAAGGTGTGAACCTAATCCTGACGACTACTTCCCCGCGTTTCGAACCCCCCCCCACATGTTGTTCCCATGTCCGTATCCGCCACGTCTACCGTCAAATATGAGTTTAAGGCCGCTATTTATGTAGCTAACGCCGCAAGCCAATAGAATTGCGACGAACTCCCGTTCTAGTCATGTCTGATTCCTTACCTTTAATTTCTTTTAGTTCCCTTATTTTCAAATGTACGCTTGGTGCGTAATCCTAGAGCTGTTATTTCGTCCTAAGATCGTCGCGGACCTCTAACCGAAATAACTGTTTCCGTCGATTGGGAATTTCTATTAGGGAATGCTACTTAGCACATTTCTATCTGGGTTCCATTTAGATGTTTCCGCTTTATAGCTTATTCAATCATCCGATTTAAATAGAGCTATGCTACAACAATCCGCGTAGACTTCCCCCCATATTCCGCCGTGCCATGGCTTCTTACATTCTTCTGGTCTGAATATTCATGTTGACCCTCCTTCCCTTCTCCTTGTTCCTCCTCTTCCTTTTCCACACATAGATTCTGTCCAACAACGGGCTTAAACCCAATAATTACCCTCCCTTCCGCTTCTTTTCACCTTCACTCCGTAGGAAACAATCCGACGTGCGCACACCGATTACGCTAAGAACCTGCGCATCAAGTGGGTCACGTCCTGGCCCGGCCAAGTGGTGATCTGCGTGGACTGTATGTACTGGACCAAAGAGGTGGCGGATGCCATCAACAAGGGCACGCTACTGGATTACGCACAGCAGTGCACTGATGAGCTGATGAAGGTAACGTATGTTGACCGTTCTGTGCTTCGGGGTCAACCGGTAGCACAACCCGCAACCGCTAGCTATGTCCATTCCCAAATACCCGCCGACCCCACCCACCTTACCAACCAAGCCGCTGATTAATGCCTTGAGGTAGCAAGTCTTATATTCTGATGAGTCCTCTCCATGTCTTGTAGATTTTAGTCTAACAAGCCCAACCCCTGCAATTCATTCTTCAGGTGGTTAACATGGTGCGTGGTAAACTGTCGAAGCTTGACCGCAAGACGCTATCGGCGCTGATTGTCATTGACGTCCACGCGCGCGACGTGGTGGTAGACCTAGCCAACGCGGGCGTCGCGTCGGAGAGCGACTTCGCATGGAACAGCCAGCTGCGCTACGGCTGGGAGGGCGGTGACGTGAGTGTCCGCATGATCAACGCGCAGATCAAGTACGGCTACGAATACCTTGGCAACGGCTCGCGCCTGGTCATCACGCCGTTGACCGATCGGTGAGGTTGTGAAGATGGCCACTGGATGAGAAATGAGGGGAAACAACGTATTACATCACTGGAGCCAACGGACTCAACGTACTTACCATTGCTGTATCCCGGTTTTTTTACCAAACGCAGTTGCTACCGCACACTAATGGGCGCCTTGCATCTGAACCTCGGAGGTGCACCCGAAGGGTGAGGAAAGGAAGTGGAGGGGCAAGCCTTGGGGCTCGTTCTAGGGGCGGCCTTAAGTTGGAAGATGGGCTGTATTGCGTTATTTGACGGCACAAGTGTACAGAACCTGCATCCCCATCCGGACATACTGGTGCACGGGTCATTTGCCTGGGGGGTCCCCAGCGGCAACGTGTTGTTGATCCGTGGGGTTCCTCGAGTTTGAGTCATTGGTTGCTTCCCGCCGGTCACACACGCTGTATTATTGCTTACTTCACTCTCTGGTGTTATCCCGCAGCCCTGCCGGCACGGGCAAGACGGAGACCACCAAGGATCTAGCCAAGGCCATCGCCATGCAGTGCGTGGTGTTTAACTGCTCGGATGGCCTGGATTACCAGGTATGGAAGGGCGGTACGATAAAAAATGGAGTGGGGCACAGGGACCTGTGACCTCCAAATACTTGCTAAAGCGGTCAGTTATCTGTCAGGGTACCCCCCTAAGACATCTTCCGTCCCTTCCCGTGAGGGGAGAGGGGAGATATCTTCCTCTTGGGATACTTGCGATGGGGGTGCTTGTGGACCGACCGATGACGTAGTGGTCGATGATCGACCGACGGTAGAGCCCGCGCCTCAACATCTCATCCGCAATGGAGAGCTTAACTCCCTAATTCCACTCCATCTCCACGGGGTTTGATCCGTGGTTTGATTGTGTTCATACTATTGTTATTCCCCTCACCTGCCCGAGTGGGCCAACCAACCTGATGATGGTCTTGGTCCCTATTCAGGCCATGGGCAAGTTCTTCAAGGGTCTGGCTAGCAGCGGCGCATGGGCTTGTTTCGATGAGTTCAACCGTATCGATCTGGAGGTGCTGTCCGTCATTGCGCAGCAGGTGCGTTATTCGCGTGCTTTACAGCTGGTCTGGTGAAGGATTTAGGTGGGTTGGAAAACAGCGGACTCGAGAGCGAAGGAAGTTTGGGGCGCGAAGTTTTGAGAGAACGTAGGTCATCTCATGGTCTACCGTTATACATTTGGCGCAGATGCTGCCTTTCCCATCCGTTTGCTCACGTCTGCACCGGTCGGCGCGCAAGTACTGCATTTTGCTTTACGACCCCTAACTCGAAACGATGATCTCCTTACTGTGCAATTTCATTAACCTTGACCCTTGCTTGCCTTGCTTCTCTCTTCGGGTCATTGTTCTCGTGACGGTGGTAATTGTGGTGGCGTTCAGATCCTGACAATGCAACGCGCCAAGGCCAGCGGGGTGAGCTCCTTCGAGTTCGAGGGCACCAAGCTCAGTCTGCGGCCCACATTCTCTGTCTTCATCACCATGAACCCAGGTTATGCCGGCCGTTCCGAGCTGCCTGACAACCTTAAGGTGTGGGTGTATGACTGTCGGCTATTTCTCATAGAATCTTCAGTTAGGTCACGTCCAATTTGGTTCCCCCCGTACGTAGGAGGGCGGTCTGCGTCATACCCGAGTCCTGCGGCTCTTAGGGGGTTGACTTATAGAGCTCCCCCATCCGGGAAATACTGGTGCGATTTTAGCTGGCCTTGTTCCCTGAGCGGAGTTCGTGCTCGATGCTCTCCTCAGTCCACACGCTGTCTCCCTTCCTCTGCAGGCCCTGTTCCGCAGTGTGGCTATGATGGTTCCCGACTACGCGCTCATCTCCGAGATCATGCTGTACAGCAGCGGCTACCTCAAGGTATGTGGTGTCGTCCTGGGTTCTGGATAGGCGGGATGCGGAGAAGCCTGCGATTACGAGGAAAGCCCAGCTCAAGGTAGCATAGACTTTTCCATAGCACAAGCAGTTAGCTCACATGGGGTTCCAAAGAGTTTGCACCCTGCTGGGCATATCCATGTTTGCACCCTGCTGGGTATATCCGAGGTTGATCCAGCACCACTTCCCTTCCAGCGTGGTAGTTCTCCTTTCTCCTGACTTTCCCTTCTCAATCTTTGTTCCCACGTCGCCCCCTCACGTCCCTTGCACCCAGGCTCGTGACCTGGCCCGCAAGCTGGTGGCCACCTACCGGCTGTGCTCAGAGCAGCTCTCCAGCCAATCACACTACGACTACGGCATGCGTGCCGTCATGTCGGTGCTACGTGCTGCAGCTGCCAACAAGCAGCGATCGCCGGACACGTTAGAGGTGAGAATCTATTATTTGGATCGGTCAATATGGGGAATGGCGTTGGCAACAATGTCATTGACTTCCGTCTTCGTTATCGCCTCATGCTCTCCGTCCATCTAAAACTGTCAACTCCAGAATTCTTATGCTGCATTGGTTGCTTTGCATTCACATCCTTTGGTCCAATTGTTAATATTTCCCCCTGTATTCAGGACGTGCTTATGCTCAGGTCAATCAAGGACGTGAACGAACCCAAGTTCTTGGCGCCCGACCTACCATTGTTTGCTGGCATCCTGTCAGACCTGTTCCCGGGCGTGGACTTGCCCGCAACTGACTACTCAGCCCTGGACGAGCGGCTGAAGGCCAACTGCGGCAAGCTGAATCTGCAGGTGTGCCGATGCAGCAGAGAATGTGGGGGGCCGGGAAGGCACACGTCCGGGCTGCTGGGACTGATTGTAAGCGGGAACAAGCTGCAGGTCCAGGGATGATAGATGAGCGCACAACCCTGCCGGTGCGTGTGGGTAATACCTAGTGGTAGCTTCCGCAAGATTTCCTTTTCCGAACACCGTATGCATGCGGAATGTGGAGCACGTCCGCACACTTCTGGCTCCTCGAGCTGCACGCAAACTGCAAAACCAGATTTCCAGCAAGGAAACGCTCGTTAGCAAAGTGTTCGACACTGGACCCATCGCCGGTTATTGCTTCTAGTCCTTACCTGCTCCCATTGCAACCGGCCATACCACACCTTAACTTGGAATAGGGGAGGGTGGGCGGGAGTGAATACCCTCGCAAAGGGACAAAGCTCTAGACAACACAACAACTGCAGCTACCGAGGCAGACCCCAACGGCAGCTAAATTGGCTGCAAACGTCCGCAACAGCCATACAACAAACGAACTAATCCCATTCTTCGTCGCCAGAAACCGACGTTTCTGCCATCCCTACGATATTGCTGGAGAAGTCAATGTTTCCTGCCAATCTGCAGGCTACCCCGGTGTTCCTGGACAAGTCTCACCAATTGTATGAGATGATCCTAGTGCGTCACGGCCTCATGCTCGTCGGCTACAGCTACGGCGCCAAGACATCTATATACAAGGCACTGGCAGGCGCTCTAGGGGATCTGGAGGCAGCGGGACTCATGGAGGAGCATCGGTGAGGACGAACGCCGGCGGGCATCTGCGTTGGGGGCGCCGTAGCATCTTGACTACCTCCCAATTGCAATATCAACGTCAAGACCGAAAGATACATCCCCTGGGAGTTTTACTTTTGCGACCAGCGAACGGTACTTTTCATAAACATTTGGCCCAGCTTAATCCGACCGCCACCCATAGTCAAGGGCGACGGATGCCTGGGGCCAAGCAATCAGGTGTTGTACATAGCAATTTCCGCCTTATGCCCTCTTCCCTTCTCCGAATAGTACCGTCGTAACACAGCACTACTACGGTTTCGTTCGTCCATGGAAACGGCCAGGACCGAATGCAGCTATCGGCTGGTGTAATTTCTGCCGCGTTCATGTACTCCTGTACTTCAGTATGTTTAGAGCCCCGACCAACATGCCGCCGCCGGTCACCTTTTTCCCATTCCTGCAGAGTTCAATTGCGCATCATGAACCCTAAGTCCATCACTATGGGCCAACTGTATGGCCAGTTCGATCCCGTCAGGTAGGATACGGCAGTAATGTTTCCTCTCCCCATTTGGAACCCGTTGTTCCCCGTTCTTCACCTGGCCATGCTAGCTCACGCCAGAACAAAAATAGGTATGAAGGTCCATGTTACTATACTTCGCTTTGATGAATACCAAACTGGCCGGTGATAGCTCGATCCCATAACATCCTTAGTATCCTAAATCCCTTAAAGCCCCCAACGCCCCCAAATCTGGAATCATCTTCTCGCAGTCACGAGTGGAAGGACGGCGTGCTAGCCAAGCTCTTCCGGGAGGCAGCGAACGATACCGCGTGAGTATGGCCAATACCTTAGCCGCTACCTGCCAGCAACTCGTTGGGACCAGCTTTTTACGTAGAGGACGAGTTGTTTGGCGTTCTCTTTCTTCCGTAGGGGCAATTACTAATTACACGTCTAAGAGCTCCACCGATAGCATACACTACCTCTTTGGCCGCTTTTGCCAAACCTCAGACCGGACCGCAAATGGGTGCTGTTCGATGGGCCTGTGGATGCGGTGTGGATTGAGAATATGAACACCGTGCTTGATGATAACAAGAAGCTGTGCCTCAACAGTGGCGAGATCATCCAGATGAGCGCATCTATGGTAAGATCGTGGGGTACGTATGTGATGGCATAGACACGGTGGAGTGACTGGTGCGTTTCGAATCTTCTGGCGCTGTGTAATTTCCGGCCTAATTTTAATGCAAGGTGACGGGAAGTGCACAGGCCAGGGGAAACCCACAACCCCATGCCCCCTTAACGCACTTGTCTTAAGGCCACAGCGTAGTTATACCTATTATTAGTGGGACCATTACGTCAACTTGCATGCGGCTGATTATCACGACCCCTGTTTTGATTCTGCGTTCCAACCACCCACTGGGTTATGCATTCAATCCCAACGCTGCCGAATGCATCCCTGATATTGCGCAGAACATGATATTTGAGGTTCAGGACCTTGCAGTGGCCTCCCCTGCCACCGTATCCCGCTGTGGCATGGTGTACGTAGAGCCGCAGCAACTTGGATGGAGGTGCGTATGGCAGGAAGGACATTAGGGCAATTGGAGCCTGATGAGACATTTTTGTTACCTGACGAGCAGAAGGGCCGGTCTCTATTTGGGGTGGGATGCCGTGTAGGAAAGTCTGTGCAATACATTTTGTATTTTTGCTTTACCCCTACCCAGGCCGCTCCGGGACAGCTGGGTGGCTACGCTGCCCTCTTCCCTCGCTGACGACGCCAAGGCACACGTTGTGACGCTGTCCGAGTGGCTGGTGGATCCTTGTGTGGTGGGTACCAGTTAAGGCATGCTGGATAAGAAGATTGTCAGCAGCATGCGTCACATGAAACGGCTCATCTTGTGCGGTGGCAAAATGTAGTACAAAATGGCGTGAAATTGAGCCCCCGTTTTCTCGAAAAAAAACCAAATCCATGTTTATAAAAGGTGACATCCAGTCCTGGTACTAGCGCGATCCTCGCGCGGCTGCTGCAACTGCATGCTGATGTTAAATTGGGAAAGGATTACTGTTACTATTTACCTCCAGGGTATTGCCCTTACTGGCCGACAGCACTTGTGTCAGCTTCCTAAAAGCTGGCACCCATCTTATCTAAAGCAGTACCTTGGCGACGCTGTACATTGTCGATGTGGGCCGCTGCTAGGGGGGATGGTTGTCGGGAAGGAGTAGGGTTGGAGGAGATATTGAGGAAAGCTGACGGAAGAGTGGAATGAATTGCATACACTTCTTCGTCGCCATTGTGCTATTACGCTAACTGCAAACTTGCCCCTACACAGACCCAAGGAAGGCTGGGCGCTTCCTTATCCATACCACATGTAAGATGCATCATAATGGTGGGCGTCAAGTCGATGCGCCCATTTGCTTTGCAGGCGTTTGTCCGCAAGAACTGCAAGGAGTTAATCCCCACGGCTGACATCAGCCTGCCCAACAGCCTAATGCACATCATGACCGCAATGATGGACGAGCTTAGGGATCCCAAACAGGTAGATACATTGATCAGTTAAGGAAGCCAGACAAGCCAAGCACGTGGGGACTTTAACTTGCTGTTTAAGTGTGGTAGATTAGGTTAGGTAGGGTGGGGTGGGGCTGGGCGCGGCGTATACAAGTTTGGGCTTTAGGGACGCCCGATTGCGCTGCCCTATCAGGGCAATTGGGCCTATATGGGATGTTCTTGGCGCAGATCGGTGGTCCTTGCAGCCCTGTCACTTCTCGCCCGGCATACCAATGTGACCGGTTTCTACTCGTGTTTACTTGTCCAGGTGGGGCAAATGGGCTCCCGGGAGGTCCTCAAGCAGCTGGACGGCATGTTCGTGTTTGCACTGGTATGGTCGGTGGGGGCCACCACTGACACGGATGGCCGCGCCAGGTTCAGTGACTTCGTACGCAAGCTGCTGGAAGGCTCGGTGAGTAGCTCCGGTAGCAACAGGGGTTGTAGAGGTTGGTTTGCATACCAGGTCATTCCTAGGAAAAACACGAAGTCCCGACGCCCAACTTGATATCTCAATGAAATCCGGTAACAATCTCGGGTAATTGTACTTCTGCTCTCATAGGTGGACCGTAAGATGAGCCGCACCGACTTTGACCTAGGCCCGGGTCTGGAGATCATCGACCCTGGCTTTAAAATCGTCGTACCACCGCCTAAGGTATGCGAGCGTTTATAATTTGGTGGGCACGTATTAGTGCTAGTCAGTCCACATTCGACGACGTGCGGGATCGACCCTTGACCAATTGGCGTCGTGCACCACAAAGCAAACTTACATGCTTCTGAATTGCTTTTTTGAAGCTCTACGCCTTCATGCCCAGACCCATTTGTGAGCTCCCCATTATCGAAATAATGCTACCATATTTGTACGCCCGCCCGCTCGCTTGGACCTTTCTAGATGCATACCGATATTACATCTGACATACGGGTGGAACGTAGCCATATCCCGTTCCTCTTCGTAGGAGGCTTTCCTAAACCGTCAGCCATATAGAATCCTCGCTGCCGTTACTTCAGGATGGCCTGGTGTACGACTACGTGTGGGATAAGGCCCGCAGCGCTTGGCGGCACTGGATGGAACCGCCTTCTTCTACAGCGGCCGCCGGTGCCGGCGAAGGCTCCGCCGCCCCTCAGTCCCTAGACGGACCCATCCCGGAGTCCGCATCCTTTAACGAGATTATCGTACCTACCGTGGACACGGTGCGTTACACGTGGTTGCTTACCCTGCTGGCGACACATGGCCGCCATGTGCTTTTCGGAGGTCCCACTGGCACCGGGAAGACGGTGTACGTCAAGGCGGCCATTGAGACCTTGGATAAAGCGCAATACACGAACCAGCAAACGGCCTTTAGCGCACAGACATCGGCCAATATGATCCAGGTGAGCCGGGGTTGGGACTTCTTTATGAAAATAACGGACCGAGTCACAGAACTCGCGAGTGCTGAACACTTTGGGTTAAGAAACCTGTCGTTTACCTGTTAGCTGACCGGTGTGGTTACGACATGTCCATATCCCGGTTGCGCTCGAGCTTCATCCGGAAAGGAGCAGGCGCAGACGTACGAAACGAGATTAGAGCCCGGGGGCGTGTCCGTGTGTATTCGGTGTGTATGGACCAGGGTTCTTCAAGGGGGCAGCTGTTTGTTCCGGGGTTCCCCGGAGCCCTAAAAATTCTTTTCCGGGAGGGCCCCCGGAACTCTACCTAGTTACGCCCTAAAACGTTCCGGGGGGCCCCGGAACGTGCACAAAACTTTCTCGGGACACAACTCGTGTTTATTACATGGTAAATATTTTTCCAGCAAAGACAATTTTCATACCTTAATAAAGAAATACATTAAATTGTTTTTCTGGCAGCTGTCGGTTTTTGCTACCCATATACCCACGGCAATACCCGGCATCAGCAGCTTATGAACTAACACAGATACCAGCTTCCCTAGCTCTCTTAATCTGCTTCATTCTCTTCCTCTCCATTCGAGATATACTTAGTACTTTGCTTGCTTTAAGCTAACACTCGTTGGCTTGAGAAACGTAGGAATTTGCTTGGCTAGCTTTACCCAAAATGTCAATGCTAGAAGTCCTGTGGGTAATGTTCTTTTGTCTAACTGCTTACAAATTAGCTTATAATTTATCCTTAGCTAATAAAAGTGTAATGTGTTTTTGCTTTTCCTAAGCGTCAAGCTGTCAAGCATGCATCAGTAATCCCCGGAACATGGCCTTACTTTAAGAAAATTTTCTCCGGGTACACCCGGAAAAGAGCCTTTTTCTTCACGGGGCACTATATGTCTGCCCCCGGAAAGCAGCACTTCACACGTCATGAAATTCCCGTGGATCCCCGGAGCAGACCCAACACTTTTACGGGCGTTTTCCTAAAATTCTAAAAATTTCCGGGCCCCGTCCGGGGTGAAGTACCCTGGTATGGACTTGGCCTTTCTACTGGGTATATGCGTAGCGATTAGCATATAACAGGGACGGCGATGATCAGGTATGGCGTCAAGAAGGACAATATGTTCCTGTCCGACAATACAGCATCCACAAGGACTTCACACAGGTCACATTTCGTTCCATGACGAACTCGTTTCTATCATTCTGTGGCCTTACGCAATGAAACACATAGGACATCATCGATAATCGGCTGGACAAGCGGCGCAAAGGCATCTTCGGGCCCCCTGTCGGCATGCGCTGCGTCATATTCGTGGACGACGTCAACATGCCCGCACTCGAGGTCTACGGCGCTCAGCCGCCTGTGGAGCTGTTGCGCCAGTTCCTGGACCATAGCGGTTGGTACGACCGCTCAGACAACACATGGCGGCAGCTGGTGGACATTCAGCTAGTTTGTGCCATGGGTCCCCCCGGCGGCGGCCGCAACCCTGTCACGCCACGTTTCCTGCGCCATTTCAACTTGGTGGCGATTACGGAGTTTGATGATGCTACTTACACTCGAATCTATGGCGCCATCTGTGACTGGTGGTTCCGCCGTGCCAAGCTGCCGGAGGTGGGGAGAAATGTAGTTATCGGGTCGATGCTCCGTGTTAGCAATAATATTCTTGTAATGAACTCCACGAAAACCGGAAAAGTCCCAAAAACCCCAAAAGCCAAGTCAATCGGGCAAGAGAGCGGGAGACGGAAGCGAGCTGGGACCTTGCTCGGATGGGTGCAATGGCAGGGTGGACGAACCCTTGGGCTCGCCCAGACCTGAGACCCGGTGTGTTTTTACCAGGGGACTAAAAGGACGGCTGCACGTTTGGTTTGTATTGCGAGACAAATGAACCGCTAGCAAGTAATACGGGTAATGACATGATGCCGCCATTGCTGGTGCGTCACTGCACCGCACCGATCCCCACCACAGGAGGTTCGTTCCAAGGGTAACGCGCTGGTCAAGGCCACGTTGGAGATCTACAACACGATCCGAGCGCAGCTGCTGCCCACCCCAGACAAGAGCCACTACACCTACAATATGCGCGACTTATCCAAGGTGTTTCAGGGAGTCCAGGTAAGAGCTCGGATATCGGTATAGCGTGAAGGCTGAATGGCGCATTTCCTGTTGATTATTATCATGCGATTAGAGTGGTCATCTTAATAAGGTGGTCCTAATATGCCTCACCCTTCGCTGCTGCGGACGATTTAGTCAAGAGACGACGATTATCGTAATAAAGATCGCCCTAATGCTAGGTGCACATGAGTAACCCTAGTGTCAGCGAGTAGTGGCTTTCGGCGTTCCTTCCTTTTTCTGCTCGCATGACAGCGTTTTGATTCCGTTCCGCTGCGCCCGACCCCGCGCAGTCCATCGGCGTACCCGTGCCCGACGCCCGAGCATTAACCCGGCTATGGGCCCACGAGACCCTGCGCGTCTTCCACGACCGTCTGGTGTCTGACGAGGACCGCAACTGGTGCGTTTCTCGAGAGGAGCCCATATTATAATTATAATTGTTATTATTTTGCATATGACATATAGATTGGCGGTGCGAGTAAAGGACAGGGCCACACGACCGCCGAGCACAGGGCGCCAAAACCCAGAGCTTCCGGGACGTGCGCGAAAATAAGCATCGTTTACGTCCCATTTCGCATTTCGCATGCTATCATCCCTCAATGGCTCCTCGTCAGGATACGGAAGATGTGGGCGGCTTGCATAGGAAAAGCAAAATGACCTATAATCTGATTTGATGGCGGCTCGAGCCTCCTGACTAAGTTAGCGTGCTTGGGAACGCGATCCACCTTGCCGAGCGGAAACACCGTCTGTATGTGTCAAAAGCCGCCCTGCAAAAGCCGTTCAAAACACCGCACCCCGGCCCTACATCTATTTATGAAACCCCCTGCCGCAGCACCTGTCTGCAAGAATACATGCCAACGTTTCCCGATAACCATTTCCGATTATTGTTACCTGGACTTTACCTTTCTAGGTACTGCTGCCTGCTGAAAGACATGGTCAATAAGTTGTTGGGGCTCAAGTTCGATAATGTGTTCGAGCCGCCTGCCGGAAGTGGCCTCGCCAAGGGTGACGTGGCAGTACTGCGAAACCTGCTATACTGCGATTTCCAGGTGCCGGGAGCCGATCCCGCTAAATATGATGAGGTCACCGATCTACCCAAACTGTTATCCGTGGTGCAGGTAAGGAGCCGGTTTGGGGGTTACAGGGAAATAAAAAATGAGTACAACAATAACAGGGTCCCGCGTCTTGCCTCCCATGTTTCTCTCCTTGCCTCTGCCCTTTTCTCCCTTTTCCCCTCTACCCAATTTTTCTCTCCGTACCGTTCTTCCCCGCTCTCTTTTCCTATGCCCGCTCTCTTTTCCTCCCATGTCTCTTTTCAAAAGCTATGGGTGTATTCTCTCCCCATTACCTGAATAAGTTCTCAAGCTAGAATCACACCCGTCGCTATTGTCCCTCCTGCAGGATTGCCTGGCAGATTACAATGCGCAGTCCAAATCACGCATGGACTTGGTGCTCTTCCTCTTCGCCGCTGAGCATATCTGCCGTATCAGCCGCATCATCAAACAACCTTACGGCAATGCGCTGCTGGTGGGCGTGGGCGGCTCAGGTCGCCAGTCGCTCACCCGCATTGCTACTTTCATGGCCGATTACAAGCTCTTCACCATCGAAATCTCCAAGTCCTATACCGTGGTGGAGTGGCGTGACGATCTCAAGCGCGTGCTGCGTCAGGCGGGTGGAGCGGCACAGCCGACGGTGTTCTTGTTCAGTGACACTCAGCTTAAGGACGAGTCGTTCCTAGAGGACATTAATAACATTCTGAACACCGGAGAGGTGCCGAATCTCTTCCCCAAGGTAATGAGTTGATGGGGGCAACAGGCGCGGAGGGACTGTGCTGGGGCGCAATCTGTGCTGGGGCGTGCCGCTCATAATCAATATACCCCTTACCGTCTTCCAAATTTAAGCTTGGTGCTCGCCCTTGTAGGGCGAGTCGCCCACATTGTAACACCCCAATACATTATGTAAACTCTTGCGACCGTTCCTAACAAACGTCCATGTCCGTTCGTCTCCTTACCCGCCTTGTTTCATATGCCTGCTACCAGCTTACTCCATAGCCTCTCCTTCCTTTCCTTGCGAATCATATTGCGTAACTGTCTCTCCTCCCTCTCTTTCTCGTTCTTATTCTCGGCCTTCTGGACCAATTCTTTCCTGAGCTCCTTCGATCCCAATCCCCTCCCATACACTTGCCCCTCCAGGATGAACTGGTGTCCATCATGGAACAGGTGACGCCCCGCGCCAAGCGTGCTGGCAAGCCCTTGACACCCGCGTCGCTTTACGCTTTCTTCGTAGACGCCTGCCGGGCCAACCTGCACCTGGTGCTGGCGATGAGCCCTGTAGGCGGCGCCTTCCGTGAGCGGCTGCGCAAGTTCCCCTCCCTTGTAAACTGCACCACAATAGACTGGTTCTCAGTCTGGCCCAGCGACGCGCTCAAGAGTGTGGCATCCAAGTGAGTGTATGAATGCAGAATTTCCTCGTCGATGGACATACGCTTTGGGCTTACTCAGGTTTAGGTCATTACCTGCAACTCCATTGCCTGCTGCCTAAGGCGCTCGCTTTATCTTCAATCTTGCCTGCCTTCCTGAGAACAGGTTTCTGGACTCCGTGGAGATGGACAGCCCCGAGACACGCGCCGCTGTGGAAGATATGTGTATGGAGTTCCATCTGACTGTGCGGCACCTCGCCGAGGACTTCAAGGCTGACCTTGGCCGCCACTATTACACAACGCCCACCTCCTACCTGGAGCTCATCCAGACTTACAAAGAACTACTGTCCGCGAAGCGGAAGCAGGTAAAGCACGCGTGAGTGTTTGTCAGCCACGGCACACGAACTGCGTTGACAGCACATTCTCCTGCTGATTTGCGCCCCTGCCTGTTACATCTTTTGTGAAGGCGGCGTTAATGGGAAGATGCGGGTATGAGATTACGTGCGTTTTCCGGACGACCTTGTGATGCGGGTTTATTATTAGTAACTGACGGCGGATAACGAAAGGGGAGTGATTGGGGATTCTGCCGTGTTTTAAGGATGAAGTGTTCGGATGGCGGCGAATGAGGAACATACATGAATGTGTGCGGATATCGCCCGGGGCCACAGGTTCACGGCCTGAAGCGCCGCTACGAGGTGGGCCTGGAGAAGCTGTTGTCTGCGGAACACGACATTGGGGTGATGAAAGAGGAGCTCATAGCGCTGCAGCCCAAGCTCATTGAGACGGGCAAGGAGGTGGAGGAGACACTTAAGGTGGGGCCAGAGCCATTATCGGGTATCAAATTTCAGCTCTGTATCCAAGAAATATGTGTGCACGGGCAGTACTGCAAAGTCGACACGGTATGTGAGGTTCCCCTCCTGGCCGGATAGCATTCCCTCATGACTTCAGTGCGATCGTTCGCTGAGGCCAGCGGACCCTCCACCGTGCTAACGTCACCTTCCGTTTCCACGCATGCACACTTTCGTGCTCGTCTTTGCAGATCGTGGACCGGCAGACGCAGGAAGCCGAGGCGAAGAAGGTGGTAGTGGTGGGCGAGGAGGCGGTAGCAAATGAAAAGGCCGCATCCGCCAAGGCCATCAAGGACGAGTGCGAAGCAGATTTGGCAGTGGCGTTGCCATTGCTGGAGAGCGCTCTCAAGGTGGGTTGGTTAACCATGAAGCGTAACAAACCGTGGCACAAGTGAGGGTGCCAGGTAGTGGGGCACGGGGGACGGAGGTAAAATTAGTCGGGTTGCGGACGGGTGAAGAGAAGGAATCCACCAGGGATGCACGATAACGGTAGCATGACATTGGGAATAAACAATAAAGAGCTTAGGATTAAGCACAAGGTAAAGAAAGAACCTTTCCAGACACTCGCTTTTCCAAGCCTTTCACGCACCGGTTATGGATAACTGGTTCATTGACTGCCTTTTCCCAGCCGGTCATCAAGCCGGCACTTCCACGCTCTGATGCAGATTTGGTGCCCGTGAGCTTATTTGGTACTGTCCCCAATCCCTTTCTGGCGATGGCTCTCCATCTTTTAGGCTCTTGACACATTGACCAAGGCAGATATCACCGAAGTCAAGGCAATGAAGAACCCGCCCAAAGCCGTCAAAGTGGTCATGGAAGCCGTGTGCCAGATGCTGTCCATCAAGCCAAACAAGGTGGGTTAGGAATGGATGCGTGTCCGTGTGTTTACAATTGAGATGCGGCTTTTTCCATATTTATTTCTTATCTGCCGAATTCTTCATTCGTATCGGCATGCTTTCTTTCCTACGCGCTTCCATTGATCGGATCGGCCCCGTCAACAATCTCCTGCAGGTCAACGACCCCGCCAACCCAGCCCGGAAAATCAACGACTACTGGGGACCGTCGCAGGTACGTTGAATTTCCGATGTGGCGTGGGTTCGTAGGGAACCGGATTGTATCTGATTCTTTCAAAACCCCATCCAACTCCAGGGCCTCCTTGCCGACACCAAGTTCTTGGATACATTGCGCGCGTACGACAAGGACAACATCCCGGCACCCATCGTCGCCGCTGTACGGCCGTACCTGGACATGGACGATTTCGACCCGGCAGTGGTTAAGAAGGCCTCAGCTGCGGCGTACGGTCTGTGTTGCTGGGTGCGCGCGATGGAGGCGTACGATAGGGTCGCCAAGGTATGCTCCACAGAAGCCCAAACTAAAACGCCGCACGCCAATGCTGACGTCTTATGTCGCCACAGCAGTCCAGAATTCCCCTTTCTCTGCGCTCTTCCGCGCTTGTATTACAGTAATGTAGCGCAGGAAAATGCGATAGCATGCCGGCATGTAATGAGGAATGCGGAGGACCTTCTGATACATCGGAGGGTCTATGTTTATGGATTCTATTACTACTGTTGTGCTTAGATTGCGGCCCGCCAATTGTGTTGCTGCAGGTGGTTGCCCCTAAGAAGGCCAAGCTGGCGGAGGCGGAGGCGGAGTACGGTGAGCTGATGGTGGGCTTGAATGCGAAGAAGGCAGAGCTGGCGAACGTGGAGGCTAAGCTGGCAGGTCTTAACGCCAAGTTGTCTGAGATGCAGCGGAGAAAGGTACGTTACGTCCTTGTGCATGTTGCGACTTTGGCAGGAAATACGGCTTCAAAGGTACACACAATGCACGCACAAGGCGTCATGATGACCGCACTCCTTTTACGCTCGATCTTTCTCATTCGTCTACTCGTATTGTTTATTTCTCCTGCGATAACTACGGTTCGCCTTTTAAGGCCAGCTTTCCGCATTCCTAACGCCTGTGCTCCAGGAAGGATGTTCCCGGGGGTTATCCAATCGCAATAACGTGCAGCTGCTGATCCCATACTATTTCATCCCTGCCCTTCTTCCGTGCACCCACAGGCTCAGCTTGAGGCGGAAGTGGACCTGTGCGAGAAGAAGCTGGATCGGGCCACGAAGCTCATCGGAGGACTGGGCGGGGAAAAGAGCCGATGGACGGAGGTACGGAGGGGCGTCTGAAGGGGTTCTGAGAGCGTAAATGAGGGGTGGATGGAGGAGAAGAGAACCGTACAGGAAAGCCCGGACAACACGTTGCAATGTTTTCCTAACCAGGTTTGTTTCGCATAGCAACGTCGCACATGTACAGTGTAAAACTCAGCTCCTTACAAATTCCTGCGTGGAAAAATTCTTATGTATCCCCCTGTCCTGTTGCGCAGGTTGCCGCCAAGCTGGGTGGTGACTATGTCAACCTGACGGGTGACGTGCTCCTGGCGTCGGGCTTCATCGCCTACCTTGGGGCCTTCACTGCTGCCTACCGCGAGCGGGCCACAAGCAGTTGGGTGGCGCTGTGCAGGGAGCGGCACATCCCTTGCTCCGAACACTTCAAGTAAGTCAGCGGGAAGAGGTGCAGGAAGTAGTGGTGGAGGAGAGAATGGCCTGATGTGGTTGGGAGCTGGGTACGCGGCCCAAGCAGGGGGAAACGAGGGGTGAAGAAAGATACGCAGGTTTGTTGATCTTGTCGATGAAACTATGTGCTATTACAAACTAGTACTTTTCTATTATACCACGAAGATAATACAGATTTATTATCTTGATTTTCGCCCCTTCCTGTTGTCGTCCTTAACACTCCGCCAGGCTGGTGACGGTGCTCGGAGAGCCCGTGAAGATTCGTGACTGGACCATCGACGGCCTGCCCAATGACTCCTTCTCCATCGACAACGGCATCATCGTATCCAAGGCGCGCCGCTGGCCGCTGCTCATCGACCCGCAGGGTCAGGCAAACAAATGGATCAAGAACATGGAAAAGAAACACAAACTTGAGGTGTGTGTCGTATATTTTGCTTATCGACGCGTTCTTTAATGCGTGTATACCACTGTGTGTGCATATGCAAGTATGCGTAGGTGACTGTGTTTGTAGAGTGTAGTCAAAGCAGAGCAATAAGCGTGGAACAGAAGTTAGGAAACAAAACTGGCAGGCAAAGTAGGTTGAGCTAGAATAGTCCTACTGACTTAGGCTGGCCACTGAATGGGCGGACCATAGGCGGCTATAAGAAAAACTGCCGCAGTTGCGATGAAGTTATTGACTACCTACCGTTCCCATTGGCTTGTGTCTCTTGGCCTGTTCACTGGTTGCTGTTTCTGGCACCACAGGTGATGAAGTTGTCCGACGGTGACTACATCCGCCGGCTTGAGAACGCCATTCAGTTTGGCACACCCGTGCTGCTTGAAAACATTGGTGAGGAGCTGGACCCCACCCTGGAGCCACTGTTACTCAAATCTGTCTTCAAGCAAGGCGGCGGGTTGTGCATCCGATTGGGTGATTCCACCATTGAGTACAGCGAGTCGTTCAGGTGGGGAGAGATGGAGTGGTGGGTACGGGTGGCTTAAAAATAAAATAGGCTAATACTTTGAAAGTTAGGAAACAGTGGAATAAGGAAAACGAGATAAACGGCACTGATGTTGATGGCCTCGTACTCCCTGTGCTGTCGTTTGCGCCCACATTCGCCTTTAGGCCTTGTACCTCCTACATGCATTTTGGTCCCCCCCTCTTTCGCCTTCCTTCCGCCTCCTTAACCTCTTCCTACCTCCTCCCTGTCTAGATTCTACATGACCACCAAGTTGCGCAACCCGCACTACCTCCCCGAGGTATCCGTCAAAGTCACCCTCCTCAATTTCATGATCACGCCAGAGGTACAGCTGGAACGGGATGTTGATTATTACATTGTGATACTTTGGGTTCAATATATCTCCGGATGGATTCATTTACAAAATGAGTTTCGGGAAGATTTGGTTAGTGGGTGCGCGAGGGAGAGGACTGCATCAAGGTGCACAGTGTTTTCTCACCACTGGCAGCATCACCCATCATTCTTTATTCCTCGCCCTCCTACGTTTATTCAAACTATGCTCTTTTCTCACCATTCTCAGGGCCTGGAGGACCAGCTTCTGGGAATCGTAGTGCGCTTGGAGCGGCCGGAGCTGGAGGACCAGAAGACCCGTCTGGTGCTGGCCGGCGCGGAGAACGCTAGGCAGCTCAAAGAGATCGAGGATCGCATTATCGAAGTACTGTCGGCCAGTGAGGGGAACATCCTGGAGGTAAGCTGTGGTATTAAAATGCACGAAGAAGCAAGCGTAGAAAATGCGAGAAAACGAACACCCGGTCTCAAAACACGACAGTTGTCTTCAGTTATACATGCTGCGGTTGCGGGTGGGCCTTCGTAGTCAGCGCGCGGGAAATGCTTCTCGCTGGATTTCTCAATGTTTCCCTTTAGCCTTGGCAGTAGAAATTATAACGTATTAACGTTGCGTCATGGATCAATGCTGAAGGAGCTGGTAAAGGCGGTCCGGTCACGGTGGACCTTGTCCATTGATGTTGAGCAGACCGTTCATCGCGACACGTATTGTGCTGGCTAACAGATGTTTCGGAGGAGGCGAAACTCAATAGCTGATCAGATATTTGTAATAGGCGCATTTCCTTGTACCTGAGATGTTCTGGTCAGGGTTACGGTTACGTTAGGGTTACGGTTAGAGATGAACCCAAGATATTGTGATGGCCATTGTGGAATGCCTTCTGGCTTCGTTTATTTAATGATATTATATCACTGGCTCTATCCACATCATGCCGCCGCAGGATGAGACTGCTATCAACGTTATCAGCTCCTCCAAGCAGCTCTCCAATGACATCGCTCAGAAGCAGCAGGTGCGAAATAAGAGGGAGCATGACAACTTTGGATGCACGGGTCACAGGATCTCAGCCACGGGTGTTATGCAGTTACGAAAAGCTGCAACGTACCTATTAGCTGAATACTAGGATGCGGCTTTGCGGCTGAGAGGGCCACGCCTCCGCAGGTTATTAAAGATGGCGTTTTCGGTGTCTGATACCATTTGACGTTTGATTTGCCTACGCCCCCAACAAGCATTTCCCCTTCATAAGATGATAACCCCGAGCATTGCCGTATGTTCAAGGACGCTATCATACGCGCTTTCTCCTGTGCTGGTCCTCAATTCTAGATGATAAGCACTCCGTCCTCTGCTCATCGGTCCTCGGCAATTCCCTTCGCAAACACAGATCGCGGATAAGACGGAGCGCACCATCGACGAGACCCGTTTGGGCTACAAGCCAGTGGCGCGCCACGTTTCAGTGCTGTTCTTTTGCATCAGTGACCTGGCAGCCATTGAACCCATGTACCAGGTGCACCATCTTGCGAAGGGTTTGGGAACTGCGTGCGATGTTGTGCGGGGCATCGTGTCTCCCCCAGGTGGCACGGCATCACAGCGGTGTTGCCGGCTCTTCTGGGCTCATTTCACCTTTTGCAGGGCAAGCTAATGCAAGGTGCCGATAACTACGAAACACACCCGCTGTGGTGTTTTCTTGCACAGATTGTTTTTTTCGCTTGCTGTATGCATGGTATAACCCATTGGGGGCTTTTCCCACACATGTATACGGTGTTGTGAACTAATAGGACGGTACTAAACACCCTGGTACTAATTTACTCGCACTACACCAATCCTGTCTCCCGAACGAACGCTGCAGTACTCGTTGCTCTGGTTCGTGAACCTGTTCGAGGACACGATCGCGCGTGCAGAGAAGTCAAAGGACCTGACCCGCCGCATCGAGGCGCTCATCGCACACTTCACCTATTCGCTTTATGTCAACATCTGCCGCTCGTTGTTCGAGAAGGACAAGTTGCTGTTCTCCTTCTCGCTCACCGTCTCCATCCGCGCGCACATTAAGCAGGTAGGAGCTGCCGAAGGAACAGTTCAGAGACCAAGGACGACACGGCATCATGGGAGAGGTTGATAGCTTAGTATGGAAGGGTTAAGGGGTAGCAGAACAAATTATAATAACCTTGAAGGGAACACGCAGTGAGCGCCGTAGATCCCAGTCATACTTAAATGTAAAACATCGCACGTACAGATGGGAGATGGGATCGGATGTTAACATAACTCCCGCTGTAGTCGTACATAGATCATGAGGGCCTGCGAGTCCTGCCGACCGCCTCCTCTTTGCAGCCTTGCTTTATGCCGCGCTTCTATGCTGAATCCACCCGTCCTTAAACGCGCACCTTGCACTGCCGTTGCCCTGTCCACACACCGCTCCGGTCAGAACCCCGCCGAAACCCCAAAAGGTGCCGGAGCCGGTAATAAATCCATCTCAACCCGTGGGTCCCTCTTATGCTCTAGGTTTATCTGTTCCCCTGGCTCTGAAGCTTCCATCATTTCCCATCCCTAATAATCTTTTTACCCAATACCAACTACTCGTCCATTCTTTTCCAAAATCTTTAACTCCCAACTACCGACTTCCAACTCCCAACACTACCAGTCTCTGGACCTGAGCCTATTCCGCTTCCTGCTCACGGGCGGTATCTCAACGGCCGAACCGCCCCCCAACCCCTCCGACTGGCTTGCGGACCGCTGCTGGGCCGAGATGGTCCGTCTGGCCGAGCACTGGGAGGCCTTCCGCGCACTGCCTGACGCATTCCGTGAGGACCCAGGGCCCTGGCGGTCCATGTACGACAGTGCCGACCCCACCCGTGTGCGCTTCCCAGAGCCCTGGAACACCAAATTAGATTCATTTCAGAAGCTTCTTATCATCCGGTACGCCGAGTGGTTGGGCAGCATTGGGGTGGGGGAAATGAGGCATGGGGAGAGAGAGTAAAGGGTGGATGGGGACCGACATGGTAGGTGTCGAAGTAGAAGTAATAGGGCGGAACATGGGGAGAGCACACGAGCGTCTGGGGCTGACTTGCCGGCCTGAGTATTTTGGTACTGACGTAATTAAAGAGTGTCCTTGAACTCTCTATTTCCATCCTTTCTTGTTGCGTCCCCTTGTCCCTCTTATTAGCCTCATCCGGCCCGATAAGCTGACGAGCGCTATTCAGAACTATGTCTTGGACACCATGGGGCAGAAGTTCATCGAACCGCCACCGTTCGATTTGGATCGCTGCTACCAGGTGGGAGGCATGCCTTATGATGCCGCCGTCTCCCACTCGCACTGTGAACGCCCCGCCCGTCTCATTTCCTTCTCCTTCAATACCCCTTCGCTGCTAGATACGAACCTGACCTCATTTTTATAAAACGATTACGTAATAATATGTTTTAAATTTATGGAATAACTGACAATAGTTTATTTTGAGTAATGATAGAATACATCCAAATCCGGATTTGGGGTTTTAGGTATTTCAAATATTACATCCTCCCCATGTGCAGACATGTGCAGACATGCATGCGCCTGTACACAAATTCCCTTGTATCAGACGTAGCTTAAACCCTAAGCTATGACCATAGCACCATACCCTTTCTGCTCCGCTTGTCTGCAGGACTCTACCTCCCTCACGCCACTCATCTTCGTCCTGTCTCCCGGCTCGGACCCCATGTCGGGTCTGCTAAAGTATGCGGACGTGATGAGGATCGGCGTGGAGAGCATCAGTCTGGGGCAAGGGCAAGGTCCCAAGGTGCGTGACATACGCCTGCTGAGCATGTCGGTATGTGCCGACCCTGCCCTTCACGCTCGCCAGCAACAACCTACAAAAACTGAGCTGTACCTCATATCCTCGTCTGAATCTTACTCCGCTCCTGCAGGCCGCACGGTTGATTGAGGCAGCCCAGGCAAGCGGAGGCTGGGTAGTGTTGCAGAATTGTCACCTGGCGGTCAGTTGGATGCCAACCCTGGAGCGGTTGTGTGAGGGTCTATCGCTGGAGAATACTTCTCCTGCCTTCCGGTTGTGGCTCACGTCCTATCCATCACCCGCCTTCCCTGTCAGCGTACTGCAAAACGGCATCAAAATGACCAACGACCCGCCCAAGGTATGTGCAGCGGTGGACCATGGGCTATACGACAGGGCGCAAAGAACTCATGAAGGGAACACGGTCGCGGGTTGCATTTGCTCGGGTTATGTGGACTCGCTTACGTCGATTTCGCCTCACGGTGCCGCCTGTGTGTAATCCATAACCAGATAATCCCACCTTACTCCCCGTTCACGTTGCGCCCTCGTTGTCGCCTTCCCTGCTTGCCTTCTTCTTTCCCCCCTCCAACTTCATCCCCGCCCGAGCAGGGCTTGCGCGCAAACTTACTAGGCTCATATTTGAGCGACCCCGTCAATGACAGCGCCTTCTTTGAGGGCTGCTCCAGACCGGGGACCTTCAAAAAGCTGTTGTTTGGGCTGTGCTTCTTCCACGCGTTCGTGCAGGCGAGCGCTTGGGCCTGGGTCTGGGTGTATTACACGGATGTATGTATGTGACACATAGCGGAAGACGGTGGACACCGCATGGCATATGAGCGTATGTTTAGATAGTGTATGGAAGCAGGGCTTGTGTTTGGCATTGTGCGTACATAGGGCGTTAAGCGCATGGCGTGGCATTCGAGCCCGCTCGAGCGAAATGGCGTCCAAAGCATTCATCACGACACCGTTGTGACTATGGAATACAGCTGTTTTCTTAGCCGCACTCCTCGCATTCGCTCCTGGTGTCTCCAATCTCTTCTTAAATTCCTTTTTTACTTTCCTTCCTGACTACACTCTGCAGGAGCGGCTCAAGTTTGGGCCACTTGGGTGGAACGTGCCCTACCAGTTCTCCGCGCCCGACTTCGTCATCTCTGCACGCCAGTTACAGATGTTCCTGAACGAAATGCCGCCTGGCGAGTCATCGGCCATTCCATTGCCAGCGCTGCGCTATCTCACCGGCGAGTGCAATTACGGTGGCCGTGTTACGGATGCACACGACCGGCGCACGCTCATGTCCATTTTGGACATCTTCTACTGTCCTTCGGCGCTCCAGGAGGGGTACGCCTTCTCGCCATCTGGGCGGTACTACGCGCCCCCAGAGGGTCTCGTGGATTCTTACTTGGCGTACATTCGTGGACTACCTATCCAAGCGGAGCCGGAGGTGGGCTTATTGACGTGGAAGTATTTATCCGGTATAAAAACGTTTTTCGGATGAAGTCTAATTGCCCGAGTAGTATGAAAGGAGACATAGAAAGGCGATTTGCAATTTTACGGGTAACAATGTGCAGCAGGGCACGGGCTGGTGAAGGACAGGTAATTGTGCGCTAAGTCTATGCATAAGGCTGGTTACCAAACCTTAACAGCTCACCATCCGTCCTGTCCTGCCACCTCGCTTCCCTCACCATCGCATCCCTCCTGCAACGAACTCATAAACACGTGCACCGGGCTGACCGCCTCCCCGCCCCGTATATCCCTATCCCTATCCCTATCAAATCGCCGTCTCCTCCCGGATTCCCGAAATCCTCAACCCTCCTGATAACCAGGTCTTCGGGTTACACGCCAATGCGGACATCACGAAGGACCAACAGGAGACTGACTTGCTGCTGTCATCGTTGCTGGCTGCCTCCTCCGGCGGTGCCGCGGGTGGCGGCGCCGGCGGTGGTGTGGCGGCTCGAGATGCGGTGCTGGCTGAGGTGGCGGCGGACATCACGAGCCGCGTGCCGCAGCCTTTCGACATTGAGGCTGTGCGCTTCAAATACCCGGTGGACTATTACGAGTCCATGAACACGGTGCTGTGTCAGGAGCTGGTTCGCTTTAACAGACTGTTAGAGGTGCGTGCGGGAGTCACATGTCTCGGTCTGGGTCGCGGATGGGAGCGGCCTTCGGTTGCGAGCTAGCGGATTCGGAAAACGTTGATTGAAGCGGAAGTTATCATACATACATGAGGGAGGAGCATCTGGAAGGACTGCGGGCTTGTGGCGTGTCTGCTGCATGAACCTGGTATGAATTCTTCTTTATCTTTTTGCCTTTCAATATCTGTCTGCTTCGCCGGGCACATTCGCCTCCACAGATGCAGCGTCCTTAGATATCGGTATGGTTGATGTTGAAGCTGTTGCTGTCGCTACCTCTGTTGCTGCGGTTTTGCTCCATGGCAGGCGATTCACGAGAGCCTCGCAGCTCTTCAGAAGGCCCTTCGAGGTTTGGTACTTATGAGCTCCGATCTGGAAGCGCTAGGTAAGTCCTTGAACGAAGCAATAATTAATTTGCAGGGATTCAATTCAATGGGCGGGTAAGTACCATGGAGAAGTAGCATCGCGCAAACACAGCACATACAGGGAACAGTGCCGGGGCATTAGGATTTGAAGCTGGACGGAAGCGGCTCCTCTTTGGTCGATGAATCCTTTTGGAGCCCATGCCGCACTGATCTACCTCTTCTTTCCCTCACCCGCCAACCCCGTATTCACCTCTCCCTGCACCGCTCCCTACCTATTTGCCAGGCTCATCCATGTACGACGGCCGCGTGCCAAAGTTATGGATGGATAAGAGCTACCCGTCGCTCAAGCCGTTATCCGCGTTCGTGGCTGACCTCATTGAACGGTGCCGTATGATGTCAGAGTGGGTGGCACATGGGCCGCCGGCAGTGTTTTGGATCAGCGGCTTCTACTTTACACACGCCTTCCTCACGGGCGTCAAGCAGAACTACGCTCGCAAGCACCGCATCCCTATCGACACCATCACCTTCAGCTACGCCTGTCTGCCTGGGCATGCAGAACATTACAAGGTAAGGCAAAGCTCACTGTGTTCTTGAAATTTACCTGCGGAAAATGCCGTAGGAATCGACTTCAAAACGCAGTTATGTGATATGAACTTGAAAACACCAGACTAAGCGCCGCCGAAATTAGCCAAAGTCTAACGTAGGCGTAGGGAAGTAGGGAAGGCTTGGGTTTTAAGACGAAGCGCGGGTAGTGAACAGCAGTGTTCTTCCATTTTAGCCTGCACTCACCCGCCCATCATCTTGTCTGTCCATCCGTCTGCCCGTACGTCTGTAGGTGTCCCCGGACGACGGAGCTATCATCAGTGGCATGTTTGTGGAGGGCGCCCGTTGGGACCCGGAGATAGGACTGCTGCAGGAGTCGCTGCCAAAGGTGCGGCGGGGCTGTGTTCGGAAGGGGATGGGACAGAAGGGCAGCAGGGACAACATAAGCGCGATGCATGAGTGCGTAGGAGACAAGTCCCTACGCCACGATTTCAGGCCGCATACACAAATCGACATCCTTCAGCCCCTAGCCCCCGGATACATACGTACGCTTTGCCGATGCCTCACCATGAACCTTCCTCTTTTCCTCCTTATTCTTCATAGGTCTTGTTCAGCCCCGCCCCACTGATGAAGCTGTCTCCATGCGATGTGGCTGATCAGAGCAGCTTCCCGCATTATGAGTGCCCTCTGTATCGCACGCCAGAGCGCCGAGGTGTACTGGCGACCACGGGCCACTCCACCAACTTCGTCATGGAGCTCATGATCCCCTCTGACCAGCCTCAGGTGCGATTCTACGTGCCACGATGCAGCTGCGTCTATGCATGGGCAAGCTCTGTTCTGTACACATGGCGCTCGCCAAGCGTGAAGGGGCTGTTGCCGGGTATACCACTGTTGTGTGCGATACCAGTTACGCTACCAGGCAGGTAGGACAGCTTACCCGCTAACGCTGCTGACGTTTGCTTCTCTGTCGACTCTGATCGCACCTGGCCCCCCAACAGGATCATTGGATCCGGAGAGGCGTGGCGTTCCTTCTATCGCTGGCTGATTAACATGCACGCTTTGGCAGAACTTGGCGTGGAACACGGGAGAACTAATGGGGCATCGGGGTGAGGAAATTTGCAGTGGCAAGCAATTCCCCCCACCCGGGACAGCATGGCTTTATGGAAGGTTGACGGTTTATTAAGGGTAGAGGCAGGCACAACTAATCCATTCCCCGGGACGAATGTCCTCTGGCTGGCTGGGCGACGCCTTCGACTCAGGGAGGATGACAAGACCAGAGAGGGAGTAATGACAGCGGGCAGATGATAAATGCTTGCTGGGTTGCTTGGGGATGGGACTGGGAAAACTGGGTTAAATTGACTTGACGACTCTTTTGACCTGCTGCCGAGCTCGTGCTGCACATGCTATCTGTAGGACTGAACGCCATTGTGGTTGTGTTGGACACGGAGGCATTTGGGGGTGTTTGGCACAGCTGTACGGCTGCCACACGCGGTGCATGCATTAGGCCGGTCTGTGGCCCGTGGCTGGTCAGCCAAGCCTGGAGCAGTCCATGATAGGCCAAGCCACCTTGATACAAAAAATATCGATGGATGGCACTAATCTCATGACACAAGCCGGTCCTGCTCTGATAAGATCAGAAATGACTAGAAGCTTGACTTGACTTACTTTACTGACGGTATAACTTCTATATGATGCTGGTGGTGTTGGAGCTCCAAGCAAATGTGATAGCATAATTAACTATGGGAGAGACCATGGTTATGTGGTGACACACACGTGTCCAGACAGATGTGAGCCGTTGCCACAACGCTAAGTTCACTTACGTGCATATTGGTACGAATATCGCACGAATGTCGCTTGGCTGTTCGACATCCAAATTAATTAGTCATATGCTGATGACTTCCCGGTTGCGGACATTCGTCCTCTGTTATTACATAATCAGGACTAACCTAACGCTTAAGATGCGTACGGATGTATGCCCGAAACTTGAGATGCAACTTAGGAAGCGGCAACACCCGCAGCCACAACATACAGCAGGATAGCACTGATCGATGCTGTTTGGATTGCTTATCCATCCGTGCAACTAATTAATTCATGTCTGAATGGCTTAACCAACGACATTTTTACGGCAACCGCCTAGCGTCCCTGGTCGTTGCAGCATGGGTTTTCATGATCCTAACATAATGCGTACAGGACATCGCGGAATTGCTATGACATTATTGCACTTATGATTCAAGGACAAGATTATTATCAGAAACTGCAGCAGAGTATAAATGACCTAGAGGCAACCGGATATTGTTATTCATGATCACCCTTTACAACATTCATATGCATCTTTACCTGTAAATTTCGCAATAGCCACTTATTCAAATTTCCTGGGACCTTCGGAAGTCAATCTCACACCGCATTTCAAACATCCCAAACCTATAGTATTCACAGAATTGAAATGTGTTTTGTTTACTTGTAGTAATTTTCCTCGTCTACACCTGGAGTCGTGAAAAGTGTGAGAGCGCGTCGACTTATCCCCAATAAGAGAACTTGTACCTTTCCAAGCATCCAAGGCGACATTAAACCTGATCTGCTTTTAGGCTGTCAGGCAGCTGTCATGGCGTCACTACGACAGCCGGCGAACGAATTTTGTTGCAGCAGCACAACGACCCAGCGTATGCTCATCACTGGCGGCAGTGGTTATCTTGGGTTCCGCCTTGCAACTGAGGTGTCAAGGCAGGGCATTGAGGTAGTGCTGTTGGACGTCGCACGCCCTGCACAGGCCCTGCCACCAGGCGTTCATTTCGTTTTTGGCAGCGTTGCCGACGCGACCGCTGTGGATGCGGCCTTCACAGCCTTGTGTGATCGGCCTTTGGACGCCGTGTTCCATGTGGCATCTTACGGCATGTCAGGCCGGGAGCTCAGAGACCGCGCGAAGATAACGTCCGTGAACGTTGGTGGGACGCGCAACGTGATCTCGGCGTGTTTGCGCTACGGCGTTCCCCGCCTTGTATACGTCTCGACGTGCAACGTGATCTTCGTGGGCAGGTGCGTATTGTCCCAGTTCCGTCAAGTGTCTTAGGGTACGTGGTTGCGACGCTGCATGAGTTAGATTCAACAACATTTTGCCCATGTCCCAACACGCATGAGAGCGTGTACGGGTCTTACGTGGCTTTTGCTGTCACCTCATTGCCACCATCAAACGGCGTGCCTCCACACGGCCTGTCCCAAGTGTAGGCCCATCAGCGGCGGCGATGAGACCGCGCCCTACCCGCCGCCCAACGCCTACAAGGACGCCTACAGTTTCACAAAGGCCCAAGCGGAGCGCCTCGTGCTGGAGGCCAACGGCCGGCTCTTAGAATGCAACCCACAGTCCAAGGGCAGGGAGGCCAGGGTGATGGAAAGGCAGCAGGCGCAGGCAGCGGAGAGCGGCCTTTTACGGCGCAGCGACATCAACGGTGACACTGACGTTGCCCTTCATGACCATGCTGATTTTACCGGTGGGCCGCCGAAGCAGGTCCAGCAACAGGTGGATGTCAACTCGGGGCGATTATACACATGCAGCATCCGTTCCACTGGCATATGGGGACCTGGTGAACTGCGACATCAGCCACGTGTTATACGGATGGTGCGGGCGGGGCTGTTTCAGGCGACGTTTGGGGACCCCTCCACCCTCAGCGATTGGTGAGTTCTTTTCCCGAAGCCGGCAGGCTGGGTATTGGGGTACCGTACGGCCGCAGCATTGTGTACGTTGCACTGCATGGCTGAATCCGAAGATGGAGGAAGCTGTGGCTCCTCCTTGCGAGGTTTCCGGTGAATGTGTGTGTTAAGGAGACCGACTCAAGAGACAGGCCTTCCCTAGCCGTTGCTACACATTTAGTGTCCCTGCTGGCCAATCCGTTGCCTATGCCCTTATTGGTAATCCGTTATCGCTTAGTCCTTCGTTGCTAAGTGGTGGAAAGGGCCTTAAGTCGGATTATGTCCCCGGGCCCGATTGGGCACACCATTACCCTAAGACGGGGGAGAACGGGGAAGAACTAATGTGCGCGCTTGTTTCCAGCGCTGCGGCAACAAGTCAACATCCTCTTCCCATTTCCTGCTGTACGAAAAACAACATTCTGATGTACCCTCATGCGCTTTACGTTTTTTGCGTTTCGGTCATTTCAGGATCCATGTTGACAATCTTGTTCAGATCTTGATCCTGGCGGAACGCGCCCTCCGATTACCGGCACAGCACTGTCCCAGCGAACAGCCGCTGCCGGCAGGGAATGGAGGCGATGACGACGGGGGCGGCCCGTCAGAGCCGAGGCCCATCGCCGCAGGGCAGGTCTACTACGCTTCGGATGGCAACCCGATAAACAACTTCCTTCATGTCAGTTTTTCGCCAGCGTTGGTGATGGAGGGGATAGGCGAAAGGATAGCGATTGTCCTAGGAAGGGTATTGACCCTGGATTGGCGAAAGATTTAGGGAAGAGCAAATGGAGCCGAGCCGTGCGTGCACAAGAAATTTCGGGCGAATGGCTGTAGATTGGGTCCTGTTCTGCTTGTGGCTTCTGCCACGTATCGTGCCTACTCATGGCTAGTCCTGCCTCTTCCTCACCTCTCCACCATCCATACGCCAATGCTGCTAACATGGAAAACTCTTCCTATGGTTGCAGTTCAAGCCGCTCATTGTGGGCCTGGGCTACAGCTACCCGTCTCTCAACGTCCCCTTCACCCTGGTGTACGGCATCGCCTGGCTTATTGAGTATGCCTGGCCGTTGTTAGGTCACCTGGTGGCGGACCCGCCGTTGACACGTATGGAGGTCGATAAATGCTGCATCGAGCACTGGTTTGATATAAGCAAGGCGCGCAGGGAACTGGGCTTCAGGCCGGTTGCGTTTGACAGAGGCGAAGTCGTGCAGCACATGGCAGCGGCTGGCTGGGCAGCGGCGAACGTGCGCAATAGCAGCAGCAGAGGTGGTGGTGTCGGAGGCCGTATGGAGCAGCAGCTATTCGGCATGAATGCCACGTTACTGTTAGCCGTGGCCGCTGCCGTAATGCTGCTGGTGGCAATGGTGTTGGCAGCGGTGTATGGTGCGGATGGTAGCGCAATCCTGCAGCGGTGACTGCGTTAATGAGTTGAGTGTGTCGATGTATAGTGGCTTCTGTCTGCTACTCGTAAGGTATTTGCCTTCTGAGCCCAATGTTGCTGTGGTCTTTTTGCTGGTGTAGGATGTATGTAGGAAGGTTCTAATGGAACGCATTGGTGGTTTGCGTGCTGCTGTGCTTGGGTTTGTGGGGCTCATCCTGCCCGATCCTGCTCTAACATTTATAAGCAGGCTGCGTTTCTCCCAATTTATCACCTATATGCATGTTTAGGAATTGTAGCTTTTTTATACTGGCAAGTATGTTTTAGGCATTGCTTTTGGAAGCCATGAAGAGAAGTGTGATGAGAGGGGCAGACCTATAGGTCAGAAACCGTGCGAGGATAAGTCGAAAAATGCATCCCAGGTGTAACCTTATCTTACCCCATTACCGGTCCTTCGTCACCCAGGATGTGGGCAGGAACGCATAATACGTGACGAAGGGGCAATTAAGGAGTGGGGTTTGCCAAGCCACGGGCATTTGATAATGCCATGTTAAGTTGACAAGACGGCGGGATGCTTCGAAAGGCGGGATGTGTGACATCCAGTGCGTGCGGTTTCCCATCCTCCCATCAGTAGGAGGGTATCAACGAACCTCAGATGCCGAAAAGCACCTGCTGGCTGTGGTTATCATTTTACTTGCATTTAAATAACATGAGTGTGGGCCCATGTTGGTATCTAAATAGCGTTTTTTCGTATCTAGACGCGGCTTAGAGGTATCTCGATGCCGCTGCAATCTAGATGCCAGCCAGGTAACCCGCCCCCCCTCTAGATGCAAGATGCGGCGAGTTTGTGATACCCTCCGCATCAGTTGGGATTTTGCTTTAGGGCTAAGCTTGAACACGGTCCCAACATGGCGTGTTCTAAAGATGCTGAAATCACATCAGTGCAGCAGCAGAATGTAAGCTGCTGCAGTGTTTCGGTCCTGTACTGCGATGGACGAGGTATAAGCCTCGAGAATCACGCAGCAAACGGAAACACTAGCTAGCAGTGGACTCTCACTCTCTAAAGAAGCCTAAGTGGTAATAATACTGGCACTAACACTGTGTCGCCCATCACAAAAGGTTGCCCTACCGTGGAAGCAAGTAGTTGTAGTCAGCATCTTACCGACTACGCCAATATATATACTAGAGCTGCTATGTACTACTGCAAAAGAAATATCCACACATTCCATCCATGCTCAGCCTTGCACACGCAGGGCCAATGACTGCATTGTGGCTTCAAGATCCATGGATTCAGCAGGATTTAACGTGGGTATAGATTCAGATTGCGTGCAAATTTGTTGTGTGGCTAGCCTGTCAAACATTAAGCTGTATGTATGTTGGACGCCATCCTTTCCGAATTCCTAAAGCTGGAGACACAAACCTCGCAAACACAAGCTCAGCATTAAACCTCCTTTCACATACGTTCTTCATCCCGTCCGACCGTCCCAGGCATAAGAACTCTCTGGTAGTAGGTTCTGGTGATCTTCGTGAACGCCCAGCACATTGGCTGGAGATAAGCCGGAAGGTAGCAACGTAAATACGTAAAAACGACCATCTCTCTCTCTCTCTCTCTCTCTCTCTCTCTCTCTCTCTCTCTCTCTCTCTCTCTCTCTCACTCACACACACACACACACACACACACACACACACACACACACACACACACACACACACAGCCAGTCCGGTGTCGTAAACGCGACTCCAACTTTTCAACAAAGACTATCAACAAGGATCACTAAATATCCCTAGGGATAGATCAACACACTTCAAACAACTACTTATCGCAGGAGTCTAATCAAGCTTTAACATGTATACATAACGCTACCCGCACGAAGTCTGCTGCGGGCAAAATAAAATCACTAGCTGCATCAAATGTACTGTAGTTCATGAAGTTTATAATTTAACAATCAACCAAAGAAAATGTGGGGTTTCCAATCCTGTTTCAGCTCCATCCATCCTGCATGCATTGGTCATGCATTATTATCACTCGCTCGTCAATAATAATCAGCGTCGAACATAGCGTATACATTCGCATAATTTCCATCAAATTAATAAGCTGTCATATATAATGTAAACGTATAGTTTGTGAACGTAACAAATGCCAAAATACGGAAGCAATGGAGTCTGCATGCCGCCCCGTTCACTGGGGCAACGAGCGAGCCACGGGTCCATAAGTTGCCGTTTTTGTGCGATGACATGATGATTTAATGATGTCGGAAATAACCGGCGGCGGGAAACTTGGAATGGATGGGTGGACGCTAATAAACGGGTACTTAGCTAGATAGGGGGTGTTTACACTACGTACGTAGGATCAAGGTAGACGGATTAGACAAAAAATTGGGCTTGGATAAATTGTCCGAATCCAATCTATTTACTTGCTTGCAAGGAAGTGGTCATAGTGTTGAGAATTAGTAACTTGGGCGAGTCGTCCTAGCAGTTATCGGGACGACGAGCAGGCATACGGTACATCCATGCAGTACCGCGGACGAAACAACATCCAAGCATGCAAGTGCGCGCATCTTTCGGCTAACTAGTTAATGGTGTTTTGTATGCCTAGCCATATCTTTGAGATCTAGATAGCTTAAGTTGTGGGTTCGCTAGTCTGACCAGCTCGGCTTCGCAGAAGTCACGTAAAGTCAGCCTAGCGAACCCACAACTTAAGCTAGCTCTCAAAGATATGGCTAGGCATACAAAACACCATTAACTAGTCCTTTTTGATGAACAAAGCTGGATCTGCTTGTGACGGCTTAAATCCCAGCTTGTCCAGCGCCGCCACCAGTTTGACGTACCAGCAGCGCTGCGCCTGCTTCAGCCCGTAGATAGACTCCTTTAGCCTGCACGCCTGGGTAGGATCTGCTGACTTGTAACCTGGCGGCTGCTGCATCCAGAGTTCCTCCTCCAGCTTCCCATTGAGAAAAGCTGTGGATACGTCCAGCTGGTGGATCCGCATCCCCTTAGTCGCTGCCGCCGCCAGCAGAGCACGAAGAAGCTGAGCGAGTTGTCGGAGCAAACAGCTCTCCGTAATCTATCCCCGCCTGCTGTTTGTAGCCCTTAGCCACTAAACGAGCTTTGAACCGTTCGATCCCTCTGTCTGCCCCACACTTAACCTTGTAGACCCACCGGCAGGGTAGTAAACGCGTGCCTTCTGGTGGTTTTGCCAGCTCCCAGGTCCCGTTGGATAGCTGCACCACGATTTCTTTGTCCATAGCGCGCTTCCATTCTTCTGAGTTTGGCCCATTTATAGCCTCCGCATAAGTAGATGGCTCCTACGCTGCCACCTCCAACCGTGGACTCATCAAACTTCACGGCTGAGTGGCTGGCTACAGTCTCCTCATCAAAAAGGATGCGGTACTGCCCACCCTGGCCGTACACGACTTACGGGTTGGAGCTTGTTCCGCTTCTCCTTTGGTATGTGCACGTAGGTGGTGCATCCGAAGATTCTGAGATGGCTGACGTCAGGCTTGACCTTCATGAACGCCTCATATGGCGTTACCTTGGCGCCAGCGACTGGCGAGATGTTGCGCACGTGATTCGCCGACGCCCAGGCTTCTGCCCATAGCTTCTCCGATAGGCCTGATCCTGCCAGCATTGCCCGTGTTTTCTCCAGTAGGGTCCTGTTGAGGCGCTCCGCCGCCCCATTCTGCTCAGGGGTGTAGCCCACGGTTGTCCCGTGGATGATCTCCTTGTTGCTGAAATAATCGCCCATGGTCTTGTTGACGAACTCTCGTCCATGATCCGGGCGCACCTCCTTGACGCGACGGCCAGACATGTTCTCCAGCGCCTCAATCATGGTGCGAACTTTCTTCCCGATGGCTTCCTTGGTCTCCGTGAACGCCACCATAGATAGCCCAGTGCAGTCATCCAGTACTGTCGTTACGTACCGGGATCCTCCAAGTGACGTCTCAGGCATGGGGCCGCAGACGTCCATGTGAACAAGCCCCAGTGGCTTCGCCGCCTTGTGTCCTGTAGGCGGGAAGGGTCCATGCGACTGTTTCGCGTAGATACAGGGCTCACAGATCTGCGAGCTGGCTGCCTCCAGGCTCGCACGATCAATGTCCATGCCGGTTACCATTTTCCCCCGGCACATTTTCTCCAGGTTGGAATATCCCAGGTGCCCCAAGCGCCGATGCCACAGCACTGTCGCTGAGTCTCCAGACCTGGTCACCGCACATGCGTGGTTTCCACCAGCTGAGTATCCCGAGCCATAGCTGATGACGTAGGTTCGTCCCACCTTCTTTCCTCGAAGTATATATAGTCTCCCCCTTGAACCGAACCTCTGCTTTGCCGTCTCCAAACTCAAAAACGACACCACGCTCATCTAGGGTGCCTGCTGAAATTAGCTTTACCATGGCGTTCGGCACCACGTAGACGTTGTCTAGCTCAATTTCCAAATTGTCGTCCACGTTGCTGTATCTCTGTCATATCCGCCTAAAGCAAAGGCTTGAACGAAGGATGCCAGACAACTGGCCATCCTGGGTATTAGCCATGAGATACCCCAGGATACTACAATTATCCCCCCTTCCAATGGGTGTGTCCTCACACCCACAGGGACAATCATGACAGCAATCTCATCCCCGATGGCCTGATGACTGTGGTTACATCTCCCATGCACACATCAGTGAAACCATCCTCCCATTCAGCCAGCTGGATGGGAGAATTGAACCCGGGATAGTCGCATCATACTCAATACAAATTATTATATCTCTGTCATTTCCACCTAAAGCAAAGGCTCAATTGAAGGATTGATAGCCTATAGAATTGCCAGATAACTGGCCATCCTGGATATTAGCCCTGAGATATCCCAGCATACTACATTCAGCGTGTACCATCCCACATGTGTTGGCTGTTGTTTGGAGCCGTCATAGCTGGTGACGCTGAAGATCTCCTCCGGTCTGACCGTGCGTACGTTCTGCAGCTCAGAGGCATCGTAGGTAATATGCCATTCAGACCCCGTGTCGATGTGCCAGTCCTTCAGCCGCGACTTGTCCATTAGCGCAAACACCAGCTTCCTCGGTGTGGCTGGAGCCCGCTCACTGCGTTGGTTGCCCTCAGCTCCACGCTCATTGCCTCCCTGTGATTGTTTGGCTGGACGCTTTCTGCAGTCCCTCATGTAGTGCCCAGGCTTCCCGCAGTAATGGCATGTGACGTTAGACTTGCCGCCACCGAACCTGCTTCCTGAGCTGCGTCCTGATGAACCCATGTTACCTCCACCTCCATGCGCTAAATGCAGACGACTCCTTTATATCGTCCATCGTAGCTTCATAGGATGTGAGTCGCGCCACAACCTGATGAAAGTCCAGCTCTCCTTCTCGCATCGCAAGTGACGTCTTAGCCACGTGGTACTTGGGAGGTAAACCTTTTAAGATAATTGTTGTCAGTTCTGGGTCCGTGACTGCCACTCCAAGGTCCAGCAAATCTGATTGAAGTTGTCGGGCTCTGTTGATGTAGACTGGTAACTCCTCTGTGTTGACCCACTTGAAGTTGCTCAGCTCCTCTTGAAGTGCAATCTTTCTCGTATTACAGGTGGACGCAAACCTTGTCGCCAAAGCATCCCAGGCAGCCTTCGCATTAGCTGCCCGAACGATGGTTTGGAGGTGATGGTTCTTTACGTTCTTCACCATCACGCTCTTGACCTTGTCGGGCATGACCACATCTGCCTCCGCAATTGGTGCAGCAAGTAGGGCGTGGCTGTATCCGAGCTCCACGCACAGCAACTGGAATCACAGTCTCCAAGTCGAGTAGTTATGCAGGTCAAGCGGCTCGTCCAGTTTATCCTTCCCCATTGTGACGACCTATAAACGCGAAGATCAACACTAGAATGAGCGAAAGATGCCAAGCTCCACGGCTCACGTTAGCCGGGGCTCATAACCTGTTGAGAAGTCGACTATCGAACATAATAGAGCTTGGCAATATTATGAGATAGATCACGTTACATTGTATTCGATAGTCAAAAGGAATGAAACGGATGGCCCGAAATGGGCATAAGTAGTCTCGCGATAGTAACGCAAGTCTGACCAGCTCGGCTTCGCAGAAGTCACGTAAAGTCAGCCTAGCGAATCCACAACGTAAGCTAGCTCTCAAAGATATGGCTAGGCATACAAAACACCATTAACTAGTTAGCCGAAAGATGCGCTCACTTGCATGCTTGGATGTTGGTTCGTCCATGGTACTGCATGGATGTACCGTGTTGTATCTCTGTCATATCCGCCTAAAGCAAAGGCTCAATTGAAGGATGCCAGACAAATGGCCGTGAGAAACCCCAGGATACTCCAATTATCCCCCGTTCCAATGGGTGTGTCCTCACACCCACAGGGGCAATCGTGACTCAATGGCATCCTCATCCCTGATGGCCTGATAATTGTGATTACATCTCCCACATACTCATCATTTCAGCCTTCCACACGTCCAAACTGATAAATTGGGGGATTTGACCCCGGGTCAGTCACTACCCGCTCAATACCAAGGGTTGTATCTCTGTTATATCCGCCTACAGCAAAGACTTGATCGAAAGGATGCCAGTCAACTGGCCAACCTGAATACTAGCCATGAGATACCCCAGGATACTACATACCGTATGCCTGCTCGTCGTCCCGATAACTGCTAGGACAACTCGCCCAAGTTACTAATTCTCAATACATAGATGATGATGATTGATTGATGATTGATTACAAGTTACTCTGAACTCGTAAGGCCGCCCGGTACGAGCCAGGAGGCTTACGGACCGCGAAGCAAAAAAGACAAAAGACAAAGAAGAGATAAAAAAATGAACGCCAGAAAAAGTATGAAATAAAGACAAGAGAAACAGAACGAACGGAAAAGAAAGTAAAGGAACTGATTACGGTAAACTATATTAATTCGCCTGTCCAAGATCTTCTCATACAACGAATCTCATAAAGTGCTCTGGCCAGAATGCGCTGGTTATCCAAGCTCATCATAGTGATCATGTTCCCTCTCAAGACGTCCCCAGCCAGCTTGCAACAACTCTAGCCTTATGCTCTCATAAGCTGGACATTCCATGAGGACATGATATTCATCCTCAACCACGCCACTCTCACACATAGGACAATAGCAAAGTGCTCTAACTCTCCCATTCGGACGGTTCGCCTCAATAGCCCAGCAGCAAAGCCTGAAACGAATAAGGCTGATGTGATATGTGTGCAAAATATACCCCCCCATGTGCTTAGAGTCCCCCATCCAGTGATGATATCTGCACATTTTAATGCCTGGTTGTAGCCCATCTGACACAAAGTCTCGTGGATCTATGGCAATCCTATCACTCCTCCAACCTGCCCTCATCTTACTCTGCAAACCCTCCACAAGTTTAGCAGTGTCCACCCGGTAAGCCGCCAAGGCATTAACTTTCTCCTCTATATCTCTAATAGCAGAATGCCCAACCAGGTCACAACCCATGATCCTCAGGAGGTGAAGCATCTGGGCACCCCAGGTCTCACCCTGATAATTCGTGAGAAGGGCTAGCCTCAACTCTTCCCTGAAAACCCAGTAATAGACAGAACCCCGAGCATCAACCAACTCATTCCAGAAACGGAAAACTAATTTAGCCCAGAAAACCTGAAGCGGGTATTGATCAAATTTCCTGAAGAGTAAACTATTATTAGGTGCAACTTTGACACCTGCTAGCACACGCAAAAAGGATTGTTGTAACGTTACCATAGGATCCCCGAGTGCCTTCTCAAAGCAGCCACACCCCGTGTAGTAGTTGAGAGCCGCAAAGGCCTCTGGAGATGCTGATGGTGTGTATCTGCACATCTATATTGTGCTAGAGTGTGTACGACTACTACATACACCCCGCGGTGTCCTCAGCCCTTAAAACTTCTAAGAGTCTCTCAGGGCCCCAGACCTGGAGAATGGATCTAATTTGTGCATCAAAACATTTCAAACCAATCCTAGGTAGCAAAAGGCCCTGACGACTCAGCATATGGATAAGCGCATATATACATGGCCCACTGCCCCACCTTAACGAGCTCCTTGGTACAAGAGACAAAAGGAGTGTTAGGCCCATAATAAATACCCAAATAGCGAGCTCGATCTACCACCTCTAATTGCCTGTAGACCGTGGTCCCATCTTCATGACTAGCCATTTTAAATAAAAGGTGGCAGCTTCTTCAACCGTCTTCGTATCTCAGGGGTAGGAGATATATACCTCTAAAACTACCTCCGTTTTCTTAACATTCATACGCATCCCAAAAGCTTCACACCATCTGCTCAGGACTTCAAGGAGCCGCTCCATTCGTACCCTTGATTGAGCAAAGAGTGTAAGGTCATCGGCATAGAGAAGCAAAGGAATGCGGATACCATCAACCATGGGACTAGTGTCAACAGACATATAAGCCGGAATATGCTTATCTAGGGCATCAACAAGATCTGCAAAACCCTCACCAAAAATCCCATAAAGTGTGGGGCTGAGAGGGCAGCCTTGCTTCACGCCTTGCGCTGATTCAAAAGGATCACCTTTAATGCCATTAACTTTCAACATAAGGACCACCTTTTCATAACCAGCCTTAATAGACCCATAGATGAGCAATATATACGCATGCGCATCGTAAGTGTCTACGTAATCCTTGAAACAAAGGAAAGAATGTATAAGGTGATGTTTATACTGCCCTACAAGGGAAAGGACTAGTCCAGGTTCGGGCTCGCCTGGAAAGATGCCCCCAAGACATCAACGTAAAAATCGTAAATTAGGTACGTTGAGTACGACAATATTCAAAGCATTATCTTAACGCATGTTGTTTTCCTTTTCGTTTATGTTTTTTTATTTCGCGGTCCTTTGAGCCTCCTGGCTCGTATGGGCCTTACGAGCTCTAACGAGTTTGTAACAATCATCATCATCATAACGCATGACATAATCCTGCGATGTAATAAGACTTTTATGCTTCTTCTTATCGATGCGCAGCAATTAGATAGCAAGATATTACGACATGCATGCCGTGGGAAATGTACAGCAGTACATGCATGCACGTGCACAGCTGCCTCCGGCATTTATAGTAAAATAAAAACGAGAACAAAATAAATATCGAAGGCGTGGACGTTGCAATACTTGTACACCTCTGGCCAGGGCGCTTGCTTGTAATATATAAGGCCTTAACGCGAACATGAGGCTGCTATTTAAAAAGCTCATTTATATCTGCACCTTCCTGATAATCAATCTTGTCAGCTATAGTAAAGGTGCATGCAGTGACGGTGTCGTATCCTTGCATCACGCTGTGCTGCAACGCCCGCGACAAACAACGGCGCGTCGCCTATTAGGCTCTGTTTCCGAGGCCACCATAAAGCAATATGATGTTTTGGTTAAAGCGAACATATCAACTGGCCAGGAACTCGTAGCAGCATTGGTAAACCCGTACGTTGGCGTCATTATGTTGATAGTGCCGTCAGTCACTGTGACTCCAGAGGATTGGACCTCCAGCACCAGCGAACTCCCCATCGAGCTGCGACGCAACGTAACGCTCGAGGGTTCAGGCGAATGGCCACAGCTGACATTGAAATATGTCCGTAGCATGGTACGTACGTACATCCGAGTCGTCGAGAAGTAACAGTCTGGGAAGCAAGGCAGGGCGGGATGGGGGGGTCAATGTGCACCAGACCATGTGCGGTACGTATATATATAAGTTTTGCGTATTATATGTATTTGTATGTAAGTTACGGATAAGCCAGCAGCATTCTTAGCCCTGTAAGTTTGCTAAGTTAGGATTATGATCGATACCCCTTGCTACGTTTCTAACTTAGCTTGACTCATATATGATGATATAATTTCTGATTTAATTAGGTAGGTTTGGACGACAGACATGGGCAGGCTTTAGCTGGGTTATTTAAACTAACATTTACAATCGTACACAACTGCAGACTTATTATCGTAGCTCTATGCTATGTCACATAGGC
This sequence comes from Volvox reticuliferus, assembly GCA_019650235.1. NCBI lineage: Eukaryota > Viridiplantae > Chlorophyta > Chlorophyceae > Chlamydomonadales > Volvocaceae > Volvox > Volvox reticuliferus. Next base: position 1,584,116 of record BNCP01000012.1, on the reverse strand, counting down.
TCATCACGGGGCCAGCAAGCAAGCAGCATGCATCTCCTTTGACTCCACATACATACATTCTAACTCCTCGTGGCTGGAGGAGCCCGTGTCCAGGCACCGGGTTCTGAGGGTTTTGGGGGAGGCAGTGAGAGAGGTCTTTCCCTCTTGTGCAGTGCAGGAGTTTGAGGGGCCAGCTGTGGGTGGGGCCAGGAGGCTTTCTAGGGGGGCGCCAATTTGGCTCGTCATCCCCCCCTCTGTCTTTAGCTGGGTTCTTCCTTCTTGGCTGTGTTTGAGTGTGCTCTCCTGTTGGCGTCTCTCCTCTGAGGGCTTCTGTGTGTCTTTGTCAGGCTCTTGCTAGGTCAGTTTTGTGTTGTAGGCGAGTGGTCCCCTTCTTTGTGCAGCTAGTCGTCCCCTGTTTCTTTTGTTCCCTCCTTGTTTTCGTGGTGCTCCTCAGTGCTCTGTTAGTGGCCAGACTAGAGCCTCTGAGTCTTTCTTTGCTCTCGCTGGTCCGAGTGAGAGGGGGAGCACGTGGCAGGACAGACAGACGAAGCCACGTGCCGCTCCCCTGCGCTGTGGCTCGGTCCGGTCAGGCCCCTTGGTGCTCGCCCTTGTAGGGCTAGTCGCCCACAGTGTAACACCCATATATTCTAACAAATAACTAACTGCTTATCTTGAAGGAAAAGTCAGGGAGAGGGTGGTCGTGCAACGTTTTTCCGCTTCATTCGTACTCCATGGCTGGGGGAGCCCGGACGCCCCCTTTCATTCCCCCCCATCATTTTATCATGTCCCTCTCCTGGCTGGCATACACGCATGACGCATCTATGTTGCTGTATGTCCATACGGTGGTGTATGACACATTGGAAATGTGACTTAAGGACATTGCAAAGATCTATCTGTTCATCAACAATGGTCTGGAATGAACCGATGTATGGTCGTCCAATTTCGTGTAGGATGAGCCTGCTCACTAAGTACGTAGTCCAGTAGTCCCCGTTGTTACTTGAACTGCAGTCACGAACCGTCCTAGCTTGTATACCTCTTACACGTAGATCGCCATGACAGATGTATACAAGTCATCTCATTAAGTTCAGCGATAGCATTTCATGAAGCCGGATGACCACACATAGGTCTAGACGACTACATAGGCTCATGAATCCACTTACTTCTCACCATATTACTTTACGCTGTGGAGTTGTTTCAATGTAATAATAAGATAAATATACCATGATGATCTTTCCAAATCATAAAGGATGACCGAAAATGTCGCAAAATGGGCAACATTGGGTCATAGAGCATACATACATTGTCAAACAGACAGTGTGTTCGCTCATGCACCCTTGCTTGTACGTATACGATGAACATGTACAAGCAAAACACCGAATCGAATTGCTCCGGATGGTATACCACCAAAACTTCCAACCTTAAAATGATATATAATAAACATAACCATTAGGATACAAATAGACTTGTTATCTTTTTGAATCAATTTATTGAAAGGGTTCAAAAACCATGCAGGAGCACTCACGACATCTTTGACGAATTTGTATTTGTATTCGCAATTGAACTTGTCGACATTCCTGGGCCGCAGGCATGCCTCCTTAAAGTGCATGTCTGTACGGCTTTTACGCCTGTAGTTTAGTTGCCATACAAAATGGTTGATGATGGGGGTGGAGGGCTTCCTGATCCCCCACCCCCATCAACCATTACCCTACAACCCTAATGACCCAACGAATTGTTGAGGTTTTACCTATATGGCCTCTGGGATATACATGAATACGGGCAGTTATCATTCCAAAGTTCACATTATAATCTATTAATTATTCGCATCTTTATAATAAAGGTACTGTGATGAAAGTACCTATGTTAGTTGTCCCGGTTTATATAATAAGACATCTAAGGAACCAGTGACAAAAGCGCGCGCATTCCATAAGATGCATACGTACATAATCATGGACATTTACATAATTAAGCTGACCACTGTGTCACTGTAAACGTGGATTCAGTTTCCGTATTAGCTCCGAAGACGCGATTTTTGTAGCGCTCTGTACCGTTTTCACCTCCAAACTTGCAGTAACGGTTAGCGAAAAATCACCGACACCTACAGGGATTGTCGGCATCTGAAACAGGCAGCGTTTGCGAGGAGTGCATCACCAAATTCATCGCACGGGGTTGCACAACAGTACTGCGCTGTGGCTCGGGCCGGTCAGGCCCCTTGGTGCTCGCCCTTGTAAGGCGAGTCGCCCACAGTGTAACACCCCCAAAAGTACAATGAATAGCACGCAATCATATCTACCGAAATCAGTTACACATTGACGGCTACATGTATAATGACTCGTGCTGTTTGTGTACGGCAGAAGGTGAAGAAGTTGTTGCCGTCAGCCGGTACAGTGACGTTTTAGCACCGGTTTAATTGTAAGCACCGGTATTGGTATTTACTGATATATTTAATTTGTTCATGGCAAAAAAACTACTCTTGTGCTTAGTACTCAACGCAGCACTGTGGCTCTTAAGGCCGCTGTGCTGCCCAGCAATGTGTACGCTGCCCATGTTGCAAGGTTCGCGGCTGAACGCAGCAGCACTTCAGTGCCTGCAAGCACGCACCCAACCCAAAAGTATGCTTTATTTGTATCCGACCTCTGTGAACGAACGCATGGTGCCTTGCTATTCCTTTGACGGTAGTGTGACTTATTCCTCGTATGCTGCATGTCTTATGATATTTGGGGTGTTACACTGTGGGTGACTCGCCCTACAAGGGCGAGCACCAAGGGGCCTGACCGGCCCGAGCCACAGCGCAGGGGAGGGGCACGTGGCTTTGTCTGCCTGTCCTGCCACGTGCTCCCCCTCTCACTCGGACCAGCGAGAGCAAAGAAAGACTCAGAGGCTCTAGCCTGGCCACTAACAGAGCACTGAGGAGCACCATGAAAACAAGGAGGGAACAAAAGAAACAGGGGACGACTAGCTGCACAAAGAAGGGGACCACTCTCCTCCACCTCAAACCTGACGTAGCAAGAGCCTGACAAAAACACACAGGAACCCTCAGAGGAGAGACGCCAACAGGAGAGCACACTCAAACACAGCCAAGAAGGAAGAACCCAGCTAAAGACAGAGGGGGGGATGACGAGCCAAGCTGGCGCCCCCCTAGAAAGCCTCCCGGCCCCACCCACAGCTGGCCCCTCAAACACCTGCACTGCACAAGAGGGAAAGATCTCTCTCACTGCCTCCCCCAAAACCCTCAGAACCCGGTGCCTGGACACAGGCTCCTCCAGCCACGCGACCCTCCACTCTCTCCCTGCCTCTCCTCAACACTAGACTGCCTACCCGTTCTCTCCAACTCTCCTCCTCTCTCCCCCTCCTACTCCCACAAACCTCCTCCTCACAACTCCCGCCCTAAGAACCCTGCTCTGCTCTCTCTGCTCCACGGCCGGTGATTTCCAAAGGAGAATCACATCTCATCTGCGCTCCAACTATGGCTAGGATGGGATGTTGCGGTCCCACCCGATCCCAGCCATATTTAGGGATACCCAGCGCTGCAAAAGATATTGATTGCCATGTTAACCTTCATCGGTACATTATCTTTTTGAACATTTACACTATCGTTCGGTTACAGCTTGCCTGCTGTCTGTTTATTGATCGTCCATTAGTTGTAAGCTACCGTGCTTGTTTTTATTACTTTATATCCCGCTTATGTCAGCTCACCGTGTCTTTAGGAATGACATACAAAATAGAGCGAATATTATTAGTTAGCATTTAGCATATATTTTGCATAAAAAATAAGATAGATTGAAAAACATGAAACTTAGCTGTGCCTGCTTCATACCGAAATTTGTTTTTTGCTACAGATAGACCAAAAGTCACAGTAATAACAACTGAAGGGAGTACTTCATGTTGTCCCTACACAAGGTTGGTGTGCGTGCCCGAGGTGCTCAATGCAAGGCATGTAGCTGTCGATGTGCAGCATGTTCTTGTACATAAAAATGCCGGTTTCCCATTGCAACCCCGTGTGATGTGCTTCATGATGCACCCTTCATGAGGCAACTATGCCCTTTTTCATAAGCCAAGAAGCCTGTAGGCGTCGGTGATTTTTCATTCCCTGCCTATCTGGTGCAACAATTTTGGAGGTGAAGCAGCTGTGTAGCGCTGCAAAGATCACGTCTTTGGAGCTAATAAAATGGAAGTTGAATGCATTTGTGATTGTCCTGTATGTGGATGTCCTGGATACCCTAAATGTCCTGTACAGGGCGGTCAGCTTAAAGATAAAATGATTCTCAAGAATTATATACTACATACACTGGGCAAGTATGCTGCACATTGGTGTCCTTGTATGTACGACTTGTTATTACTTTTGCCACTTAGGATCATTTACAAATTCTAAAAATGACAGAAGAACACCAATGGGCAATACTGTGGACTACAGGCAAATGAAGTATGGATTACTACAGCTAAACACCAATGTATGGATAACTTATGAGTTTGGCACACGTGCACGGCTCCTGTGCATACATACATATCACCCAATCAGTTGTTCTATTTATCCCCTAAGCTTCACGCATTGTCGTGCATGTGTCCTTATCCAAATAAATGTCGTACAGGTTATCACCAATAATGGGCGCTACATTCCTGCCATCTGGCGCATGCATATACATGGCTGGATGCAGCTGGAAATTATATATGTGCGATCGATTTAAATGTATAGTCTTTTACATTGATCTCCACTTGTTAACTTTTTGCGCATCGATCGGGCTGCCCATGCGTGCAGGTACGTTTGGGTGGGACTGTACGGATGACATTCACGTACATGTATGTCTACATGGAGGGCTTGTTGGGGAAGCCCAGCCGGCTCGCAGGTAAGCCATTCATTATATGTAGATTGGTAAGCCATCCCATGATGATTAATCAAGCCACGCATGTCTCATATTCACAAACATTTATTTTCTGATGAGTGAGCCGACTTATGCGTGGGTCCAATACATGCGCTCCTTGTACTTATCTACTTTGTATCGTATACTCGGGTTGCAGGGACTGACATCTTCGCTCCCACGGACCAGAATGAACCGCCGAGTGAGGTGTGGTTCGTGTCTGCAGCAATGTACACACGTAAGAATGTGGTCTAGAGGGCGGGAACTAATGAAGTGATGGCAGACATACATCATTTATAACAGCAAGTTCATTCCTTCACTGCCCTTGCGTAACACGGCTTTGTGTTTAGCACATTCCTTCTCCTGCCTGCCACCTTCCAAGCACCCTATATATATATGTGTGTACGACCCTTCGTTACTGCTGTTCTCATGAATTCGTTCCCCCTCTCACTCGATAATCCCATCAGCATATTGCTTCGCGGGATACTTGCACACTTTGGACGTCATCATGATGCCAAGACCGCCCCAGTATCTGGGGACACAGGGCGAGTTCATGAGTATAAATCAGGTGGGTACAGTAGCAGTGCGGTCGTGTACATATATGTTTATAACCATTTATATATCTTTCTATTTCTCCAGAGGCCAAGCTGGTGCACTTTGCCAATACTGTCCCATGCATGCGCACTGTGGGTTCTGGGGCCGGTTCACCCCGCTTTGACCATTATTAATTGGGGTCCAAACAACATGGACAAGTGAAGGGGGAGTTGTCAAAACCTAAATAAACCCTGAAACAAAGGTGTATATTGTATGTAGTATTATGATATTAAGATTATGATATATCATTTATCATTTACTCGCGAGCCCTTAGCTTATGAAGGGCGTGATACAACATGTACATACAGATTACTTACTCTCTCCTGGGCTGTGGCTTGGTCTGATCAGGTCAGGCCCCGGTGATCTTCTTTGCAGGGCGAGTCGCCCAGCCACTCTGTAAGACCCTTTACAACATACCGATAGGGCAACTCATAGTGGCTTGCAACTATATATATTGTTATATATATATATAAATACAACATGTACATACAGATTACTTACTCTCTCCTGGGCTGTGGCTTGGTCTGATCAGGTCAGGCCCCGGTGATCTTCTTTGCAGGGCGAGTCGCCCAGCCACTCTGTAAGACCCTTTACAACATACCGATAGGGCAACTCATAGTGGCTTGCAACTATATATATAAATAAGAATGCCCTAATATAGGCATGTTAGGTTGCCGGTGGCAACTCTCCCTGACTTGGCTTCGCAGCGCGAACCGATGATCGCCGGTTCAAGTCCTACCAAGTTCACCTTTTTGCTAAGGCAGAATTAACGGCGAGTTTCGCGCTCGCGGCGGCTTACGTTTCTCGCGAGTTCTTCGCTTTTTGATCCCCGGCACGAACAGCCACCCTTTTTCCGCTGGTTTTATCTTCTTCTACTCTTCTTTCTTCTGCGGGGATAGCGGCGACCTTCTTGACTGCTGCGACTTGGAACATTTCGCGAAATTTCCGACTTTTAGCCGCCAACACGAACAACCGCCTCCTTCCAGCTTTTGTTTTCTGCTTTTATATGCCCTATTAACGCTCTTTATGGCCGCAATTCACCGCGCGCGGACCACCGCGCGACCAACTAAATCTAATGGCCAGGAGACAGCTGCAGCAATCAGAGGCCCGCCCGACCGACCTCAGATGGCCAAACGCTTTGTCAACCTGGAACAAATTCAACGAGAATTACCAGCCGGGACTCCCGTCCTTCTAGACCAAGAGTCTGTGGTCCTGGATGTCCATTGGCCCCCAGAGTCAAACCCGGCAGACATCCACGCCCAGCTCTTTGGGCCACTCACGGACGCCATCATTACCACGGTGTACGGAGTTATGGTTGCCAACATGCCGGGCCTACCATGCAGTCTGCCTAAGGTAGGCAGGCATCACCAGTACAAGCACCCTAATGGCAACGTGGTGCAAGAAATGACCATTCTTCTCCCAAAGGGGGGAATGGCATGGCTACTTTCCTCAGCCGTGGTTGCCAAGGGACACCTGAGACTGGGACAAGTCCACCTCCTCCCGAACAACCCACCTATAACAGTGGAGGTCCACATCAAAAACCTATACAAGGTGCAGCCAGTTTTCTGGGAGATTTCTGGTGTGCCTTCCAGCTTATCTCCGCCAGCCATCCCTAGCTTCCTAGCGCAGGCTTATTCATCAGAACGAGTGTCCTGGCTCAGGACCGATTTCCAAGACCTCAAGCCCACACGCATGGCAGACACTTGGCGGATTAAAATGGCACCAGGCTCCCCCAGCCTGCCGCACCAGAGCCTGTTTAGCCTAGGACGTCCGGGGGGCCTTTCGAGCCAAGGTCTACTGGTGGCTTCTAGACTTCGGTCAGTAGTAGAAGAGGCCCCGTTTTTTATGCCCTGCATGCCCCCCCCACGCTTGGAGCTCACGCGCCAGCGGGACATGCTACGTCAACGAATGTTGCCACATCCGCCAAATCCCCCGGCCCAGCCCATAGCTCAACCGAGTGGTCTGGACCCCTCATCCAGAACTTCCAACACTGTGCCATCCTTTGCGGATGTTCTCAGGCAGCCCCCGCAGGTGCGCCCATGGCCACCTGTACCCAGCTCACTGGCGCCTTTCCCACCGGGGGTGCCCCAACCTGTGGCCCCACCACCCCCACCGATCCCCCAAGAGATCGCCACCGCAGCAGCAACTGCAGCCGTGGCCAGGAAAGCAGCAGCCAAAGCCGCAGCAGCTGCATGCAAGGCCAGAGCCTCTACTACTACCTCCAACATAGTCACAGATCCCATGGGAGCCCTGGCAGGGGTACAACAGACTGGGGGAACAGCCCCTCCCACTCCACAGCCCCTGGTGACCAACCCAACAGCGGCGAATGCCAGCCCCCAGGACTCCACACTCAGGATGCCCCAGCCTCAGACCATATCCCCGCCAAGTCAGCAGGAGCCCCCATGCATGTCACCTGCTACACCAGGTGCACCAGCTACAGTACGGCCTACAACCAGTGTGGAGACGGGCCAAAACGCAACTCCACCACTTACCCCCCGACCAGCTTCAAAGCCAAACAACCAGGGAGTGGTGAAAGAGGTCAGCTCACCAGCTGGACACCCCCGTTCCAGCAGGCCACGGACACAGCGTCTATCGAACAGTCATGCTCCCACTAGTACTCAACAAAAGAAAATACGGAAGCAGCGACTGACCCACCTGCCAGAGGAGGTACGAGCCCAGCGACACATGGCCCAAACAGAGAGAGCCCGACAAGCCCGGAAGGCCAACCTAGCTATGCGGCGGACGAAGAGGGAATCAACAGTTACGGGTGGCATATCCAAGGAGATAACCTGACCTCGGCGCACATCCACCCAGCGATCCCGACAAATCCAAAACCACCCCAACCCATCCCAGGACATGGATTGTGATGGGAAGGAGTTCAACCCCCCCAATCGGGAATCCCAAGCCGAATAATGATCAGAGGAATCACAAGAAATCAGCGACAGGGAGCTATCTCAGGGCACCCACTGCGCATAGCCACGCACAACATGCGAGGACTTCTGGCCTCTCATGGCAGTAGACTTCAGGCAGCTGCTCGACAATGGGCTGAGTTGCGGCTGGATGTAGTGTGTCTGCAGGAAACCCATCATACTACCATTCAACACCAGTGCCTTTTCGAACGGGACCTGCGCTATGCCACCACACAGATCCACACACAAAACTGGAAGGTAGCGGCCTACTCTTGGTCTAGCTCGACACATACAGCAGGAGTGCTCATCCTCATCAGACAGGGGCTAGCATCAGCTCTGGCACCAAAACCGGCCACACCCCAGCATCCATGTATGCGTGGCCGTTTTGCAGATTGTATCCTCCACTGGGGAGGACACCGCTTGCACATCTGCAATGTTTACCTCCCTCCTGGCACCAACTCAATGGCTATGGAAACCCGCCGACAACTCTTTGAGATTGCTCTGGCCGCCACCACAGCTACAGCCATGGAGAACAATAGGGACACCACTCTTATCTGGGCAGGAGATTTCAACTTTGTGGAAAACCCAGAGTGGGACTCATCCGCGGGAAGAGATGGGCGGCAGGCGGATAGGCCAATTACGGAGATGAGACATCGGGCAGGCCCAACGATGGTCGATACCCACCGACACCTCCACCCCAGGCGCCGGGACTTCACTCACCTGTACCATGCGCCTATCCCGGGAGGCTCACGCCTGGATCGCATCTATATCAATGGAGCCATGCTGCCATACATTTGCCACACAGCCATCTCCTTCCATACACCTTCAGACCACCGTCCCGCCATGCTTCATCTTCTACCACGCAGAAATGAGATCAAGGGCCCTGGCATCAAGCGTATACGCATGGCCTTCACTGAGCATCAAGATCTGGTTGCCAGCATGGCTGGATGGATCCGAGACCAATGCCAAGAGGCACCGTCAGCTGAAGAGAACCCCGGCAACTTAATTGCTTGGTGGCCAGGTTTTAAGCGCAGATTAACCAGCCTAGCTCATCAGCTCAACAAGGTTGCACAACAACGCAGGCAGCAGCCAAGCCAACATACCCAGGAGGCCCGCCTTGAGGTCCAACGGGCCCAACAAGCCCTGGACGCAACGCCACACTCACCACAGCTCCTGCAGCAGCTAGTAGACACCCAAGCCAGTCTTGCTAGGATGCATATTGCAGACAACCTCAGGGCAGCAAATAAAGCCCGGATCCACTGGTTGCATGCAGGAGAGCGTCCTGGCCCCGCCCTGACCAACTTCCTGCAAACCCCAAGCCAGGACCAACAAGCAGCCCCAGTGGCACTCCAGGCACGCTCAGGCCGTCTGGTCACTAACCCAGCTCAGTTACCTCAGGTTGTTGCGGACTTTTGGGCAGAGGTTTGCAGAGCCCCCGACTTCACCACGCCTGAAGACCGCCAGTCAGTGCTAACCCAGTTAGCAGCAGCCAACATCCGTCTTCCTGAGGAAGCTGATGAAGTGGTCGGGTCCCCCACCATTACGGTGGCTGAGCTAGGGTTCGCACTGAAGAAGAGCCAGCCAGGCAAAGCACCTGGTTGGGATGGCATCCCCACGGATCTGTACCGGAAGTTCTGGCCAGAGATTGGCAATACCATGGCAGCCCTCTTCACTGCTATCGGCAAAACAGAGCAGGTGCCAACAGGCTTCCGGGATGGTATCATTAAGGTGCTTTACAAAAAGGGAGACCCCAAACAGCCTGGCAACTACCGCCCTATTACACTGCTTTGCTCGGACTACCGCCTGCTGGCCAAAGTGTTGGCAAATCGCCTAGGGCCAGCCCTGGGGCGAATCATCAGCCCTGAACAGTCAGCCTTTTTGCCCAAGAGGCACATTGGGGCCAGCGTTCTCTTTCTGCGCCATCTGCCTCATCTTTTACGTAAATTGAACCGCCAAGGCATGCTGGCTTTCCTGGACTTTGCGAAAGCTTACGACACAGTGGACCGCAACTTCCTGCTGGGGGCTATGGAGGCAATGGGAGCAGGACCTCAGCTTTGCAGGTGGACCCGGCTGTTGCTCAGCAACACACGGGCACGAGCCATGATGAACGGTTTCAAGTCCAGGCTTGTCAAGATGGAGGCGGGGGTGCGACAGGGATGCCCCCTAGCACCCCTGCTGTATCTCATTGTTGGCCAGGCCCTGTTCTGCTGGCTAAAAAGCCAAGAGCTGGGCCTCCGCCTCTTGCCTTCAGATGAAGACAGGGTCACAGCCTGTCAGTTTGCTGATGATGCAGAAGTCACTCTGGAAGGAGAGGAATCCGTGCCAGCCTTCCTTGCAGCCATGGGTACCTTCGCCAGGGCGTCTGGTCAACACCTTAACCTGGATAAAGTGGAACTTCTGCCTATAGGGGCTACGAATGACCGACGGCAGGGGCACACTATCAACGGCCTTAAGGTGGTCACTACTGCAACAGCCCTTAACTTGCCTATGGACAACCAACTGCAGCCACCTCAACCGGACTGGCCTAAGATGCTTGCTCTGGCCTACAAGAGGATGCAACGTCTAGCCCATTATCCGCTCTCTGCCTTTGGCCGGGCTGCAGCAGTATCAGCTTATTGTCTGCAAACAGTCACTTGGCATATGGAGCATGGTGGACCACCTCCAGATACCACCCTGAGCAACATTGAGTGTCTAGCTGCTCGCCTTGTTGATCGGCAACAGGGCCCCGAAGATCAGGGCCAACGCTTCACTGGAGTGCCTAGCAGACTCTTAGTAGGACATCCCTCTATTGGTGGTTTCGGCCTACTGCCACTCAGGCAACACATCCGGGCAAGGCAAGCAGTGTGGGCAGTGCGCTTCATCCGAGGGACTCTGATGGCCAGGAGTGCGGGAGAGAGGGTAACACCCGTGGGATCTACGATGGCTACAATAGCTGAGGAAGAGGAGGAACAGCTGGCTACTTATGGTAATGATCATAGTATCCACCCGTGGATCCGGACCCTGGCCACCTACCTGGAGATCACTCATCCAGCTTTTAAGCCTTGGGCCCTTACCACTGCCCACGCAACTGGGCCTTGGCTGGGTGGAGAGACCTTGCCTGAGGATATCAGCCGGATTGTAGGGGCCTTGGCACATCTACCACCATTAGAAGATGTCAGCAACCCCCCTTTAGCCCCCGGAGACTGGTGCTGGGCAGCTGCCCTGTGGGGTAATCCATTGTTGCCCAACAATGTGGATGCTGGGAGAAGTACCAATGGGCACAACTTCCGCCCAGGCCTGGAAGCACGACACCCGCTGCTGGCTTCTTGCAGAAAACTACTTACAGTAGGCGACCTGGTAAGGGTGTATGACATGCTGGAGCACAGCCAAACACCCCTCCCTCGAACAACTAACTGGCTGGATTGGACCCTCCAGTATCTAGACCCCATAGCTAACCCCACCCAACTGCGAGACAAGGAGTCTACCCATAGGGCTCTTTCAGCCTTATGCAATGATATCAGCCCATCATGGCTAGCAGCAGCACGGGAGGTCATTCATCGCTTACAACCCCAACAACAGATCAGGATGGAGGACAGAATGCAGCAGCAGTTGCAAGCACCACCAGACTGTACCACAGTGATGGCCATGATAGTCAGGCGGTTGGGCTGGAGATTGCCAGGAGACTCGGGTATAGTGCCTTTCTACCATCTTACGGTCAGCCAAGCTACCCAGCTGCAAGGAGGTTCAACTACGGAGGAGCGTTTGGAGCTGCTGACAGCCTTTGTGAGGGAGGCTCTAGGGGTGTCAACCGATAGCCCAACTCCTCCCTACCTTGCCACCAACCTCCAGCACTTTCAGGCAACCCTAGCTCGGCTATGGACAGCAGTTCATTGGGAGAACAAAAACAAAGAGACGCTGTGGCGTTTGGTGGTTGATGGGATACCCTTGCCGGGCAACACACACCTTTCCAGGGTGCCCATCAAACCCTGTGAGTGTGGGAGCTATGGAGGAGATACTGATCAGCCTTACTCCCCACGCATGCATCACTTCTGGGAATGTCCAATAGCCAAGGCGGTGCGAGAGCAGATTGACAGGCATCTGCGACTGCTGTCACCAGCCACCATACAGGGGGCATAACCAGGCAACAGCTGTGGCTCGTCCAAGCGCCAACCGGGTGCGAACAGGCACCTTGGGACGTGATAGCCATGGCTGCTTTGTCTTCTATGGAATATGGCAGGTACTGTCTCCGGGCTGCAACCCGGGAACAAAGGCAACAGGGGGCTTCTACCCACGGACGGCAGCAACAACCACAGACCCGGACAGCAGAGCAGGGACCCCGTCAACGGGCTATTACTGACTTCTTCAACCGGTTAGGGGGCTTTACGCAAGAGGAGGATGAAGCTGCCAACACACATCCAAGCATCTACACGACACAGCCAACTTTGGACAATGCAGTAAAACAACAGCTTCTCCCCTGGACCAAGCACAGGCCCGTACAGTTGCTGACTTCTGGACTCGCTTGCACTCTTTTGCAGCGCTGGGTATCCCTAAATATGGCTGGGATCGGGTGGGACCGCACCATCCCATCCTAGCCATAGTTGGAGCTCAGTTGAGATGTGATTCTCCTATGGAAATCACCGACCGTGGAGCAGAGAGAGCAGAGCAGGGTCCTTAGGGTGGGGTTTTGAGGAGGTTTGAGGGAGAAGTAGGGGGAGAGAGGAGGAGAGTTGGAGAGAACGGGCAGGCAGCCTGGTGTTTGAGGAGGGGCAGGGAGAGAGTGGAGGGTCTCGTGGCTGGAGGAGCCTGTGTCCAGGCACTGGGTTCTGAGGGTTTTGGGGGAGGCAGTGAGAGAGGTCTTTCCCTCTTGTGCAGTGCAGGTGTTTGAGGGGCCAGCTGTGGGTGGGGCCGGGAGGCTTTCTAGGGGGGCGCCAATTTGGCTCGTCATCCCCCCTCTGTCTTTAGCTGGGTTCTTCCTCCTTGGCTGTGTTGAGTGTGCTCTCCTGTTGGCGTCTCTCCTCTGAGGGCTTCTGTGCGTCTTTTTTTCAGGCTCTTGCTAGTTCAGTTTTGTGTTGGAGGAGAGTAGTCCCTTTCTTTGTGCAGTTAGTCGCCCCCTGTTTTCTTTTGTTCCCTCCTCGTTTTCGTGGTGCTCCTCAGTGCTCTGTTAGTGGCCAGGCTAGAGCCTCTGAGTCTTTCTTTGCTCTAGCTGGTCTTAGTGAGAGGGGGAGCACGTGGCAGGACAGACAGACAAAGCCACGTGCCCCTCCCCTGCGCTGTGGCTCGGTCCGGTCAGGCCCCTTGGTGCTCGCCCTTGTAGGGCGAGTCGCCCACAGTGTAACACCCCAACATATATATTGGGGTGTTATACTGTGGGCGACTCGCCATACAACTATATATGTGTCAGCAGCCTCACCTCCCTCCATCCCTCCTGCCTCCATCCATTTATCATGCTTCTGTTGTCATCATCGTGATTCATCAGCTATCCTATCAATCTTCAGGTCCCCGCGTATGCACCTGTACGTACGTCTCATTGTTCCAGCAGCCTACGGGGGTAGTAGGACAGGACGGACGAAATTGTAGTCCGACTTGCCGGTAACTGCCGCATACTTGCTGATGAGAAGTTGCTTTATTATCGGATGTGCGCACACATGCACACACAGATATTGTATATATATGTTGTATATATATGTATGTTATATCTGAGTCTGAGTGAGAGGGGGAGCACGTGGCAGGACAGACAGACAAAGCCACGTGCACCTCCCCTGCACTGTGGCTCGGTCCGGTCAGGCAGGGCCCCTGGTGCTCGTCTTTGCAGGGCGCGTCGTCCACAGTCCACTGTAAACACCCCTTAAAGTATATCTTCTCCATACCATGCGTTGTTTCGATTTCCGTCAGCCCTCATACCCCGTCCGCATATATACAGACTGGTTGTGTAAACACGACCACCGCACCACCACTGCAACGCTGCTGGGCGGACAAGTCGTACGTCCAAGATTGGGCCTTTGAAGGAATCGACATTGATCCTGTTACCCTCTGCAGTTCGCCATTCGAACATGTTATTCCGCTTCCTCGACAACACAGCCGTGTGCCAGTTTCAAGTAGATCCCGCTTGCACGGTCGTTAAGAACCCCTTGGTATGCTACGGTGAGACCGTCAAAAACTCGAACAACTCAAGCAGCGGCGGAAGTAGCGATGGAAGCTACACCAGCAGTCCAGCGGTGTCATCCCAGCCCAGCAAGAATAACAGCAGCGACAAGTTACAGCCCAGCGGAAACAGTGGCACTACTAGTGAAGTCGATGAGGATGCCGCTGCGATTGTGTCGCCTGTTCAAGCTTCTGCCGATGGCAGAGGCAGCCATACAACAGCGGTGATAATTGGGGCAACAGTAGGCAAGTGATGTGCATATACGTAATCGATGTGCACATGAATAGTCAAAAAGTGAACCTGTATGTTGCTAGCCTGCGTTCGTGTGGCGGGTATAAAATTCATGCAAGTAATTTCCCGTTGTTATGTAGCCGTTGCATAAGTAAACGGAAGGTGGCAGGGTCAAAGGAGCGGCCTTGCTGCTCTACAGGCTAGACCTAAGTAGCTGGACGGCGGTGGTTCAGCTAGGTTGCTTATTACGTGAACATCTAGGTTACAGATCGACATACGGGGATAAACATTCATCAGAAGAATACCATCCAAGAAAGTGTGGTGACATGTTCCAGGCAATGGGGCTGCTGATAGATCGATTGCATGCTGGCCGTAGTTACTTGTGTCATGTGTTGAATCGTACAGGTGCGTCCATCTTGGTGTTGTATTAGAAACCAATTGATGGTGGCATCGAAAGATACCGGTTGTTGGGCCAGAGCCCGATTATATAGCATCACTGAGTCAGAGATCCAAGTCGTACTTGGGTGATGTCGTAGAATCTCGAATCAGACGTGACGGCCAGAGGTCACTCCAACAACCGGAAAATCAGTGAACCAGGAACCAGGCGTTCCACTATTTACCATTCAGTCGGTAAATAGCCCAATCCAGACAGGTTCTGGACTTCTGTCAAGTACGGACACTGGAAGGGTTGGTTAGTAAATGGCGGGCGGCGGTTAACTAATCCATAATCCTGGTTACGAATTGGTTACCGTCAGTTAGTAAGTTAGTTAGTTAAACAGGTATTAACAACGGTTAACAGAGTGCTAAATATCTCTTAAGCATGCATGGAAATGCTTAAGGATACAACAACTGTTCCCCCTCTAGATGCAGCGTCCCCGATGCATAAGACAGAAGCCACAGGCAGGTAGTATAGGGCAATGGATCAGAGAAAGCCCTGCTTAGCTTGTGCCCGTTGCTTAGCTTCGTCCAGCATGGGTTTCATGTCAGAGGTGAAGTTGCGTGCAGGTTCCCAGCTATTATGCTCAGAGGAATACCCAGACCACTTGACTAGGTACTCATGCATGATGCGCTTGCGTCTACCCTTGCCAACACGGCGTGCCCTGTGGTCTAATATGCGTTCCACAGCATACAGGGTTTGCTTGCCCGACAGCCACGTAGTGGGGCTGGCCTCCGTGACAGGGGGAGTGTTTTTTTTCAGTTTCAGGCAGGGTACCCCGGTATGGGCGTATGAGGGAGACATGGAACGTGGGGTGAATGCGCAGATCAGATGGCAGTTGCAGCTCTACGGCTACTGAGCCTACCATGCGCACTACAGGGTATGGCCCCACGAAGCGTGGTAACAGCTTACGGGAACCATCAGCCAGGGAGCGTAAGTTCTTAGTGCTCAACATGACCAATTGACCCTTGGTGAAGGTGACGTCCTTCTTGGACTTGTTGTAATAGTCCGTAGCCCGTTGCTGTGCAGCTTCCAGGCAAGCCTTAGCATCAGTTAGTCGGGACACAAAGGACTTGGCAAATGTCTTTGCAGCGGGTACATTAACATCCAGCTCCCGCCAGACAGGTAAGGCAGGGTTATACCCGTAGTTCAGGAAGAACGGACTGTTGCCAACTGAACGGTTGGTGGCATTGTTAATGGCAAACTCAGCAGCGGTAAGGTATGTATCCCATGCAGTGGGTGTACGGCCAGTAAAGTTACGCAGCATATCACCCAGGACACGGTTTACCCGCTCTGTCTGCCCATCGGACTGGGGGTGGTAGGCGGTGGACAGGTTCACCCGCATTCCTACCAGTGTTCCCAGGGCGCCCCAAAACTTACTTGCAAACTGAGTACCGCGATCAGACACCACGGACTTGGGGACCCCATGCAAACGTACCACGTTATCAAAGAACAGACGGGCCGTTTGCTCAGCTGTGCAGGATGATGTCGTGGGGGCCAGGTGGACCATCTTTGTGAAGCGGTCGACAAGGACCAACACGGCGTCGTATCCTCCCTCAGTTTTGGGCAGCGCAACTACAAAGTCCATGGAAACACTCTCCCAGGGGGCGTTAGGAATAGGTAAAGGTTGAAGGTGCCCGTGAGGTTTCCCAGATTGGGCCTTATTGCGCTGGCACAGGTCACAGGAGAGGACATAATTCTCAGCGTCCTTAGCCATGCGAGGCCACCAGAATTGGCGACGCAAAAGCTCCAGAAGTCGCGTGCAGCCAGGGTGCCCAGCCAGAGGACCATCATGCAAACGTGACAACAGCTCACGGCGCAGGGAGTCGTCATTAGGAATGACAATTTGGCGGTTGGAACCTTCCTGTCGGATCCATAACCCATGCTCGTTTACCAAGTGCCCCGTGTTACTAGGATCAGAGAACGACGGGTCAGATGCATAAGCAGTTTTAAGCGCTTGGCAAAGTCAGAGGGCACAACAGACTGTGGCACCTGAGACTTACTGCGTGTGGTTACCGCCAGGATGGCTGCATGCAACGAAGGGTGCCTGCTGAGAGCATCGGCGATGTTCAGTGAGCCGCTCAGGTACTCCCAGTCAAAGTTGAACCGGGCCAAGTACTCCATCCAGCGGGTCTGGCGACGGTTAAGGGATGGCACACCTTGCAGAAAGGTAAGGGGTTTGTGATCAGTCTTAAGGGCGAATGGACGACCCTCAAGATAACACCGCCATTCCTTCAAGGCATGTAAGACCGCCAACAACTCCTGCTCCCCTGTAGTATAACGGGTTTCTGCTCCCGAGAACTTCTTACTCGTGAATGCAATGGGGCGTCCCTGTTGCAGCAGTACAGCCCCCGTGCCGTGTAGGGATGCATCAGTTATGACCTCAACACGAAACGGCAACGAGTAATCAGGGAAGTGCAGGATGATGTCATCAGAGACAGCATGCTTCAGAGCATTGAATGCTTCTTGGCATGCAGGGGTCCAGGCCTCAGGTGAAGAGAATGCTCCCTTACGTGTCAGATTTGTCAGAGGTGCGGCTATGACTGAGTAGCGCTCTATGAACTTACGGAAGTAGTTGGTCAGGCCCAAAAACTTACGAAGTTCCTGCAGGTTGGAGGGCACAGGCCAATCCCGTACAACCGAAGTCTTCCGGGGGTCCATCCGAACGCCATCCTGAGACACTATATGCCCCAGGTACTCCACCTGTGGTTGTGCCCAGTGGCACTTAGTGCGCTTAGCATACAGCTGCTCACGCCGCAGTATCTCAAAGACCTGGCGAAGGTGCTGCAGATGCTCCTCGCGGGTCTTTGAAAACACCAGGATGTCATCCAGATAACAGATGATGAACTTGTCGATGTATGGCCTGAAGATACGGTCCATGACAGCTTGGAACGTTGCCGGAGCATTAGTTAGTCCGAAGCTCAGGACGGTATACTCATAATGGCCAAACGGCGTACGGAAAGCCGTTTTAGGGATATCAGACTCAGATATCCGGATCTGATTATACCCCTGCTGGAGATCAATGGAGCTAAAGTATGCAGAACCCTTCAGCTTATCCAGCAAATCATCGACACGTGGAAGGGGGTAACGGTTCTTGACCGTAGCGGCATTCAGCCCCCTATAGTCAATGCACATTCTCAGGGTCCCATCCTTCTTACCCACGAACAGAATAGGGGCGGAGTATGGGGATGTGCTCGGCCGTATCATACCTTTCTTCATCAGATCAGTGACCTGTCGCTTAACCTCATCCAGCTCCAAGGGCTTAGCCGGTACATGGGCCGGGAGATGGGGTGCGAGCCAGGTGCAAGAGGTATGGTGTGATCCACAGGCCGCATTGGAGGTTTGCCAGGGACCTCCTGGAATATATCTGCATATTCCTGTAACAGGGCCTCAAGCTCAGGGTCAGTAGTATCAGATGGGACGGAAGTTGCATTCAGGTGCAACTTGGGCCGTACTAATAAGGCATGGGCCCCCTTGCGGATCATGCGTACCGCAGCTTTTCGGCCAATAGCTTCAGGTTCAGCATGTTGGCAGATAGCAGTGGCAGCATAATTAAAGCAAGGCTCAGGTTTCATCTGCTCTGATGGCTGTCCGGCAGTAGTAAAGGGAACCTTGTAAACCAGAGTCCCCTTACGCAGGCGCAAGGTCTTAGACTCATAGTCCAGGGCAGCCCCATACTGCGCTAGGGTGGATGACCCCAGGATATACGTGGCAGCATCTGTGAGCTCAGGCAATACGTATGGACGGACATTTAACCTCAAAGGACCTGCAGAAAGACGGAGATTGACCTGCCCCAATATACTTTGCTTACCCCCATCGGCGAGAGTAACTTGTGACCAGGAGCATGGGCTTGGCTTGAGTCCGAGCTGCGAGACCACTGATACTGATATGAAGTCATCACTGGCTCCAGAATCAGCGAGGGCGGTGAATGTGCGACCAGCCGTACTTACGGGGATCAAAGGTACACCAGCGCCTATCAGGGCAGCAGCTTCAGGACATAGGAGGGCTGAAATACAGGGTTCAGCCTCAGGTATCCCCTCCTTAGCCATTCCAGGGGCAGCAAACCAGACGTCAACAGAGTATGGGCTCCCAGGAATCTGGACGGCCTCACCTGCCATATCTATACTATGGAAGAGAGCCGTACCTGGGGAAAACCTTAGCACCCGTTGCATCCCAGCCAAGAAGGAAGGGCTACGTCGGGACACATACTCAGGCAATAGGAGACAACCTGAAGTCTCAGGGCGTTGACGTTTGCATGCCCGAAAGTGAGCCAACTGCTTCTGAAGCTCACACAGTGAAGAGGGGGTGAACAAGACAGTATGCCCGCCCAAATTAACAGCAGAGAGGGGACGACCTTGAGGCTCAAACAGGTTACACAGGGCATCAAAGCCAGCACGGACCGTTCGAGCGTCAAAAGAAAAACGTCGCCCTATTGCTTGCTCAATCTGACTCAGGACGGCAGGTAGTAGTGCCCGTACTGCACGGCACTTAGTAACTGTCTTGCACACGACAGAGATCCCAGGTGGTGACCCCTCTATCCCAGCCTGGGCAAGGTCCTAGTGCCCCTTGCCCTTCGGGTCCTCTGCCAACATAATGGGGCAAGTATCTACCCGATGCTGGTCGGACCCACAGCGGAGACAGATCCCCTTCTGCTTGCGGTGCAAGAACTCCCGACGAGTGCACTTAAAGGTGCCGAGGAACTCCATGGGGTCCTTTCCCTTATGGCCCTTCTGCACTTGGCCTTCCTTGGGGGCCAAGTTCTTCCCCTTCTGCCCTCCACGCTTAGACTTACCGGCGCCCTTGCCCTCACGCGGCTGCCCTTCCTGCCCGTTGGTATCTGTTCGAGCGGATGCAGTCCGCGGCCTCTTGGGTGGGGGCGCCGGGGTCTCATCCAAGGGATCCTCATCAGCTCCCATATCCTGAATGGACAAAGCGTTAAGTTTGGGGCGGGCCTGCTTTTCAGCAATCCTACGAGCAGTAAACCTGGTTTCAGCTCCCAGGGCGAACCGAACCAAGTCCTTGTAGGACTCAAAGGTGCTACCCGTCAGATCCGTGGCACATTCCCCACTAAGGTCAGCAGAAAGACCTTGCTGGAACCAAAACACACGCTCACTATCAGACAGTCCTGCAATGGGGGTGACAAGGGCCTCAAAGCGGCTCTGATAGGAGGAGACAGATTCCCCAGGGCGCATGCGGTATTTGCCAGCAGACAGTTTGTGGCGTGCCTCTGTAGCACGTGACTGGATCTGGGGTGCAAAACGGGCAAGCAGCGCTTCCAGCAGTTCCTCAGATGTATAGGTATCCCTTGCATTAGTCCACTGATCATGCCATGTCTTCGCCGCACCCTCAAGGGCATTGGCCAGGAAAAGACAGCGCATAGAGTCCTGGTGACCCCCACGGACTAAGGTGAAGTACTTCCTAACATCACGGACAAAGGACCTGGTGCGCGGTGCAGTCACTCGCCCTAAATCAGATAGCTTAACATCTGCAGCAATATTAAGCTTAGGCACCGGAATCCTCATTTTCATCACCTCATCCTCATGTCCAGTATGAGGGGGCGCAGATGGCCCAGCAGAGGTGCCCGCAGCAGCAGCATCAGTGGTAGCAGCAGCAGCGGCCATCCCAGCAGCTTCAGTGGCATTAGGCACCAGGTAATTTTGCACTACAGGGCCACGAGCATAAAACGGGGATGGGACATAAGCTGGGGACGTTGGTGCCTCAGGGGTTGCTATGCCGCCTGATGCCAAAGGTGGTGGGGCTCTAGCCTGCAGAGTTGGACAGCCTGCCACAGGAGCACTTGATGGCTGTGTCAACCAGGAGAGACGTTCCCACCTATTAGCCTGGCTAACATTTGTAGCAACCCGGCCAACATACTGAAATGCGTTGGCGACAGCAGCAGATACAGCATTTGCAAAGTTCGCGGCTTGCATAATCTATGCCTGAAAGCCTAACAGAGCAAACAGCAAACGTCTGCTAAAGTTGAAGGCAAAGGCTAGGGCCAGGGCCTACCCAAAACTTCGATGCCTTCAACGAAACTCAAATATTCAGCAGTCCGCGAGCGGAGCTTGCTGAGAAGAGTTCGGAGCGACGGTGCAGAAATGTCGCTCTGGCTGGCCGAACCTGCGAACGCACTTGCAGCAAGCGAAACAGGCGCAATACCTTTCAAGAAAATAAGAGGTATAATTACTGCAAAAACGCGAGGTAAATCTGCGAGAGCAGTTCTTATTCCAGTCAGGCACGATTGTACTGTCGAAGCTGCGACCTCACAGAATTGCAAAGCGAACTGCCAAACAGGTTCTAAATATAAACCTATACTGCAGGCAATTAATTCGGGACAGTAAAAACAAGACGTCGGCAAAGCGAGTTCCGGTCGTCGCACCAACTAATAAGTGCGACCTAGCAAAAGCAAAGCCGAAATCACAGAAAGCAGATTCTAATTATCGCCTATTGATTGCCAAATTTACAGACCAGTATTGGCAGCGGCAGCAAGGATAGCGGCTCCCAATTCGTCGTCCATTTCCATAGCGAGTTCGGGAGGGGGGAGGTCTTGGTCGACGTCCATTGCTTGAGAGCTTTACTGGGCTAAATCCGACGGATAATTGTAGGTGATCAGGGAGACTGGAGCGGAAGACTTGAACGGAAGGCTTTCGAGACGTCCCAGGGAGGAACAGTCTCGATACCAGCTTGTTGTATTAGAAACCAATTGATGGTGGCATCGAAAGATACCGGTTGTTGGGCCAGAGCCCGATTATATAGCATCACTGAGTCAGAGATCCAAGTCGTACTTGGGTGATGTCGTAGAATCTCGAATCAGACGTGACGGCCAGAGGTCACTCCAACAACCGGAAAATCAGTGAACCAGGAACCAGGCGTTCCACTATTTACCATTCAGTCGGTAAATAGCCCAATCCAGACAGGTTCTGGACTTCTGTCAAGTACGGACACTTGGAAGGGTTGGTTAGTAAATGGCGGGCGGCGGTTAACTAATCCATAATCCTGGTTACGAATTGGTTACCGTCAGTTAGTAAGTTAGTTAGTTAAACAGGTATTAACAACGGTTAACAGAGTGCTAAATATCTCTTAAGCATGCATGGAAATGCTTAAGGATACAACACTTGGTCATCACAGCCGCAGTTGCTGTTGGTTTTGTTTGGAGGCGGCGTCACCAACTTCGTCAAGATCAGCCGAGGCCCCCGACTGCCGCTGAATGTGCGAGCGTAGGCTGTGGTCGCGGGCTTACTTTAGCTGGGATACCCACCTCCGTGGCTGCCGATGGCGAAACTGACGGGTGCGCAGAAAGACTTGTGTATAAAGGTATCCGTGGACCAGCAGCAAGAAACCTGAAGACATCCTGCAATGCTGATACCTGGCTCCAATATTTGTTATACATGACGAGCTATGTGTACATACATACTCTTCAAATATATACCCTGTATTAGTCGTACCTAGTACGGCACACAAAAATACAATAAAAGGCGCACAAATAAAGCACCATCTCAGCATCTCGAGAGGCCTTTCAGGTACTCCACTACTAAATACCCAGTTTTGGTCCTTTCTCGGACCAAATAAGCGCGGGGTTTTGCCAAAGAATTGCGTGGTGACTGTAGATGGTGACCGAATGACCATACACAGTGTGATGTTGAGCTGGACCCGGCCGGTCATGACTGGCTTCCGCATGATATCAGACGGAAAATGATAGGAATGTGGAGCGGACAAAAAACATTGTGCAAGAAAGGATATTGAAAGAGGAAAATAGAGGACAACCGACCAAAAGGGTTTATGTGAATACAACGAGGCAATTATAACGCCGCTAAATTGAATCATAAATAAACAAAGAAGCCTAAGGATGCCTTCAAGGCCTTTATAGCGGTAGTTGCCGTATAGTGTACGGCACACAAGCTGCCGGAATGGCAATAGGCTCCAGGCGAGTACGGAGGGGACTCTGGGAATCGAAGCGCCATTTTGAAGGAACTGGCAACAGCCTGCCTTTAGAAGAGTGAGGGATTCTGGGACCCCGGTGATCCTGGGTATATGTCTCGAGGGACAGCGGGACGACGACATACAGAGATGAGAATGAAGGTAGTCCGTAGATTCTTGGGGGATTTGCAGGAGCGGCAGCAGTATCTGGGTAAGTGGAACTCTGGGGAAGTGGCCTGTTGAAGGGGAGACGTATCCGGGCGGGGTAGTCAGTGTAGGACTGCTGGTGGAACAAGTAGCCGGGGTGGCAGATAGAAAGGCCCAGACGATGAGGGATGGTGTAGTAGCTGAGTGCCGAAAAAGCCTCTCGAAATGTTGACAGGGTGCTGCTTGCACCTTATATTGTAATAGTGTGTGCCGTATGTCCACGACTACTACAGAAGGGACTTTAATTATTCTGAGGGAACCACGCACCGCTGTATGTGGTGTGAGGATGGGACCCTGCCGGGAGAAACGGACAGACTGAAAGCAGTCTCATCCGGGGAAGGAGGATGGGCGTTGACGAAGTACATGATTAGAAGGGACTAAAAGCGCACATCAGTAGAACACCTACTTCTAGCGCGTACCTATATATCCTCCATTCGCCAAATAAAACCGAGACTTGTGCGGTAGGCCCTTTCTTATACAAGGATGGATGTGTACATAATCATGAATGGTTATATGTTCGTTTCCTACTTTATAATATATTGTAGGTTGCACACCGTTGTGTGTGCAATGCAGTGTGTGGATATACTCACGTGTATGTCGGTACTCACATATATGTGACATCGTCCCGACTGTTTTACCCAGTGCTAGTGGACCCCAGCAGGAGGAGCCATTACCACTCATCAGGAAGCATGTGCTACAAGGTGTGTCCATTTATAGTCAACGTGGATAACAGACATAGAGGAAAAGGAATCCATACAATAGGTGCTCGTCTTTGTAGGGCGAGCCGCCCACAGTGTAACACCCCAAATAGGATGTACCATAATATAACTATTAACATAATGTATTAATTTACAGTGTATCATATATGGATATATGGCATGTCGTCAATTCATAACGCAACGTATTCGTACCATGTTTGCACGATATGCACGATATGATGTATGAGGTGAACTGCAATGAAGGGGTGTTACACTGTGGGCGACTCACCCTGCAAAGATGAGCACCGTTGGTCCTGACCGACCGGACCGAGCCACAGTATGTATTGATGCTGATGATGTGAGTAATACTGCTGATAATGAACTGCCGTTCTATAATGGTGCAAGGAAATGTTGGCAAATGTAACACTACTTAATGATGATGCATGCCATCTGGGAGAGAAAATGCCATAGTTCTTTTCATGCTGTGTATATGTATTTGTATGCCACATTTTCATGCGTCCATCATGCATGTCACCATCTTAATGTCTGCACGCACATATCCAGGCGAATGGGAACATACAGTCGATTGCCGCCCCTGCTGCTGTCCCCATTACTACTGCTGCAGCAGCATCCACGATAACAGCCACAGCAGCCTGTGAAGTGCCAAAGGCCACTGTAGGGGATATATCATCTGGCATTGCACCACCAGTAACACACAAGACACCTCCAGCGCCCAACATCCCACTCAGCGTGACACTGGTGCAGCTACGTCCGCAACAGCCCGTAATGGTGACAACTAGCAGTGGCTGTGACAGTAGCAGCAGTGTCAGCATGGTGCCTCCAGCAGCAGCAGCACCACCACCACCACCATCACTTGGGGAATTACTAACTGGTGAGCGAGATGGCGAATTTATTGCTGCTGGCTGCAGCGGCCACACATTGTTTATTACCACCTGAGTTTTATTGACATGAGTTTTGCCGGGAATAATGCCTATTAGTATTAATGCAGAAATGCTCGACAGGTATAAATCAAGGTGTGCATGTACAAGGATAAATACCAAGCCACCGCGTGCTTCGTTATTACACCAATACATGCCTGCGGTCTGTATCTATAGCATATAAGAGAAAGTAGAAGCACAGTTATCAAAGCCGCAGGATCGGTTAGAAATAATTGCCTTTTATCTTCTTTTATTTGTTTCTGTTAGAAAGAAAAGCGCCCGGCTCTCGGCCATATTGCTTCTTCCTCATCCCCCTGGTATATCACCGTGTGTCGCTCATTCTCAACAGTTTCATAATATGCGTGAGGTGGCGGCAAACGGAAGAGTTGAGATAGGCCAACTCAAGTGAAGAAGCAAACATCTTTTGATATGAAGCTCAATCAGCCATGAAAAGCCAAACCATGCTGCATTATTGTCCTTCGTGTGCGTGCGTGTCCCTGCCAATCATGAAATGGGCTAATTAAGTCTGACAAGCAGGGCCCTGGGCCAGGAACAAAAATCCAGTCAGTTTTGGGGAGGTGCAAATCGTCAATAATTTCAAATACTACTGTTTGTGTTAATTCGGCAGTAGTACTAGATAGATTTTATCTGACCAAGTATCTATCTATCTAGGTGATCATAATATTATCATTATTACGCTTTGAGTCAAGCAAGCGCCGCATGCAATAATTATCTATGAACAAATAATCTGTATATATGTTACTATTCATCGTTTGCGTAATTTTAATCAACATTTCTTGGTTGTTCCTTGAGTATTTTATTATTATTATTAGGGTTTTAGGGTTTATTATTATGTTTAGGGTTTAGGTTTTTATTGATATTGTTTATTATTATTATTATAAACATGTTATAGAGACAGGTGAGCCATGTTTGCAGTGCCACTGGCATGCAGTGCCGCTGGTGCGCAGTGTCACTGTGTGCAGTGCCGCTGGCATGCAGTGCGCTGGCATGCAGTGCTGCTGGCATGTGGTGCCACTGCTGTGCAGTGCCGCTGCTGCATGGTGCCTCTACCGTGCTGTGCCACTGGCATACAGTGCCACTGCCGTGCTGCTGGCTTGCAGTGCTGGATTATCAGGATACACCCTTTTTAACTATTTGGATAACATGCTATCCTGATAGGAAGACAATCATACACGTGATTCATAAAATATATCATTTGCTAGCTAGCTGATGAACAAGATGCTTGAGGTGACCAAAAATATTAACTACAAACAGACCACCACAAATACCTAAGAGAAAAACCAGGGGAATACCTTAGGGGAAATATCTAGACAGAAAATAGTAATAAGGTTTAATATTCAATGTTGCAAGTCAAGCGGGGGCAATTGTAATAATAAGAAACATATTACAATTGCCCCCGCTTGACTTGCAACATTGAATATTAAACCTTAAGATGCAACAAATAATATACTTTCATGCCTTAACTTGTCTAAACGAGAATCTACTTTGGACCCCAGGACACCAAGACGGTGGAAGTGCGGGGAACTGGGGCGGCAGGCCCCAGTCCCCGCACAACAACCGAACACTTCTGGGTGTTAACAGCATTGAAAGCGGTAGTCAAATGCATATATAAAAGCATGATTACTTGTAGTGAATTTCCAATCATTTATTTGATCCAAACAAAACAAGCACGTCTGATGGACTTCAAGTTGTGATGCACGTAAACGTTTGTAGTTCTCATTTATACCATAATCTATGCATGGTTGTAACATTGAGTAACAAGATTGAAGGGGTTTTGAACAAGTAGCGATCACGTTTGGTAAGATCAATTCAAGCAATTAATTCCACTTATCTATAATAATTATAACATTCATCAGGCAGGGCCTGGCAGGGCTGCAATATGTGATCTGTAATATAAAGAAGTTGCCATGATCGATGTGTTTGGTACATACTGTGCGTAGCCACCTACCAGCATCCAGTCGGCAGTCCGCGTACATATGTGTGTATTTTTCCTTCGCATAGATAGAGCGTGCATGACCGTCAATTAGACGACCGGAAATAATCCATGGTATATCGTCAACATAAAATATATATTCCGACTATATAGTTGACGATCGAGTATATTTAGTGTGCATTGACTATATATCTATCAATTACAGTTAGATAATCTTCAATCAACAACACATTTACATTTACATCTATCTATCTGCTGCAAGATTCTTACAAAGGTTTTTGTACATTGGACTATATGCCGTACATGCAACACAGTAGATGGATGTATTGTATTCCTATGCATATGCATTTATTCCTCCAGGCCACTTCTAACTACGTTCATGCATACATACGTATTACAGAGCCAGCAGCTCGGGAAGGCCGTCAGGTGATCCTTAGAGTCGCCGGGGGTGCCAGGGCAGCAGCTGCAGCTGGTCTGGAAGTCATCGATGAACTTTTACCTTTAAAAGGACTTAATGGTGGCGAGGGTGGAAATATAAATGCTGTAGCAGCCTCAGGCGGCGATGGTGGTGAAAGGGCCGCCATGCAGCAAGCTGCCGCCGATGGTCCTGGTGGCTACTGTGTGTCTCATCTTTTTACGCCGCAGCCAAGGGTGAACATAGCCCTTGACGCCTCAATCGTAGCGCCTGACGGATGCAGCAGCTCCGACTTGCTGACTTCAGAGAGTGAGACCGGCAGCAGCAGTAGTGGTGAAGGCGGCGGCATGGTGGGGCTGCTGCCGGTGGTCCTCGGCAAGGGCTCATTCGGCCGGGTGGTGGAGGGCATGTACAAGGGACGGCGAGTGGCGGTCAAGCTGATGGCAAGTGAAGAGCCGTGGGCAGCAGACGGTTCAGCCAAATCGTTCGCCCAAACATTTGCACAAGAGGTGGAGGTACGAGCGTGCATCTTGTAATAAACTTGTTATCTTAAAATCTTGACTGTCTTTAATTCGCAAGGCCTTTGCTTAACTCATCATGATATAACAAATTGTGACGACTTGACCGCGTGGGACTGAGTTCCCCTTCCCGCAGCTTGGGATGGAGCGGGTGCCTAAGAAATGCTCCCAAAGATCAGGCCTTGAGAATTCCAATCCAACCTAAGTAATCGATATCCTGTCAGACTGGGTGAGGGGGCCTTCCATGTGAAGGGGGTAATGATGGTAGTATCTATCATGATAAATGGACAAGATGCCTCAACTGTCCTTGACTCGCTGTTGTATCCTGGGCTGTATCTATCTACGGGTAGTATCCGGGATGACTGAGTCTGGTCATCTTCCGATCGGGCCTTAGTTGGCGGATATAACAGAGATACAACACACGCGAGCCCTTTGCTTCGGGAATGATACAACACATGGGCGGGGCATGCATAGGAGGGGGAGAGTTGATGCACGTGGGATGGGTGATGCATGGTTTACGGTTATCTATTTATTTGGTGCATGAACACACGTAATTACAAAATACCTGCCGACACCTACATGTACATAAACAGACAAACATAAACAGACAAAGCCACGTGCTCCTCCCCTGCATGCGCTGTGGCTCGGTCCGGGCAGGACCCCCGATGCTCGTCTTTGCAGTGTGAGTCGCCTATCGTGTAACACCCCTTAAATACACCCGTACATGGCCATCCATAGATCTACATATATAAGCATACAAATGAACGTACAAATATGATTTATTACACCTACAATTCTAATTTGCGGCACCTAAACTTGTGTGCAATTATCATACTCACATGCATTTGCAGGTGCTCAGCCGCTGCGCTCATCCCAACGTGGTTCGGCTACTTGCGGCACGTGTGACCCCGCCCCGCCTCTGTCTGGTGATGGAGCTCATGGACACATCCCTGGAGCGGCTCATCCACCACAACACGGATGAGTCCGAGATGCCCCTCCCAAAGGTACGATCAGATAGCTAGCAAGTAGGCCATCCATCCCCCAAATAGGAAGAAGGGTAGTAAGAAGGATATCGATCCCCGCTCGTCTGCCTGTCATCAGGTTGCCCACTTGCCTACCCCGTGCAACACCACACACACACACACACATGGCCCCGCCCCACTGCTACACATACCCTAATATTGAAATATCAGGTGCTCCACATTGGCATCTGCATCGCCAATGCCCTGGCCTACTTGCATCCCACCATCGTCCACAGAGACCTCAAGGTATGCGCGGCAATGAGAAGAAATGGATTATACACATATGCCCTCCTTCCACATTAGGACCAAAGGGCATTCTTGCAGGAATAAAATACATCATGTTTTTATCCCGCTTGGTCAATATCTAGGGATATTTGGAAGTGGGTGCCGGTTCCAAAGTGCGCCCATTACCGTCCAACATGACCGTGTATCTGTTTCTCCCGTGCCTTTCATCGCAGCCCGCCAATGTGCTGGTCAACAGCCCACAAAGTGACACGCCCATCGTCAAACTGTCGGTAAATACCGAGCGAGTAGTGAATACCTGCCTAAATATTTATGCATCAATGTACGCAAATGCAAGAATGTAAAAATACAGGATGCCATGCCTATAGCGTGTGCAATAAAACAATATTGTTTCGTATGACAATACGTACTGGCATTGGGGATCGGAGCGGCTTCAGGTTGGGTGCTGTATATACGTATGTGAGAGCACCCTATGTATGTGAGGGGCCCCCGTATCGAATAAGGGATGCTGAGTTGGCAGAAAGATCTTATCTGAGCAGGCACCTGCTACCTGGCTTAGGACTGCTATAACACAGGTTGCAATGGTGCTTGATGCTGTGGTGCGAATTCCCCCCTTACACCTGTACGGTCTGATAAAAGTTGTTTACATGTGCATGTTACATTTCCGCTATCTATCTTCTTGCTCGCAACTAGCATCTTGATTAGCATCTTCACACCCGTTAGGATAGTTATTGTGATTGGCCACGGTGGTTACTTACGGCAGTTCATGGACGTACTTCGGCCCCTTGCATGCATGGTGGTGAGTCCCATTTTTTAGAATAATCTGCCATGCTTATTTATCGGCAGATGCCGGGAAGCTTTTAAAAGATAGTTAAAGCTATATTCACGAAGGCAAGCTTTGCAACATGAGCTGAATGTCAAAGACTTGATCGGAGATAAACCATCTACCTACTAAAAGGTTAAAGTTACAAGCACAGCATGCAGGGTGTATGTTGAGGATGAGCGTTACACGCATATACTTTATGAAAAATAAATTATGGCGAGGATCGATCGCTAAGGTATTGAAACCGATGGGGTAGTGCTGGGCGCGGATCCCTGGCTGGGGTCGGGGGTCGATTCGGGAAAATTGGTATAGATTTCCCACTGGCTATTGCCCAGGGTGGGGAATCCCAAGGTCGGTCCTCCGAACGCCGACGAGGTAGAGTCCTCGTGATTACAGTAGTGCGAATGAGCGACGAACACACGTATATACATATGTGACAGAAAAGAGAAAGAAGTAACAGCGATGTGGCAAGGGCGGCCGGGTGCTTTTCTTTCTAACTCAGGGTCGCCCGACTGTCGTCTTTGCTAGCGAATATGACATATGGCTTTGTTCTGACACTATGTTTACGTATCAGCCCTATCAGCCTTGGCTAGCGACTTGGACCTCGCTGATAGCACATCTGCGGGCGCTAAGCAGCCTGCAGGCCCCTAATTGTCATGCAGCCGGTGCTGAAAGGGCCTTGCTAACTATTAATGCTGCCACGTTCTGTGCTAGGGGGGGTTTCGCATATAGCTGGCGGTTTGATTACCTTAGCTTCTTGCTCTGTGCAGGGCATGCATGCCCCTAGGTAGATCTGTACGGCAAGTGACCAGGTAAATCTACATTTCACATACATTTATACACTCATAGTTGATTTCTTGGCTTGCCTGGATCCATTAACCAGGAGCATCGACCTCTCCGATGAACCGACCCTCTCACTCACCGCACGCGCACTCGTTATGCAAAATCCTCACGACATTGCCCATTCGGCGTAAGTTTTCACTTTTCTCAATCCTTCCGGCTTTGTCCGGGTCCCGGGGCAAGCTTCTATCAATTAATCCCAGCAGTGGACTATCTATCTATCTATCTATCTATCTATCTATCTATCTATCTATCTATCTATCTATCTATCTATCTATCTATCTATCTATCTATCTATCTATCTATCTATCTATCTATCTATCTATCTATCTATCTATCTATTTAACGATCTAACGATCAATTTATGATAACCACATATACATTATTATGTGAGAAGCCTTCTGCCTCTCTGCATCTATGCATTATGTGCCGTCGTGTATGCCTGATTAGGACTTCGGCTTATCACGGCTGCGGATAACGGTGGGGTCTACAGAGCACCCGGATGCCGGCACGGTAAGCAGTAGCGGTACTTCGTTGCTGCTTGCACTGGCACGGGGTTCCGTTCATCCTTCATATTGCTGCCTATTACATATTACATATAAATGCGTGCCGATATTTAACCGCTGCACGTAAAATCCGGCCGTACACGCTTGTAGTCAAACCTAGGTAATTAGCGTACCATGAGCAGCGAGCAGTGTTAGAAAGGAAAGCTTGTTAGAGAATAACGCAGCTTCGGCAGATACCGATCGAGCGAGTAAGCGAGGCAGATAAAGGACCCCAACTGCCGGGCCCCGGCCGTATTACTCCCTTTTTCATTTCCCTGGTGTATCAACGTGTGTCATTCATTCTCAACAAGCTGCAGGCCATCTACCCTGCCATGTATGCTACATGCACTTGGCTTCTTTGTTTTGATAATTAATACTCTTTAATAACATGTATTATTCTGATAAGTAATATTTGTCGCATGCCGCCGAACTTATATATTATACCGCCACGCACGCAATGCATGCACCAGCTGCCCACCATTGCTTGTTGGACTCATCACTCATTTTTATTGGTACCCGTATGAATGGGGATACGCCCATCACCGGGGTCACTTGGCCTTGCTGCTACATACCACCGCCGCTACTGCTACTGCTGCTGGTGCTGGTGCTGGTGCTGCCACCGTCCCTACTGCAGCCTGCCTATATGGCCCCGGTAAGTATGCATGCATAGGGTCGATCATCAGGAGCGAACATTCTTATATATTATGTGGTATGTCATTAAAAATGTTTATAATAAATACCATTCGATATCCGTAGATATAGCCCAGGATACTACACGTACATTCCATCTACATCACGATGACCATTAGGTGGTAGAGATCTACCATCTTCATCGATATGAAAGCCTTGCGTCACTGTCCACAGCGCAGGTAAATACATAGGTCCATGCAGGGGGCCGCAGATATACTATGCTTCAATAATGCATGCAGACTTGCACGTCTTATTGCTTACATTTGTATATCGCTTTGCATGTCACATTTATCCTCACCAATCCACCCCTCGGCTTACCCACTCGCACAAATCTCAACAATACATACAGGAGTGCTTTGATGTGTCGAACCGGCGCATCACCCACCAGGCTGTAAGTTGATTTCTGGGTTATGATGCCATTCGTGCATGCCGAACGCATCTTATGCATGCGCTGTACGAATCTGACGTGTCAAAATAGAAACAAAGTGCATAGGAAATCAGTTCTTTTCTCGCAATAGCAGGTAGATAGGTAGGTAGAAAGATAGGTAAGTTGATAAATACAAGGTATATAGTTAAACAGATCGATGGATATTAGATTATTAAATCGATTGGTAGATCAATAGATTGATCAATCTATCGATATGTCGATGTACGTTTGGAGTTATTCATGTTTTTGCATGTTATTATATTTCATTGCATGATGATTGCACCCCGTATACATGTAACTATGTCATGTATTGATTGGCCCTCTTACCTTCGTTTACTGAGCAGGACATCTACTCTCTCGGTGTTCTTCTTTGGGAGATGCTTGCGATGATTCAGCCATGGAACGGAATGAGCCCAGTGGCAGTGGCCTATATGGTGCGTGTATGTCTCTTGTATACTAAACATATGCTATTTTTGTTCAGTGCCACCTCGTTGATGTATCTCACATATAGTTCTTTCCTACATGTATGCCACATGTATCCCACCGCAGCCACGCACCTGCCATGACGCCGTTCATCATCATTAACACACACATATATACATACGTTTTTTTCACGGACGCAGGTCACCTACAAGGGTGTGAGGCCGCCGCTTGATTGCCTGTCTGGCAGCCGCTGCCCGCGTAAGCTGGCTCGACTGCTAATGGCGTGCTGGGATGCAGATCCAGCTCGAAGACCAGCAGCTGCGGAGGTGGCGAAGGAGCTGACACTGGTTTTGCAGGCAGGTGCTTGAGTGTGTACCCTGCATGTATGTATGGCAGGTCCCAATACCCTAAACTGTGCATATATGTTGTAGGAGACTATATTCTCTCAGGAAATTCTGCCTTGAAAGCTTGGTGGGCAAGCATGATGCCTAACCAAAAGCAGATTGCGCCACATCTTGATGATAGGTGAGCCAAACAAACGTCACCCTGGTGGTGTGCTTTGGCAAGATACTGAAGTATTGTAATACGAAGTATTCAGAGTTCAAGACTCTGCTGCCACCGGGCATAATTAGATGTAGCAAGCCTGCAAGCCAACCTACTTGCGTGCTCTTGCAAAACCAGATAAAAAACGCATCTGAATCCTACGTCTGGCATCCTTAGG
Source organism: Volvox reticuliferus (assembly GCA_019650235.1). Taxonomy (NCBI): domain Eukaryota; kingdom Viridiplantae; phylum Chlorophyta; class Chlorophyceae; order Chlamydomonadales; family Volvocaceae; genus Volvox; species Volvox reticuliferus. The sequence goes on along the minus strand of BNCP01000012.1, from coordinate 1,550,612 downwards.
ACAATAATTGCTACATATGTGGGTGGCTGTGTGTGTACCATGTTCTTGTACCATATCAGCAGCATAATTCACGCCGCCAGACAGGTCCCAGAAATTTTTTAAATTTTGGGAAAATGCTTGTGAAAGTTTTGGGTCTGCCCCAAGGATCCCAATGGATCATTTTGCCACGGGAAGTGCGTGCAGCTTTCCACGGGAAGAAAAACGTTGCCCCATGAAGCATACACGACAAACGTTTTTTCCCGTTTAACCTTGAAAACTTTTGCTGAAGGCAAGGTCGAGTTCCGGAAGTTGCTTGTATATATTGCACAACACATAAAAAACATTTTATAAAGGGTGATAGTAAGAGTGATAGAGTGCAAGACCCACATTATGTATGTATTGGCTTATGTCCTATAGCCTCTCTATCTGGCTTGCTGTAAGGGGGAAAGCTAGCTGCGACTTTGGGCTGAAGCAAAGGACGCTGTGTGCCAAGGGCCTTACACTATTGTATCCCTGCTGCCTTTCAAGCATATTTCTGCACGCATTGGCATTAAGTGCTAAGGCGCAAGCACAGCATGCCAAGCACACTGTGATGTCACAGTAGTGGAAGCCTTCAGAGGCCAGCGATTACAACATATGATCCAGAATGCAGAATATCAAACGTGGGCTATCAGACCCTGCCAACTATGGGCCGGGCTAATTAAGCCTGACAAGCAGGGCTTTGGGCCGGGAAAAATAGTTTTTGGAAAGCGCACATTGTCAATGATTCCAAACACTGCCTAACAGGGTCTGTTAGGCTTAATTAGGCTGTGTCTGATTTAATCAGTCTGGGACCTAGAAGCCCCTAATGTTATTAGTGTTACAGTTTGCGTGAAGAACAGCAAATAATGATTAGCTTTAACATGAATCCTGTGATCCCGTTTATCATTTGTGTGATTACATGTAATAATACTTTTAGAACCATTTGCGGCGGACAAGAATGTCAAGCACACTTGACTTCAAGTAGTACTGATGCACGCAACCATTAGCATTTTGTGTTACATCCATCACAGATTTTACATGTACTTGTGTTTTTATTAGCCATGATATAATCACAGGGTGTGACATTGGTCAACTTTAAAAGAACTTTAAAGTAAGTTCTGATTAAGTTGTCCCTCCCATTAAAATGGAGTTAAAGAACTAAGCGATTTGCTGCATATTCCAGTTAGCAGCATTGACATACATCAGTCCATTTAACATGTACAATGTAAATGTATGTTACCACCAATCGTCTTCATTGTTATTTGTGATATATACTGACCCAAAGGCTATGAAGCAGCAGCTCTTTGGCTTTTTACAAGGCATGACATGTTAACGTTGTTGGGCATAGCTATGTAATAGATAATTATAATTTTGTTCTTGTGAGGTCATGTAAGTAAGTGTTAAGGGATGCACTGCAGGAACATGTAAAATGCTTGTAATGAGCAGTCACACACCAAGGCCACATGTTTCCTTCAAAATAGCAGCAATAGTTACAAATTGTGTAAGATGATACATCGTAAGGAATTAAAGACTATCATGATAGGCAATCAATTTGAATGACAGTTGTGGGGCCCCAGAATTTCAAACGACAACTCCCTCGTGCCAGCTAGCCAACTGTAGGATCCAGACCAAGCAGTCTGGATCCTACAGTTGCAGCCCCAAAAAACGTTGAAAATTCAAGTCCCTCGCGTCAGCTAGCCAACCGTAGGATCCAGACCAAGCAGTCTGGATCTTACAGTTGTGGCCCCAAAAATCGTTGAAAATTCAAGTCCTTCGCGTCAGCTAGCCAACCGTAGGATCCAGACCAAGCAGCCTGGATTCTACTACACGAATACCAAAACGAAAACATTATGTAGCATCAGTTGCTGAAGTTTAGGATAGTTATGCTTACCCCAAGATGACAATAATTCCAGGCACGCTGTATCAACAAAGATCTGGAATGGCTATTATGTGGTCACACACTTAAATGTTCAATTGGTACGTATTACATTAATGCGGACTTCCTATTTACTTGTGTACACTTTATTAGAAAGCAAGTATGCACATATCTGGACCAGGACACATGTAGTGCACGTTTGGCACCTCAAATAATCAACCATGAGACATGTGTCCATGAAATATGTTTGCTATGTATAATTCGATGAGATGTTGACACCCATGCCATTCTGCATGAAGGGAAGGTACCACAGGCTTTCATATACCCCACCTTTTGAGCGGCCAATTATATGAGGTCTACATCGCAATTCCCAGACGTTCTGACCTCTGATGTTGTAGATGGGAATATAGTTGTGCATATTGTAAATGGAGGTTCTATAGTACATCATTATCATTCACCAGCCTGTTGCCAATCCCAAGACTACACAGTTACCTATGAAATAGCCTCATCTGCATTTGCCAAATACATCCTGCTGCCAAAAAGAAGGCCCATTACCCCTCAATCAAGCCCATCATTGCGAACTTGCATTCCTTTAAACAGTGTAAAGGCACTTCTCCACTGCTTCTCTGAACAACCCTCAAAGCTTGCCCAAAGTTTCACATGTTTACCGTCAAATTTGGGCAGGCGGCAAAAAACAGGCAGGTTGTTGACCTGCTGCTTCATCAGCAGCACATCTAGCTTCACTGGATCACTAGGCCCATCAATCTTCTTGGCCCTGGTCGTCAGCAACTTCGTCGGTGTCTCTTGAGCATTTGAACTGCGGGTGATGAAAGTACAAATAACCACGAATTAATGGACTCTAAATTGAGAGTAACAGCTATGGGCAGCAGCAATTACGTCTTGGCCTTGTAATCAATAGAATATTACATACAAGTATACTATCAGTCCTAGCAACTCGCATCAATGTAATCCTGGTGCAATATATAGTGCGCACATGATGCTAGATAGGGTGCGAACAATGGCTGGGTTGCTAAGCATCATAATTCTGCAGGCACATTTACAAATTCTTTCTATGTCAAATATGTATGTTTCATGCAAAAATATTATCATAGCTCATTATGTGGACTGTTATGGCAGGCAATGATGAGAAAATAATCCAACTCACCATCCTGTGCGTAAAATGTCGGCTGAACTGCCTGGAGAAAAGCCTTCCTCATCCATGACATCAGAAATGGTAGCAGAAATGGACCATCTTTTCGCTCATAAGTCGAAGGCCTCACCTGTATGTGTAGCAGAGGCGCGAAGGCGCGCGCATCATTCCATCTCGCATCTCGCTTTTGATTTTGATGGTGCCAACTGGTGCCATAACAGGTACATTGTAATCGCACATAATAATTGCTCATGCACCGTGGGACCACGTGAGCAGCACAGTAGCTTTCCAGGCCGCGAGCCATAGTCGAAGCCTAAAGCCTTCACTTCTTTATTGACCATATGCCATTTGCCAGATTAAATCATGTTTATATTCAGAAACTAACAAAGGAAAATTAGAGTTGATCCACAGCATAAATGGCGGCCCTGCATCAGAGATTGCCGTATCCTTGGGGCCTTACTTCTGGCAGTTTTGTCTGCTTCATTTTTTAACTGGCTGAAAGGGAATGGCTCGTACAGCAAGGCATATTATTATTAGTTAGACAAGAAGACTACCCTCAACGTGATGTTTGTCTGAGGGGTCCGATCTGCTTATCAGGTCCGTATAAATTGGTGATGAGAACAAGTCTGCGTGAACAATAACAATGCGACTATTTATTAACGACTTCTTAGAGGAATATCCATGAAGTTGAAACTAGCACCATATATGCCACCCGAAGGTAGTCCTTTACTTGCCAGTCAAGCTCTTGGAGTTCGGCTGGGGACATGCAGTACTCATATTCTTTTGTTGGGGGGTTGGGAGTCAATGGCGAGGATGTTGCAGTGGTCACTGGGGCGGGACAGAGGAAGGCCAGTGGTTCTGTAAAGACCGTGGAGTACTGCTAAAGGATGGATTGAATGGCCGAGGGAATGGAGGGGGCCATTGGTTGTTGGGAGGGTGTGGGGCTTTGGGGCCGATTTCAGGGTCGTCAAGGGGGCGGAGGATCCCAAGGTAGACAGGGGCGCTGATTGCCGTTACACTTTTCAGGCTCGACTGCGGCATGACACCACTCTTTCCCTCCCTTCTGTACCTTTTTTCCCTGGATCCATTTGTCAGTTGGTATTATGTAATCATTATATTGACACCACCTCAAAAGCATTATAGCATTACAGTAGCATATTAATGAAAGGCAAAACCATCAGTTTCCGTACTCATTGTACGAAAGCGTCCATGGTCGCTTTCGTACATCAAAACATTCGAGTGTTGCAAAGGGGTTCTGGCCCGTCATGGCCCATCAAACCCTTTTCCCAATTTTCAAGTCGATGAGGCCCAACCCGATCCACCCATCCATCGGCCTTAAGCAGCTTTTCCGTCTGATGCACTTTCCTGCCTGACTTAGCCTGCTGCCCCAGTGCGGCAGCCACGTCACAGTGGGCCCCCTGGTGGGTTCTACAAGGGTCTTTGGGGGTCCTACAAAGGTCCTTTGGGGGTGCGAGCTCCCCCTGGTTGGTCCTACAAGGGTCCTTTGGGGGTGTGAGCTCCTGATGAAGTACAGTTTATGAAACACAGTATGGCCACATCAGCTACTGCAAAAGATAGCAAAAGTGCACAAGCTAAACTGTTACTAAATCAACCACTAGGATTCCAATCTCCCATTGGGACACCACTCGTTATTAAGCGGGCTTAATTGGGTGGAAAGGATGCGACCATTTCCACACCCATCCACCTCACTCCATTGGGACACCTCTCGTTATTGATCGGGCTTAATTGGAGGAGAGAATATGGGCGCAAGAAACAATCGTAAAAAGGACACTAAAGTGACACAAGAGACATAGGAAGTGAAGGAAAGGAGTAGACAAAGGAGACTAAGGAAAGGAAGTAGATGCATTCAAGCAGACAATGGATACAAAGCAGACATAGGGGACAAAGGATACAAGTCTAAACAATGCATCAAATTGCTTTCAATCTCACCCCCTTGGAGTACCAATCGCTCATTTTGCACAATTGTCACCCCACCTCTGTCACCCCACTTTCGTTGCCCCATGTTCGTTACCCCGCCTCCGTCGGCCTGGCTCCATCACCCCATCTCTGCCGCCCTGCCTTTGTTTGCCCCCCTCCGTCGCCCAGCCTCCACCCCCCCCTACCTCCGTCGCCCTGCTGTGCCTCCATCACCCTGCCCCGCCGCCATCACCCCGCCTCCGTTGCCTCGCCTCCATCTCCATCCCCGCTGCGTCCGTCGCCAGCCCCGCTTGCTCTGTGGCCTGCCCCGCTGCCTCCGTCGACTGCCCTGCTGCCTCCATCACCAGCACCAGGGTGACCGCAGTGCAGCACATGGGTGATAGAGTGTGACAGCAGCGTATATTAGCAGCAGCACAGCACACAGCGGCACGGCATTGCAGCTGCACCCTGTGGTGGATGTACACCCTGGCCGGCCCCCTGATTCCCCTCCCAGCTATACCAGCATCTAGCATCAGACAAATTATAGTGTGGGTGTTGCACCTGCAGGCACGTAGGAAGGGACAAGCAGCACACCGCGCAGTCCTCAGAGTCTTCACAACATGCGAACTAGTGTTATCACCCCTCCCTTACAGTACCAGACTTCCCCCACACACACACCTCTGCTGCAGCATGGAGGCAGCACAGCAGGGTGTCAGTGCAGCTTGGTGGCAGCACAGCGCAATAACAGGAAAATGCGGCAGCAGCACACCATGGCTGCAGTGAAGCATGGCGGCAGTGCAGTGCGGCTGCAATGCACAGTGCGGTGGCATGCAGCATGCTGGCGGTCCAGCTCGGCAAAACCCTTAAAAATCAGATTATTTATTATGCCCAGCCACTTATGGGACAGCAAAGGCTGTGTTGTCCCCAGCTACCCTGCTTGCTAGTCCAGATGGGCTTGGCATCGGAGCCCTCAGCCCCACACCTGGGGCGTCCAGCGCAGAGGCGATGAACCACCCGCATCTTGAACACTCGTTCCAGGACTGACTGGGCCGACTGGGGATGACGGCGGCAAGTGGGGCCCACGGGGTCGAGTGGGGGCAACAGGGGCGACTGGGGGCGACGGGGGATGGCGGAGACAGGGACGACTGTGGGAGACGGGGGCTGACTGGGGGTGAGGGGGCGATTGGGGGCGAGTGAGGGCAACAGGGGAGTTGCAACGGGGTGCCAGGGGCGGCTGGGGGCGCCAGGGGCCGACAGGGGCGACGGTGGTGACTGGGTGGGAATAAGTGGGGGCGATGGGGGGCGATGGGGGCCAGCTGGTTGCGACGGTTGGTGGCTGGTTGTTTGGTCAGCCCCGGTTACCACTGCATACACCACACGCCGGGTCACCGCAATCTCAGCGGTTTCAACAACGAGCTCAGGGATCAGCATCAGTAGAATGGCGACGCAGGCGATGGGGCCAGGGCGAGGAGGCAGGGTGAAGAGGGAGGGCACTGGGTAACGTAAACTGGGGTCAAATATTTACGGTGGTGATCAAAGCCTGCAAGTTCGTAAGACATGCCGCTCACATGTAACCATCGAACAATGATCTTTTGCGCAGGTGTACAGCTTGATCTATGTCTGCGGAACCTCACGTCCCTCAAACGTTTGTCCAGCGTCCAGCTGGACTCCGGTCATTTGCTCCCCTTCGCTGCCGTAGCCATACCCACCGTAAGCTGTACGCCGGCACGAGATTTGTGGTTGTGTTGCAGCAGCGCCCAAAGCCGCTCTTGTCAGAAGTGGTGTACCGCCACCCGATGCATGCGAACGACCCCTCGCAGTCACCGTTGCATTCGACCCCCTCCAAAGAAGAAGTGTTTGTGCTATTGGTAAGCGGTACAGCAGTGAGGTTGCCCAGGTAGTTGAATATAAAGCTAGGAACCTGCGGTTTGTTACTGCGAAGGAACAGGGCGGGGATGGCAGCGGATGAGAAAGGAACGTTGTGGGAGGATTCATGGTGATGGTGGTGATGGTGGTGCGTGGTGACACCGAACGACAGCGCATTGAAGCTGGTGTTTCGTCCCGGATCGGATCCAGTTGAGGATGGTGCATGGAGAGCGGCACAGCGCGATGGGAGGGTAGGGGAAGAAGAGCTGGAAGGGCAGGGTGGGGAAACAGATCTCGCCCTTGCCAAGCACGTGGAGCCGGAGGTGGGGAGGGCAGCTTCATCGGGGGCATCTGGCTGGCTGGGCGACGCCTTCGACTCAGGGAGGATGACAAGACCAGAGAGGGACTAATGACAGCGGGCAGATGATAAATGCTTGCTGGGTTGCTTGGGGATGGGACTGGGAAAACTGGGTTAAATTGACTTGACGACTCTTTTGACCTGCTGCCGAGCTCGTGCTGCACATGCTATCTGTAGGACTGAACGCCATTGTGGTTGTGTTGGACACGGAGGCATTTGGGGGTGTTTGGCACAGCTGTACGGCTGCCGCACGCGGTGCATGCATTAGGCCGGTCTGTGGCCCGTGGCTGGTCAGCCAAGCCTGGAGCAGTCCATGATAGGCCAAGCCACCTTGACACAAAAAATATCGATAGATGACACTAATCTCATGACACAAGCCGGTCCTGCTCTGATAAGATCAGAAATGACTAGAAGCTTGACTTGACTTACTTTACTGACGGTATAACTTTTATATGATGCTGGTGGTGTTGGAGCTCCAAGCAAATGTGATAGCATAATTAACTATGGGAGAGACCACCTGGACTCGTGAAAAGTGTGAGAGCGCGTCGACTTATCCCCAATAAGAGAACTTGTACCTTTCCAAGCATCCAAGGCGACATTAAACCTGATCTGCTTTTAGGCTGTCAGGCAGCTGTCATGGCGTCACTACGACAGCCGGCGAACGAATTTTGTAGCAGCAGCACAACGACCCAGCGTATGCTTATCACTGGCGGCAGTGGTTTTCTTGGGTTCCGCCTTGCAACTGAGGTGTCAAGGCAGGGCATTGAGGTAGTGCTGTTGGACGTCGCACGCCCTGCACAGGCCCTGCCACCAGGCGTTCATTTCGTTTTTGGCAGCGTTGCCGACGCGACCGCTGTGGATGCGGCCTTCACAGCCGTGCGTGATCGGCCTTTGGACGCCGTCTTCCATGTGGCATCTTACGGCATGTCAGGCTGGGAGCTCAGAGACCGCGCGAAGATAACGTCCGTGAACGTTGGTGGGACGCGCAACGTGATCTCGGCGTGTTTGCGGTACGGCGTTCCCCGCCTTGTATACGTCTCGACGTGCAACGTGATCTTCGTGGGCAGGTGCGTATTGTCCCAGTTCCGTCAAGTGTCTTAGGGTACGTGGTTGCGACGCTGCATGAGTTAGATTCAACAACATTTTGCCCATCTCCCAACACGCATGAGAGCGTGTACGGGTCTTACGTGGCTTTTGCTGTCACCTCATTGCCACCATCAAACGGCGTGCCTCCACACGGCCTGTCCCAAGTGTAGGCCCATCAGCGGCGGCGATGAGACCGCGCCCTACCCGCCGCCCAACGCCTACAAGGACGCCTACAGTTTCACAAAGGCCCAAGCGGAGCGCCTCGTGCTGGAGGCCAACGGCCGGCTCTTAGAATGCAACCCACAGTCCAAGGGCAGGGAGGCCAGGGTGATGGAAAGGCAGCAGGCGCAGGCAGCGGAGAGCGGCCTTTTACGGCGCAGCGACATCAACGGTGACGCTGACGTTGCCCTTCATGACCATGCTGATTTTACCGGTGGGCCGCCGAAGCAGGTCCAGCAACAGGTGGATGTCAACTCGGGGCGGTTATACACATGCAGCATCCGTTCCACTGGCATATGGGGACCTGGTGAACTGCGACATCAGCCACGTGTTATACGGATGGTGCGGGCGGGGCTGTTTCAGGCGACGTTTGGGGACCCCTCCACCCTCAGCGATTGGTGAGTTCTTTTCCCGAAGCGAGCCAGCCAGCCGGCAGGCTGGGTATTGGGGTACCGTACGGCCGCAGCATTGTGTACGTTGCACTGCATGGCTGAATCCGAAGATGGAGGAAGCTGTGGCTCCTCCTTGCGAGGTTTCCGGTGAATGTGTGTGTTAAGGAGACCGACTCAAGCTTTGCTTCAAGACAGGCCTTCCCTAGCCGTTGCTACACATTTAGTGTCCCTGCTGGCCAATCCTTTGCCTATGCCCTTATTGGTAATCCGTTATCGCTTAGTCCTTCGTTGGTAAGTGGTGGAAAGGGCCTTAAGTCGGATTATGTCCCCGGGCCCGATTGGGCACACCATTACCCTAAGACGGGGGAGAACGGGGCAGAACTAATGTGCGCGCTTGTTTCCAGCGCTGCGGCAACAAGTCAACATCCTCTTCCCATTTCCTGCTGTACGAAAAACAACATTCTGATGTACCCTCATGCGCTTTACGTTTTTTGCGTTTCGGTCATTTCAGGATCCATGTTGACAATCTTGTTCAGATCTTGATCCTGGCGGAACGCGCCCTCCGATTACCGGCACAGCACTGTCCCAACGAACAGCCGCTGCCGGCAGGGAATGGAGGCGATGACAACGGGGGCGGCCCGTCAGAGCCGAGGCCCATCGCCGCAGGGCAGGTCTACTACGCTTCGGATGGCAACCCGATAAACAACTTCCTTCATGTCAGTTTTTCGCCAGCGTTGGTGATGGAGGGGATAGGCGAAGGGATAGCGATTGTCCTAGGAAGGGCATTGACCCTGGATTGGCGAAAGATTTAGGGAAGAGCAAATGGAGCCGAGCCGTGCGTGCACAAGAAATTTCGGGCGAATGGCTGTAGATTAGGTCCTGCTCTGCTTGTGGCTTCTGCCACGTATCGTGCCTACTCATGGCTAGTCCTGCTTCTTCCTCACCTCTCCATCATCCATACGCCAATGCTGCTAACATGGAAAACTCTTCCTATGGTTGCAGTTCAAGCCGCTCATTGTGGGCCTGGGCTACAGCTACCCGTCTCTCAACGTCCCCTTCACCCTGGTGTACGGCATCGCCTGGCTTATTGAGTATGCCTGGCCGTTGTTAGGTCACCTGGTGGCGGACCCGCCGTTGACACGTATGGAGGTCGATAAATGCTGCATCGAGCACTGGTTTGATATAAGCAAGGCGTGCAGGGAACTGGGCTTCAGGCCGGTTGCGTTTGACAGAGGCGAAGTCGTGCAGCACATGGCAGCGGCTGGCTGGGCAGCGGCGAACGTGCGCAATAGCAGCAGCAGAGGTGGTGGTGTCGGAGGCCGTAAGGAGCAGCAGCTATTCGGCATGAATGCCACGTTACTGTTAGCCGTGGCCGCTGCCGTAATGCTGGTGTTGGCAATGGTGTTGGCAGCGGTGTATGGTGCGGATGGCAGCGCAATCCTGCAGTGGTGACTGCGTTAATGAGTTGAGTGTGTCGATGCATAGTGGCTTCTGTCTACTACTCGTAAGGTATTTGCCTTCTGAGCCCAATGTGCTGTGGTCTTTTTGCTGGATGTAGGCTGTATGTAGGAAGGTTCTAATGGAACGGTGGTTTGCGTGCTGCTGCGCTTGGGTTTTCCTGCCCGATCCTGCTCTCACATTTATAAGCAGGCTGCTTTTTTCCCAATTCATCACCCATATGCATGTTCAGAAATTGTAGCTTTATATACTGGCAAGTATGTTTTAGGCGTTGCTTTTGGAAGCCATGAAGAGAACTGTGCGGAGAGGGGCAGACCTATATATGTCAGAAACCGTGCGAGGATAAGTCGAAAAAATGCACCCCAGGTGTAACCTTACCTTACCCCCTTACCGGTCCTTCGCCACCCATGATGTGGGCAATAACGCATAATACGTGACGAAGGGGCAATTAAGGAGTGGGGTTTGCCAAGCCACGGGCATTTGATAATGCCACGTAAAGATGACAAGACGGCGGGATGATTCAAAAGGTGGGATGTGTGACATCCAGTGCGTGCGGTTTCCCATCCCCTCACCAGTAGGTAGGAGGGTATCAACGAACCTCAGATGCCGAAAAGCACCTGGCTGTGGTCATCATTTTACTTGCATTTAAATAACTTGAGTGTGGGCCCATGTTGGTATCTAAATAGCGTTTTTCGTCTCTAGATGCGACTGGAACAGTATCCCCCAGTCACCCCCGTCACCCCATCGCCCCCTCACAACCTGCTACCCCCAGTCGTAGGCCTACGGGGACTCCGTCCAATCAACATCTCCAGCTGTTCATCTGCCTGGACATCCGGTAAATCCTGAAGTTGAGCAACTCGGGAATTTAAATCCCCCAAGATCATGAGGCGAGGTTATGGATATATCGTGAGGATCCATCATCACTCCATTTTAGCAATCAACCAAAGAAAATGTGGGGTTTCCAATTCTACCTCAGCTCCATCCATCCTGCATGCATTGGTCATTATTATCACTTGCTCGTCGACAATAATCAGCGTCGAACAAAGCGTATTCATTCGTATAGTTTCCATCAAATTAATAAGCTGTCGTATATACTGTAAACGTATGTGCTGTGCTGTGATGTTGATGATGATGATGTTACAAACTCAGGAAGAGCTCGTAAGGCCCGTACGAGCCAGGAGGCTCAAAGGACCGCAAGAACGAGCAGTGAAAAAGAAAGAAAAATGATAGTAAAAAGATAGCAAAACGGAATACTAGTGAAAGAGAAAACATACTGCAGGACGAGGTTAAGGCCTGTAGTCGTGCGTCCCAGTTAACTTCGGTACGGTACGGGTACGACGATGTCCAACCAATCGTTTTGACGTTAATAGAAAGAATGAATAATCTTTTTGATAAAAGATCATATTTCATGCTTCCGTCATTAACGTGTGAGAAGGAATAATCTAACGGGACATTCCGTACGTGTCAATACGTACTTCTTACTCACAATTGTCAACAGCTGTGCTTTTAATGAGAAATCGTAAAAGAAGATTCAATTAATGGCAAAATATTACTTATTTTTTCTAAGTTATTGGGAGGATGCTTCGTATCAGGATCATGAAGCTGGGGTCTATTTTTATCTGTACCTTCCTGATTATCAATCTCGTAAGGTATAGTAAAGCTGCCGGCACTGACGATGTCATATCTTTGCGTCGCACTGCTGTGCTGCAACGCGAGCGACGACAAACAGCAGCAGCGCGTCGCTTATTATTAGGCTCCGTTTCCAAGGCCAATACTACGCAATCTGATGCTTTAATTAATGCTAACATCAGAACTGGCCAGGAACTCATAGCAGCATTGGCAGACCCGTTCATTCGTGTCATCACGTTGATAGTGCCTTCAGTCACAGTGACTCCAGAGGACTGGAATTCCAGCAGCATTGGACTCCCCATCGAGCTGCGACGCAACGTAACTCTTGAGGGTTCAAATGAATGGCCACAGCTGAACTTGAAATACATCCGTGGCACCGTAAGTACCACTCTATGAAAGCCGGGGCGGGGTCTTTTTTTCCGTAAAATGGCATGGATGTTTTCCGTAAAATTGGCCAGTTTACGGAAAATAATTTTCCGTAAACCCGGTGGGCATATTGCGGAAAACTTAACGGAAGGAAAACGAATATTTGTATGCATGCATGGACCCTAAATTAAATTTTATAGGAAGAATTTGGCGCAAGGCATTCAAAGTCCAGAAAATCTTACAGCAATTTAATGCAATGCTAGTTTTACGAAGATGTCGAGGTATTTTTTTAGGGCGGTGATGAGGGCTGCTGCCAATACATAGGGGGCAGCTCATCATATGTGCAGCTCCCTGTTCGGCTGATGACAGTGAGAGATTTGCATACCCAATCAATGTAACGTGCATGGAGTACATATTCTTAGCAGAATACTATCCTTACATCCATCCTTGCATGTGTAAGCTCAGACAGTGAACCTTACCAACCTACCACTCTCTTCCCTTACAAGCAGCAGCTTCTATACATATATATGTCTGGGGTGTTACACTGTGGGCGACTCGCCCTGTAAAGACGAGCACTGGGGGTCTGGACCGGACCGAGCCACAGCGCACGCAGGGGAGGGGCACGTGGCTTTGTCTGATATATGTATGTGTATATTAAGATAAGGGGTGTTACACGCACTGTGGGCGACTTGCCCGGTGGTGTCACCCGCCCTTGAAGATACATACTGTAGCCAACTTGCTTGGCACCAGGCAGCAGCAGCTGGAGCCACGCAAGTTGGTGACAAGCATATATAGCTAGCATATAGCACAGCGTATTACTAAATAAGCTTGGTTGTGGGGAGGATGGGGTGCTTAAATTGATCTGACACTCACGCATGTCCATTGCTCCTTCATCACTCTTGTTACTTATTATTCAAACTATCCTATGTTGTGTCCTTGCTTCAGTTGTTAGATTCATTTTCGGACTTGCTTTAGGTGCTGCTTTGGCATTTTACACATGGTCACGCCCCGCGCTCCATTCATGCATGCAATGTTTTGACGGTGGCTGGCATTTCATCATGCATCAATCCATAGATAAACAGCCGGAAGGAAGGTTGGCTTTCAGTTACCAACTTGCATAGTGCAACATACAATAATGTAGGCACAGGCTCGTCGCTTCAGTTATAGGGAAGCCTTCAGTGCAAATTCCCTCTGCTGGTGATGCCTGTGTATGTCAGTTATGAACCTTGTTCAGGGCCTTAATTGTTTATTTGTAACGACTTGTATGTAGGATAGGGGGGTTTTGCTTCACCCGCGGCCGCTCCCTGGCATTCCCTACCTTCCCCAGTATTTCGGGGCACCCTGATCCTTTCACTTACACGGACTTCTCTGAAATCAGTGATTTTCCAGGGTTCAGCACCCACCACCAGCATCCAATGGAATCTACCGGACCAACGGCGGCATCAACTCCATTTCTGGTTAGCTCGCAGGTCACTATAATCGGGGTCTGTCACCATCCATCTTTGTGGGGGCACTCCACCCTCAACCAGCGGAGGGATTTTATCCTACCCTAAGTCAGGAACGATCCTGGAACCTCCAGGGACACAATGTCGTGTCATACGAAACATGTCTGATCGACTTGTATGTGGTGCTCACACTGGTTTATTCTTCGTTTCCTGCCTGTGCTCTTATTACAGCACCCGGTAGCCCTATTCACTATGTACATACGGTGCTTCACAGTATGTATGTAGCCTGGCACCCGTTGTAAAGCCCATGCAGCCAACAAGAATTTTTGAAGCTGCTTATCTTTATACCGGTTAGCTGCTTTGATGTAAACTTATGCAGCCTGCCTTGTATATGCACATTGGGCTGTTGCTTGCAGATACGCTTGGGTGGGACTGTACGGATGACATTCATGTACATGCATGTGTACATGGAGGGCTTGTTGGGGAAGCCCAGCCGGCTCGCAGGTAAGCAATTATCATATGTAGATTGGTAAGCCATCCCATGATGATTAATCAAGCCATGCATGTCTGGCACATACTATTATTCACAAACATTTATTTTTGGATGAGTGAGCCGACTTATGCGTGGGTCCAACGAATACATGCACTCTTTGCTAGTACTTATCTACTTTCCATTGCATACTCGCATTGCAGGGACTGACATCTTTACTCCCACGGACCATGGACCACCGAGTGAGGTGTGGTTCGTGTCTGTATCAATGTACTCACGTAAGAATAATGTTTTCCGAAGGTTGGGTCAATATATATCAAGCATGCATTTCCAATGGACCTTGTATGGAAGACGTTGTATGTGGGTGTTTGAAGTGGGTTGCATGAATGGTTTTGGGTGGGTCTATGGTGTTGTATCTCTGTTATATCCGCCTACAACTAAGGCTCGATTGAAAGGCAACTGGCCAACCTTGGATACTACCCATGAGATATCCCAGGATACTACATATGGGCCGAGCATGGCCAGGGGCGGCCTAAAGGACTGCCATAGAGCCTGAGGTCAGGGCTAGCATGTGCACCATGCTTGGGACCACATGCACAGATAATGAGTTCATTGGGAAGATGCTAATGCTAATAGCCGTTGTAACACTTATCAAGTTAAGGGCACCGCATTTTATGTGGTGTCAAACGACACCAGGCCATAGCACCGGTGTGGTGATTTGTCACAAAGGGGTCGTATATGTTGTATCTCTGTTATATCCGCCTACAGCAAAGGCTCGATCGAAAGGATGCCAGACAACTGGCCACCCTCGGATACTACCCGTAGATACCCCAGGATACTACAGTACAAGTGTACGATGTCACACTATTAATGCGGGAACATGACCAGACTAAACCTGTATAGAACCCCAAGCAGAAGAAATAGTGATCGAATTTCGTTACAAATTGAATAAAGTGGTAGTTTTTCATTAAGATTGGATGTAGGGATAGCATTTTATGCCACCAACGAAATCTCATATACATGGCATGCATGGTCTATACTGCTGTTGTATGCTCCCACCCTGCGTGCCATAAACGAACCAGTCCTTGTGGTTTGTATATCACTTGCTTCTATATCCTGCCAGTGTTCCACCTTCCAAGTAAACTATACTTGTAAGACCCTTCATCACTGCTGCTTCCATGCATTTGCCCTCCTTTCTCAATGATCTTCCTGTTAGCATATTGCTTCGCGGGATACTTGCACACTTTGGACGTCCTCAAGATCCCAAGACCACCCCAGTATCCGGGGACACAGGAATTTGTGGATGTAAATCAGGTGGGTACAGTAGCAGTGCGGTCGTGTACATATATCGGGTGTTACACTGTGGGCGACTCGCCCTACAAGGGTGAGCACCAAGGGGCCTGACCGGACTGAGCCACAGCGCAGGGAAGGGGCACGTGGCTTTGTCTGTCTGTCCTGCCACGTGCTCCCCCTCTCACTCGGACCAGCTAGAGCAAAGAAAGAGTCAGAGGCTCTAGCCTGGCCACTAACAGAGCACTGAGGAGCACCACGAAGACTGTTGTATCTCTGTCATATCCGCCTAAAGCAAAGGCTCGATCGAAGGATGCAGACAACTGGCCAACCTCGATATTAGCCATGAGATACCCCAGGATACTACAAAGACAAGGAGGAAACAAAAGAACAGGGGGCGATTAACTGCACAAAGAAGGGGACCACTCTCCTCCAACACAAAACTGAACTAGCAAGAGCCTGATAAAGACACACAGAAGCCCTCAGAGGAGAGACGCCAACAGGAGATCACACTCAAACACAGCCAAGAAGGAAGAACCCAGCTAAAGACACTGGCTGACGAGCCAAAAAGGCGCCCCCCTAGAAAGCCTCCCGGCCCCATCCACAGCTGAACCCTCAAACACCTGCACTGCACATGAGGGAAAGACCTCTCTCACTGCCTCCCCCAAAACCCTCACACATATATGTATATAACCATTTATATATCTTCCTATTTCTCCAGAGGCCAAGCTGGTGCACTTTGCCAATACTGTCCCACGCATGCACACTCTGGGTTCTGGGGCCAGTTAGTTCACCCTGCTTTGACCATTGCTTAATTGGGATCCAGAAAATATGGAGTCTGTCTAGGGTTTCCTGAAAAACTATCAAAGTCTACCTGTAGTAGCCGTATGTAGTTGTACGGTGCACATTATCTCAATATAAGGTGCAAGAAGCACCCTATCAACATCTTGAGAGGCCTTTTTGGCACTCAATTACTACACTACCTGTCAACTTTTAATCTGAACACTGTGTTACAGAAACAATAAATCAGCTTCCATATTACATAACTTTCACAGCACCGTGTAGCTGTTTTGCCCCCAATCAAAATTGATGCACCCACCATATCATCCTTCTTGTCTTGTGAAACATGTCTTGTGAAACATTTGCAATGGGTGCATCATGAAGCACATAGCAGGGTGTAGTAGCTGAGTGCAGCAAAGGCCTCTTAAGATGTTGACAGGCAGGGTGCTTTTGTTGTATTACGCTACTGGCCTTAGCTCCTTGCTAATGAACCCTACCAAACATGTACCGTGTTAAGTCCGGACTTAGCCAGGCTTAGCCAGGCTTAGCTGTATGGCAGAGAAGCAAGCCCGTCGGACTTAGTGTCTAAGTCCGGACTTAAAGGTGGCCAAACCTTGCCGTATTGAGGTTTAGCCGGTTTTAACTAAAACCGTTCAGGCTTAGCCACCCAGAAGCCTTAATTTGACTTATCCAGGCTTAGTAGAGCTTAGCCTTACACCAGGCTTAGATGCCTAATTCCATGGCAGGGATTAGCCGGGATTAGCTTTGACTTAGCCTGGACTTAGACTGGACTTAGCCTAAGGTTGGATTAAGCCAGGGAGGGAGGGCCAGATATATGATGACAGAACAGCGAAATTAAAACGAAGTAATATGCATGGTTAGGGCGGGGTGGTTGTTTTCCTAACAATTTTAATTTTCATACTTTCCATGCTAATACGTTTTGCTCTACTTTGTATATCATTCCTTATGGAAGTGTCCATGATTATTTATGTGTCTTTAAAAAGTCTATCTTATGAAATGTTCTCGCTTGCTTGCTTGTATATCAGCCCACCGCCAGTTCTTTATGCTCAACATCCTTCCGCCAAAGCCTAGCTAACAGAAGAACATGTTTTGTGCAACTAATGCACTTTCTGTGATACATACATGAACACAAGAAACATCCATCCAATCCACTTTCCCACCATTACTGGCGTGCTATTTCTTAGATACGCCCAATCCATCACATCCATCTACATGTTTATTACAGACTGGTTGTGTAAACACGACCACTGCACCACCTCTACAACGCTGCTGGGTGGACAAGTCTTATGCGCAAGATTGGGCATTTGAAGGAAATGACATCGATCCTGTTACCTCGGCGGTTCGCCATTCAAACTTGCTGTTCCGCTTCCTCAACAGCACATTCGTGTGCCAGTTTCAAGTAGATCCCGCGTGCACTGCCATAAAGGACCCCATGATATGCTACGGTGAGACCGTCAATAAATATAACGACTTGAGCAGCGATGGAAGTAGCAGTGGTAGCTACACCAGAAGTCCCACGGTATTTCCCCAGCAGCCGCCCAGCAACAGTAGCAGCAGCACCGGCAGCAGTAGAAACGACGGCGGACTACAGCCCAGCAGATCCAGTGGCAGCACTAGTGGCGTCGACAAGGATGTCCCTGGGGCTGTGTTGCCTGTTCAAGCTTCTGTCAATGGAAACAGCAGCCGTGCAGCATTGGTAATTGGGGCATCAGTAGGCAAGTAGTGCGTATAATATGCATGTGATATCGATACAGGGAGCCATCTCTTGTGTGCATGAATTGTCAAAATAATGAACCTGTATGTTGCAGAACCTGTATGTTGAACCTGTATTCGTGCAGCACATGGGTGAAAAATTCAAGCAAGTAGTAATTCCCCGTTGTTATGTAGTCGTTACATAAATAAATGGAAGGTAGAAGGGTCAAGGGAGCTGTAATAGTCATACGACTACTACAGGAGCGGCCTTGCTGCTCTACAGGCTAGACCTAAATAGCTGGACGGCGGTGGTTCAGCTAGGTTACAGATAGACATAGGGGGGATGAACATTCAGAAAAATACCATCCAAGAAAGTTTGGTGACGTGCGCATGTTGCAAGCAACGGGCTGCTGGTAGATTGATTGCATGCTGGTTGTAATTACTTGTGTGTCATGTATTGAATTGTACAGGTGCCTCCATCTTGGCCATCATAGCCGCAGTTGCTGTTGGTTTGGCTTGGAGGCGGTGTCATCAACCTCGTCAAGATCAGCCGAGTCCTCTGACTGCTGCTGAGTGTAGTAAGAATTTGGAAGGTGGTGTTGGAGGGCTTACTTTAGCTGGTATATATACCCACCTCCGTGGCTGCCGATGGTAATAATGATATTGTGTAATAATCGCCATGTTTAGCGCAACACTTGATGATGACTGGAAAATTTCCTACACTTTGGGATGTTACACTGTCGGTGACTCGCCCTGCAAAGACGAGCACCGGGGGCTACATTTCCTACATATTAAGGGGTGTTACACTGTGGGCGACTCACCCTACGTGTTTCTTACATCCTGTGTTGTATGTCTGGGGTGTTACAGTGTGGGCGACTCACCCTACAAGGGCGAGCACCGGGGGGCCTGACCGGACCGAGCAACAGCGCAGGGGAGGGGCACAGCGCAGGGGAGGGTTGCATGTATTGGTATGTATGCCTGTCTCCTACTGCCAACTAACCTTTCATGCCATCCTTTCATGCCATGTAATAAACATTTTCGCAAACCAGCAGGCCAACCAGATCTGCCGATTGATGCCTCTGCCGTCACCATTACTACTGCTGCAGCAGCAGCCACATCAGCAGGCACAGCAGCCTGTGAGGTGCCAAAGGCCGCCTTCGCCAATCTAGCATCTGCCGTTGCACCACCAGTAACAAACAAGACACCACCAGCACTCAACATCCCACTCAACGTGACACTGGTGCAGCTTCATCTGCAACAGCCGACTATTGTGACAGCTGGCAGTGGCATCGACGGTAGCATGATGCCTCCAGCAGCGCCACCAGGAGGATCACTAACTGGTGAGCGAGATGGTGAATTTATTGCTGCTGGCCGCAGAGGCCACACATTATTTATTACCACCTTACCTGAAAAAGCCGTGATGACCTCTTAGCAGTAAGTCTTTATGTATGCTGAAATGCTAGAAAGCAAGACAAGTACTCATGCATGCATGTACGTATAAGGATATATACTGCAGCACCATCTGTGCACATTGTCATGCGGGTACTTATGCATATATACAGGACAGACAGATAGACAAGCCACATGCGCCTCCCCTGCACTGTGGCTCGGTCCGGTCAGGACCCCCTGTGCTTGTCTTTGCAGGGTGAGTCACCCACAGTGTAACACCCCATAATACATGTGAACATGCCCGTCTGCGGTGTTAAGAGAGAGAGAGCGAGAGAGAGACTATCATGATGCAAGCGGAATTGAATTTGCATGATTCCAGATAGCCCTTTGGGAGATGTTCAGTCTGGCCCTGTGTCAGGGTTGCAATATGCTGCAAAAAGATAGATGTGGTAATGCCAGGTAAATAAAAGAACCCCATGCATCCGTCGGGTGCAAGGCCCAAACTGCCCTATGGGGTGGCAGGGTTGCCCGCGGATGCTCACTGCAGGACGGGGAAGAATGTACGGGGAGAATTCACAACATTATTTGGTTCATCTTGATATTTCTTGTATACATGCGGTGTTGGAGTGGTCCCCAGTGGACTGTGAGGCTGTGAGATTACATACAGTACAGCGGTATAACTTGTTTGATTTTTGCTCGCTCAGGCCCTCCACATGGACGATAACGATGCAAATACATTTTACAAACAAACTTATTGTATACCCATTACTAAACCATTTACTTTGTCCGTCGTTTCGTGTACTACGTGCATAAATATCTACACACTGCAGAATCGGCAGCTCGGGAAGGCTGTCAGGTGATCCTGAGAGTCGCCGGGGGTGCCAGGGCAGCAACTGCAGCTGGTCTGGAAGCCATCGATGAACTTTTACCTTTAAAAGGACCTAATGGTGGCGAGGGTGGAAATATAATTGCTGTAGCCGCCTCAGGCGGCGATGGTGACGAAAAGGCCATCTTTCCGCAAATTGCCGCTGAGGGTCCTGGCGGCTGCAGTGTTTCACATTCCATATCACCGCTACCACGGGCAAACATAGCTCTTGACGCCTCACGAAATGTAGTCATGGCGCCCAGGGAATATAGCCGCAGCAACTATGACTTCCTGACTTCGGAAAGCAGTGAGAGCGGCAGCAGCAGTGGTGAAGGCGATGGCATAGTGGGGCTGCTGCCAGTGGTCCTTGGCAAGG
This sequence comes from Volvox reticuliferus, assembly GCA_019650235.1. Lineage (NCBI taxonomy): Eukaryota > Viridiplantae > Chlorophyta > Chlorophyceae > Chlamydomonadales > Volvocaceae > Volvox > Volvox reticuliferus. The sequence continues at coordinate 1,529,947 of BNCP01000012.1, read as the reverse complement.
GTGCATTCGGCCGGGTGGTGGAGGGCATGTACAAGGGACGGCGAGTGGCGGTCAAGCTAATGGCAAGTGAAGAGCCGTGGGCAGACGTTTCAGCCAACACTTTCACCCGAACGTTTGCACATGAGGTGGAGGTAAGTGTGTGCATCTTGGTTGGGCGGGGCATGCATGGGGGGAGAGCTGATTGAGGAACGGAGATGCACGTGGGATGTGATGCATGGTTTACGGTTATCTATTTATTTGGTGCATGAACACACGTAACTATAAGATACCTGCACGTATTGTAAATTCACGTGCAAAGCTACATTTTTACTTCCATCTATATTAGAAATTTACGGCGGCCGTACTTGGCAATGGTGCCATTCATTTGTGATTAAAGTATGACGAACATTAAAAATCATTGTTTTAAAAATGGCTTCATGAATATATTTTGTCGCTCGTTATATTGGTGTCGAGGTTTCAGGTTCAAATCCCTCGGGAAACGCTATCCGGAACTGTGTCAGGGTTGCATCGCAACATCTTGTAGGCTCATCACTACCTGCCTCACGAGGACACTCGATCCCACGATCCTGCGGGGGAAAGTATATGTCGCTTTGGTGTTATTTGTCCTCGTTGCAATCTCGTCCACGAGCTCTCAATCATGACTCCTCTCAGGGGCCATAACCCGTTACTAACTGGAGTCTAGCTTCCAACGTTAAGCTCTTACTTCACAGCAAAGCTGGATGGCGGTCGTGCATATCTGCACTTGCGCTCTGTAACCACTACCAGTGACGACCTACCAGCAGCATGTGTCACAACCAGTTCACCAGAGTGCGAAATGCCCCATTATCTTTACTCCAGAATAATGCGTATAATTGATTATCCCACATAGATAGCCCTGCTGTACAACGAGACTTGTCACACTATGTCACACCACGCGTCCCCACCGCTACGTATAAAGGTTACCTGAATAATCCTTGATTGAGTCTGTAAGAAATGTTGATCCAATAGATCAAACTGCTGGCCTAGCGGTCGGATGCAACAAATGTCCATTGATTGCCATAGAGATATACAACCAGGTCAGGGTCGTGGTGGAGGAGAGTACCTCCGGTCTTTTGAGCAGCTAGTTGTCCCCTTTTTCTTATAGTCCTTCTGTGTTTTCTTCGCGCCCTTCTGTGCTCTGTTAGTGGCCAGGCTAGAGTCCCTGAGTTTTTGTTTGCTCTTGCTGGTCTGAGTGAGAGGGGGAGCACATGGCAGGACAGACAGACAAAGCCACGTGTCCCTCCCCTGCGCTGTGGCTCGGTCCGGTCAGGACCCCCAGTGCTCGTCTTTGCAGGGCGAGTCGCCCACAGTGTAACACCCCTTAAATATACAACCATATCATACCCACATGCATTTGCAGGTGCTCAGCCGCTGCGCTCATCCCAATGTTGTTCAGCTACTGGCGGCACGTGTGACCCCGCCCCGCCTCTGTCTGGTGATGGAGCTCATGGACACATCCCTGGCGCGGCTCATCCACCACAACACGGATGAGTCCGAGATGCCCCTCCCAAAAGTACGATCCCCCATCCATACCCCAAATAGCAAGAAGTAAGGCTATCGATCCCCTCTCCGCTGATCCATGCCTCTTTCAGCATGCGTGTGTCGTACTTCAATCCTTTTTGCTCTTCTTCCATTTGGCATGATGAGTGTGCCGTACTTTTCCTTCCTTTTATAATTCCTTCCCTCCTTGTTCCGATTACTACTGTACTTCGCTTTCTTTCTTTTTGCTTCTCCTCTTAACATCAGTTGCATGGTTTCCTGGGGTGCATGTATTCATCCTGCCTCGCGCTTGTAGCCATGCGCAGCCTTGCATTTCTTATACTAACGCTCTTTCCTGCTGATTGCATGGGCACATCTTTGCTGCTTGACTGGTTCCGCCGCCGCCGCCATAGGTGAGTTCGCGTGGGACCGCACTTCGTTTGGTGGGTTCGCGCTCGTGGTCGTCAAGCTAGCCCGGGTTGGGTCGGTGGGTTGGTCGGGTCAGGGCGCGTTGTTTGAATGCAATACAGGGGGGTCGGAAGGAGCACGTGCATGACAGCGACCAGCGGTCAGCTCAATTTCGTTTTTCCCCGGTATTCTTTCGCCGCCAGCAGCTAGGCCCATAGTATATACATCATGACGGTTTCTATTGCGTTTTTTCTGCGTATTTACTCACGGCCTTGGCGGCAACCTTGTTTATGAGTTTTTCGACTAGACTTGGACGAGGACAATCGTCCGCCAACCTTTACGGTCAGTCGTTGCTTCGTGGCCAACCACTCCATTGTTTCAATGTTCGTCCTCCCCTTCCCTACTTGTCATCAGGTTGCCACTTGCTTACCCCGTGCAACACCACACACACACACACACACACACACACATGGCCCCGCCCCACCGCTATACATAACCCTAATATTGAAATATCAGGTGCTGCACATTGGCATCTGCATCGCCAATGCCCTGGCCTACTTGCATCCCACGATCGTCCACAGAGATCTCAAGGTACGGACAGCATTGAGAAGAAATGGATTATACACATATGCCCTCCTTCCACACGCAATCATAGGACCAAAGAGCCATTCTAGCAGGTATAACATTCAACTGCTTTGTTATCCCGCTTGGTCAATATATAGGGATGACATGTAAAGCTAGCACATACGTACGCGTATGGCCTTTGTTCACGCTAGGTTAGTATGTGAGTGCCGGTAGATTCAAAATTTCGAGCCAAGCTTACCGTGTACCTGTTTCTTCCCTGCCTTTCCCGTGCCTTTCCTCGCAGCCTGCCAACGTTTTGATCAATAACCCACAAAGTGACAAGCCCATCGCCAAACTAACGGTAAATATATGCCTGCCTTTGAATTATTTATGCATCAACGCATGTAAGTGTGTTCATCCGTGCTTGTTTATTTGCTAAAATAGCAATAGCCTACCTATGCCGTAACAAAGCAATCCGGTACCTCCCTAACGACAATGCGTTGTGTACGTTACGGCATTGGGGGACGGAGCGAGCCGAGAATCCAGATTGGGTCGGTACGATAGTACGATTCCAAGTACTTCCAAACTAGTTGTGACTAGTTATGAATATTCTGAATAGCTCGTCGTAAAACTTTCATTTTTTCGATATTTAATGGTGGTGTCCTGCAATTCTACAATATATTTGAGCGAATAAAAGTGTGTCCATGACAACCGCCAGGTTCCCGCCAGGTTCCTATATGTGTATATATATATATGGCCGTTTGCTGGGGTCATACACCCGGCAAATGGTCGTATTGGGTGGCCACATGACCGTTTGTCGGTAATGGGTGATCTTGATATGGTACATTATGGTGGCTATTATTTAGAGGCTCTGGACTCATCGCTTCGGAAACAGATTGTGTGAAATCAAGTGCGTGCTCAATTTTTGCTGATACCCTGAAATAAAATCAATAACATCATATATTTAAAGTGATCGTCGCTTGGAAATACTGGCTCTCACACTCTATATATAATATCTATACACATCTTCCTGTGCATTATTATTAAGAAACCCCTGCCTCTATGCATCTATGCATGCCTGATTAGGACTTCGGCTTATCACGGCTGCGGATAACGGTGGGGTCTACAGAGCACCCAGATGCAGGCACGGTAAGTGGTGCGTGGTGGTACATACTTTGTTGCTGCTTGCACTGGCACGGGGTTCCGTTCATCCTTCATATTGCTGCCTGAACATACGAATGTGGCAATGCTGGATGTACAGCAGCAATTCTGCATGTACATATAATGTAGTAGTTGCGAGCTGCAAAGGCCTCTCGAGATGCTGATGGCGTGTATCTGCACATCTATATTGTGCTAGAGTGTGTACGACTACTACATATAAACTCATTTAAAACCACATAAGATGTTCATACATTCGTAATTTAACACAGATACAGATTCCGATATGTGTATATTTAAGCATGTATGCCAATATTATTACCCGCTGCACGTACAATCCGGCCAGCCGTCCATGCTTATAGTTGAACTTAGCTAGTTATTACCATGGGCAGCAGCGAGCAGCCAACCATCAACCTGCCATGTATGCTACATGCATTTGACTACTCTGTTCAATATTTGATCATCTTTAATAAGATGTATTATTCTGATACATAATATTTGTCGCAAGCCGCCGAACTTATATATTATACTGCCACGCACGCAATGCATGCACCTGCTGCCCACCATTTCTTGTTGGACTCATCACTCATTGTGATTGGTACCCGTATGAATGGGGCTACACCCATCACCGGGGGTCACTTGGCCTTGTTGCTACATACCACCGCCGCTACTGCTGCTGGTGCTGGTGCTGGTGCTGCCACCATCTGCAGCCTCCCTATATGGCCCCGGTAAGGAAGTATGTATAGAGTCGATTATCAGGAGCGACCATTCTTATATATAATGTAGTATGTCATTAAAAAAGTTGAAAATAAATACCATTCGATACCAGCAGTTGTTGTATCTCTGTTATATCCATTATTCGCCAACAAAGGCCCGATCGGAAGATGACCAGACTCAGTCATCCCGGATACTATCCGTAGATACAGCCCAGGATACTACACGTACATTCCATCTACATCACGATGACCATTAGGTGACAGAGATCTACCACCTTCATCGATAGGAAAGCCTTGCGTCACTGTCCACAGCGGGGGCGGGTAGATATGGGTTAATCATGCATGCAGACTTGCACGTCTTATTGCTTATATTTGTATGTAGCTTTGCATGTCACATTTATCCTCACCAATCCACCCCTCGGCTTACCCACTCGCACAAATCCTGACAATACATTCAGGAGTGCTTTGATGTGTCGAACCGGCGCATCACCCACCAGGCTGTAAGTTGATATCTGGGTTATATCACGGTATTCGTCTCGAATGCATCTCATGTACACGCCGTACGGATCTTAAAAGTAACAAAATGGCAACGAAGTGCGAAAATCATTTTTTTCTCGCAGTAGCAGGCTAGGTAGAGAGGTAGCAAGAGATAGAGAGAGACAGATAGAGCCGTTTGGGGGTATGCATTCTAGTGGGCAGTGATATTTAATTGCGTAGTTGTTGTGCTCCGTATACATGCATAGAGCTATGTGTGTTAATAATATGCGCACTTACCTGCATTTGTTGCGCAAATGAACAAACAGGACATCTACTCTCTCGGTGTGCTGCTTTGGGAGATGCTGGCAAGGACTCGGCCATGGAAGGACATGGGCCCAGCGGCGGTGGGCTTTATGGTGCGTGTGTGTCGGCATATCTGTATGTAAACATCTACCTGCGTCGAATTGTGTCTATGAATGTTTTATTTTGTGCTTAACGGTATCTGTACGGCATGGGGTAGCTGCCCTACTCACACCAGAAAGACTTCCCAATCAGAGAGGGACGTGAGGGACTTTAAGCATTAGTTCATTTCTTTTGTGTATGTAACTATGTATGTGTGTATGTATGGGGGTGTTACACTGTGGGCGACTCACCCTGCAAAGACGAGCACCAGGGGTCCTGACCAGACCGAGCCACAGCGCAGGGAAGGGGCACGTGGCTTTGTCTGTCTGTCCTTCCACGTGCTCCCCTTCTCACTCGGATCAGCGAGAGCAAAGAAAATCTCAGAGGCTCCAGCCTGGTTGTGTAGTAGACATTTGGTGTGGGTTCAGTGGGGTAGCTAAAGAAGAATTAACAGCAGGGCTTACATATTTGCTCCCCTGCTTACATACAGTGCTCCCTTAACATATTTCTTATATATCTCTACATATTGCATTCTCGTTCGTTTTAATCTCATCTATAACTCAACAGATGCTTCGATTCGAATGCATGCCATGCCAGCCACTTACCATGCCGCCATACATCGTTTATCATCCAGCATATATGATCGCGAACACAGGTCACCTACAAGGGTGTGAGGCTGCCGCTTGATTGCCTGTCTGGCAGCCGCTGCCCGCATAAGCTGGCTCGACTGCTAGTGGCGTGCTGGGATGCAGATCCAGCTCGAAGACCAGCAGCTGCGGAGGTGGCGAAGGAGCTGACACTGGTATTGCAGGTAGGTGTTTGGGTGTCTGCCTGTATGCATGGCAGCTTATCAATGGCTGGACTGTGCATGTGGGTGGATGGCTGTTTGTGTACCACACGCACATGTTTTTGTATGTTATTATATACAGACAGATACGTGGCTGTGGCCCGGTCCGGTCAGGATCCCCGGTGCTCATCTTTGCAGGGCGAGTCGCCCACAGCGCAGCATAACACCCCTTATTAAGACAAACAGGCACCTTGTGTAAAACGCAACGCAGCAACAGGGAAATCGAATTTATGTTTGGATGCTGTTTATTTACGATGCCCAATCCCCATCCAATATGGTACCTTGTCCATGTGAGCTAGGTGACCATGTTAACATATGCAATAGAAATATTTGTTATTTGTATTGACTCGGGAATATTTCATTTAATCAGCAGAGCACAAGCTCACATGAGTGCACACAACTACATACATGCCCATTCACTGCTGGCGGCAGAATGTGGAGCGCCAAGGGGGACCGAACTACAGCAGTGAGGTGCACAATATGGTGCAGGGGGATGGAAAACGATAGACGAGTGGGAAGGGGCGCAGGAGGGTCAACAGGAGGGGAGCAGCAGGAGGAACAGATGTATGGAGGGAGGGGGGCAGGGGGACAAGGAGACGCATGCATAAGGGCCAACAGCCCGACTGGCAGGTACGGCTGCAACAGGTTAACAGTTAGGCTGATGGCGCTGATACTGCCCCTTAATAACGATGAACCTGTTGATATTTTGTGATTTTTTGGCTTTTAGTAGTCGTACATAGTACGGCACACACAAACACAATATGTGCGATATAAAGAGCATAAAACAGCATCTTATTCCTTAAATTAGGAATCCTTTGCAACATGTGCTATTGTGATGCGGACAGCGCGCACTATGCCCGGCTGTTTTATTAAGGACACTACATCAGCATCCTTTTCTTTTGGAAACTGATGATACTGAACAAGCTGTGAGATCAGGCCGTGAAAGTTCAGATCCTATCGATGTCAGATGTATATGCCGGACTGGGCTTGAGGGCCGTCCCTGCATGGGGGGAAAAAGTGTAGTAACGTGATTATTGTTGTAGTATTCGTACATGTACGGCACATACTGTTGTACATGTACAGCACACACTATCACACTATAAGGTGCAAGAAGCACCGACCCTGTCAACATCTCGAGAGGCCCTTATGGCGCTCAACTACTTCCATAGAGTAGTAGTTACGTACATGCAGTATGTAGTGGCCTATCGAGATTCTGAGTGGGTGCTTCTTGTGTGAATGTGCCATACACGGTGTCACATGACCTATATAATGATAATGATGAAAATCTGATCTGACATGCAATGACTTTATAACCTTTACTTGAGGGCTTGATACAAGAGTGCTGGTGCTCAACATGATGGCACAAGAACCACTACTGCTGCTGTTAAATTCATTGAGATTCTTACTGCTGTAATGGCTGCTACAAGTATTAGTCGGAATGTCAATGATATAACAACAATGGTGATGATCGTGCGTGTTTTGCTCGTGGACAGTGATTGTCGGTTCTCCTGGTTTGCGGAATCCTATTATGACCATCTAACTGCGGCATGCTGCATGCCAATGGGTGTACTATCTCATCGGTCACCGTGTACAACTACTACTATACATAAATATTATTTGTAATATGTAGCATCGGTGAGGGGCGGGGAATGGGAGGTATGAGGGCCGCAATGACAATCCGTGTGGCAACCGCTGCTGAAACAACTAATTTGGCAATGCTTGCAAGTAGCCATGTATGGTTGTATGTACGTCGACACACAACTTTACTCTGGCTGGTCCGAGTGAGAGGGGGAGCACGTGGCAGGTCAGGCAGACAAAGCCACGTGCACCTCCCCTGCGCTGTGGCTCGGTCCGGTCAGGTCCCGACCCCCGGTGCTCGTCTTTGCAGGGCGGGTTGCCCACAGTGTAACGCCCCATACACAACTTATTTTATCCTGCTTGTTGATGGATCTTCGATCCATTGCAGTTTAAGTCAGTGGTTAAGAATGGCTAATGATTTACTTCCGTCGTTCCGTGCTGTTTAGATTAGCACCCTGCTGCGTGCTGAAAGGTATGGATGACCAGGTACGCCCTCTATCCACTCCCCTGAACGGTTCAAAATCCACTGAATGGAACGGTTCTGCGACTGTACACGCAAGTACAGAAACGGTGTGGATATGTGCCATCCAACGATGTTTCATCCAATAACGAGGTTTATCAAGTGATCATGCATGATGGCGTCTTCCCTATATATCTGTATGATAACTCTGTCCTGAAAGATGCACAACATGGGATTAACTCCGTCCAGTGTTAAGGCAGGGTGTAGGTAGGTGCGCCACACAATTAATCGCCATACGTAGCCGTGGGAAGCAAAGGCTTACTTTAACGGAACGTTGCATCGCTCTAGGGCGGGGCTGGCAGCGGCATCTGCATAGATACATACGTAGCACAGCGTCTATTTATTGCCGTGCCGTGCGTCTATTTATTGCTGCTGCTGGCCGGCAGTTTTATCCACCCTTTCCAGCGCGCAGCTGTAGCTCCCCTCCTCCTGGTGCAACGCTCAACCTCAATCGCTCCAGAGATTGCACACGGGCCTTATGCACCTGAATGCCATTTGCTGTAAGTTTGTTCCGCTGCTCAATCTCATACATCCGGAAGTGGCGCGCCACGTAACGCACACACAGGGAAGCCACCTGCAAAAAATGTATAGATTATAGGTGATATTCCAGCTGGAATGCCGAGAGCGAGGCTAGTCATCGGATTCCGGCTGATCGCTCTGTAATTGATTATTTAAAATTTGAATTACAGATCCTCCTTTCACTCAAAAGAATCCTAGACTTTTATAACCCATATATATACAAGTCATTTTTATCGTGACTACAGACCATAACTAGATTACTAGAACTAAGTCGATCATACTTTTAATATCCATGGGGCTACCGCTTCTACTCCTGTTCTGGCCCTGAAAGTTACGGTGGTCGTGCAGGTTGTGGGGTCTGCTACCCCACTTCCCTGCACTGCCACCGTCCTGACTAACATTTCTCTGAGATCCCTCCCCTTTTCCTGTCCCTCATCATGGCCTTTGCCTTGTCCGTCCCCTTCCCCAACATATCCTCGTCTGGCATCAGCGTCAGAGTAACATAGCTAAAGTAAAATACAAAGGGAACATAAATAAAACATCATAGTTAAAAATTCATCTACAGTAAAAGAAGTGAAGGTATGACAGACAAAAGTTTGCTAAACTGACTAAAACAGGAAAAAAAGATCAAAGCTAAAAGATAGTATCTAGGACTTCTAGACCAGCTAAATAAAAGAAGATTTCGCGAACAAAAAAATATGTTTTGGTGGCGACGGCCAAAATTCCTGAGGGCCTTACACTACTAGGACTCGGTAATAGGGGTGACAGTACGACAGAGGAAATCTGCTAAACTAAAACAACTAATAATCTAAAACAACTACCTAAAAACAATATAAAACTACCTAACTAATAACGATTACTAGACCAGCTATATACAGCGGTAGCAATAATTAGACCGTAACTAGATAAGTTCCACCTCACCTGTGCAGCTCCGTCTAATGGGAAATTGTTCTGGTCATAGTCGCCCTTGTTGAGCAACCACTGCACCACGGTTGGGTCCCAGGTCAATTCTGCCCCGAGTGCTGCCACCCGACGGGCGTAGTTGTGCGCCAGTTCCTTTCCAACTAGGACCGCCATCTGTGTGCACAACAGTGAGTGCACTTTTCCGCCTTGGGTGGAGAATTAAATGATCATTATGCTTGCAAGAGTGAAGACGACAGCAAAAGACAGGCAGGGACATCGGCAGTAGAAAGTACAAGCATTTTCAGTTTCACCAACCTGACACTCTTTCAGTTCGCTCACTCACTCTCACGAATTAAAAAGTGTGACTTGGGGCAGAACTTAAGACCCTCCCGGGAAGAGGTTGATGGCACTTGCACGCCTTCGTTCGGTAAGTTCTCTATCAACGGGCATATTCTCTGTCATGGCTGTGCTGTATCTCTTATGTATCTGTTATATTGGGCCAAAGCCCCACCGGAAGATGTCCACGCACGACGCTGACATAGCAGATACAACCCTTGAATACCCCAACCACGATACCACACTCCCCACAACTACGAAGCGCCCGTCTAAACCCCAAAGCCGTACCGAGTCGAATTCACGCAAACACCTTTCGGGTCATCCTTATATCCACAACTCACGTCCTGCCGAGTGAGTGGTAGGAAGGCCAAGTACTGGTGGATGGTGGTAGCGAACGCCACCGTATCCTCCAACGACTCACAAGACGCAGCGAGCCAAGAATCAAGGGACACTTGACGCAGGATGCGATCCGTCGTCTCCTGCGTAATCTGCAAATAATCATCAGCATGGACGAGTACGTACGTCGTAATCACGATCACCAGTAGAACATCGATGATGTGACGGACCTTCGGCACGCATCATGATGACAAATGGATCGTATCTTCGCATCACAAACATACCGACCATACACGTCGCACATGTATGTATGGTACATGCCCGCTGCCCCGCCGCTCTTTTCTCTCCCTTCAGTCCGTGAATTCGTTCATTCCCATGGCGCACCCCCTGCCTGGGCCCATTACATCCGGGCGCCCAGCCGAAGCTCAGGCGCTTTGCAACACGTCTGCCGCCGGCCCCCTGGACTTCTGCTACCTACTCCTGCACGTGGCTACCTTCCCATTAGCATGTTGAATTATCGTCGTTCCACTAAGAAGTGCTGAAGCGCTTTGGCTTCGTCCCTGTATCAATCCCATGCGGACGTTTATTCATCCGCCTCCTCTAGGCCACTTTTACGCCCCTATGCAAAACCCTAAATCCATAGCAGCCCCCCAGTGACACGTACCCGACTTTTGTTGCCCCGTTCTGTCGTCACCAAATTTACCAGTTCCATAAAGCCCAAGTTTGACTCCAAGAAAATGATCATCCTGGGGAATGCGGCCGGAAATGACTTAGGGAACGCAGCTCCAATCGCGCCGCCGCAAGGCTGCGGTATGGTATTTCCTTCGCCTCGCCACCATAAATGCGTTGTAGCAAGCCCACAGAATTTGCGTTTTTGGTAATAACCTGATAACCTTTCCGGATGCCTTCAGGAAACGCTTTCTGAAAAATTCCAGAACCCCGAGGTGCGTACTTTTGTCCCGGTAATGAAATCTTTCTCTAGTGCTTTTAGCCGTGCCACTCCGCTTTTTGCTGCGCTTTTTTGTAAAACAGGGAGGCGTGGGGTTACGTGGCACAAAAAGTGCCAGCTCCAAAGCGTTTTAGCACAGCTTATAACGCTAGACTTCAGGTTTCTTCTTTTCGCATCCTTGCTATACACACACACACACACATATAACTTTGTGGCCCTGCTTCTTTCTTCCCATCATTCTCACCGTCCCTTGTCCTCGTCGATTAACTCGTGATGGCGCACCAACTGCCTCAGCATTGCACGGCTCTTACAATCAAGCTTATCATACTCCTCGATTACAAGGATTGGATCCGGCGTGGATCTTATGTGCTCCATGACTGCCCGACGGACCATCTCCAGCTGCGTTTCCTGCTCTGACTCAATGTAGCTCATCCCGTACAGCACCTGCACGGTACCGATGACAGCAACCGGTCATCAATTTAAGAACCTGCGAAGCCGTAACTTAGGTCCGGGGGCTATCTTATGGCCAGGGAGACGGCTGAGACGGCGCATTGATCATAGCAGACATCATTGCAGCACCGCCCCCCGTTTTGAAGTTTAAGAGATGAACCAGTGAGGTTAGGTGGCTGCGGTCTCCAGCGTGCTTTTGAAGGCAGCAGTCTCAACGAACTATCACAGGACAACGTAGGGCCGTTATGATGAAGCCTTACCATTGCAGTCATACGCACAAACATCGTGTGATGGTGCACCGTTGTACACTAAGAATCCGCCCAAACACAAAACAGTTTTAACATCTCTTCAATATCCTTAACCTTGACCCCTGGCCACCTAGCAGGGGAGACCTGGCAACACACACGGCTTACCGTTCCATGTCACCCATCATTATACCACACACAGAATAATAATATAAACCCCAAGCGCACCTTGACCCCCGTACACCCAGGCCCGGGGCAGCTCAGCGCCTTGCTCGGATCCCGATTGTACATCGCCCTCGCCAACAGCGTGTGCGTGTATGTCTTGCCGGTGCCAGGAGGGCCGTGGACGGAGATGACCAGCGGCCTGCACCGCACAGCATAACACAGCGCGCGGAAATGAAGGGAGGGAAGCGAAGGGAATTTGAGCACGTTCATGTGGACATTCAGATGGGCTGCAGCCATCATCGCAGCGCATCCACGTAATCCATCAACTGGTCGCATCTGTAGGTTAACATAACGTCCTGAGCTAAGCTTCAGTTGGTCCAGACCTCGGTCGTTACATGGGATGAATGAACTGGGTGGCCATCCGCATCATCCGGTGTTCAGGTGCTCATCAGTTACGATCAGCAACACAACGACCTCCATGGCAAATTACCTCTTTGGAGGCTAGACCAGGCAGCTGCGGAGGACATCGGCAGGTGTATCCGGCAGTCTAGGGGTACGCGCCATCACGTGCCTCTCGGCCTCTGGTCGTATTTCCCTTCCTATGTTCAAAACCCGCTACGCCGGCTATAGCGTGGCATCCATACATCTCACGCGCCCCCGTTCCTGCACTATTTTGAGTCCTAGAGACACGGTTGAATTCGCTAAAAAGGATTCCTTCGGCGGACTGTCCGATGGGCAAGGGTAGCTGCTCTGGATAGTGACAGACCAAACAGACACGTAGCACACGACACAGTTTACATTCGTTGCTTAGACATTGCCCGAGGCGTTGCTGCGGCCCCGCGATGTGACGTAGGTGAGCCATAAAGCGCGGAATATATAATCGACATGTACATGTGTATACCACATGTGTGATTGTTTTGTGTTCCAGTATTCATCATCGGGAATGAAGGTTTGGCGGCCCATTACTCGCAACAATCCCGAACATCCGCGCGTTTCACCCTTCCCTTCGAGGTTCAGAAGCTGACCCTCGCGCACAAAAGTGCGACATCTCCTTCGCCTCGGATGATTTTCGGCTCCGTTCATCCCTCCATTTCTTGCATGCGTCGCCATCATTTAACTAGCCTTCCCCCCCACAGAGGCCCCACCTGACTGGATCACCGCCAGGTCGTTCCCGGATGTGCTCACAGACAGCACTGACTAAACTGCTAATGGCGGCATCCTGTCCAACAATGCGGTCCGAGAGGAGCGAGTCCACGTTCGTGCAGGCATTGGGGACAAAACGGTTGGTGCCTGACACGGACATGGAGGGAGTGAGCGAGGGATGGAGGGAGGTGAATACCGGGCGGGAGGGTGAAAGCGGAGCCGGAGGACGAGCGGAATACGCGGATAAGTACCCCAAAAACGAACCCAAGCCCTTGGGGAAATCGGTTATACTGATGGAAACAGTATAACTGATTTACGACTCGCTGACGTTATGGAAATGTCAGCGGGTCGCAGTTATAAATACCAACATGTAATACAATATAATGCACTGATACGAAGGATACGAGAAGGGAATCTCAAGATTGATGCGGAGTATGAAGTACCGCTATCTGACCGCTGCTTTAGCTGCAGAGAGGACCAAGGGATATCTCAACACCCGAGCCTCCGCGAATGAATATTTCATCCAGCCAAAGGACGTCACATAAGATTACGGTTGAAGGATTATTCACAAAGCCGGGCATATCAACCGGTCGGCGTCGGCCTATATCAACACATGAACAAGGGTGCAGAAAACCCCTAACCTTGTCAACCCCACGCCACGCCAAGCCCGTCGCTAGATATACCCCCGAGCCCAACTATGAGAATGTAACAACATCATGAGGTTAATTCGACTGCTGCAATACGAAACGCGGGAAAACTGAACGTTAGTGGCGGCCGCAGCACGATCCGTGTGCTTAGGGCAAAACCCAAGCTAGCATCATTCCCCCGCTGCCTTCAGATAAGTCTCACCGACATTTGAGCTGAAATATAATGCCGTGATAACTGACGCAATACCAAGAATCGCAGCCACCGCCATCCAGTATCCACTACCAGGTGCCACCCAAGCAGTTTAAGAGCGCACACAGCGCGCACAGATCACCTTAACCTTTTAAGTGGCATAAAACGTTTCACCTAGTGAAAAGCGAACTGGTTGCGCATTTTGTATCACAGATAACGGAGATCCTGAGGTTGCCAAATAATCGTTGAAATTTTCATTGTCGAGCTATCGGTCCATTATTATCTCATAACAGTCCATGCTTACGGCGGCATAGGTCGTCCCGCCTGTTCCTCAGCAGGCATATCACGCCCGTACCTGCGGCCTTTTTTGCGCAAACCATCAAGGCACAAAGTCAGGGCTAGGAATAAAGAAGATGTTCACTATTCTGCAAGTATAAGTGATTTGTAGGTCATCGGTTTACATTTATGGATAGGTTCATATTATCCTAACCGCAGACACATGGTTGCCAATAAGCTTGGACACAGCAAGCATAATACGGCACAAGCACCTTTGACTATCTAGTTTAATAACTTTGTATAGTACATATGCATACGGCACACCCAGCCACAGCAAGGGTTTCCTTCGCCAGTGCTCTTCATCCCAAATCCAACGCACGGAGTAAGTCCACGTGGGCCGGGGAAAGTTGGACACAACATCAGGCGAACTGGCTAGGTACAATCAGAGTCCGCGCTCGCAAGTCGCCATGGTTCTGCAGCCCGGGTGACTACTTTCTGTTGCCTTGCCGGAAGCCCACGCGCGCATCGGCAAGGTCACATCGGTCCTACCCAGGCTCAGAGTCTGATCCTCTGTGCCCGAATACTTCTTCAACCTCAAATGATGCTTCCGTACAGCACCTTACTGCACTTCGCAGCGCCTCGGCCACGTCTTCCCAGCACCCGGCCCCACCTTGCCGCAAAACGCCAGAACCCAAGGGCGCTTTCAGCCAGGAAGCCCAGATAGAACCGTATTCTCCTCGTTATTCCAAGCGCCAGTCTTACTCCACCGATCCAAGCTACGACCACGGATCGCTGCAACCTGAACAGCAGCCTCAGCACCGTCCACCGATCCACGGAGCGCCCTCCGCTAGCCGGCGAAATGTATTACTATCTTCTGCCGCTATGGTCGCCGCCAGCGTGGTGACAGCTACAGGACCTCTGGTGTTACCGTCCGCTGCCTCCGCTGCTGCTCTTTCGGGACGGCCGCCACCGGAGATGGGTTTTGAACCGCGGGTTGTTGAGTTCACATTATCTAATGGCTTACATTTCATCCTGCTTCCACGTCGCAATGCGCCCGTAGTGGCTTGCCATACATATGCCAACGGTGGGTCAGGAGTGAATAAAAAGATTGTCAAGGAGTAAGAAGTCGTGGATGATCGTGGTTAGTTCCCTGTAAGGTCGGCGTTTGTTCCTTCATCCGATGATAGTATCGCGCATTTAAGGAGTTCATGGGCATGGGATGCCTTGTTGGCGGGAGAATAGGGGTCATGCGGTCATGCGTAATCCACATCTTGTTGATAACTATGCAGCGTAACCTGCAGCTGGGTTTTCGTGACCCATGGGTCCATTGCCGTGCCTTCCCCCTCTTCCCGCAGTTGGTGCATGGAACGAGTCCCCTGGCTGTACTGGCATGGCGCACTTATTGGAGCACATGGCGTTCAAGGTGCGCTTACTTGCTGGGGCCTGGAACTCAGGAACATCCAACGTCGAGGACCTAGCGGACTTGGCGGCTGGGAACTAGAAAAGAATCTGTGCGCGTAACGTCTTGCTGTTCATACACGTCGCCGTGCTTTCGTAGCATCTGGCCGTCCATTTTCTCGTCTGGTGCTAATCGCCTGCAGGGTACCCCGCGGGTGGGTTCTGTGGACTTCCGGCGGGAGGCGCCGTTGTTGGATGCACTGGACGAGGCATTCTATGAACTACGGGTCAGTAAGCCCGCTGGGCGAAATAACGAACCGAGGAACTCCTGAAGATGAAATGCAAGAAGCCAAAGCTTCTTGCGCTGTATTTCCTTGTCAGCTGTCTGGGTGGGTTGGACGTTTAAGTGCCGCAACGACGTTACTTGTGTGCTTGGGTGACCAGCGAAAGGAGGTGCTATTCCTGATGGGATGGTGGGGGTCATTATCCAGTTTGCAGCCTTGTGATCGAACATTAAAAACGCATTTTGGGTAGATGCGGTTTTTGGCCCAGGGAAGGGGGCCCGCAGGGACGCAGGGGCGCAAGAACTTCGCGCAGGGACGGTAAAGGAGAGCAACGGATCCACGGGTCACATGAACGTAGAAACTGATCAATGGGTCTCCGGGAACCGAACGCAAAATACTCATGGATCACGGGTTCGGCTGTTCCGAAACCTAATTTTTCCGTGATTTTATTTTTTCGCCATTTTCCCTCCACAATCCATTGCGCTCACCCAAGCCGTCCTGACGTCGCAGGAAGCAAAGGCCGCCGTCGCGTCCAGCGGTCTCGGTGGTGCCGGCTCCACTCGCATCTCCACGCTACGGTCTCGACTTCGCTCCCTTCAGGAGGCAGCCGCAGCCCTGGCAGTCCCCAACGCCTTTGGCGCGACCCTGCAGCAGGCGGGCGGTGCGGGGCTGAACGCCACCACCTCCCATGACCAGACCCGCTATTTTGTTAGCCTACCGTCCAACAAGCTGGAGCTGTGGATGTCGTTGGAGGCTGAGAGGTTCAGGTGTGCAGCTGACGGGTTGGGAGGGCCGTAGTAATTAGAGGACATATGTCCTTGAAATGGATTGAGGAGGCGGTCCTAAGTTGCTGCCAGGTGAAGAGGTTTAGTAAAATTATCAGAGGACAATTCGATGGCAACGGACCCAGCCACAGCAGAAGCCGAGCCACGCCCGATGCACACTTAACAATAAGTTGTAAATCACATTTAATTTAGCTGATTGGGGGGGTCGAAAGGGGAGGACAGGTTTGATCCTGGGGGTTTGGGGAACGACCAGGAAAGTTGAATCGGTCCTCTCGTGATTCCCGCGCTCGTAACTATATGTCCCCTTTGACATTTTGGTTCACTCGCGTGCGTCTGGGATTTTCTCTCTCCAAGAGCCCCGGTGTTCCGAGAGCTGTATTCCGAAAAGTCGGTCATCGAGGAGGAGCGGCGGTTGAGAGTCGACAACGCACCCATGGGCAGGTGGGCAGCGCGGCGGCGGCGGGAAGATCTGTTCAGATAGGTAGAGAAGCCTGTTCGTTGAAAAGAAACGTCCGCGGACCTAAGTGCTGTGTAGAGCGTACCACGTCTGGTGGCACTTGCAGTCTTGCCTAATTAGGAAAGCAACCCCACTTCCTATTCAATCCGCTGTCTTCGTTTTCCTCCGTCCTTGTGTTCTAACCCGTTGGTGCATTTCCCCACATAATGCTTCTGGGGTATTTTTACCTGATACAGTTGCTGAAGAGTTTTGCCTTATGTTCCCATCTCCCGAGATATATCGTATGTTTGGTACACGGTACATAGCTCTGGGTTTCAGATTCAGATTCAGATTCAGATTCAGGTTATATCTTTTAGCATTTCCGCCTCCCCGCTTCGTGCTCTTCCCTTGGGACTCTTCCTGTTGGTTCCACAACTGCCATCACTGGGTCTCGGGCTCTATTGCGTATTCCGTAGAGCATGTCTGCACATGGACACCAATCCTGCCTCATAAACACATCCACACAGGTTCCAGCAGGAGTTTGCATTGGCCTCACTGGCGAATAATTACCGCCGTCCCGTCATCGGCTTTGAAGAGGATTTCGACGCCATAGGAAGGCGTGAGGTGCAGGTAGGGACTGATCATTGCATAGCAAAAGCTGGCAAAAGACTAAAAGTTTAGGTCGCACTGCACGGCACAATAGCGCAGCAGTTCGCCGAACGTGTTGCAGTTGTACTGATAGTGGAGCTAA
Source organism: Volvox reticuliferus (assembly GCA_019650235.1). Classification (NCBI taxonomy): domain Eukaryota; kingdom Viridiplantae; phylum Chlorophyta; class Chlorophyceae; order Chlamydomonadales; family Volvocaceae; genus Volvox; species Volvox reticuliferus. The sequence continues at coordinate 1,511,967 of BNCP01000012.1, read as the reverse complement.
TGTCGTTTGATGTAATGCTGTAATATACAAATCAGGCACGCCACAAGCCCCAGAAGCAACAGAAAACGTTGGTTGGGAGGTGTGCACAGCCATGCGACACGCCAACAAAACCAACCATCCCTTGTCCCAGCCGTACTTCATCCCCTTGAGCCTTCCGTTCTCTCCCCTTCCCTGTGCGATTTCGTTCTTCTCATTTGGCACCGGCCTAGGCATTTTTTGACCGGTTCTACGGTCCTGCGAATCTGACCATCGCCATCGTGGGTGATGCCGAACCACGGGTCGTTAAAAGGTGTGACTCTGGGGGCTTGCAAGGATGCGTCTCATTTTGTAGGCAGTCATTTACGTTTTCAGTTTTTCTATGGTACCCCTAAGCTACATGATATCCGCTAGCTGCTAGTTTACGTGTTGGGGGCCATTACCTCTAAAACTCGGACCCCAAACCCTACCCACGCCACGCCCTGCCTGGCCCCCATTCAGTCCATAGACCGTTTCCCCCCCCCCTTGCTGTCCAGAATGGCGGAGCGCTACTGGGGCGACTGGCAGGGGCCCCCGGGCTACCAAGTGCTGCCGCGGGGTGGTTTGGCGCCACCATCGTCGTCATCAACGATGCCAGGGACGGGGTCGGTCTCAGGAGGGGGACGGCCGGCGCTGGCGGGGCCCTGGGGCCCGGGGGAACAGGACCCGCGGCCAGAGGTGCGTGTGGACTCGGTGTATCGTTTGCGCGTTGGGGGGGGAAGGGAAGGAGTGAGGGAGAAGTTATGATGCTGTGATCCATGCTTTCTCCCACAGGCCTTCCTCTCCGGCAGCCGAACCTCCCTGCGGGCCCCAGCGCGCTCCGGACCTGCTGTTCTTCTGGGTTACTACCGTCCCCCGCTCTCCTGCCGCGAGGGAGTGGTACTGGAGGTGCTGGCGGATGTGCTTTCGGGTGAGGGGACACGCTGGCGGGTGGCGGGATAAGTATCGTCGAAGATCACGAAGTTCACGCGCGTTCCGCAGCCATTCCGCCAACCCCTTTCTTTCTGTGCATACCTCGCCGCCTTGTATAACCCCAGCCTGACTCACGTGTTTAGGTGTGATGTTGTTAATCCATTATACCAATAATCGCCCCCTTGGTATGCAAGCAAACCAAACCACACAATGCAAGTTTGCGATAAGGTAATTTCTTTGCTAGCCGCATCAAGCCAAACCGCACCCTGCATTGCAGGCGGCCGCACCTCCCGCTTGATTTCGGACCTTGTCCTCACCGGAAAGGCGCTCAGTGCGTCGGTGGTATCCGCATACCCGGGGGAGCTGCATGCGGGTCTGTCGCTGGTGTACGGCGTTCCTCGGGAAGGTATGGTGGCTGATTGGCGGTACGATGGTACGGCACCTAAGCGGAGAATGGCATGTGAGGGTTGGGGCCACCCTGGAGTTCGGGGCCCAAGCTATGAACCCGGCCACGTCAAAATATTACTCAATATAACTCAACACCCACCAACGTCGAAACATCTGGTGACGGTTCTAGTAAGCATCCTATTGCTTTGTCACCCTCACATGCTAGTCAATTACGCCTGTCACCCTGAACCGGCCACTGCAGCTGAGAAATGCTTACCCTAGCGCCGCACCGGCCATTTTTCGCAGCAGCAATCCGCTGATAACTATTATGTAATTTGCAGCGTTTTGGTAAGGAATACACAGTACCGCTTCCTGTGACCCATGTGTCCGTTGCTTTCCTGCCCCTTAACCCAAACCTCCTGCTCCCTCACCGAGGCCCTCAATCAATCCTCACGCTGAAGCGCCCGATGTGCCACCCGCTATCCCCCACTCGCCCCACGGCGGGGCCAGGTGACGGTCCCGAGGCGGTTGCGAAGTTGTTACAGCAGCAACTGGCGGCGCTTGTGGAGGGCGGTGTAAGCGCTTCGGAGCTGGCTCGCGTGCAGAGGGCAGTGCGAGCGGGGCTGTTATCCTCGGCGCAAAGCAACAGCGCCATGGCGTCAGCTCTGGCGTCCTATCATGTATCTACCGGTGGGTCTTAGCCATGGGCCATTAGCCGGCGGGATGACACAGGCCTTAAGGAGCATTCACAGTTGCATGGTAGGCAAGGACAGCGAATCCATATGAATGAACGAAGGATCGAGCGGAAGGAATGCGCCCGGGAGTATCGGGGTACTCATGCTTACCCTTACTTGCAAGCATTTTACTTGTCGGGCGGGTATGGACCTAGAGCACGGGTTAGAGGATGGACCGCAAGGAATCCGCCCCGGACCGCAGGGGCCGACGGCGCGCGGGCAGGTATGAAGGCTGTCCCGCTGGAGCAGGGAAAGAGTGCCGCACACCACTTTCACGGTCATACGCACGGGATTGCTTTCTTCGGTATGCTGTTTTCCATTGCACTTTTGACGTACGTTGGTGTGGCTGTAAAATTGGTGTGCGGCAATCTTTCCTTTGGACTTATGTACAAGTGTATTATCTGCAGGGCCTGGGATGGAGCCACTTTGGCTTTTAGGCTTCGCTTAGGTTCAGCGTTGCCATACACACCTTTTTCCTCCCTTTTCCATTCCAGGATGGCCTTCAGGGTCCATTTACTGATTTCATTACACACACACTTAGGTTCCCGCAACCTGCCCACAGCTCAGGGGGCTTCAGCTTTGGTTTTCGCCTTTTCCCCCTCACCACTCACGCCCCTTAAGACATCGCATTCATGTTCCCTTCGCCACGACAACCACTAGCCTATATAATATATATGGGGTATTTGCCCTTATGTAATCCCATTAGTGTTACCTTCCCGTCATCGCATTGTGCAGCACTGAAGCTTCGGCTTTGTTTCTCCTGATCATTTTAGGAAATTTTCATCCAACCCGTCCCCTCTTTAAATCCATCCCGCGCAGGAAGCTGGCGTGGCCTGCTGACTGAGCTGGATTTGGTTTCCGAGCTCAAGGCGAGCGAGCTGCGGGATGTGGCAGAACGGGTGTTCGCACCCAACAATTGCTTTACTGGCTACGTGCTCAAGGCGTGAGGACCACCTGCCTGGGGCCTGGGGAACACTTGAACTATCCCACACGCGCGTGGACGCGATTCCTGGCTTATATTTGCAAATCTAAATTCAGTTTGGCCTAAAGGCTTGGGCCTTCAGTTGGCTTTTGGTACACAAACCAAACTTCCAAGTATGGTTTGATCAGGTGTGCGATGCCTGCACGGCACCCCGCCGTTTCAGCTATACGCCCGTAACAGTGCAGCCTTTAAAGAACGACAGCGGACCTCGTGACAGAGACCTGTATTTACGGATGCTACTGCGTGCTTAGCAACAGCTGCTGTATATAACCCCGTATGGTAGCTGGCTGTTGGAAAGGTGTGGGCAAGGTGCGATATGTGTAAAATAGGTGGGAAGGAAATATCCTGGGCTTCTGGGGGTCCGGTATGGCGTGATCCACCAGATTACCATCATAACATGGGAGGTGGCCCCAAAGGTATTGTCCCCGTTAGTCCGACCCTTTACACGTGGCGTACGCACTAGCCACTGCCACTGGATAACATCCGTTCGTTTGCGCTTCGGCCGGAAAGAGCAACACCTTCCAGATACTGGTGCTGCCGTCCTGAGTGGACATTACGGGTGCTGCGGGTGGAGCTGTGACAGACGGGGCAAGGCACGTATCACCCGTACGGCTGGAAGGTTGATAACCATGCCAGGGTCCCCCAAGCCACCCGCCAGTAGCACAGAGACATATCCCAGCTCTCCCCAGCCACCCAGCACCGGCCCCGCATCTTTGTGATCTTGGTGATCTTGGTTGTGCACAGCTGTTCATGAGAACGTTCCGGGTTGATGTTCCGCGTGATAGTATAGGCGCCGCGTCACCGTCAAAGATCAACCGTCGGGCAGGCCATCAGGCCAGCTGGCGCCGGAAGTGAATGGTATAAGATCCATGATACTACTGGAATGGGTTTTAACTGAATGAGCATATTATAGTCGGTTTATTTTCTATTGCAACTTCAACGAAACGTTTTGAAATATTAAGCTAGTGGTGGAAGGAATAGGAAATTGTTAGACATGATCCCCGTCATTAACAAGTTGCCATTGCCTCGTGTTATCCAAGGAATCTCGTTCTACTCATACAAGAATGGTCACATTGCGTTCGCTAGAAGCGTTGCTTCAGCAACCATCCCTGAGATTGACAGCGATGAGCTGGTGAAGCAATTGGACGCAAAGGATCCTGACCTGTTGGTGCTTGACGTGCGATCGCCTGAGGCAAGTAATATACACTGCAATACACGATTTCAGAAGCGCTGCTGGGCGTTTAGCGCTGGCCTTCGCTCCCCATAGCGCTCTCTGTACAGGTTGCATCAAAGCAGAAAGTTACACCCCCGTCACAGTTCCATATGTCCATCTGCTACGGATCAATTTGTATTCCGGGGGCCGCCCTTGTCCACCCGTGCCGGCCTTTTTCCCCTCCAGGAGCTGGCATCAGGCTCCATAAGGGGCTTCTACAACGTCCCCACGCCTGTGTTTAAGCAGGCCGACACGGGTCCACTAGACCGTGCAATTCATGAACGCATCAAGCACGCCAAAGAGGTGTGCCATGGGGGCGGCCCTATGATTAGCTGCGGCTCAGCTTCCTGGAGCGAGGAGTGCAACTCCCTGTGGGACATGTTGTGGCTGTTACAGACGCATTCGCCACTACGTTTCAATTGCATAAGGATACACATTACGGGACATTTTTGCTGGTGCCTCAGCTAATCATCATTTGAGACTTGCCCCTCCCCTGGTTTTCCCCCGGATTACGTGTGTGCTTCATCGCTCGTCCTGAACCTCTTCTTCATATGACTGCACGCTCCCAACTCTTTCTTCATGAACTTGTTTATCTCCTTGCCTTTCTAGCATGGTTTCCTTGGATAACATGAAGTCCCGTGTTTTGCTCTCTGGATGTTGTGTTCCCTCCTCGCCCGCCGGACGGATGGGGTGAATGAGTGACAGGTAGTGGTGCATTGCCTCTTCTGCAGCCCTGGGAAGCGGGGTCCCACCGCTGCTTCCGCTCTGCAGCAGCGACTGCAGGTGTTGGGTATTACGCCCAAGCCGCAGGTGCGTGTCCTCAAAGGCGGCATTGATGCCTTCATGGCGAAGTATGCTGATCGGAGTGATTTGGTTGCGTTGCCACCGGGGGGCTGGAAGGTACAGGCCCATTAGGTCGCATCTGCAGTGCATACGGCGCTTGGAGCGTGTGGGGCCAAGATGTTTTGGCGCTTTGGTTAGTTCCTGCTTGCCTGCGGATCACCGGCCGTGCCAGTTGGGGTTCGCTGCGCTTGCTGGGGTTGTTTTAGGCGTAGTCAGCTTGTTGGTCTGCTAGCAGGCACTACCATTACGGGTTGGAGCCCCCTGTAGCATGCGCAGGCTCCTCTTCATGAGAAGTCAAGTCCTCGGACGGGAAATGCCGTACAATTGTTTGTCTATATTGTGCCTTTCTGAGCTCTTTACTGCACCCGCCATTGTATAGTATCAGCGATATATATTATTAGTTGTCTTTCTCGTATCCTTCCAGTTCCACGAACAATTTGGACGGCGGTAATGGCGATGACGGTTACTAACCCCCCAACTCCTGCCCAACTCCTAACTCTGCCACTAGGGCAATAAGATGGATGTCTCTACCGGCCACTAGGAGCAAATTAGAAATGTCGGGTATTAACGCGTATTTACAGGTCAATGTGTTGCATGTCACGGGTTAGCTGCTTCAGATACGTTTTGTGGAGGTGTTATGTCATTAAGTGTAACGTTTCGCGGACAAGAAGTATATATATGCTCCGTTGGCTAACTAGTATGGAATGCACGCGGCATTGAGATTTCGATAGATTTACGGAACAGCCGGACTAGCTTTGCAATTTAGATCGCATGCTTCTACTGCATTATCTTCTGGCACGCACATCTTGATACCGAATGAGGTATCCGGTGAAATGCTTGCTTGACTTTTCGAGCGTTCCCTAGTATGGTGGCCGCAGAGTATCTTGAGAGGGACAGGAAACGGCAGGAAATCGGCAGCTGTAAGCCGCAGGATGAGGATTCGGTCTAAGCATGTCGGAGACCTGCGCTTTTCCAGAGACCATTCTTGCCACCAGAGTTGACAGTATAACAGTCATGACAGTGTATGGCTTGGGTAGGATGTCAGCACAAAGACGTAATCTGTGATAGCATCATTAAACTAGCCCATTAGTATCATCGTATAAAGACTGCTAATCGAAAGAACCCAAGGATGGACAGATGCCATCACATTGCGGTTGTCGGAACCTAATCGACGCCCGGATCGGAAACGTGCAGACTCAGTACCCTTTCAGCAGAGTCTCAAACATAAATCATTTACATGGTTTGTAGAAGGCTACAGTTAAGCATGTAAACGCCGCGCACAAGAGGAAACAGGATGTAACGTTACGAAAGCTCAGGATTTATACCGAAGCTCTTGACGAAAAAATCTTAAGGGATTATGTTAGCACGTTATCCATTGAGTACTAAACAAAAATATTGCCATGCTGGTCGGCATGCCGGGTCAGCGTTGTCTGTGGCAGGGCCACACAGTCACCATATCAGGTGCGCCGTACGAAGGGCCGAAGTTGTCCTTACATGAAGGTAACAACTTACCCCCTTCCCTGTAAACATATCAGCATTATTCATGATCAGATTGACAAAATACTAGGTGGAAGCTTTTCTAGGCGGCCAGCTTGGAAGTAACGTTAGAAGCACCAGAAGCGGTGTTAACATTCAGCGACAAGCGTTCAGGTGCGCATACTATTTTCTTGCAAATTCATATTATAGCGCTTAAGAATTTGTAAAGTTTCGTGCTCGGGTCCCTAGGTTGCACCACTTGGCCGTTGCCGTGTGACCGCGAAGCCGCTATCCTGTTTTCGCAACGAGGATTGCAGGGTTTAAACTTTGATTTATTATACTTTTTGTGCTGTGAAATTGCAGGAGTAAACGATAAGATTATCGCACTTTCCATCCACTCTGCGACCGAGCCAAGGCTTTGATAATCATGCCTAGCCTTAACCTATTGGTGGTCGGTGAAGAGAAGTCACTTCCTGACTTTGAGGATGCGCTGGAGAGCTGCAAACGCTACGTCGGCCCCATCAAGCTTTTCAGTGCCCACAAAGCAGTCGACGGAGTCAGCAGGCTGCAGGCGAGTCATATGATTTATGAAGCAATGCTCGAAGATCTCAACTTTGCGTAGTGGCGGTGTTGCGATTTCTTGCAAGTACACATGTTCATTTTGCGCTCGAATGCTATGCAGAAACTTGTGCAGACATGTGGCCAGTGCCATGCCGCCTTCCTCAGCCACCATTTTACATGTCCAGGCAAGGAGGAGTTCAGCGAAACACTGCGAAAGGTCATCAAGGAGAAGTACCCTGATGTGCCCGTCATTTGCTGGGGCAACTCCAAGAAGGGCGGCGAACTCAATAAACATTTCCATGCAACCCTGGTATGTCGCTCATCGTCTTGTGACAGAGACTTATGTCGCCGCCACGAAAAGCCCTTGCAGTCGGCGGGCAGTACCGGTACATACCAATTCACGTATTGTGCGGATCGCTGAAATGCGTCACATCAATTGTCGGAGTTGCTAGACCTTTCGGTAAAGAAACTAGAGTCCCCGTACCTGCGGGCTGGGAGTCATGCCTCTTTGCCTCCCAATACCGCGTACTTGAACCCCGTCTTCCGAGAAGCCTCGAAATGAATTCACTGGCCCGCACAAGAAAACCAAGCCGTAGAGTAGAAGGAACAAATACGCTTCTAAAATCGGGTAGTGTATAGGATAGTGCAATTTTTAAAGGGCGCACAGCTAAGCACAGCCCTAGTTCCTAAGCCTGGGGTAACAATCCGCAAGTCTTCCTATGCAGATATCAAGTGTGCAGCTCTTGTGTATGAAGCTACCGAAATATCATTCCTAGGAACTCGTCTGTGAGCAAGGGCAGGCAGGGAGAAGCGGAGCGCTCTCCCGACACTGTTTGGTACTCGTGTGACGAGCTGACGTTGGCATTAGCAGCAAACGCAGACCCATGCAAGATGCAATTGACCTAGTTGGTAAAAGTTAAGGAATCAGACAGCTGTGTTTTATTCCATTGTTTTCAATTTATGGACCACATTTTACTAAAGTCCTTCCCCATCCGTCCCCCCGGTCTGTTGCGGCCGTGTCCTATTTTTCCCGCCCCGCCCCGCTTCCTCTCCCTCTCCTCGTCCCTTTTCTTCTTTCCCGTCCGGCCCTCCCGCTTCCCTCTCCACTCCCCGCGCTCGCGGCCCCTTCCACGTTTTCCCCCCGCTGCACATCCTCTCCTCCTCCATCCCATGTCGGAGCAATCCTCTCGAAAACTCCTTCGGTGGTGTTCACCACTTTTAGAATGGTTGTTCGATGCAGGAATTTTCAAAGCATAGCGGCGGCGACGTGAACACGCTCGTGGACATCCTCAAGCAGGTGCAAGCGGGCCAGATCCGGGCCGATTACCTTCATAAAGACCAGCGCAAGTCCCTGGAGCGACGCAATTCACTGGAGAGGTGAATGTGGATGCACAGCGCCAATGACCGTTGGTTCTTAGGGTGGAGATGTGCCAAAATTTGCTGCTCGACTTCCGGCTTCCGGCTGGAAACATAGAACCAAGGATGCTATCAGAAAGTAGTTTTTAATACCGTGCCCCGTTTCGTCGATCACATCTGCACATCTGGAAAGTCGATGTTTTGCGTCCTCTGCCCCCTGCCCTCTGCTCTCTTGCTCATCAGGCCCCCTGTCCTCTGCTCTCTTGCTCATCAGGCCCCCTGTCCTCTGCCCTCTGCCCTCTTGCTCATCAGGCCTCTGTCACATCTGCCTGCCATTGCAACCATTAACCAGGACTTACGCGTCACTGTTAATCTTCCACATCTCCCAGCGCCAATGCACTTCTTGCATCACCACACATCCATGCCACCAATATAACACACCTTCGCATGGCATTATATTCGATCATGGCATCCAACGTCCAGCTTGACCGCTTACCTGACTCGTATGAAACAGGACCGATTCAATTCGCGGTGCCACGCGCACTGACTCCATTCTCCGCCGTGTTGATTCCCGGCGTGCCTCCGCCGAGGGCTCCCGGCCGTCCACCCTGGACCGCACCGTCTCCTCCCGTCGCTCCATGGACGATGACGGAGTGTCTCCATCCGGGGGAGCTCCGGCCGGCATTCAGAGCAACCCCACGCTACGGCGCAAGAGCATGGAGAGAAAAGGCAGTCTCGAAACGCACGGTGGGTTGGGTCGGGCTGGGTTGTGGTGGAGTAAGGACAAACAGCAGGCCGGGACACAGAAATCCTCTGACGGGCGCCCTCAGTACTTACCGGAAGCTGTGATTAGCTGATAGATAACTTAACGCATAGCTGTTCAGCGGCTGCGCTTCCGCAACATTGACACGACATACACGACAAAGACTAGGTCCGGTGAGGTGGGTGTGACTTGGTAGGGCGGCCCTTGGAGCGAGCTGCAGAAACTGCAACTGGTTCATGGCTCCTTGAATGCACGGCTGCTACGGGACTGTCGTCATGTGTTCGTCCGGTATCCGATATCCGTGTCCCCACCGCGCCGCACCCACCGCACTCACCGTCTCGTAGGCAATGGTGGCTTAGGGGCTCTGCCCCACGGAGGCGGCGGCTCCAATGGCATGGGAATGGGCACGGGCATGGGGGCGATGCGCCTCGGCAGCATGAGTGCATCCATGGGCAGCATGGGTGCAGCCGGTATCGGAATGGGCGGCATGGGCGGCGGCGTGGGAAGCTTGAACGCCGGCATGGGGATGGGCATGACCGGCATGGGAATGGGTATGGGTGCTGGAGTCGCGCAGGGTATGATGAACGGTGGCATCAACGGCGGCGGTTTGAATGGACTGAATGGAATGACGGCAGCTGGCGTTATGCCGCAGCAGCCGAGCGCGGGTATAAGTCTTGGCATGGGCAACAATTTTGGCAGCATGAGGGGGCCCATGGGTGTCGGGACGGCCAGCGATATGACGGCGATGATGGGTAACATGTCACTGGGCGGTAATGGTGGCGGCGCCGCTGCCGCCGCTACCGCAGTCGTAGCTCCAGCTGCCCCCTCGCCGAATGCCGACCTCATTCGGATGCTGGCTGAAGAGGTGGTTCGGCTGCGAAAGGCGGTTGAGGAGAAACGCGCTCGTGACGCGGAGGTGGCGCAGCTGCGGGAGCTGCAGCAGCAGCACATGATGCTGCAGCAGCAGCTCGCGGCGGTGGGCGGAAGCGTGCGCGCGTCAAGCGCAGGCGGCGGTATGCCTATGGGCATATAAATAAGTAAAGAAATAAATAGATAGGTAGTAGCAGTCTATACAGAGCGTCAAAGGCTATGCAGGGCGCGCCATTGTCGCGCCCAACTTCACCATTGGTAACGGAATACAGCACCTACGTATGTCGTGTGGACATGGCGCTTTTTATCAATTGTGCGCGCCATCTTATTACCGCACTTGCTTCCAGCTCGTGAACAGGTGCCTTTCATAAGAGACCCAATGGGGTTGCGGCCAAGGCCGCCAGAGCGGTTCGCATCCGCTGCCCCGGTCGCTGTCGTTAGTGTGGGAATTTTGGAGACGTGAGGTGGTGAGATGGTCGTCATGATCATATGAGATGATGAGATGGCAAGGTTAATCGCGGGGATGGTTACGGTAGGTTACAGTGATGATGGTCAGATGGTGGTTTTGGAGCTTAGCGGAGAGGCGAGGACATAATTAATCGTATATCCAGACTGCGCTTCGATCACAATATTTGCTTGGGCGGCGTGGGCGGAGGCTGGCGGATGGAATATCCCGTGTAATGACCGGCGTGCGGACGTGTATGGCGGCGCTTGAGGTATAGTTATGTATCGGGTGGCATGTGTTGAAGTATGGATCAAGTTAAGTTTGGTGGATGATACGGCGAACACAGTTGGTGGATGAGATCTTCACGACATGATACCTGCACGTCTTCCGCCTTTATTTGGCCCAAAGTTTGAGGCCGAGCTTTAGCTGATCCGTCATTCTGATCATTGCAGTCAGTGATTATGACGGAAATTCGCTGCTATGCTCATGAAGGAGGCAGGAAAGTTGCAGGGATCCCACATCTCTCTCTCTCTCGCGCGCGCACACACACACAGACATACACACACTGACGTGCACATGCGTATGCCTCTTTGCAACTTCGGCAGATCTCTCAACCAATGCCGCTCCCATCGTGTTCTGCATGTGCTACTCGTCGTGGGTCAATGCTACAGGGTCAATGCCACGCGTCATTACGTGAGTGAGCGCGCGCACTGCATAGAGCATAAAGCACCGCCGCGCCATGCATTCTTTCCGTTTGCGGAGGGCAGCTCGACTTAATGATATAGCAATTCGTGCCGTGCCACTGCACGTGCGAATCACTGACGTGCGTGCCCGATGGTCATGCTGAGTGTCAGCAAGCGCGATCATCGGCTAAGAGCGTTTGGCGAAAGGCAAGCGACGAACTAGCTGACTGCAGATGAGTGCGTCGTATAAGACATACTGCAAGTGAAACTTCTCCTTGAGGTCGCAGTTTCATGTGGCTCCAGTGGACTATGTTTTTGAGCAAAGGACTATGAATTGCCGAGGCGTGTGAGCGCACGTACTTGGAGTACTTGATTGGTGAAGTGAAGGCGGCGGCGCACCAGTCCATTTGTGCACTGGTCTTCACCAGAGAGATGCGCCACCTCCATCAGTCCGTCACTTTTGCGGTGGTTGGTGTCGGCGGCAAATAGCAGATATCAAATAGCAGATATCGGGGCACTGCTCGGTTGCCATTTAGCAGCGGAGCTTTTTATGGCCATAGCCGCGAGAGGTGCGACCCTATGCTAGTGCCAGATGTGAGAGTTGTATCGGCGGCGGCGGCGGCGGTGTTGTGGTTGAGCAAAGCATCCGGACATCTTTAAAACTCGCGCTTTGCTACTGGACGACGACTGTTATGGCCAGCACCAGTGTTGCGCTTCCCGCAGGTGGTGGCGAACTTCGGTGTTTCGGTGCCGGACTTAGGGTGCGCGCGCGGCCCTCTTTCCCGTCTGCTGCAGGTATAGTAGTTGCCTGCGTGGATGAGATCAGTGCGGATACCTGATGCGGTAATACACCTGTGGAGGTAAATACCTGATTAGGTATGCTATGGCTTTGGGCGCTTGGGAGGCTTCTATGAGTTCGGTCACCCTCACGGTTTCCTGACGTCAGTTTTCGGAACGGCTGGCGGGCAGGCGGTTTGAGGAGAGGTCGACAAGCCGACGGGGGGAGGGTGCTTTTATGGGCCCTTTGCGGCGATCTGTGTATTCGGAGCGGAAAACACATACAGCGTGGGGGAAAGCCTCTTTCAGCGCCACGCTACGCTATATCGGGTTTAGCCGAATCAGCGTCTTTCACATCGCGGTAATAATTAGCAGCGTGTGCATGGTCTTAACCCTTCCTTCCGTCCTTCCTGCTGCATGCGCCTTGTGGCAGCGGATGTGCGCCAATGTGCTGACGAGGTTCGAATAAAAAAAACATGTTCGCATTGTCTGCACATCGTGCTGCGTGAGCATATGCGTGCGTGCATAATGGCGTGAATTTTCAGAATGTTTGTGAACTGCCCGTGCGAGTTTGTGTGTGTGTATTATATTGTGTTTTGAATGTGTTTTACCCCATGGCCTGGCACAACAGTAGCGGCCCGATTGGCAGTGGCCCGCCCACTCGGTTTAAAGCGATAAGACCTTGGTTGGAATGTCTGTCTCTCTGTCCCGCACCCAAAAATGCTATCTAAGAAGCGTCCTATGGGTCCCAAGGGTCTGTCCTGTGTGTGGATGTGTGTGTGTGTGTATGCGTACTATGTCGTCGCCGCTGCTGCTGCTGCTGCTATTTTCCTGTTTGTTTTGAAGCAAGGGCCTTGCCATTGTCGGCGTCCAATATGCCCCGTTCGAGTACTGGATAGAGGCTCATCAGTCAGTGAATAAAGTCCGAGTCCTTGGTGGAGACGACGGTGGACCTCTGGAGAACGCGGCATCGGGTAAACCGCCCGCTGGCAGCGCGCGCTCTTTAGATTGCTTCAAAACCGCGTGTTCTTAAATGTATGGTACGGCATGCGCGGTGCTCAGAAAAGCATTAGGTGCCGCTCTGGACACCCCAGCGTCCTGATGTCCTCAACCTGTCCCCCTAGCGTGTTTGTGTCCCCATATGTGTGATGTGTTGTAGTGCTATCATACTAATGGTTTTAGAATTTCAGTTGATAGCGAGCTTTGGCATGAAATTGATGCGAGACAACAAGTACGGGTCCGAAGACTAACTGTCAACAATAAAAGCTGCCGCTGGACCACGTTATAAGGTAGCAGGCAACCCATGTTGACGTTGCTGGCTGGTGGGCCTTACGCATTTACGGACGGGAAGGCCGCCATCAGCGTGGGTATGCAGTATTGTACAAAGAGGAAAGGTGAAGGGCGTCTGCTCAATGAGCGATGCGGGTGCGGGTCTGCAGTACGGTGGTGTCATTATTGTGGTCAGGGCTGTGGGCTGTGGAAATGAATCCGGCGTTGTTCCTACTACGTTTCCTTACAATAAACCTCCGAAAAATCCGCTGCAAACGAAGTCGGTAAGATTCTACGGACGAAAATGTTTGTAATAATACGGGTGCCAACTTGGTGTCGTAAGCATGGTCACACGCATGGTTCGTGTATCATGCCACTACTGGGAGAAACACATGAGAGGCTCAAACCTCAGCACAGCCTGCCTGGTCTGGATTATGGTAATGGATATGCCTATTCGCGCGCCTGGTGGATATTGGGCGAAAACTTCAAGAACGTACGACGAAAGGCCGGTACGGCAGAGAGTGTGACTTGGTTTGATGCCAGGGGACAATCAATGGGGATCACCGCCTAAATATCACTATCGGGATAAGGCATGTGCATTATTTATCAGCTTCCCATAACGATCGTAGTGTGTTTGGGTTGACAACTTTTCAGAGTGGCCAGGCCTGAGGGTGGATGTGGATTTGGTTTTCATTATTATATAAATTGATGCCCTTGATATAATTGTATTAATTTACGATGAACGTAAACTTTAAAGGTGACCTAATCTGTCGTCGTCATGGCTCAGAAGTATTCCAGCCCCAACGTGGTATAAGACATTATCCGGGATTAAAAGCTGTTAATGCTCCACTTGAAACATCTTCAAGCAGCGGAAGTTCGACATCTCAACTAGCTGGCTTAGTCACGCTGGAAGAGGTGCAGCGTGCAGCCAAGCGAAGAGGCCTCGCTGTCAGTGTGAAAGAGCTGGGACCATTTTATCGCATTGTATGTCGTGATGGCAGTGAGGACGGTGAGATACTTGGCTTTACCAACGGCTTCGTGGCGCCATGGTTCGGCATCATGCACTGCGACACCCTGCAGATCTTCACACGTGGGCTCAAAGGTGAGTAAAATGATACTACCCAATAATTCAGGATCATATGCAACATAAGGATACGGCTCTAATTGTTTTTGGCACCAGAATTTGGCTGATACTGACGTACGAACGCTGCTGGGATGGGATGTTGACCTGACGCCCGAGAGCTGGTAACTCAATCCCCCATGCGTCCGAAACGAATTACGTGGGATCAATGTGCCAACAGCTTTGCGCCACCTCCATTTCATGCGGAACTACACTGCCTGTGACCTTGCACGCATATCGGCATTAATAGGTAATGCGGAAGGGACGCATAACCTGCCGGGGTAATGTGTATGTAACATGTAACTTCACCACACAGGCGATGCTGGACAACGTATCCGCGGAGGCGCGCTGGGGCTTGGTTTACTGCTTGGCGGCGCGACCTTCACTCACGGCTTCCGTCACGGCTGCCGTACAGCGGAAATTCTGGCCATCAATGACGACGACGCCTGGCACGAGAGGTTGGTGAAGTACTACTCGTACTTTGGATTCCGGCCTGTGTGCCGTGTGGGTGGCAATGGCCTTGCTGATATTCCGCACATGTTGGTCTGGGGCGGGGAGGGCACCCGAATGGATGCGGATATCGAGGCCATGCTACGGAGATGGACGCCGTCGCTTAGAGCGGCCGCCGCCACCGCTGACACAACGGCGCCGCCTGACACAGTTTGATCATCACCAGAAGCAGGTGGGGCTGACAATGGCGGTGGCGATGAGGGGCCGGCAGCTGTTGATAGCTGAGCTCCCTCCATTCTTTCCGCTAGGTGTGCCACCATCAGCCGGTGACCCACCCACCCATTATCCTCAACATATGTATCTAAGGGCTGGCGCACTTTAGCACCCTTTCGTGTTGTCGTACTTCCAACTTTCGAAGAAGTAGCGGTGAAATGCAAGTATTTTGAACAATTGGTCGTCCGCTACCACTGCCGATACGGCCGCTGATGCCGCAACACATACACTATGGCCCACACTCTATCACCGTAGCTGCCGCAGCCGTCTGCATTGGTCGTCTGCATCAAAAACGGGAGTGCTTTTCAGACGCGGCCATTCTCACGGGAGTGTGGATGTACGGCGGTGGTGCGATTGTTGGTGCGACCAGCGAGTTGTGTGTGATGATAAGGGCAAGTGCAGTCGGAGTACAGCATATGCCGGGGCAGTTCTTCCTGTCATGCACGCAGCGAAAGTTCGCACAAGTTAAGACAATTCTCTACCAGTAGAATCCGATTCGGATCCATTTGAATCTGGATTCACTGTGGACGTGTAACTTCTTTGTTACGGGTGGCAGAACAGCTGGCTGACACCGTGATGAGAATCTGAAAACTTTATGTGCGTACGACTCCAGTATGTCCAGTAACGTCATGCTTGGCAGAGCAATACCTTGTTATGTGTCTTTAAGTGCTCTAGGGAGTCCACATGTGGTGAAGGTGCTGTGAACCACGCGATGACTGTGAACAGCACACTTACAGGAGGGGCGGCGGCTGTGGATGTGTGGAATCTTAGACACTCTTACTGATCAAGGCCATCTAAATATTAATCCTGACAGCACATGTACGGCGAACTAAAAACATATAGTTTGCAGATGCAGATCACCTGATTGGTGATAAGGGGGCATGTTGCCCGTTCTGCGTTCTGCGTCAACAAATCCAAAGGAGGTGTCTCCTCCGCGTCACGAACGCAACACCGCAGCTGTATGGATGGAGGGTTGGAGGCGCTACATCCCGTCAACCAATTGCTGGATATACCGTACACGTTCTCCTATACACACACGGTGCAAACAAATACGGTGGGCTTTGTATGCATGAGAACAGACAGTTCGACATGCAGACATTCGTGTGCCACCATATCGCTCCGCATGGTGAACGGCAGCACAAGGAATGACTGATGAACTCCAAACCTGCACGCCGTATCCTTGCTCGTCCACAACACGCAACCATGACCAACGGAGTGGGGAATTCACAGTGGCGGTGGCTTTCTTGAAACGGCACACATGGTATCATCACCGGTAAGGTAAGACCGGATTGGTCAGTGGACCCACACACGCACAAATTTTCTTAAGATGTACGAGTTAGATACATACATACTTACTTACAGGACAGACAGACAAAGCCACATGCCCCTCCCCTGCGCTGTGGCTCGGTCCGGTCAGGACCCCCGGTGCTCGTCTTTGCAGGGCGAGTCGCCCACAGTGTAACGCCCCAATATTATACATGCGTACATACATCGCAGCGCAGATGGAGGTTCGCATTGGCAACCTGCACACCTGCCTGCCTGCGGCGCAACGAGGCTACTCCGTCTTCAGATGAGACGTACTGGCTGTCGATGATATCGTGCTTTCTGACTACTTAACCCCCACAGGCGGCATGGTAGAATCAATGTGTAAATCCGGTGTTGGTGTTGTCAAGCAAATAACATCATAAAACGGATGGAGAGCATCAATTTAACAGCAGGTAGGCTGGCGTCCAGGCTGGTTGGGCGGACAGACGGACAGAGACCTAAATGAACCTAACAGCTATGATGCATGTAGCACCCACATAGAACTTCATCCTACAATTCCGCCGTACACACACGTCAGTCGAGAATAATCATTATTACGTAACGGCATTTTTCATCGCCCGCGATATATATGAGGCTATACAACTGGTATGGCCGTACAGTTCAGATGATAGAGCCGCGTCGCGCCACCCGGCGCCCATGCATTCAAAGCTCACAATTCCTTTTTTTCCCATAGGTGTGGCAAGTGTAGTGAGTGTGTCAAGTAAGTCGATCACAGCTGTAACTTCACTACCATCGCGCAATGGCGCCCACGCATGATGCGCATGATTCTCTTATTCCATCCCTGGAGTGGTGTGACCTCTCTTGAGCTACCGCCAAACAAGCAAAGCACAGCAGTGCGCATGCAACCAGACAAAAGAAGACATTTGCAGGGATCTAGGATAAGATGTCAAAGCTAGCGAATGATGAGATCAGTATTGGGTTTTAGTTAGGCAGAGAGTGGCAGAGGCAAACAAATGGACAGACAGATCGATCGCTTGACTGAAGTGACGGGCAAACAGACAGTTAAGACAGACAGACAGACAGACAAGACGTCTCCACCCAGGCAGGCAAACATGGATATAATTGCAGCAGATGGTAGACAGACTCACAACCACACGGGAACTTAAGACACGCCTTGAACGTCAGCTATCACAGCCAGGCACCTATTATTTCTGTATGCGAGCCCGGAGTGGTTGGACCGTTGGTGTCATCGAACCAATGCCAACTGACCATGCAGGTGGCGTCTGCGGCCCTGCTGTGTGCAGTGACCATATAGGGCTGCTTTGCCCACCTCGTACACCTACATAGCGCCTTAGCCGGCTTGGCCTGACAGGAGCGAAGGCAGTCAATCGATCAAAATCTGATCAAAATCACACAAAAATATCGCAGGCTCGAACCTATTCTCATATAGATATAATTACCATATAGCCACTCCGAGATTGATATGATCTTTCAGGTACGAATGCGACTGAATTCATAAGCATCTGTGCTGCCACATATTGGCTCGGTTCATTCACCGTCCGAATGCCCCCAACCCACTCCCCCATCTCACTGAACACGACACAGTTCAACCCCAATAACTGCCCTCCCCCTCCCCATTCTTCTTCCCCACGATAAACCGTGCCCTCCAAATACTTACTAAAGCGGTCAGTTATCTATCAGGGTACCCCCCTTTAAGACATCTTCCCTCCCTTCCCGTGAGGGGAGAGGGGAGATATCTTCCTCTTGGGATACTTGCGATGGGGGTGCTTGTGGACCGACCGATGACGTAGTGGTCGATGATCGACCGACGGTAGAGCCCGCGCCCCAACATCTCATCCGCAATGGAGAGCTTAACCCCCTAATTCCACTCCATCTCCACGGGGTTTCACAGATGGGTCCCACATGAAAGTCCCAAACGCCACACTGACATTGATTGATCACCGTGTGGGACTGCATAAGAAATATCGGCATTGAGCCGAAGCCCGGCCACCTGCCCCGAAAAGTATCGCTCACCTGATGAGGAGCTCGAGACGGTAAAGTACGCAGACACAGACACGGGCACGGGAGCACCACGGACGCGCCACTTTTTTTATACGCCGCTACTCACCGTATGTGTACGGCTGCTTCTGTCATACTCTCCGACAAACCCTAAAACAGGCGGCTGGGGTGGATGGAGGAAAAGGCGCCGCGTTCCAACAACTATTAATGTTACGTACGACATTGGTACGATAATTAGTGCATGTGTGCATATATGGACGCGGGAAAAAAGTTAGTCATCGCCGCGGATGACGCGGATGACGCCCAGATCGCCACCACCCGGATCTCATCTCCGTAGAAAAAAAGACCGCCTTTACGGACGTCTCATTTTTATACAGATGGGTGGAAGGTTCCTCTAGCGTTGTCAAATTATGATTCATCTGGTCAAGACTTGCTAGCTGCCTAAATTGTACCGAGTTCAAATCGTAGTTTAATTCGCTCCCATGACATTTTATTGCGTTGCCCTATTTGGCCCTGCATTGCCAAATTAAGATACAAATTAAGATGTACACAGGTAAGGCCCCCTGGTGCCCCCTGGACCGCACACAAGCTAGAGGATGGGGGGGGCAAGAGCCGAATTGCCGAGAGGTGATGCCCCAGTCGGAGGTTGCGGCCTTAAAAAAGCAAAACCAAATCTATCACCACCTTCCAGCTGTCATACGCCACCACTGCGTGCAACAGCAACCGAATCTGCTGTTGCGAACAATGAGCGACACACGCTGATATTTATATATACACCAGCAGCAACAGGAAATGAGAAAGAAGTAATTAGTACGTCAGGGGGGCCCGCGGGGCGCTTTTCTTTCTAACATCTGCTGGGAAAATCCTAACGGACGGGACGTGTCAACCAACCCATTAGCCAGCCAATCCGACAACCACCACCTGCGGCGCAAACAATATGCCGCATAACGATATGATATTCGGTCGGCGGCCAAAGGGCGAGAAACGACAGCGAAACCCTCTCAGCTGAGACAAAAGCCTCTCAAGCCATTCCGCCTGCCAGCGGGAACGCCATAATGGAACGCCATAACGTTACTCGCAAGTCTGTAAGGCAGCAGCGAGCCGCGGTTCACAGCAGCCGTACGGGTGGTAACAGGCTGGACGGATGGTGGACCGATGAGTCACCTCGGCGGCTCCTTTCAGCATAATTCGTTACCATGAACGCCTCATGAAGACCCTGTTGCGGTTGCTGCCCCCCCATTCCGCCGCCGCCAACCGTTGCCGCGGGCGAAATTGGCATCGTGGATTCGACTGCGGCGTTACGGACCTTGGATGTCGGAAGGCGCGAGTCGAGCGAGTGGCGATTGGATATCCGAGGGGGGGTGGGTTCCCCTGACCCACGACCCGTGGGTCGGATCGATAGATCCGTCGTAGATGCGCCGGCACCGGTACCTGGTGGGCCTTTTCGGCCTTGTGTCTGCCGTATCATGGGCTGCTGCTGCTGAGAAGGGGCGTCAGTCACACCGATTCCAAAGCCGGGGACGGCGTTCCGTCCATCGTTGCTGCCGGTGACACGAGTCCGCGGCCCGGCGGCGCCGCTAGCCATCATCGACTGCGCGCGTTCCACCACATTGAGATCTCCGGCGGCGGGTGTCGGATGGACCAACGAGAAACTCTGAATGCGTTCCTTAAACCGATTGAACTTGCTCGTGAAGCTCAGGTGCTTCGCGTTCGCCAGTGAAGGAATCCGGGACGATGTAGCGGTGGCGGCGCCGGCGGTGGCGGCGTGTGCGAGTGCAGGAGGTGCGCTGCCGTAGCCGCCGCTGTCATCACACGGAATAGCTTCGTCACCCGGCATCAGTGGCGCCGCCACCGCCGTTGCGCCGCCGCCAAACGCCCCGTTCAGCCACATCGGAAGGGCTAAAGGACCCACGCCCGGACGAGCGCCGTTATTATCACCACGACGCCGCGAAGCCATTGGCGACAGCGGCGCAGCGCCGAGACCTTGAACTACCGACGGGGAGGGCGCTGCTGACGGCGACGATATGCCCGACAATGCCGGTGGTGGCGGCGGAGGCGGCCCTGCCGGTGACGTCGGACTGAGGACCATTCCCAGCGGTGCCGACATAGATGCCTTGGCCATCGATGCTGGTACGGATAGACCCTCCAAGCCAAGTACGTCGAAACATTGCGTGATACGCCGTGTACGCTGCCACGTCGCCTGTGTGGCCCCTGGGGCCTCGACATCATCAGTATCGTCATCATCGCCCGCTGCTGCCGGCTTTCCAGCCGGCCTCAGACCATTCGAAAGGCCCAACAACAGTCCACATCCGTCATCATCTTCTTCTTCCTCCTCCCCCTCCTCCTCCTCCATATCTTTGCTTGCGGCTGCAGCAGCGGCGGCGCCGTCACCGTCGCCAGAGCAATCTGTCTCCTCATCAATGCCCGGCGGAGGTCCCAGGCTGCCGCGCTCCCGCCACTCATGCCACTCCTGAAGCAGTGCCTGCTGACGTGTGACCGAACGGGGCATTCCGCCTGAGTCATCCGGACCTTCATCCGTGCTACTGGCTAGGCCCAGCTCGATGCTAGTCCGCGGAGACATGCGCGAAGTGCGACCAACTGACGCTGACGCGTCACTGGACCTCCCGGCAGCTGTTGCCGCTATCTGACCCACAGGACTAAGCGGCGCGGCTGCGCCGGATTTGGAGC
The DNA here is from genome assembly GCA_019650235.1 of Volvox reticuliferus. Lineage (NCBI taxonomy): Eukaryota > Viridiplantae > Chlorophyta > Chlorophyceae > Chlamydomonadales > Volvocaceae > Volvox > Volvox reticuliferus. Next base: position 1,490,865 of record BNCP01000012.1, on the reverse strand, counting down.
CTGTCCCGAAAGAACCGACGGCAACAGCGGCGCGCTCCAGGGGAGTTTCGTTGCCCGCCCAAGAGACGCCGCATGTTCGACCTGCAGATCCCGTCGCCGCCGTGGCTGCTGAACCAGCGATGCGTGCAGTGGGGCTCAAAGACACACCACCCGGACTGACCGCCCCTCCTCCCACCACCCCCGATACCGGTGGGCCGCAAGGCCCGTCTGGCAAAAACACCTCCCATCGTCTCGTTGACCGAAAGGGTCCAGGGAATTGGCTTAACGTTGGCGGTTGCATCATTGGAGGTCTGTTAGAAACGACTGCAGCCGAAGATGGCAGGGTAGCAGCAGCGGCGGCGGCGGCGGCGGAAGGCCCATCCGCCTGTGCCGTTGTCACATCGGACTGCAGCCGCAGCGGCGGTTGGGATGCGGCGGCGTTGGCGGCGCCACAGGCGGTGGTGGTGTTGGTCCCAAAGCGTCGCGTCGCTTTTCCCCCGGTAGTTTTAGCAGAGGCGCTGGGAGGGGACGTCACCGAGGAGACGTGCAAGGTGGCGACGTCGCCGGCGGTCGTGCCGCCGCCGCCGCCACCACCACCACCCCCGTTAATGCTCATGTTTGACGGCCGAGCCGGTGGGTACGGCGACTGTGGTGGCTGTTGCGCTGGCGGTGCCGGGCGGGTCAGCCGGGAGCGGCGCAGGGCTATGAGGGACTCGAGTACGGGCAGCACGAGGCGGCTATCCTGAGAGGCTTCTATTGATAGCTCATTCGCGACAGTAGTCGCAGCAGCAGCAGTAGCAGTAGCAGTAGCAGTAGCGGTAGCAGCATCACGGGCGGGTGCGGACTCGACAGCGTCTTGAAGCCCAGTCGTATCTGCCGTACCCTGGGTGAGTTTTTTTCCGGTCTTGTCAACGAACTCAACGGCTTTGACACGAGGTTTATCCGCGGCAGCCGTGTTCGGGGGAAGCGTCACGTTATCGTTGCTTGAGTTGGAGGCTTCATTGCCGCTCCCGGAAGGCATCGGAGGCTGCTCATGGTGTGCTGTAATGCTTACGCCGTTTCCTGCAGAGGATCGCCCATGCTGGGCCCTTTCACGGTCTAGCATGCGTCGGCGCGCGAGCACGAGTCGGACCTCTGCCGCGCTCGGTGCTGTGGGGTTGGGCATAGGCATTAACTCTGTAAGGCCTGTGACGACGTCTTCGAGAGGTTCAACTGACTGCATCAGCACGCTGCTGACGGAGGCCATAGGGTGTGCCGTGCTCCATTTCGATAACTCCTTCACTTCCTTGCCGGCATCGTTATCAGCACCTTCAGGACCCTTACCTAAAGCGCATGGAATTATATGATACGAAGAAACGATGGGTCAAGATGAGCCGTGCGAACGAATTCACCAAAAGAACGTGGATGGTTCTTACCCCCGTTAGCCTGTAGCTTTAAGCGACTGTCTCGTGCATAATGCATGGCAGCTAAGTTGTGCGCAGCTTGGACTGGCATGAGGGTGGTGGTATCCTCAATCCAGATAATTTGGCGTCTTGCATGCAGCATTTTTAATTGGTAGGGTATGCGCAGAACTTGTTCCTCCAAGGACTACGAACGCCGCAAAAGCTGCCGTTCCTTCTCTGTAGCTGAACAGGAATGGAATTGTTTGCCTATTGGCGCTGCTTGCGGCACGGCAGCAGTCGAAGTAAAAAATAATTTGCTTGCATTCTTGTATAAATTGAACATTGTAAATGCATAAGTAAACTTACAGCTATGTTTTGAGCGCTAGGTTTCAACGTTGTTCAAAGCAATGACGTAACTGTACTGGTGCAGAGTCGCGGCCGCATTACAAGATACGTACAACCTAGAGTAGACTGTTAACAGCGAATAATGTTTAAAAGAATATAATTGTTAATCAAAATTTTAGCTCATCTTTCCTGTTACAATGTCGTAAGCCCAAGCCCTCACGCCCGAATTCACGTGTCCTGCGAAATATAACCACGCCACCATATGCACCAAACTCAATCAATATATAGATTTTCATGCAGATCTGGGAGTCGAAATTATTCATAGCCTAATTTCCCCGCTGCCCAAGCCACATGCGTAGATTTCTCTTATAGAGACGTCAAGTTCTTGGACGATAGTACGGGAAATGCCGTACAATTGTTTGCCTATAAAGTGTTTCACTGAGCTCTAGATAACATCCGCCTTTGTAGAGCATCAGAGATATAGTCATGCACTAGTAATTGTGCTTCTGTCTTTTCCAATAGCACTATGGACGGCGGTGATGGCAATGGCGGTCACTAACCACGCACCACCCACCCAATACCTAACTGCGCCACTAGGGCGATAAGATGGTCTCTACCGGCCACTAGGAGCAACTTAAAAATGTCGGGTTACTAAAATGTGTTGCAGGTCATGGATTATCAGCTTTGGAGGAGTTAGTTTTGTGAAGACGTAGTTGTTATTAAGTGTAACGTACCGAGGATAAGAACTAAACTTGCTTGGGGCTACCAACTAGCAACCAGGCATGTCCCGGGAGACCCGGCAGGGCAGCTCCGGCATCCCCATTTGTCAACGCTACGAACTCGGGGACGAGTATTCGTTGGCCGGGAACACTCTTACCGATCCAATCCTCGCAACTCACCAGCGCTGCTCGGCGGGAGCCTGCATGCCTCTCAGAGTGCAACGCTTACCAAATTAAGGGCACCGCATTTTATGTGGTGTCAAATGACACCAGATCATAGCCCCGGTGTGGTTATGTTATGTTACAAACTCAGAAAGAGCTCGTAAGGCCCGTACGAGCCAGGAGGCTCAAAGGACCGCAAGAACGAGCAGTAAAAAAAGAAAAGGAAATTGATAGTCAAAAGATAGCGCAAAGTTAAACTAGTGGAAGAAAAACCTACTGCAGGCCAAAGTCAAGTTCTGCCAACCTGCGACACACGCCTACCTTTGACGAATGCTATGGTAATCCGAGCAAGGCGTAATTGATCCTGCATTGACATAATCTGAAGCATTGTCGAGTCTTGACCCACTCCTAGGCTAGCAAAATCGGCACGGATGTCATCATAGGCAGGATATCATCGCATGCTATTCATCTTCGACAGAATAATCAGCACTCGGCACCAGCGTTGCTCTCTTGGCCGACCATTAAGGCGGCTTACTTCTAAAGCCCAAGCACCAAGCCGAAAACGAAGAAGGGATGTGTAGACAGGCATTGGGATATAGCTAGCACCATCCTGTGGCATACCCACCCAATTAGTGTGCCCACACATTTTCACGCAAGTTTACCACCATCAGATACAAACTCACACGGTTGGGTAACACGCAGACGTGGGCTTAACCAATTTTCTTTGAAGCGTGCGCGTTCCTCCAAGGTAAACATGATGACAGAGCCAACACAAATCTCTTTAGAGGCCAAGAAATGCACACGATCTTTGAGATCTAAATCAACGGGAACATCTGGCCAATGGCCCAAGCATCTCAACATTTTTAGGACAAAAGAACCCCAAGTAGGGCTAGAACAATCAGACAAGAGTGCAGTACGAATTTCTTCACGAAACACATTATAAAAGATACCATTTCTACCCCGCACTAATCTGTTCCAAAAACGAAACACAAGAGTAGCCCAATGAAGATGGAGAGGATCCTGACTAAATTCTCTGAAAAGAAGTCTATTATCAGGAACCCTGCCAACAGATGCAAGTGTTCTAAGGAAAATTCGTTGAATCCCTACCATGCGATCCTCCATCCTTCAAAGTAACCATACCTGCCTTGTGCATCACGGGGGTTATCAAGTAATTGTGAAAGAAAGTGTACGATATCTATCACAATTCTATCCTGGGAACAGAACCAGGCCAAACCTGTAGAGAACCCCAAGCACAAGAAATAGTTATTGATGATCATTAATTCATCATACAGAGACTGGACGGGCTGATATGGTATAGAAACTTTCAGTGGAATCAATGAAATGATGAACCGTAAAATAATAACAACACACATATCTTATCATCCCGGCAGACGGATCATCTTCCAAGTCTGCATGTATGTGCAGGCCTGAGCACGCACTTGCATGCACGCAATCACGCTAAGGAATTGCTTAGCCCATGAAAAGACACCAACTAGTATCATTGGCTTTCAGTTTTTTGCCTAAATAGTATTTTTAACCCTTAAAACCCTAAATAACGAGCAACTGAGAATGATGCACATATAAAACCATGCGGCCTGTAAGGCTGTTAAGTAGCGCCCTACAGGATGAATGCATGGTGACCACATGTATGTAACAAGCCACGCACAGACTAATGGTGAAATATGCGGCCGCTCTTGCAATGCCGTCAGAAGCTTTAAGTTTACTTATTACAATGCACGATCATGCAAGAATTCATTTAATTTGCGTGCATGTATGTATGTGAGCACATTTTTCCAGCAACGGTGAAAATAATTTCCGAGGCAGGGCCTTACACTACTAGGTGAAGAGATGTCAACTCCCCCCATCCATCTTCCTAGCAGATAAAAACATCATTCCTTGTCAATCTGATAAATCACTTATTTCTAACCATTATGCCAAAGGCCTACCTAGCACGAACTGAGAGCCGGGCGAGGATGGGGAAGGGGGTTGATGACGGAGGAGGACGGATAGGAGGACCTCGTAGAACCACCAGCTGGTGGGGGTAGTGCATTCATTCGAAGGTGGTTGACACAGCTCTCTGGTGTCGAGTACCCCTGTCTCTCGTACATGGTACTGGTGTGAAGTGCACTTTTGCATGTTTCATTTATTTCACTATCTAATACGGCAAATAAAGGCTGTCAGATGGGACAGGGCTTGTGTTGAAATCCTTGTCTGTGTTGAAATCTTCTGAATGCAGAAATAGAGCTAACGGTATATATGTGATGGCTGGCCAGCTCATATCATATCACCTTGTTGCCTTCATTTTGCCGGGGTGTGATGATGTTTATGTCGCTCCATCCCGCTGCTATGCTGAGGATATTGTTGCTTTTCAGAGCCTGGCGGCTAATAATGATGATGGCTGCTGGCTAATGATCGCTCGATTACTGTGACGCATCGGCTTCAGCCCACACACATGCACGCCCCCATTTGCAACTCAGGGCTACAAATCGTGCTGCATCATATTGTGTTGATACCAGAATCGCAGCACGGCCGCCGGATTCGAAGATAGAGCATTGTGGTCCACCCGTAACGAACGAACGGACGGACTGGGATTATTCGCCATTGTGTACACGCCGCTATCTATCTGCTCGCTCGCCATGTCAGATGTGAGTCCGATGTCACCCTATACATAGCTTTTGAATCACCGTCACTAGCTACTGCCACCGTCGCTCAGGCGCCGAAGACACTATTGCAAAGCATGAATGACAGACATATGCCCGCAGCCCGCCGATAATTTCGGACAAATGTGAAAATAGGGCATCTATCGTTTACGGTTATTCCAATTGAAGCACCGGGCCGCGTCCTCTCTCCCCTCCTCCCAACTCTCCAGCCTATAAAGCAGAAGGGGTACGTTTCCCCCTTCGTCCCTTACTAACGTAACTTTAGCCATAGTTGCGGTGCAACACTACTAAATCGTATCCAAAAACGCATAAATGCGGATATTGACATGCATCGCCAGTACAATACAATAAGCACACGCGCATACGCACATAAAGAGTGTACTTCTGTATGTGTGTATGTGAGTATGTGAGTTGGTCCGTGTCCCGGAGTGTATGTGTCCCACCATAATCCGTGCCGTAATTTGCGCCGAGTGGTAATTTGCACGTGTGTCGCGCAGGTACGCTTCAGACTTGCCAGCTGCGGCCGCGCGCTCCCTCCCTTGTGTCCCAAGCCGCGACTAGGACCTCGCACCTCTCATGAAAATATCATGCAGAAACATCCCTCCGGCAGTACGGCAGGTCTTTAAGTACTACGTAAAATGAAGCATTCCAAATATGAAAACACTACCACCACCACCACCACCATAACAACAAACTAGGGTATACACTATAACAAGCAAGCCATAATAAGTGTTTGTCAGAAGTGTTCAAACCAGTAAATGCATGTGCGCCTGCAAAGTACCTTCACGGTACCAGAAGGACTTTGGAAATCGGTGACAACAAATTATATTGGCTAAGTGCTGGAAGCTGAACTGGGACGTCGACGCCGACGTCAACGTCAACGTCGACATCAACATGGCAGCAATGCATGATTAGCTCCGTAGCTTCGGATTAATGCTATGATGGCCGCACAGCGTCGCGAAGTGAGCCCGCTAGGCCCACCACCGCTTGACTGCTTGTAACCGCCCCGCCCGCAACCGCCGCCTCTCACTTCCCGACAAGCCTCCCTAACAACCTCCTGCCGTTACCGCCATTGCCATCCCCATAAGTTTCAAAGCATGCATAGATAACTTCATTACGTCACGGCGAGAAACCTGGTGGCGCGGCGCAGTGACGCAACGCAGTTTCCAGCCGCGCGGGGCCGCCCAGCGATGGACTCTCATTCCGACCGGTGACGCAGATGCCTGTGCCATTGCCGGTTGTTTCTTTCTGTCTTTCACTTGTATAATGCCCGCCGGGACCGCCCAAAACAAAAATTGATTTCAGGAGAGTGTTCTCCACGTCCCCTTTCATGTGCGCGCGATCTTGTGATGAACGGCAAGCCAATAAAAGGAAAGGTGCGTGGAAAGCTACGACGATTTGTGAATGTCGCAGCACCTCCACCACAAAGGTGGAACATTCCTCCAACGGCGCATGAACTCATGTCGCACCACCGACCTAAATCTCAGCCGATGCTTCTGTTTCCCCCCCACGAGACATCGCCCCCACGGCTTGCATCATGCTGGAAATGGCCCGCGTGGTGAACACAGTCGCGCTATTGCCGTATTGTTAGCAGTACTATCCTTATTAAAATTTCGGATTTAAATCTGGATCCAGACGCAGCAATCCAGAGAGGCAGCATTTGTGGTGCACATGCTAAGGTGCAGGATTTGACGTTTCTGTGCTACTCGTGTCACGTTCTCCTCATCCGTCGCAATGTTACTGAGAGTCCAAATTTAAACGGAGGACTACCCTCTTCCGCGGCCCTGCTATATGTATGACACACACATACACATACACATACACGCACATGCGCGCACACACACATAACACATACGTCAACACACAATTACCGTCATCCTGCCTATCATCTCAACGTCTCCCAGGGGGCCTTTGCGATACACGCAAGCTCAGATGCATAGGGCCCGATTGCGAGCAACAAGAACAATACAATACATTGCGCCACGATGCTGCGCCCATACACATCCATTCACACCAATGCACATCATTTCCCCCTCCTTCAAGCAACCATAGCGATACCTAGACCCGGGCCCGCACCGACATGAACAAACACACCATGCATGTACGAATATGACCGGGTCCTGAGCTCACTCCTGCGTTCTCTGTCCCAATGACGCACGATTGGGAGGCGCGCGCGCGCAGTCACTCCCGCATTGGCGAGGTCCTGTCCCAGGGCCAAGTGCACGAAGCTTGCAGTGCAGTGCAGTCCCCTACCGTCAAAAATCCCAACACCAAAATCCGTGAACGGTGCCACCCCGCAAAATCGCTAGCGCTTTCCAAATGCACCACCCCCACCCCCACCACCCACCGTCACAGCATTTCCCATTCTCATCCCGACAGGACTCAAGGGCTCCCCAGAGCCGCCACCACCACCTCCCGCCGTCGGTCTACGACGGGCATGAAGCTCAATCGGCGGCAGCTGCACCGGATCCTTGGCTCCGACATGCCCTGCTAGTGCGGCAGCCTGCTGAGGTGGCGGTTGTTGGCCAACTGACGTAACTACACCCGTGTTGCTCTGCCGGCCATTGCCGCTTACGTGGCCGGTGCCACCTAGTTGCCGGTCACCGTTGACGTTGGACTGAAGCGCGGCAGCTGCGGCGGTGTCCGTGTTGGGCCCAGATAGAGCATGGGCTGACGCTGATAGAAGCTCCTGGCCGCCCGCTGTCGTACCGTTACCATTGGGTACCGGGGAAACGGGGCCAGAAGGGGGTGGAGGGCCAGCCGTAGCAGCAGCAGCGTTGCTACTGCCGCCTGGGAACCACGGCCACTTGCCCTTTCCAATCTTATGTGTCCAGGCGAAAAGCGCCTTGCCAGGCTTGCTCTTGGCGGGATTCGTCTGCGGCAGCGGTGATGTTGGTGCCGATGACGTCGAAGGAATCGGCGGTGTCTGCACCCCTTGCTGCTGCATGATCGACTGCTGCGATGCCTTGACCGGTCCTGTCCGTGCAGCCGCGGCCGCGGCAGTGGCATGAGAGCCCTGGCGCGGCGGCGCTTGCGGAGGAGATGCGCCCCTGCCGTTCATGGCGGGGATTCCAGCAGCGCTGTCTCCCATCTGAACAGGGTCAGTAGCGCCTCCACCAGCAGCAGCAGCAGCAGCAGCAGAAGTTGACAGAGGTGACGCCACCTGAGACCGCGTCAAATATTTCCCATTGGGGTGATTTGAAGAGGACTGCATCGGAGAGAGCGGGGACGCAGAGGCGGTGTGCGATACAGTACGCCAAGCCGGATCGCTGCCAGATCCGAGGACTGGGAAATCATCATCATCCTGCGGGGGTGCGTTCCCGGCGGCATAACCCGCGGGGTATGACAAGGACACCCGGGTAATGGTGGCCTGCCGACGCGGCGTCGAACCCCCGGGGACTCTCATAATCGACGATGGAGGCTCATTGGCGGCCGCGGCGGCGGAACCCCCCACAACCACGCGGCGTCGCGCGGGTGACGTGTTATTGACCAATGTGCTTTGCCGCGTCACGCCGCCGCCGATGCTGACGCCGCTGCCAGCGGTCAGGGCCGCCGACGGCGACGCTCGGAGCGCATGTACGGATGCCTGTCGGGAGAAGTTGGTGCTTGCGCCGAGGCTGAGGCCGGCGAATGTTTGCGTCCCGCCGCCCGAACCGTGCCCGTATGCATGACCTCCTCCATGAGAGTGGACAGAGAGGCTTTGTAGGCGGCTGAGGGATCCATTGGCGATGTTGGGTCTGCTAGGCGGGAAGGACCGGGGCGAATCGTCTTGCATTGCGAGCAGTGTACGAAGCACTGGCAGCACAAGGCATCCGTCGCGCTCGCCGTCCCCCTCGCCGTCTGGCTCAACCGGACCGGTGCCTCGGTCGTCAATGCTGGAGACTGCCATACCGTCGGGCGATGTGCCGCCGACGACGGGGGAGCTGGTGCTTGTGGCGCCGTTGCCAGAGGCGTAAGGCTGGTTGTCCAAGGCCTTGTGTGAGCCAGCCTGGTCCGTGTTGCAGCCGGTGCTAGCGCTGCCGTTTTCGACGGTGGGCTGTACCTCGGGAGTGGCTGACCCAAGCCCAGGAGAGAAGGACGCAGAGCGCTGAGGAGCGCGCGGTGGTGGGGCGGGTGGTGGTGTAATTATTTCATCTGGGAGGAGGAGGAAGCCGCGGGACTTGCGCTCCTCCATGACCGCAGCGACTTCTATGGCTGTAGGTGCGTTTGGTTCAGCTGGTGGCAGCGAGCTGTTCATGGTCTGCTGCGCGGCATGTGTGCGGAAGAGGACGCTGTTGCGCGGGATTTCATGAATCCCGGGCGCATCCGGGCTCAAGGCAGACGTTCCCATCATCGGTGTTACAAAGCCCAGTGTTTGTCCCACTCCACTACTACGTTGTGGCTGTACAGGTTGCGCCGACCCGGTGTCGGTATTCCTGGCAACAAAGTTGGCGAAGGTACTGCCATCGAGGACTCCGTCTGCAAGAGTGACGATGTTCCCGACTGCACCATCATCAAGAGTTTCAAAATCCCATAGATTATCCTCACGCTCCTTAGAGGCCCACGAAGCTCTCGCGACGGCTGCTGCCGCAAATGCTAAGTTGACAGGTTGGACATTGGACGCTACTGGGGCCGGAGCCTCCAAAACGTACGTGAGGCGCACCATGTAAGGATTGAACTATATCTACCTGGTTGAGGGATTCCAGACAAGGGTTACGTTAGCGGACAAGCCGACTGTTCACGCCGGCAAAGGGGACATAACACTGTGGATGAGGGGATTTGAGCAAGCATAACTCTTACGATCTGCCCTTTGCCCCAGGCTATCAGGATGCTTTAAGTTATCCTGTAACGGTATCGTCAAATACATGTTCAAAAGGTAGACCATAAGTTTACTTTTAAACCATTATTGAATCGTTTTGCATTGCTGATTTTGTTTTGCAGCTTTGCAGGTCAGCAAATGCGATGCTGAAGAAGTTTGTTTTAGTACGGCCGTCCGGCCTATCCAGTAGGCCCGGGACGACGGCACTCGGTAGGAACTCTTGGAGGTAGCAACGGTCATGAGAATATGGTCTTTATGAGTACCTATGTAACATTGAATGCTTTAACGTATTTTGCGTCACGATGTGATGTCCAAGTAGCCGATATGTGCCGGTCTTCGACCTATAGGAGCCCAAATGCCTCTAAGCCGATTTGACCTGATCTTTGGCTTAAGCTGCCGTGGTATCCAAAACTTTGCTACTAGAACAGATTAGTGCGAACCGGGGGCGTTCTCCGTCCAACTAAGAATACATCAATCAATTCATATTTTTTAATTAATTAGTCGTTTTGTAGGAGTCCTCGGCATGGTTGTGTACGAGCACGGTAGGATGGAAAATGATGGCAAGCCCCCTTAGGTTATTCCTTCGCTGTGCGTAGGATGCATGCATATACCAGCAACTTTGTACTTAAGCCTATCTTCAAGTGCGCTTCTAAGCACGCAGTCATTGATGGGTTGGGACTGCGTGCGAAAGTACACAGCGTTACAGCACCTAGCGCAGTAAAAATTCAAGATTATTCAACACATGGAATTGAGTTGATATTCAGATTTAAGGCTAAGCCCCCTTGGAAACCCCATGCTGTTGGCCTGCACGGTTGTAGATGAGCCCACAACACAACCTCCTGTTCCAGTTGAAGGCAGTAGGCTAGGAACTATAATAATAGAGGGCAATGAAACGAATCCTAATTAATGTGCGTGGGTCAAGGCTATCAAAACAATGTAGCACAATGCCCCAACCGTTCCAAGCTGTTCTAACCGAGCTGAACAGCTGGCGCGTTCCCCAGCGTTTCGTTTCAATGAACGCGCCATCCGCCTTCCCCGCGTTCCTTCTCGAGTACAATTCCATTTAGCCGCATCTGCTCCGCATATTTCCTACGCCATGGGTTTATCTGCAAAGGTGAAGGAAGCCGGCTCTCTTCCGCCACCTATATGCGTTTGCTAGGTTTAACAACACCCAACGGGGCCACATCGCCCGTCTATATTCTACTTGGTCGCGCTCCTTTTACAATTTCCTCGAATGAAATAAACCAAGTACGCGCAATGCACTCCAAGCCATCGCATCGCCAGAAGGCAGAGACTTGCGCGGTGGTGGCGCGGGTGGTGGTGTAATTATTTCATCTGGGAGGAGGAGGAAGCCGCGGGACTTGCGCTCCTCCATGACCGCAGCGACTTCTATGGCTGTAGGTGCGTTTGGTTCAGCTGGTGGCAGCGAGCTGTTCATGGTCTGCTGCGCGGCATGTGTGCGGAAGAGGACGCTGTTGCGCGGGATTTCATGAATCCCGGGCGCATCCGGGCTCAAGGCAGACGTTCCCATCATCGGTGTTACAAAGCCCAGTGTTTGTCCCACTCCACTACTACGTTGTGGCTGTACAGGTTGCGCCGACCCGGTGTCGGTATTCCTGGCAACAAAGCTTGCAGAGCTGGTACTGCCATTGAGGACTCCCGCCGTTGGCAAGAGCGCGTGACGATGTTCCCGACTGCTGCTTCATCAACAAGACTTTTAAAAGCCCATAGATTATCCTCATGCTCCTAAGCGGCCCACGAAGCTCTAAAGTACACGTAACAGTACTGTCCAAGCCATCACATCGCGCTGATGAACGCATCGCTGACTTGACTGACAGCGGTGTCAACAGACTCGCAGAAAGGAAGGAATATGGTTCCTAGGTTTGTTGGTCTGTTGTACACGCTCCACGCAGGTCTCTAATTTGCTGTTTCAGTAACTCCAGTTTGAAAGTGGACTCTCACCCTGTTTCCTTTCTAGTTCGAAATATAGCTAGGTCCGTCACGCCATCATGACGACGCACAGAGGCCGCAGCGGGAAGGGATTTCCGTACATGTAATCAGCAGTGAGCAGTTGGAGTCTTTTATTGGGCATACTGCAGGAAGGAAGGAATAAATTTTATGCATTCACAACCTGGCATGCATCTATTACGTGCAATATCGATAGATAGGTATTGCACCGTCTTTGCGTACTTGCTACAAAAGATTGTTTATCTGATGTTGAAAAGCCTATGTGCCAGCCAGGTGGGGGGACACCCCACCCTGCCTGGTGCCAGCTGTCGTACTTCACCTTTTTGATTGTGAGATAGACTTTGAAATGCCTATGCCCACACTACGCTTTTGCATTTATGTATTATTAGGGGTGTTACACTGTGGACGACTCACCCTGAAAAGACGAGCAGGGGGCCCTGACTGGGGCACTGACCGGACCGAGCCACAGCGCAGCAGGGGAGGGGCACGTGGCTTTGTATGTATCTAAGGGGTGTTACACTTTGGGCGACTCGCCCTGCAAAGACGAGCATGTATGTATGTGTGTGTGTGTAAGTCCTAAGTTCCAAACATTTAGCTAGGAGCCATACATACTTGTCGACACGATGGAAGTAACGTGTGCGTGATGTATGTGGTCCTGCTTCCTCTGCTGGTAAGGTGCTGTAATTTTTAATAACGTCATTATGGATTGGTTTTGGGGCCTGCGGATAGATAAGGCCCTCGGAAGTATCCACGGGTGCTACAGGGACAGATAGGACAGATAGCGCAGCAAAGGTTTGTGATGTGCCAACGCAAAATAATTGACTGTAAGGCTCTAAGAAACCCTAAAAAACTAAAATTCTAAGCACCATCCACCCAACACCAACAAGTATAATAACCTTACAATAGTATATATTTTCCACGTTTGCCTCCTGCGAGATGAAAGAAATCCAGATGAGATTCAATTTTTTAATCCAATTTTACACCGCAGCGGTTCCTCCTCTATCTTGCGTCCCCTAAGACGCTCTACCTCTATATCCTATAATAAGACCTATCAGTCCGTGTAACAAGGTGTACGACATTCAAGAAACACCCTGGCCCGGCCAGCAGCAGTTGTCTTGCTGTCATGGAATAACATCCCTTAACAAAGAGTATGAAGTAAGATAGGAATAATAAACCCGAAATCATGAACATGTTAACACGTCATGTTTCTATTTTATTAATAAATGGGTTTTATTTAGCTTAGATAGTCACCACATATATCGCTGCATGGCTGCATGGCCAATAACGGAAAGAGCACATGCCTGTCACGACATAGTACTGAAAAACGTACACAGTACGTGCGAATGCACTGCCCTGCTTCCGACTTTCCTACCTCTGCCCCAGCATGAGCAAGAAGAAGCTCCCTCACTACCTGCTCCCAACCTACCTCATCATACATATTTACGGCGCTTGCATCACGTATCGCACGATGTATTGCACGATGAAAGAAGTTTACATACAGCAAATGCAAAGATTGACAGAAAAGCGTTTTCTAAAAGTGAGTGACGCCGCGCTAATTAACAGCAAATAGCTTGGTTTTCATTCATGTTGGTCGTACGTACGGAACCCAAGACGACTGTTCAATTTCCAGGATTAGATATGAACGTCCCTTCTGGGACATGAACGAAGGTACAAAAACCCATGAGGTAACCGAGATTCGGTTGGGTGCGGGGCTCCCGCCCGCCCCCGCCACGTGGTTTTGCGGCTGCGCATGTTCCTGCCGGTTATCATCGTAAGCAAGGATCACCGCCAACAAACCCTCAACCCTAAGCCCTAACCATCACCAACTGCTAACCGCCTTCGGATAGTAATAGGTTACGAAATAGGTACGACGCTGTACGCCCTGCCACCATCTGAAGCATCATCGGATACCGCTCCCGTAAACTAAAACAACGCAATTAACAAACCCACATGGGCTGAGAGAAATCAGAGTTTTTCTTCCTTATTCATGCCTCGTCCTCAACAAGCCAGTTACATAAATGTACGACATACCTATACCGTACTTCGCTTATATACGAATATATATGCCAGAAATATTCACTGCTCAACCTCTTCTCTTAACCCACTGGGCTGAGTACGCACGTGAACGGAACGATCCAAAACCAGGTTTATGTCGTACATGCTAACCGCAAAGGACACAACGCCACATATTCATCTATCCTCTGCGTCCGCGACGTGGCGGACCCAAGATTACAAGTTTTCTGATGTAGCAGCAGCCGTAATGGCTATAACTGCAGTTGTAGCCGCTGCAGCGGCGGCGCCGGCGGCAGCTATTGACTCCTCCGTAACCGATGATAGCAGCCCACGGCGGCTTCGTGAAGCCGGAGGCATCGGTGGTGGGACAGGCTGGCGGCGGCGTATGACCGGGACCGCAGCGGCCGCAGCGGCGCCGTCTGGTGAGCCAATGGAGAGGCAGGCGATTTCGGCAGGCGCGTAGCCGTCCCGAGGGGCGGTCTGATCCTGTGGCTGTAGCTGCGGCTGTAGCTGAACCGCATGGAGGTTACTCGGTGCAGTCGGCTGCGGCTGTGAGGGGGCTGTAACGGTGGGTTCAGGTGATGCGGCGGCTGTGATAAAGGCGGCTGCCGGCGAAGGTGGAAAAGGATGGGATCGCACGAGTGCTTGCACGGAATCCACGGCTTGCACGGAAGAGGTCAAGGCCACTGCCGCCGACGCCGCTGCGGCAGTTGTGGCCACGCCGCTGACGGCGGGGCAACGAGGCGATGTGAGAACCGGCAGTGACGGGCTAGTAGGCGTCTGCATCATCGTGGGGGTAATCGCAGGCCACGCGGTCTGCGGCTTCACCGCAGATGGTGGCGGCGGCGACGGCGCCGCCGCCGTCACCGAGCCAACAGGAGACAGCGAAGAAGTTAACGTCGCTGCACATCCTCCGCCACCGCCGCCGCCGCCGCCGGCAGGCACGGCGGTGGCGGAAAAGCCCGCGGCGCTGGCGCACCCAGATGCGGAACCCAGCGCCGCGGCATCGACTTGCATGGGCGACAGGATCGGTTTGGCAACGGGCAGCAAATGCTCATCACGTGCGTACGGTTGTAGGATTCCACCGCAGCCGCTGGGCCGTAGCGGCGATGCCGACGACAAGCCGCCTCCATGCCCCTCGCCGCTAAGAGTCGTCCCCAAAGCTGCCGCCACCGCCGCCGCCGGCAACGTTCGGGAACTGACGCTGGTGCAGCTGCTCGACCGCAGCTGCGACACCGAGCCGGCGGCAACGTCACCATCCCCGTTGCCGCCGCCGCCGCCGCCGCCGCCGCCAGCGCCGCCAGCGCCCATCGCGGGCCCGGAGCGGCACTGTAGGAACGGCGGCTGCTGGTTTCGGAACGCTGCCGGTAGGAAACGGCCAATGCCGTGCGGAGAATGACAATGCGACGGTTGTTGCTGCTGTTGTTGCGGCTGCTGCTGCTGCTGCTGCTGCTGCCAGCCGTCAAATTCATCTTGGCTGTCCGTAAAGAAGCTGTGACCCGGCTGACGGGGACGCGGCCCCAGGTCGCCGTCAACGCTGGATCTAATAAGCTTCAGATGGCTAGGACACGGCTGCAGCGGTGGTAGCCGTAGGCTTATACCACACTCCTCGGGGTCCTCATCGCTGGTGTCACTGGACTTGTCGCTGATGTCGCTGACTTCAAACATGGCTCTGGGGATATCACGTACGAGGCTGGGAGTCGGTACGACACGGCATGAGGGGTTCCCGCGGTCGCTCAGCGCCGGGCTGTTGGTGGCGGTGGTGGCGGTGGGGGTGGCGGAGGCGCCAGTTACTGCAACGGGTCCCGCCGTGACGAGCGGTAAGCGGTAGGACTCCAGGGATTGCCGCCTCCCCTGGCCATGTAGGAGCACATGCTGGTGAGAGTGCTGTAGATGATGTGGATGTTGGTGATGGTGGGTCGGGTAAGGATTTACATGCTGTTGTTGCTGCTGCTGAGTTATCCGACGAGGCAGTAAGGCGCAAGGGAGGGTCAGGGTAGGGCTGGAGGCGGTGGCGGCGGCGGTGGCGGCCGAGCTACCGCCGCCACTACCGGGCGTCTCGGGTGGTGGCGGCGAAGCAGCCGCCACCGCCGCCGATGCCGCCGCCGCCGCCGATGCCATTGCCGCAACAGAGCCGGCAGGGAGTTGTGCACCGTGCGGATGGGGGTGGGGATGCTGACGGGATGCTGACCATACACTATCGCTGGTGGAGCGCTGCCGTTTAGATGCAATGCGGATGTCCTCGTTGGGTGGAGCGACGCCGGCGCTGGGCATGGCTGCTACGTAGGCACTCAGGAGAGGAGCATTTTCTTCATCGTTATCGCCGGACGTCCAAGAGGCACCACTGCCGGCGGCGGCGCCAGGAATCACGGTGGCGGCGGCGGCGGCGGCGGCGGTGCCATGGCCGCTTGAGGCGGCAGCAATGCCTGTCACGGCAGCTGCGGCAGCGGTACCAGCAGTGGTAGCAATGTTGACGGTAGTGCTTCCTAAGGTGGCGGTCGCGACGACGAAGTCGGCCCAGGGGCCCGAAGTGGAGCAGACGGTGGCGTCAAGGGCCCCGAGAGAGGAGGTGGTGGTGGCGGAGGAAGCTCGAGTCGGGGGTGCACCAACAGGGGATGTGACGGCACCGATGCTGCTGCTGCCAGTGTCCACAGCACTGCCGTCGTTGCCGTTGCTGAAGTGGCTACCGCGACGGCAGCCGGACGGTTCCATTCCGCCGCTGGCCCCGCCAACGCCAGCGGCGGTCCCGACAGTGGAAGACATATGGTGCTTAAATAACCTGTTGTCATCGCTTCGGCGGTACGGGATGGTTTGTTTGGTCATAGGCCGCTGGTTCTGGAAATAGTTTCCGGTAGTGCATGTCCCAGCGAAAGTCGTGGACTCAGAGGTTGAGGTTGCGGTAGCGGGAGGGGGCCCCGGGGGCTGGGGGCTCATTGTCAGGCCAGCAACCCAGACGCGCGTGTCACGAAGCTTGTCGCCGCGGGTTGAATTCGTCAGGGCTGCGAGTCCCGTAGAGGTGAGATTAGCGCCCTTCTGCACGTTGCTCGGTTTGGGTGCTGTATCTGGAAAGGTTGGTGAATTGTTGCCCACGGACGTCGCGATATTTGCTGTCGCAATGCCCGACTGCGGGGTCGCAGGTACAGTAATTATGACAGGTGAAGCTGGAAGCGTTAAAACCTTGCGTCCATGAAAAAAAACGACGGCTTGGCAGTCGTCAGTGTGTGGAGTCAGCTGCCGAAGCTGCTGCTCCATTGGATTTACCATGGCACACGCCACTCTTGGTTCCAATACCCCCAGCTTCCGAAGTGGTAGAACGATGTAGATTTATGAAGATGTTTGTATTACCCTGAAAGCGGGGCGAGATGCGGTGGCACATGGGGTGGGATAATCACTTGCGGCTCAACACCCAGCGACGCAGACCTACTCTAGAGAGGTTACGGGGCAACCAATTTGTCAGAGAAAATATTAAGATAATAAAATAAATTCTTGGATTTGTAAATTCGAGCAAGGCGTGCCTCACGGACATGACACGGAGGCTCCTGCCCCTGCAGCGCCTCAGGTTAAAACATGTCTTCTGCACTCATACGAAAGATGCAAAACTTGATTACCTTGTCAGTAAGACGAACAAATGCGTAGCGCTTTTAAAGCGCAGGGCTACTGAGAAGTTACAATGCACTTCGCTTGAAGCAGGCTTGTGACAAAAGTTTCGAGTTTCAATCTACAAACAAAAACTAAATTAAAATTCAGGCGTCGTATCTGGGGGAAAGCACAGCATGCTCACTACTAAGTACATGATGTCTCGGTCTTTAGCAACCTTGGTAAAACCATTTCGGGCTAGGGTACCTTCGTTTAAAGGTGAGATGAAAGTTATTACAACGAGGTTGAGTAAATCTGCTAGTCCGCCACATCCTATTGGCGAACAAAAGGGATTATGGTAATGTACGACGGCGAACTAGAAAAGGTGCAGTAATTTTGCATAAGCAATCATATTAGGACCCACTTAACAAATATACATAAAGTGCTCTAAAAACCCACTTCAACGTTAGCCAGTTGAGTCATGACGACCTGTCAAGTAAAGCTACGACGCGCAACTTTAACAATGATGTTGGCTCATAACGTTATCTTATAAATTTATCTCACTGAAAATTTTAATATCACACCTGATTTCCTTGGGCTCTTCGGCTGCCTCGCCTAATACTCCTTAACGCCTTGCTGACGAGGCGTTCGACGCGCAATAGAAGGGGCAATAATTGAAGGGTTATTCCACATAATTTTTTTTTAACATTATCTTTATGAAATTTTGTACATATTGGGATCCAAGGTTAACGTCAACGGCCGCGTCTGAGCGCGTTGGTAGCAGGCTCAACGTCAAGTTGAACGTCCCTTTTCAACTGTTCGCCGCTTCCAAAACCCCAAAGTCGCCATAGTCATGATATATCGCAATTCATAAGCGATGTAACGTACCAGTTTAATCACGGTTTGAAGCTTTTTCCGTTTGGATTTAACCTGCAGGGATCAGTGCTAATGCTTGGACTTTTTCAACTTCCATTCATATGCGAATAAATCAATCTCAAAGAACAAACAAAACTCAAAAATATCTGGGTAACATGTCACGAGAAGGTGCTGAGCAATAGGATGTCGTGCTGGTGTCTTGGTGTGTGCTGGTTGGTGATGGGCGGGTGACTTCAAAGCCCTTGGGTGTCAACCCTTTCTGGGAGCTGTGATGTGCCGCATAAAAGAGGATAATGGTTGGGGATGCACTTGGGTGGCCAAACCAACCCCAACGGCCCATAGGGGCCCATCCGGAACCCAGCGCACCGCCAACGGAAAGGCTTCAGGTCACACTTTTGGAAACATGCAGCGGCTTGGAATGCACGAACGGTCCGAACAGTACGAAAGTATGAACGATACGTAGTCACGGTTGGGCCACGGACGTAGCTGGGACTCAACATTTCTGTCCTGCCTTGCTATTCTCTACCTCGAAACTTTTGTGCAATGTAAAAGGCAGGACAGAGATTATGAGTCTGATCTACATACACACACATGTACGTGTGTGTATGCAGAGCTGGCATGAACAGGTGCTGCATACGAAGACCTGGTCGTTTGATACGTTTGGTCGTTTGATACGTTTTGCAGCACAATACCAAATGTCATCAGGAAGTAGTACAGTGCTTTATACTCGTATCGATTATCGTACGTGGAACAGCACTGTACAATAGGCGGGTCGATGGTCGTCGTGCATCAGTTGTCCAGGTTAACAAATCGAGTCATGAGGGGGGCATCATCGGGCACCACACGCCAGACTGCGTGATGCCTTGTTGGCATGATGCCCATGATGCCCATTCCACGCCCTCGGCTGTAATCCGTGCCAAACGTGTGGTGCCATCATCCCCCATCCCTCACCCACGTCTTAGAGCTTGCCTGCCTTGGCCTGCTGTGTCGTAGTGCCCGCACGGTGACCCTGGCAAAATCTGAAGCAACTGCGAAGTAACGGATTTTACGATCGTCGTTCCGACTGCCACCATGTGAAGTGGACGGACAACACGGCTGCTGGACAAACATCAACTCATTCATACACGCAAGGTCGTGGGCACAAACATAGACGCGATTACTGACACGATCTCACGGAACATGGGAGTGGCGGTCTCCATTGAATGCATCCCACACCCGGCCCGGCTCCATCAGGAAGACCGCAAACTGCATGATCCATGCTGCATGCCGCACAGCGCATACCGCTTCTACCTGGCTTCATTCCTCCATATGATTTTCATATGATTTTATGATAATGATTATTGGCGTTTTCGTCGTATCGGCAGACGACCGGGCTCCGTCACTGGGATCCGTAACCCTTCCGTGCCATCTTTCTCATCCGCCAAACATTCCCCCCTTAACTGAGACACCGTGAGGACGGGCTTCTGTGTCCCGTGGGTCAGTTGTTACCTGTACCCACATGGTGGGCAGTGCGCTCGTGTGCCGCCTAGATCCGTTTGCCTACCAAGGGCCCACATCACCCCGTCACACTCATATTCCCCCCCCCGCACTACGCATGCGTTGCGTCTGTCCTTGCACCGCGCCCATCGCCTTCCTTTTCACCTACCCTTCCCCTTGTCCAACACCTTGAAAACGTACCGCAGTTTCGAAAAACCTCTCTCGCGATGCACACCTGCGAGCAGCCATCACGCAATTGACAGCGAGCAGCCGTACCATAGCGCAACCGCGTACCGTGTACAGGTTTCGGCCGTGTATGCGTATCCAACTTACGTCGGGATTTCAATTTTCAGGATGGTAACGACTGTAACCCGCGGGCCCCCAAACCCCCAACACACATACACACGCACGCACGCACGCACGCACACACACACACACACACACATGCACGCACACACACACAAGCACGCTCGCTTGCTTACGTGCATGCGACCATTTCATTCGGAAGATCCACCGTGGCTATTATTGTCTCTCACACGCGACCCGCAACTGTAAACGGTAGGTCTACTTATGCCAACAAGCTGTGGTGATGCAGGTAAGCGACACCCGTTACCCCTGCTGTGACCAGCGGCCTTAATCTGTACACACCAGGAGGGATGCCCACCCACCTGGTTTAATCTTGCTGTACCGTGTGTATCCTGAGCGTCACTGGCGTGGACGGCTCGACCTAGCAAGAGACAGAGCGGTGCGATTTCATCCCAATCCCCCCCTACCCATCTACTTCTTTCATTACAAGCTGGTTGCCCCCTATCCCCCAACATATCAGTACGATAATTAGTACAGATACACCCTTGATCTCAAATTTCAACAGACGCACTGCTCCAATTACGTACGACACGTACGGTATACCTAATCACGAGCGCCGCTCAATCACAGGGTTGACCATTTTATTATGAATAATGCTCTTTGCTCAATTTATAGCGTCGAGTCATTTCCGCATGCGGTATCGATGTACGGCAATTCCTAGGGGGTTCCCCGAACCCCCGGAATTCCATGTTCACATTATCCGACCACAACCGCACATACGTGCTGCGCACTCGCGCCGCACTTGCGACTTCTTCAAATACCCTACTATATGAAACCCCCATAGACCATAGGTCTATGGCCCATGTAAGGGCCATCAACGAGGGCCAACAGGCCATTGAGCCTAAAGTCTCAATCTTCCGGATTTTAATTGGCCACGGGGTTTACCATCCCATGGCCATCTCCCACAACAACTATCAATACCACCATGAAGGCTTCCAGTCTTATGGCCAAAGCAGGAAACACTAAACCGGTGTGCTCCGAAACCCCCCCAGTGACCCCTGAAACCCCTCCCCCCTTGCACTTACACATACTCACATACCACCAGCACCACTACCATCCATCAGGCAACGTCCGTTCAGGCCGCTTGGTCCGTTTCTCACCATCACATACCCAGTGCCCGCCTACATCCACCAGAAGCTTATCACAGTGTGCATGGCCGTTCTGACGGCTTCCTACCTCCATCTTATTGTATGGGGGGGCTTTCGTCGTGTTCGCCGCCGCCCTGCCCACGTTCCTTCCCTCCCGCCTTCATACATTCCTCCCTGCCCCCCTCCCTCCCTCCCCCCCCCTCTCTCTCTCTATGTGTGTCAAAGAAAGGAAGAAATAAGTACAAAAGCAGCAGCAGCACTCACAGGCTATCGAGGTTGGCTTGTGATGGAGGTTAGGATGGGAGCTCAGCGGAATGACCCAAACTTGGAACCGTGGGAGGGTGGGAGGGTGAAGGGCGTGTGTCCCGACTGTGGGCACTGGCCCCAAGGCTCGAGCGTTTTCGTCCGCATGCTCAACCCTAATCAGACGCTATCTAATTTACAGATCAACATCCCCTCCCGTCTACCCTAAAATTATAATAAGATACCGAAACACAACAAAGAAGTTTAAAAAGCAACACAACTCTCCACCAGTGTGTGTGACGCATTGGCGGACGATCCCCATCCAGATCTCCTTGAGGCGCAGAAATCTGATGGTGAACAACAGTTCAGGTACGGAGAGGCAGCTTCTGGTACTGCATAACATGCCATTGGGCACGGCAGCATGGAGCACGACAACAAACCACCAGGCTTGTGCGTGTACGTCATGCATCCCCATCCCCGACCCGCCCACCCCCAACATCAACCAGATGCACACGCCAGACCCACACCTCCCTCGCTGCGCCGTGCGCTCTGACGGCCCCGGCCATACAGCTGCCACATTTCGGCACTAAAACCGTATTCAGTGCACGCGGCCGCCCTTGCCGTACGGCCGCTGCATTCCTGACCCATTCTTTCCGGTGCCCATGCTCAGAAAGGACGTGGCACCACCGCCCGCCGCCGGAGCGCGCGGCGGCCGTTGATGGCTGCCATGCTGATGCTGATGCTGATGGTGGCTACGATGCCCTGACCCGTCGGAGGCTGAGGCCAGTGCCTGCAGGAGACTGACGCCGCCACTTAGCCATGCGGTGCTGCCGCCGATTGCGGTGCCAAGCCCACTGCACGTACCGCCGCCAGGAAGGGAGGGTGTGCTGACGGGGCGCACAAGCGTAACACTGCCAGGTCGTACTGGCAGGCTCGCCGGCGGCACCGCGCCGCCGCCGGTGGCTGTGGCGGCTGCGGTGGACGATATGTTCGCAACCACCGTTACCGCCGATGGTTCCGCTGAGACAAAGGGTTGCTGCTGCTGCTGTTGCTGTTGCAGCGGCGACGGTGCAGCAACTGTCGTGGTGGCGGCGGCGGCGGCGGCGGCGCTGCTATCAGCCAGCGACGTAGGGGCATCCGATGCGACACCGGAGGCGGCTGCGGACCACGAACCCAGTAAGTGAGGTGCACTGGAGGACACTGGAAGGTCACGAGTCTTGGTGCCGCCCCCTCCAGCGCCACTGCCTCCTCCTCCGCCACCCCCGCCGCCACCGCCGCCACCACTACCAGGTCCCCCGCCGCTGCCGGTATCGGAAAGGAGCGGCATCCAGCCATCCGTCGAACGGTGTTGCAGCTGCGCCCGTGCATTCCCGAAACCTGTCAGGCTGGGCCGCCGGTGCTGCGAACCCAAACTGCGGACCTGGGCCTGCTGCTGTTGCTGCTGCTGCTGTTGGCTCGGGTTGTAGCTGCTGTTGCTGCTGCCGTACCTTTGGGAATAGCTCTGTGGCCATGGCGCGCCCGTGGCGCCCGTGGTGCTCCCGCCCAAGGATGCGGTTGCCGCCGCCGCCGCCGCCGCCGCCGCGGCCGCTGCTGACGCCGCTGCTGACGCCGCCGTTGCAGTAGCAGGTGCTGACGGCAACAGCGGCCCTGAGGCGCTGCCCGCAACGACGGCCGCCGACGCTGCTATAGCCTGTGCGTGGGCCGCCAATTGCGACAAGTATGCGGTATCTATGGCGGCTGGCCCTCCTTGCTGAACTCCATGGGAATGGTGATGGTGCTGATGGCCCGTGTGCGTCTGGGCATATTGTGTTTGATAGGGGCTTCCAGGACGAAGTGTGACAGCATGGCCCTGCACACCGGCAGCGACGACTGTCGTCGTCGGCGTCGGCCGCGGCGGGCCATTCACTGCTGCTGCCGCCGCAGCGGCCGCAACCGTATCGCGTTGCTGCGCCAAGCTCGGCCGAAGTGCACCTCCACCACTGCCGCCGCCACCGCCGCCACCGCCGCCGCCGCTGCCGCTGCCGGCGGTGGTGGTCGTACTACTGGCAGAGAACGCTGGCACCTGCAACGGCATTATCCTACCTGCCAGTGAAGCCTCAGCACCCAATGTGGATGCCTCCGACTCTAAGGAAAGCTGCTGATTCAACAGCCGTTGCCGCCGGCTGTGTTCCCGCAGCAACACCGCTGGAGCTCCGAGCGCCGGTCCTGATCCTGCGGCTGGTATAGACGTCGCTGCTGCGACGCCCGTAGCCGGCGATGTGCACGTGACGCCACCGACGGCGGCGGTGATCGCCGCAGTGGCCGCCGCCGCGGCTGCGACGTACGCTGGGTTTGCTACTGCAGTAACGTGGCCTTGCATCCGGCTGCCCCGCAGCAAACCCTGCATTGGACCCAGCCGGAGCGCACCAGGAGCTTCCTCACGGTCGCGGTCGCGGTCTCTATCATTCATTACGAACCCTGACTGGGCCAAATGCTGAAGTGATGTAAGCGAAGCGAACGGGGAAGCGCCAGTCAGGCTGTCCACGCGCGGCAACGGCGATGGAGATCCTAGCCCCGATGCAGCAGACCGCGTCATACGGTCCGAATGAGTTGAGCTGGCCCGACTATTCGTCCCGCCGCCGCTACCGCAGGAGGCGGTGGCTGCGGTTGTGGCCACACCCCCGCCGGAAAGTAGTAAGGGGGATGCTAGGGAGCCACAGACGGAAGCAAGGGGCTGCTGCAGCAGCTGCTGCTGCTGCTGTTGCGACAGCAGCGGAGAGCTGGGGGCTGTTGCAGTGTTGCTCGTGTCTCCGCCCGTCTCGCAGCCCATGGACCTCGGAGAGCTGGCAGAGAGCGCTAATTGCGCATGTGCCTGTGCTTGCGCTTGTGCCAGCACATGCAGCGGGAGCCAGCCCCGGTTGCTGCCGCCTATCATCGCTGCACGCCGGTTGCCGAGCAGCCAGTTTGGGTGAAGCGGCTCCCGGTGAATATTTAAGTGTCGTTTACTGTTCGACCGGCCGCGGTGCATAGGTGCGGCCACAGCGGTGGTCGCCCCGGTGTCCTCACCCGCACGAGCTGCCACCGCCGCTCCTGCAGCTGCCGCTTCCTGCTGCCGCCGCCGCCGCGCCGTGACCTCAGCCAGTGCTGCGACAGCCGGACCCACAGCTGCAGGGGATGCCGTCGTCGTCGCCGCCGCCGCTGCTGCCGCTGCCGGTGGCGCCGCCGGCCCCGGTGCAGGAGCGGCACCGCGCACGGGAGCCAAGGGGTCACTTTCGGTATCGAGCTCCGAAGCGTCGTCGTCGCTGCTGCAACCTCCCGCCTCGTCTGCTTCACTGCAGCCGCTAGGGGTGCTTATGCGGGATGGTGCATGCAGACCTGACCGAACGGCCGTGGAGGCAGAAGCCACATGAGCTTTCCGCAAAGGCAGATCATCGGTGTCCGTCACCTCCAGTACGACACAGCCATCGCCACTCAAGACGCTGTTGACCAGCCATGCCTCCTGTGCATCAAGTCCATATGCACGTCGCAGGCATGGGCGTGTATCATGGGCGTGTAGGGGCCAACGAGGGGCTTTTTGTTCGTACGTTTTTATTTTGGCTCGTTCGATTCTCATCACATTCCCGTGCAGAGGTTGGATCGATTGGATCAATCACGACGGCGCAATTCACCAGAATTGGGGCACAAATCGCGAGGAAACAATTACGATGGGTTCTTGGATACAACCTTTTGGAAGAGGCGTCCGGCCCTACCATTCAGAAATAGCAGGCCCGGATGCCGACCGATAATAAGACCGAGTGCTCATGGCATGTCCCAGAATCAGGGTGATAGCGTTGGGGCGGCGAGGACCGGCCCCGCCCCGCACCCTACCGCCTGCTGAAAGTAATAACTAGCTGAGGAGAAATGGCCCTTCCCAGGCAAAATGTCTAAACTTTTTGCAAACTCCTGCCAAACTACTATTACCTGGAGGCAAACAAAAGAGAACAAAGTAGTCAAACCCCGTAATGCAACCTACACTAAGCATTAATCACGCACCTGAGCCTGAGGAGGCTGGGGACCTGAGCCTTGCGCGGAGGTATACGGGCCAGCCAGGCCCAGAATTGCCCGCAGTCTCGCAGACTTGGCATTCCCCCATGGTTGGATCTTCAATAGTAGAGAGAGGACCCTCTTCGGTGCATTTGGACTTTGGGATGTCGTCGATGAAGACTGAACCACTTCAGAGGATGCGGCCGGCCAAAATTGTACAGTCCCCATTTCTATTTGAGAATCGCTGTCGCTGCAAGGCGCTGCCGGTAGCAATTCCGCTCCAGCGGTTCTTGCTGACCCACTTGAGGATAGCCGTCGTCGCTGCCCACTCGGAACGGTTACTGCCATTCATGTCGAAACAGTTTCTTAATCATAGATGCGCCTGCCTGGGCGCTAAGGTGAGCGACCCGTCAAGTCATAGTGGATAGGTTTTGTTCCGCGGTACGCAGCGTCTAATAACAATTATTTACCCATGTAATTTTTTATTGAGGTGTCTACTGCTCGGTTTATGTGGAAGAACCGATTTACAACAGCGCCGGCCAATGTTAATCGAAAACGGTGCACAATGAAAACTTCGACATGTGTGCAGTTGTGTTCATGCTATTAAAATTACTTCATGGGGCACTGTATTAAATTATCAACAATTCAGCACAGGTTCGGGCACTGAATCGTCGCCGTACATGTATCTTAGTGCAAGTTTGGACCCTTGATTTCATGGAACGGCGCAATTAGTGACCGAATTTTTCATAAATCTAAAAGATATGTTGCATGACGTGTAAGGACGAAGCATAATAAAAAACGTCTATCAATTCGTATTGTGGTGACCTCCGGCACATGAAGGCGAGCGGGACTGGACGTGGCTACTAGCTTGCCTTGGGAAAGGCAATCATACTAGAATGATTTCCTCGGCTATTTCCTGTTACGCGTACAGGATTCCAGCTACAGAATCAACCGCCACCGAAACAACAGGAAAACAATCACAGAATTTTGCTGCCGGCGGTCGGCCGGGGCGCTGCCCATGTAACCCTATTACCTTAAGTAATCACAATCACGTAATGTTTTATATCCTTGTCTTGGGGTTTCGCACGTGTGTGGGTGAAAGTGACAACGGCACAATTCAAATGGTCCAGCGTCACTTCCAGGAGATATGGCCCAGGTTGCCTTCCATTCGGCATCCCTGGTAAACAAGTTCGGGTTGAGAGCATAGCTCCAGAAATACACCGCTTTAATACGGCTGGAACTGAGAGCCAAAGAGGGCCTACGGGGCTGCAACACAAGGAGGCACAGGGCAACACTAAACCTATGAAGCACTGTCAGGCGCCTGCGTGCTGCATGGCCGCACCTTCTAGCTACCCAAGTCCTGGGGCGTGCCCACTGGCTGTGGTGCATTTACACCACCACCACCACCACCACCACCACCACCATCATCACGACGGTATCTATGATTTCATATGGACATGCATGGATCCGGCAGCCAGCAGGGCCCCAGCAACGAATCTCTCTCGACCACCACCACCGGCTGCTCACCACCAGCAGCACGCTCACATCCGCTCACACCCACAGGCGTAACAGGCCGTATCATACTGATGGCCCTGCAAGAGTACCTTGTCGTCAGAGTGTCATCCGATAAGGAAAAGGGGCCTCCGCCCGCAAGGACGGGACAAGGGCGCGTAAATACGTAGAGGGCGGGCGGGCTGAATGCGGGGTGCTGAAGGAGCCGAGGAGGCGGAGGGAGCGGAGCTTCATTTTATCAAAAGGCGTCCCAAAAAACTCACCAACCCACATGCTGTTGTGGAAAGCAGGACTGCGTCAGGAGAGCTGCAGGAGTGGGGGGCCAGTTTATCTTGCACACAAGAAGAGTGCAAAACAACTTGATGTAGATGTAGTACAGCGGTTCCAGATTTGGAATTGGAATCAAATTCGGATCGGTTATTTTACGTTCTGGTGCGACCGTCTAGCAGCAGCAGGAGCGAGCGAGACCATACGACCGATTGGAGTTATAACGGTCGGACGAGAAACGCCAGCAGCAGGCCTGCAACAGCCGAGCGTAGTACCGTCTGTAACTATTCTTAAGAGAAACTGCCACGACGCCGGGCCACGACGAATGACGAATAATATGACGATTCTTGATACGATGGAAAATGATACAGCAACGTGTGATATCGTCGTAAAAATCGCTTTACGTTTTGAATATTCCAGAAATGTCCTTTACGTAGGCACCGGGCACCGGGCAGGCACAGATTGTTGTAAGGACTACCAGTAATAGCTATCCGGTAGAGTTGCCCTGCGTAGTACTAGCAGTATTATCATGACAGTACACAATATCATGCGCTAATAACAAGTAGTGTTATTTATACGGCGAATGTTGAGGATGGCACAGGTGTTTAGTATGCAGGGGTTGCGTGTGTAACGAGCTACGTGGCCTTGGTTCGGGCCTTCGTATCGTATCTATCGTTTGTCGTTCGTTACAAAGGTGGGACCCGCAAACTTTGGGAGTTACTGCGGAATGAAAGAAAATGCGTCAGTAGTGTCGTATGTTGGTATTGTGGAAGTTTATGTCCCCGGGGTTGGATGACCTGTACGGCGAGACGTCCGCGGCTTCGTTGTTGATTCCCGCGCGCGAGTTGTTACAAGTTACGTGAAGTTACAACAATCGCATCCTGTCCGCAGCCGAAGCTAAGTATATTCTAATGTTCAGGCCTATGATAATAACCGCCCAAAATTTTTAAATCAGCTTCTCGGCTTGTCGGCTAGTTTGGGCCAAAGCCGTTAGGATCCGTTTCCGGTTTCCAGCTTTGTATAAGGCCCTTTTTCAACTAAAATGAGTTCATGACGCCGTTGACGTTGTCCGCAACATCTGCTTCCGACTTGCGAAACGTCCGCCTGGATGAATATAATTTAAGCTGTGAATAATACCCTGGTGTTTGCTCCAGCAACCTGTTCCGCGGGGCTGCAACATCTGCTTACGGCTTATAATGACACTTCGCGTGATTGTTTCGTGTGATTAATTTACGTTCGAAGGATTAGTTGCTCTCAAATATGTGATTATAGGGTGTCGTGCATTCTCTGCCTGAGTCATGGCGTCGATGTCTGCCTTGCTTTGAAAAGATCACGACAAAGGAGATAACAGATGACGGATAACGTGGATGCTCTTTTTACAGAAGTAAGCACCAACAGGTCAAAGACTGGCCCACCGCGCGCCGCCAGCTGCTGCATTGCCCGATGCAAATGCAAATCGCGATGCCGCTACCCGAATTACCACTCCCAGCTCCCTATCAAGTAAATACATCAAAATATTTCAATCATATATCAAAAAGCCACAACCAGTTCTTAACTCCACCCTGAGCCCTGACATGGCCAAATTCAGCTCCATCCATGACCCCACAAGATGCTCCTCCATTGCGTTGTGTGTCCGCTGCATTTATCTCGCTCTTTGTCATCTTCGGAACTCCTCACCCCTCCTACTCCTACCACGCCTTCCACTTGAAACCTATCAGCCACAAACTCACCGCCCACCCTCACCCTAAGCACCGCATGGCCTCCAATCCGCTCCCAATCCGCCCCTCAAAGGACCCCGATCTTTTTTACAACTGAGCTCCTAAGCCCATACCTAAATGTCATTCGTTTATACGTTTATACTACCACTGCTACTTTGCCGTACGCCAACTGATATTTGTAAAACTTTGTCGTACTCTACGTCTCCAGGCGTCCGCGCTTCACAGCTCCGGAGCTGATCTTCATCACGCCGAGGTACTTTACCGACGTATCCTTGCCGTACAGCCCCGACACGCCAATGCGCTGCACCAACTGGGGGCGCTCCTCACGCAACTGTACGGCAAGGAGAAGGTATGAACGGCGAGGTATGACGACGTCCGGCTGACGGGTCACGGTAGACAACATAGCCGGCTGCCATTTTCCAGATTTCAACGCAACCCGCAAAAGGGTCAGTCTGAGACAGCGCGATAATATGAAGCTGGGATCAGAACCGCGGGTAGGAAATACACAGTCACCGTCCTTCCGCTCCTCCCTCCCCCCTCTCACCTCATTCCTGCGACTGCGCTCCCCCCTCCAACCCACTCATACCCCGTCGTACCAACCAACCCTAGGACTCAGAGGCTCTTCGTCTGGTCAACGCCGCAGTGCAGTTGGTGCCCTCTTGTGCCAAGTTCCGCAACAGTCTCGGTGTCATTCATCAGACCGGGGGAAGGTGGCGCGAGGCGGCGGACGCTTTCGAGAGGGCGAACGAAAAGGACCCCATGAACGTGTCTGTACGTACGCTTTGCGAGCTAAGAGCGTTGCTGAATGTTGACTGTTGACCGCGCAGTACATGCGTGCATCAGACATTGCGTCCGTACGCATGTGAACCCCCCCCGCCGCCGCCGTACGTCGTTCAGGTGATGATGAACTTGGCGCGGGCACTGCGGGAGACGGGTCGGCAGCAGCGCGCAGCTGAGGTGTACGGCGCGGTTACAAAGTACGTCTTTCTGGGGGGATGGCGGGAACCGGCTGTGAACCCTAAGAAAGCGTTGCGGAGTACTGCCGCACTCATCCTGCATTCGTAGGTAACGTCCGCTTCACTTCCGCCTACTAGACCCGTGGGTCAGTGTTAGGTTTTAGGGTTTTACAGATTGGGGTGGCGATTTAGGCAGCTAGATCAATGATATGACCTTTTTTCTGTGTATTAAAAATTTCTGAGGAGTGTTCATCAGATTGAGATCCAAATCTGGATCCGGTTTCCAGATTTTTAAATGGCGAGGCTTCTAACGGTCATGCTCTTTGTTCTCATGGGTCTGTGGTTTTGGCGCCACTCGCCCTTCAGGCTGCAACCGGACCACCCCTCCGCGAGCTACCGGCGCGGCGCCATCCTCCGTACCATCCGCCGCAATGAAGAGGCCCTCGTGGCGTTCAGGTCGGCGCGTCTGTCCGTCTGTCCGTCTGCGTCGCAGGGTTCAAATCTGTCCGAACCCTGCTGAATCCCGAGATCTCACCAGCGGGGTCCAATCCCTGCAAAAAAGTGTAACGTGCAGCTCCGAAACCCGCTGCCCGCCGCCGCCACTCTCCCCGCAGAGCGACTTTGCTCCGAAACCCCTTTGCAACCGTTTCCCCACAGGCAGCACCTACGAGTACAGCCCAACCACCAAGCGTCGAAGTTTTGGATCGCAGCCATCACAGGAGATGTGGAGGCGATGTCGGCGGCGCCGCCGGACATGGTGAGCGGTTGACTGGGGTACGGCGTACGGCAAACAGTTGCTGTTGTACCTGCAGTTGCGTTGTTTGACACGGTTGTAAATTCCTGCGCACAGCTGGCTGGGACACGTTTAAATCAAAACTGGAAAAAGTTGGGGGGGAGGGGGGGCAATGCGCGTTTTGCTGAACTATGTCGGGTTCTGCTGGACACGGAGCCGGATCTGGTTCGCATTTTCGATTTATCGTACATTGTACATATTATTATTTTACATATTACTCATGTTATTATTTTCTGATAATGTTTTATTGTGTATATCTCTTTTTTTATCTTGTCACCCCTCTCTCATTCCTCCGCCTTGGTTTTGTTGCGGACAGGTCGCCGGGTTGTTCGACCAGTATGCGGACCATTTCGATGATCACCTGGTGGGTTTCAAATCGGTTGTGACGGTTGCGCCCGTTATAGCGGTTGCCTTCTTCACCCTCGCCATGGCACAACCTGCACAGTTGTCCACTCGGAGAGCCTCTCCTCCCGCCTGATGGCGGAAATTCGTTGTTCCTTGCAACGGCACCACCCAAACTCCCTCCCCTGCCTGTGTCCCTTGTCCTTTAAAACCCCGGCCGGCCTGTGCTCCTTTCACCCGGTGCGGGTTTTCTAGCTTGGGATGTTCGCCTGACAACTCCCCCCCCCCAACTACCTTAACCACCATAATCACTGACATTGCCACCACCACCACCACCACCACCACCACGGCATTATCACCGCAATGACTCCGGGTCCTGTGTTGTCTGCCTTGATGCCTTGAACCCCGTATGCATCTCACGAACGTTTAGGTCAATAAGTTGCAGTACCGCACCCCAGAGGCGCTCCGAGACCAGCTGCTTTCGGCTTGCCAGGACCGTACGGCATCACCATCCGGCTCCTGCAGTGGCAGCGGCATCGCCGCCGCAGCTGCTACTGCTGCTACTGCCGGAACTCGCAGTGGTACACCGCGATGGCGGCGCTGCGTGGACCTAGGGTGCGGCACGGGCCTTATGGGGCCCTTGCTCGTGCCATATTGTGACGCCCTGGAAGGCGTTGACCTGTCGGCAGGCATGGTTGACCAGGCCGCCAAGCGAGGATGCTACAATCGACTAGCAGTAGCAGAGTTGGTGTCTTTTCTAGAAGCCGAGGCGGCTCACGACAAGGCGGCTGATGTCGGAACACCGTACGACCTGCTCGTGGCGGCGGATGTGTTTGTGTACATCGGCGACCTGGCGCCGGTGCTGGCGGCAGCGGCTGCAGCGGCGGCTCCAGGGGCGGTGCTCGCATTCTCCACTGAGGCGCTGGAATTGGCGCCAACGGGTAAAGCGAACCGCAACCTGTGCCATGGCGCCGCCGCCGCCGCTGCCGCTGCCGCTGGCGGCGCTGCCAGCGAACCGCAGCAGGGCCCGGGTGAGGGTCCGGACCCTCACTTGTCAGTCCCGGCAGGCTGCCCCGGATTGCGACTGCAAGTAACCGGGCGTTACGCTCACACCCGAGAATACTTGGAGCGGACGGGAGCACGTTGCGGTTGGGATTTGTTGTCGGTTGAACAATCTGTTATCCGTTATAACGGTGGTGAGCCAATATGGGGTCATCTGTGCGTGATGCGGCGGCGGGAGGTACTACGGACAGGAGAACGCGGCAGTAGCAGTGGCGGCAGCGGCGGCGCGATCGCTGCAGTCGACGCATTGACCGCACAGTAACATCTTGCTGACGAAACCGGGTGTCGTACACGTGGCTGACGCGGCGGCTAAGTTCTGAGGGATTTGTTTGGTCCAGGAAGGGGCCGTTCCCCTCCACTGCTGCTTCTTTTCATCACTGCCTGGACCCCCGGATAGAAAGCCGCCGCGGCGGTTCGCACGGCATGGTGGCAGTGCTGGCGTTTGTGTTTTCGTTTGTGTGGTGGTGACGACAGCGGTGGTGTATATGTGCATGTGTGTATGTGGGTGTGTTTGGGGGCCCGGGGATATTCGGCGGAGGAGTGAACGGAAAGGTGCACCTAGCCCGCGCAAATACCCCCCCCCCCGCACATGTCGTACGGTGCAGTATCCCAATAAACCCAATGTAAGCGAAGTTGAATGTGGGGATTAGCGGTGGGGACCGGCGTGGAGGCAACGGACCCCACGCGGGTCACAGGAGTCCACGTGAGCCGCTGCAGTGCTCTCGCGCAGCAGCAGGATTCTTACGTATTACCGGATTACGATGATGGTGGTGGTGGTGGTGGTGGCAGGCTGGGCCTTATGAGGAGGAAGGGCAGGGAGGCACTGCCGGGAGCGGGGGTAATGGGAGATCCTTGACGGGCTGAACTTAACCGGTTGAGTGTCCATCGTGCTATTTCGGATACGTGCTGCGTGGTGTCGAAGAGGGGGAGGGATGAGAGGGAGAGGGGAAGGGGGGGAGAGGGAGAGGGAGAGGGCGATCCGGGCGCCAGGGGAGTGGGATCGAGGGGACGGAGAGGATAGAGGAGTGTTTAAAAGTACTTTACAGCGGAGGCTGAGCGCCTGCTTAAAGAGGTCGATAAAATGCTGTGCGCTTTATCCTTGCGAACGTGGCCGAGACGGTGTGCAGGATTGTGCTATGGATTGTAGCAAAGATAGAGCAGAGTGCAGCGAAAAGTGATGTGCTGTGTACGTATGCGACATAGTGGCAAAATATTATATTTGGCATGCTCCTGCACGAAGTCTTGTAACGATGGAGGCCTGAGATTTTAGAAATTCCTACATGGGCATCTGCGTGACGGTTGGAACTGTTAACCGAAGCTCAATATAACAGCGCCAATCCGTCAAGTTACATGCTGTTCATGGCACCATTTGCATGAAATTTTTATTTGAATGATCCGAAGGATAAAAAATCATTGAAAGTTAGCCCACAGCACCTACAAAAGTTGTTCAGGCAATCACGAGGTTCCAGGCCTGTTCGCCGACCAGGCATAATGCTTGGCCAAGGAGCTAACCTCGTTATCTTTTCCATAGTAGCTATACTCCTTTGCTCTACGCCGATTCTCCGTGGAACTGCGCCACCGACATCAATGTCGATGCATTCGTCGATGCATTCCCATGACCATGAACACGGAGAAAGTTCCAGTGATCTCCATCAACACACAATGCCCATGGCAATGTTTTTCGAGTACGGATCCAAGACGACGCTTTGGTTTTCCTCCCTCAGAACCGACACCCCGGCATCATACATCGCAGCGCTGCTCGGTCTCGGCCTTCTCGCCTTCGTCCATGAGGGCCTCACCGCCTACCGCAGTGCAAGATCCAGTTATCCCTTGCACTCTATAGACCAGTTGGACCTGCTTAGAGAGCCTAAGTAAGGGTTTGGGGAAATACGGCAGAAGGGTTTGGGGAAATACGGCGGAAGGGTTTGGGGAAATACGGCAGAAGGGTTTGGGGAAATACGGCGAAAGGGTTTGGGGAAATACGGCGAAAGGGTTTGGGGAAGTACGGCGTAACAGTTGCGATGCCAATTAGCAGCGCCACCAGTGTC
The DNA here is from genome assembly GCA_019650235.1 of Volvox reticuliferus. NCBI lineage: Eukaryota > Viridiplantae > Chlorophyta > Chlorophyceae > Chlamydomonadales > Volvocaceae > Volvox > Volvox reticuliferus. The sequence goes on along the minus strand of BNCP01000012.1, from coordinate 1,456,514 downwards.
GCCACCTCGCAGCCCGTCACATCCTTGTCATACCCCAGCCCCTCGCAACCCATACCGTGACCCCATCAACACCCACGCATCCCTGCAGGTTGGCAGTAGCGGCTGGCGCCAGTTTCAACTCCACCGAGCGTTTGGTTCAAGCGGGCCTCCACGTGGCCAGCATGGGCCTGTCGTACATGCTGATGCTAGCAGTCATGTCTATGAATTTCGGCGTGTTTGTGGCCGTACTGCTCGGCTTCGGAGTGGGGTTCTACATGTATCACGGCGAGCGTCTTTTTTTGTCCCCGCCACTGGTCCGCGGGGATGCGTGCCACGGAAGGTGATCCAAAGGCGAATGGGAAGTGTGTACGACAACCCGGGACCTACCCGTCGTGGTATTAACGAGTAAGTCATCACAACTGGGCCATATACATCAGAAGGTCTCATCCAAACCCTATTTTGCGCCGTACAATGGGTTGAGGTGTGGGATGTGTGTGTGCGTGTGTTGCCGCTGGGCTTGGACGGGGGGAAGAGCTGCACAAGAGGGAAAGCTATAGATAAGGGCGAGGGCTGACCAAGGGGTGCTCCTGGTCAGCACGGTCGTACAAAAACACAATTTTTGCCGCTCGCTGCTTACGGTACTGCAACAAGGGGGCAAAGTTTCGGAACCGGGCCAAATGGAAATTTTGCAGTATCGGGGGGATACGGGTACAGCAGTCCGCTTGTGTACGGATATGTCTGATGATTAATATGATTCGAATATCCTTGCGATGGTCGTATCAGATTCAAACTGGCGCGGCGTGGCAAGCACACTGCGATTCTCATTCGGCATTCGACATGGGCAGTACGGCAGGGCAGGGCTCCAGGGAAAGGACGCATCGCAACGCATTGGCCGTACGGGGCCTGAAGGTTCTTAGGACCTTAGGTCCTTGGGCCCTAATAGGGGTGACGTACTTCGCAGGGGTTGTGGGTGTGCATAAGTGATACCGGGCAAGTATATGGGCGTGATATTCAGGAGCCGGTCATTAAACTAAGTTTCGAATGTTGATGATGGTGATGATGATGGTGATGATGATATCTCACGAGAGCGGGTTTCGGCCTGTACGACAAATGGCCGTTAATGACATGGCCGTTGGATCTTGCATGCCACTGATTGATAGCTCTGATTGATAAGTACGCTCCGAAAGCTGCACATGATGCTCATTGACTTTGGTCAAATCCCATTTGTTATCATATTTTGCTTCATTAAAGCAATGACTAATCGAAGGTATTACAAAGTCGTCATATTAGTGCTGGTCCAGCTCGTTTGTAATCCATCCGTCCGTGTTCAGTTTTCGCAACTGCTAAAACTAAACGATCAACGGAGAGAGCCTAAGATCAACTTAAGGTACGGTTTGACCATTTCATGAAACGCTTTGCATAGCCCTGCGAACGGCGAGAGAGTCCAGCGCTACTGCCGGCCTGGTACAACACCTGGAAATTCCGTACAAGCTGTTTCGAAATATTGCAAGTTAACAGCAAGTTTTAAACAGACAACCCAATAATCGACAATAAATTTACGGTTGCCGGAATTCAGATCACGCAGCCACTCTTTCTATTGTCCGAATCGTCAGTAATTCAACTTAAACCGGCGTAAGGCCCCCAGATAAGACAAGGGGAGGGCCCCTGCCATGCCGTGCATGTCGTACAATACACACAGCTCACAGCAGCAAAAGGCGGTGTGCTACAGCTCGCCACGGTTCGCAGCTGTAGCAACCACCCTGGCGGATTCTAGTCCCGAAAACGTGATGGCGACGGCGGCGGCGGCGGCGGCGGCGGCGGCGGCGACAAGGATCCCGGGAGCTGCGGGAGTAGGGTCACGGGGGAATTCACGTGGAGGATGGCCCATGGGTCGGTGGCCGGCGGCGGCGGCGGTACGGCTGATCGGGCACGGAGCAGTGGGATTGCTGCTGGCGGCGGCAGTGGTGTCGCAGGTGCGGCGGCGGGTGGAGCGGGTATCATGAACGGCTGTCGTTTACAGTTACGGGACGTCATGACGTACTGCGCAGTTGCCCGAGGTCACTGGGAGGCCCCACCATGAATCTTTGTACCCATGCGTTGGGTCGTGACCGTAGACGATCAGATTCAGTTATGAGGCACTGATGAATGGTTACAAGAGAGGTCCTTCCAATAATTCCACAACTTCTGCTGCGTTTTCGAATTAGGAATTGATTGGAATTGATTGTCGTGCTTCTCCATTCAATTGTTGTTTCTGTTTGTTTACTGATTCCGTCCTTCCTCACACTTCTTGTTGAACCGACCGCTATCGTTGCCATACTTACGTGCCTGCTTGGCACCGCATGATGTGCTTCGTACGACACAGGCGTACGACATAACACGGCTGAAGTTTTCAGCGCCGTACTACAGTCAGTTGCCCGTGCTCGTACTCGGATCCAATAGTCAGTTGCCCAACGAACCGAAGTTATCCGCCGGGTTACTCATCAGTGGCTGTAGTAGTGACGGAGGCGGCGGTGGTGGCAGCAACAATGGAACCGTAGGTACGGTGGGAGAGGTTAGTTGTACGGCACCTGGTGTTAGGGTACGACAGGCAAAACGTCTTCTTGTCCGATATGCGGGTTCGGGTTCCGATTCGTGCCCTGCTTCCCCCCAGCAGAAGGTCATGGGGCAGACGGCGCCGACAGCGGCGGCGGCAGTGGCGGCGGCGGTGGCGGCGGCGGGTGGGGGAGCTGCTGCCTGGGTTGCGACAAGAGCCCCCAGCTGGTGACAGCTGTGGGGGCTGAGCTTAGGGGACGCTCCTCTCAAGCTGCAAGCAAAAAGAGTTACGCCGTCGTAAGTTGCCCCTCTTAAGCTATTGCTGCCGCTGCTACTGCTACTGCTACTGCTACTGCTACTGCTACTGCTACTGCTACTGCTACTGCTACCGCTACCGCTACTGCTAGTGCAACGGTTACTATTTTTTTAATTGCTGCTGCTGACTAATACTTGAAAATTGATTCTTGGATAGCGGGTGGGATGTTATCGGTTAGGAATCGATTAGTAATGATGTGAAACCCCCTACTTGGGCATTACTGACCCATGGGTCACATCGCGTCCGGCCGTACGGATATTATGCACTGTTGGGGGAAGCAGCCGGAAGATAAGGCCCCATCACCTGTGCCCGTTGTTGTTTCGCCCCACCACAAAAAAACAATTTTAATTTTGGCGGTTTAATTTTCCCCAAGCACCCCAACCACTACCTGAACCACCCCAACTACCACCCTAACCCATCACCTACTGGAGGATAGGAGTTGCAGTCGCCGGATGGCAGTAGCGCACCTACCTCCCTACTGGGCCTCCCAGCCGCCGCCGGCTGGATCTTGTACGGCCCCTCCCTGGACCGCTCGCTTATCCGAGATGCATTGTCGTACGAGCTGGCACGGGCCCAGGGTACGACACACCCAAAACGCATGTAGCTGTTGACTTGTTAACCACACACTTCATGGTGTGTGGGTGTCAGTGGAAAGGACGCCGTGCCGTACCACGTACGTGGAGGTGTAGAAGATGGCCCGAAGGTTCAAAAGAACTGCTGAACCGGGAGGCCAAAACGATACGCCCATCAGCTCAGCTCAGATCGCATGATCGCACTCTGTCGAAATCATTAACATGATTTGCAAAATAGATCACAATATCCCAGCTATTGCTGAAGCCTGACATGCCATATCATGAAGTCGTTGACACGCACCGTGCCCTGCCATTTCGTTTGCCGTACAGGTCGTTGGGCATCCCACTGTAGGTTCGTGGAGTTGTTTGTGGTGGAGGACGGAGCCACGTATCTGGATCAGAAACGGCACTACAAGTATGGTATCGGATTTAGTTTGGATTCAGTTTGGATCCAGACTTGCTTTGCTCGAATTTGAATCCAGATTTGGTTTGGATCCGAAAAATTATAGTAGCTTGGAGTCTACATTTTCATTTCGATCTAACCCTACAACATTTTCGGCGCGGAGCACAAAATTTAAATGGGCGGGAAGCATGGACCGGGGCTGAGGGCCTGGTGACAGTGGGTTATTGTCGTACGGTGGTAAAAAGCGGGTACGGTACCCTCTTGCCAATCCACCCGCCGTACAAAACTACCCTATCGCCGTACATCACGCCTTCAGGGGCCTGTATGCGTTGACGGAGCCCATTGAACGCGGCCGCAACCGGGTGGATGTACACAAGCTGGAAAAAGACGAGGGTGAGAAAGAAGTCCCATTAAAACCCCGAGACGCGCCATCGGCCACTGACCCATGGGCCACTGACGCATGATCAGCTGGCTTCGAACTTCGTGCACAAGTCAGTGGGACTGCCTGACCATGTCCATAAGCCGACCTCATGCCCTTGGCGCGTCAGACGCACGGGCCTGCTGCCTTAGGACCACATGCCTGAAGATTCGCATCTAGAGAGCATGCGCGCTGTGGCGAGCAAGGCCTGGTCGGGGCCCTCCGTACCGCCGGGCGTGCGTCTTGTTGCAATTGAGGGGCATCACCGCTCAAAGGCAGCTTGGGGGGTAGCCAGTCCAGTGACACGGGTTCTGATGCATTGCGCAGCGGTGGACGCAGTGTTGTATGTGTCCGTTGTCAGTTGTGGAGTTGTCGGATGTGGTGTTGCTGCTGGAGCTCTGCGAAGCGTTATAGCGTGGGGTTGACCCACCATCGTTATCCGGTATGCCTCCGGACATCCTGTACTCAAAGAGATTTGTGAGGGATAAACTTCCTTATCACATGCGCTGAGTTGCCTCCGGCACTCATATCTCTTTCGCCTTTTACTAAAGAGATCAGCGAGGGCAACTCGCTGAGGGCGCTTCGTTCCATTGTTATTATTTGCAGCGCTGTTGCGCTCTACCCAATGAACTTAAAAGGCGATGATTATGGAGTTTAAGGTTCGCTCTACCGAGTGAAATGGATTCGAGTGCTGATCCCCCATCCCGTATCCCCATCTCCCACGCCGCCAGACCTCAGCGGTGGTTTCATTTTGGAGCTATCCAATGCGGCCGCTGCTGATTGGTGGGCTACCCAGTTGGGTGAGAAATTGCCCTCGTCCATTACCAAGATAGGGCCCACCAGGGTGGACTTTAAATATCCTGAGGTGAGTGTTGTTGCTTTAGGCAGGCGGGGAATGGGATATATTTTTCGGTTAATATTTCCATTCTCCGTTGGAACGTTTTCTCTGAATACAACTTTCGGGTTCGACACGTGTAAAACACACACGCAAGATCCTCCTCTCCTGACGATTCCCGTCACACCGGAGCCCTTTTGCTTCTTTGCAGTTACGTCTCGTTTTTAACTACCTTATAATTTATAATTAAATGCAGAAATATAATGTAGCTTAGAATAGGCATACATGCGCATACAAATACACACATGTATACAAATAATTTCCAATTTTCGCTATATTATTTATTCATTTATTGTCGTCATGAAATTTATTTTTTAATATTTAATGCATTATTTATGCACACAATCCTTTATAATATGAATTCCTAATTATCGGTTAGCGGACCGTTGTTCTCATTCAGTTAGTACACCTACGAACCCCCCGCCCCCAACGCCCATCCACAAAACTCCCTCATCCTCTTCACGGACACACGTGCGCTTTGTCTCCGGACCCCATGACGTATAGGACTCGAAGGCGCCCCCACCTGCCTGGTACTACGTCTCCTCCCTCATGTCCAACCTCTCGTCCGCCCTCTACTCCGCATCGTCGTACTCTTCGGCTGGAGATCTGTCGTACATTGTTGACGTACCCTCTCTGGTGGACTTCATGCTGCATACGGAACTGAGCTGCGACTACGACGGGTTCGTGTCAAGTGTTTTCTTCTACAAGGTGACACTGTCGGAACGTATGTCAGAAACACTGGCAAATGTTCGGGCAGTTGGATTCCAACTGATCAGTTGAAACAACGGTTTCGGTTGGTTTCTTGTTTCATTCCCGGTATTTACCCCGAACCTGTTCCGACCGATTCCGTTGATCGTTTGTTTGACTCTCCGCCTACTCTTTTTCCCCCCACCCACACTTTCGGTGCTCATCTTTTTTTAATTTTCGCGCCCCTGTTTCTTCCCCATCGGTTCTCCGGCCGCTGTCATCTGCCATTGCCTGATCAGGATCGAGGTAGCCCCTTGATGGCGGGACCTGTATGGGACAAGAACCTTGCGTACGGTAACGAGGTCGAGGTGACGTCGCCCACAGGCTGCGGTTGGCGCTATGCGGCACCTGCCGTACAGAACAGCGGACAAATGGCGATCTGGATGGGAGCTCTGGCGCGGGCGGGTTGGTGGCGAAGAGAAGTAGCGACACGGTGGCGGAAGCTGCGGGGAGAGGACGGTGAGGGGATGACACTTGTTTGAATGTGCGGGGGGTGCAAATGCAACATGTACGACACCAAAATCCCGTACCCTAGCATCCCGAAATGATTAATACATCTTTATATCCATGTATATATATATATATATATACATCATCGTACAGGATACAGCCATCTCCAAAACCAATATGGGTCTCCCCCCTCTCTCCCCTCCCTTCCCCCGTCCCCTTCCCCCTCCTCATGTCCTCACAACCCCTCCCCTTCGCCCTTCTTACCTCCAACCTCCGGAGACCCCAACTCCTCATCCCTTTCACCTGACCGCCCCCCCTTCTTTCCCCCAATCACCCTAAAACCCGACCCGTTCAGGAGACCCCGGCCCGTGGTCCGACTCAGCTCTTCGCGACCTAGTGGACCGCCTCGAGGGCCTTATCCCCGCTGAGTCTGCCCGTCGCAACTCCGACCGCTGGCCCCTGGGGTCCATCTCCCCCAACCAGCGCTTCGTGGCGCTACCCCCGACCAAAGGCTCCTGGGCGGCGGAGGTACGGCACCGGAAAGGCGCTTTATATTTATTTTCGACGACATTGTACGGCACTTTCTGCAAGTTGCCTTTATCTCCTAGCATAGATCTTATGCAGAGCCGTTTCCACCGCCGCTGCTGAGCCTCAGCTGAGCAGCGCCCCCTCCAAGAATCCTCTTGCCAGTTGCGTTCGTACATATGTCCACATATACTGCATATACGTAAAGACGTTGATGCTACTGCCGCTACTGCCGCTACTGCCGTATCTTCGCAGGTTGATGCGCTGCGTTCTTGGCTGCTGGCACGCGCATCTTGGATGGATAAGAAGCTGCTTAAGAGTGGCGCTGGCAACGATAGCGGCGGAGGGGACCCGGAGTTGACGACACCCCCCCAACCCAACCTGATCACGGGGGTGCTTGGGGCGGTGTTGGGCGGCAGGCCGGTGGTCAGGGCATTTCAAGAGGGAAGCAGGCTCGGCCGCTGAGCACAGTCAGGTGTACCTGGAGAATATTCCAGCGAGAATGGCGGTTGATGGGGGAGCTTATAAGGTTAAGCGTATAATGAAAAGAGAGTTGGATTAGGTTTGTTATCTTTTAAGGGGTCAGGAGGGGGTCAGGGGGGGAATCAAGGGGGGTTCAGGAGGGTAAGGAACTAGTGATGTAGTAGTTAGGATGTGACGGAGGGAAGGGGGAACGGGGGGGGGGGAAGGGAAGGAGGGGTGAGGGCAGATTGATCGATGTATACGTGTCCCGGGCCTCTTTCTAAGGGTTTGCTTCCGCGCTGCTGTTTCCCGCTTTAAATCCATTCTTTCTAAATTTGTGTGTGTATGTGTGCCTGCGGGGCGGGTTGTATTGTGTTTAGCTATAAGGGATGGAGAGTTCGATGTATAGGAGTCTGCTGCAATGGCGGCTCCTTTGCTCGGGAAGATCTTATCCTGGAAGAGGGGGAAATGAACGAAGAGTCGGAGCAGTAATGACTGGCAAAACGTGTGCGCGCGCGGTTCGAAAGCAATGCTTTTGGTGATGCATGCCGCTAATGATGCATGCCATGGTGAAAGATAGACCGCCGCACAAGCGCCCACGCACCGACGAGTGCATGCATAGCAGGGGGCCCCTGATGCATATAGCATATGGTTTGTAAACAACACGAGGACAACCTTTGAGAGAGAAACGATGAAGACAAGAACATCATAATGAACACACACACACACACTCTTAACCCGAAATGTCAGGTTTACAGAAGTTTGCAACTTCATGATTGATTTATGAAGGACTTGATGAAGAACGCGAAACGCTAAAGAAAAAAATCTTCACTTAATGGCGAGATCGCATCGAAAGTCCTCCCAAGATCTTCTCCTAAGAACCAAATCCAAAATTTCCCGATGAGTTCTGGATTCTGTGTGTACAGCAATCCATGCTCACAAGGTGAAATGTGTGAAAAGCCCACCACCCCGCAGCAGTAACGATATCAGCAACCCTAAGTACCGTAAGAAAATAGTCAAAAGTAATAATTCATTTCATAGGATCACACGCACCGACACCGACACATCGACATACACACACCCCTCCACCTCTTCGCCCCCCCCAGCTCATTCCCCGGGGTTCTTTTTCCTCCGCCGGTATCCTAACTTTGCTGATATCCCAGCTCAACCTCGCTCCCACGCCCTAGCTCAATCGCAGGAGCCCTTCCTTTTGTTAGCAGTAAAATGTGAATCCAATCAGCTCGCTTCCTCCAAACATGTGCACAGCAGCAAGATGGCGGCGCCTCCATCCCTGCATCATGGCTGCTCGCGGTTCGACCGTCCTATCAGTCCTGCAGGGAGTTCGCAACCTGCTGCCACGAGGGCCCTATGCCATGTAGGTTGCCAACTGCAGCCAAATGCTACCTCCTCCCGCGCACCCACACCACACAAAACCCGACTCCTCCTCCACACATCGCTCGCTTATAACGAAGGCGGTCAGTCTCTGCATACTTCATTTTTCCGCACTGCAAATAGAGATGCATAACTAATTGTACTGCACCGAAAACCTACTAAAATGTACTGTATTGTACGGCATGGTATGCTGCTGCACTGCACTGCGAGTGCTTTGCACAGGAGTAGCAGCGGCAGCTGCTGCAGCTGCTGTGAAGATGATACCCACAGGTAGTGATGGCCAGACCAGACCGTCCGGTGCGAGACGGAGATAAGAAAGGGACAGATCACACCTTGCCGTGGAGGGTGGCAAACCTACATATGCACCCATGCTCGATGACTCACCGCTCCTCCACACCGCCCATACTTGGTGCTCCCCCCGAGCGGTCATTTATTCTTCGCGGCTGAACACCAAAACACACACGCAAAGGAAAACACCCTTTCATACGCGCACATGCACACGCACGCACATCTACTTCATGGTGAACGTGATGAAACACAGAACGCACTAAACCTGACGGCGTTTCTCCCCGACCCCCACATCGTCATCTTATCTCCCGGCTGGATCCTCTTCCTCCGAAAACCCTCCCCCTCCACCTCCCCCCTTTCTTCCCTCTCTTTCTCCTCCTCCACCCAGACCCCCCTTTTCCCATCCGCTAACTTCCATCGCACCGTACCGCACCCCCAGCATACACACACACACATACAGTCCACGAGTATTTCCCATCATCCCCATATTTTCCATCCACTTCAACAACTTTTCATCGGTTTCATTCGGTTATACGCCGGAAAATTTTCTCAGCCAATCCGTCAACCGCCGCGGGCCCTCGCCATTGCCATCGCCGCGCCGCCGCCGCCGCGGCGCCGACGGCCGCCTTCCTCCCGAGCGGCCCCAGCCACCCTCCGCCTGCGATGCATCAGCTGACCGCTCCAGGCGCCCGAGGGGCCCCGCAGCAGCCCGCAGGCGATCTTGTAGCTGGCGTTTTCGTCAGTGGGGTCCAGATTCGCGGGCATGCCTTCCCATGGGAGCACTCCCGCGGCGGCGGCGGTGATGTACACGAGGTAATCTAGTTGGCCAATAAGGACTGTCGGAAGCAAAGGAGTTAACCAACAACCGAAAACCGACGAGGGGTTAGGGTTTTCTTGATGGGGAGGTGATGGCAGGCAAGGGAAGATGGTGTACGAATGGATATGGAAGTCCGGGCTCCCAGATTCTCACTTGCTAATCGATACCGGTACGATTGTCGTACCTGCCAATTCGTACAGCTCCATATCGACGGTCTGCCGGTTGTACAGCACCGACATCTCACTTTCAGAGGGCATGTACGGCAACGGGTCAAAATCAAACATCTCCTGGAGCGCCGTGATGTTCTTGTCGTGCACCTGGGTGGTGGGGAAGAGGTCGGGGCGAGGGAAAGGGAAAGGGACAGGGTTCACGGACGGCCCTATTGAGGACACTGTACAACTGACCCAAAACCGTTCATTCAGGTGCATCGTACAACGGTTAACGGTTTCCGTTTGCGAGGGCACGGGCTTGCAGGTAGCGCGGAGCTGATTGCTTAGGTCCCGTCCGGTACGTAGCATCGGTAAATTACATCTTCCCCTCCCATTCGCGCGACACTTGCATCTGTGTACGACACAGGCCAGCCCGCTCCAAACGTCAGCAGTCGCGACGTCACCGCAGTCTGCGCCTCCAGCGGTACGACAATATCGAATTGCATCAGGACGAGCCGCGCTGCCGGTAGATGATCCTCCACAGTCAAGCTCCCCACAGGCGCGTGCCAGGTAGCTTCACCTAGCAGAGTCCTAGATTGTACGACACACACGATTTGATGAACAGGTACGGCTCATGTACGACGACATGAAGTTACTCATACAATTACAATATAGATGTGTAACTATGTGCAAGTATATGTAGCCGGTAGCCACATCCTTTCAGTACGGCATATCCGTACCCGATCCATTTTCCCTTAATTACCGGGCCCCTTAATAACCGCCTATAACGATCATCACCAGTATAACGACAACAACTAATACAACTCCCACCCACCTGGCAAAGTAGTTATCCGTTATCGCCGGCGCCACACTGGACCAGAAGGAGGCATTGGCGTTAGCGTACGTCTTGAAGAAGTCCGCTCCGGTGCCTTCCTTCACCTGAGCCTCCATGAAGCGCTTGTAGTGCAGGAGGAGGAACCGCATGTGGGAGGCGACGCGGTTTAGGGGGTTCCTGGGGGAGGGGGCGCCGGGGGAGAGAGGGGGGGGAGCCGAACAGACGAAACACCAGGGACCTGTCATGCTGTGCTGCTGCTGAGGAACACAACTTAACACCAACCAATAATCTATACCCAACCAATAACCACTACCTACCACCAGTAATACAACAACCGGGCGTGGGAGAAGGGGGGAGTTGCGGGCAGACGCTAAGGGGTGGGTGTATGGGGGGGCCCCCAGAGAAATTATAAAAATCATAATGAAACAAATACCCTAATACGATAAACAATAATACCATAATAATGAATGATAAAATGAGAAGACAGAGAAGAAGAAGAAATGGACCCACGGGACACAGGAACTCCCCACCATAGGTACGGAAAACGGAAAACGGACCCACGGGACACAGGCGCTCTCGACTTTCTCCACGTCCCAATCGCTCAACCCCTCAGCCGGGTCCACCGCCACTGGATCACCGGGTCCACGTAACGGCAAATCGTGGGTTATATTTGATTCTGCCCACAGCATTTCCCCACCCCTCCCTACGCTCTCTCCACTTTCCCCCCACCCCCACCCCACCCCGCACCGTCCATGTGGGTCGAGGAGCTCACCTGAACAATATGGAAGTCACGAACTGCTTGCTGCAGACCTCCACATCCGACATAGACTGCTGGCCCCCCGTCAGAGTGTACTCATTGCTGGGGGAGATGAGGCGTCGTGAGAGGGGAGGGGGGGAATTGTGTCATACACCGGACCCATGGGACACACATGGAAACCTCTTACTGTCTGTCAATTTATATATCATTCATCGCCACGGTTGAATAATGTCGTTGTTTAAGTTACTGTCGTTATTTTTGTTGTTGCTGGCTTTTCATGTGGTGCTGGGGTGGACGGATGATGTAATGTGGCAGCTGGCGGTCGGTGTCACTGATCACATTCATCCCCGACATCTCACAACACGCTCTGTGCGTCTACTCACTATTTTGTACTACTTGATCTCTGTGTGCCGTACCTGTAGTACGTCCAGCGGTGTGCTCGCATCTGGGCGGCCCGGCTGGCACATCCCGGTGCGGTTTCGGAGCGGAAGACGCCGTGCAGCGCCCAGCTGGGGGGATTGGGGGAGGGATTGCCGAAGAGGGAAAAGAGGAGGACTCAGAACTGATCGCATTTCGTCCATATTACATAACACACATACCCACATACATACACACACGCATACACATCATCTCGCGTCTAGCTCGCTGCCACTGCACACATACCCATTCCCCCCATCCCCATCCCCCAATGCCCAATCCCCATACCTCCACATAAGTCCCCCAACACGCTCAGCGCAGCACTCCCTCCATCTCACCGCGAGGGCTCCCCTCCCGTCAGCTTCGTGTGTGCCGCTCCGTCCACCCAGCGAACTTTGTCCTCGAAGGAGCTCACACCGCACACGTGGAACTTGTCGAACCGCATCGTGGTGCAGCCGTTCAGCTCTGCGGAATTTGAGCAAGTGCGGATTGAACATCCCCCCCCTTCCTGCTTCTCCACGATAAAGCTGTTTTGATATTTATTATTTATTTAATTATTATTTTTTATTTTACGGTTATTATTATTATTATTATTGCTAATGTCTTGAAATGGGGGGTTGAGGGGCGGGAAGACGCGAAGTCGCACCGAATTACGAAAGCGAGGAGGCGAGGAGGCAGAGCAGCAGCACGTGCCGGTATGAGGTTGCCCGATACGTCCCATCATATTAGCCATCACCCAGCTCGGAGAGATATCCACTCTGAGAAAAGAAAGGAAGAACACGGGGTATGTCCCCCCCCCAACCACCACTACACACACACACACACCTACCCTCTCCCCCCCCGCCGCCGCCCAAATCCCGAACCTCCCACTTACGGGCTGCGTGGCACCAGCTCGTGCCCCCGCTCTTGGAAACTGCGGTGGAGGGAAAGAACGTACACGGCAAAACACACGCACGCACGCACACGCACAAGGTGTAATCCTCGCGCCTCATTCCTGAACAGCCCTTTCAGCCCTGAATCAGCCCTCTACCCGCACCGTGTGTCACTTGACACCCCCAAACCCTAGGCACTCCTACAGCCCTTTAAGCATTCCCAAGCCCACGTGACCCAGCTGCCCATGTCTCCCCAAGCTGTATGCTTCCAGAACAGTAGGGTGCCATGCATGGAGGGTGGCGAGGCCCAGACGGGGGCCATCCCCAATGTGCCCCAATACCTCAACCAAAAGAGCACCCCCGTGCGGGTATTGGCGGACGTCTAAACGCACACTTATATCTACCAGCACACGTATGAATGGTCGGTCGGGTGAAGGGGCGAGCACGCGGTACGGAACTCCATGCGGCGCCTGCGACAAGCTGTTGCCACATGCGGCCAGCGAGTGGCCCTGGCCGCTCATCTATTCCCCCCAACCGGCCCCAGCTGTCAGTCTCATATACACACACATACACACACACACACACATATATATATATATCTTGTATACGCACACAGCCCCCATCTCACCGTGCTGATAGTCCATGATCCCCCGGTTGAAGACGCCCCGCCGGTGCAACATGTAAAGCTGTGGGAGGGTGAAGGGAAGGTGGAGGAAGGATGGCGAAGAAAAGTGTGATACACCGGAAGTGAGAGAGCGGCTGCCCGCGGAGAGCGTGCTGTTCTACAGGCAGGCAGCAGTCCATTACGGCGCTTAACTGGGAGTTGAACAGAAGATGTCACTGGAGGTTCTTCCCTTCCCTCCTTCATCCCTTGTGCATGTGTGTGCACACACGTGTGTGTAGCGTTATCCGCGTGCTCCGCTCCGCCCCGCCCCGCCCCGCGTCCCTACCTGCACAAACAACCCGCTGACGGCCTCTTCCTCCGCATCCGTGAAGCGCTTGCCGGTCCCATCCAGCCACGCGCGCACCACCACCGCGGTCAGCAGGCGCCGCAGCACCGGAAATGACATGCCGGCGGGCAGCTGCCCTAACCGCGCCCCCATCTGCTGGGACCAGTCCTCAAGAGAGCCCGGGGAAGGCAGTAAAGACAGCTTCGTGCGGAGCGGCTGTGGGGCTGTGTACGACGCCTCTTGGCTGCGGCGCCGGTCGACGTCAACGTCGACGTCGGTGGTGGTGACGTTCGCGGCTTCACCGCTAATTTCGTCAACATCTGGATTGCCACCGACATCCTCCTCCTCCTCCTCATCATCATCAGCAGCAGCGAGATGCCGGCTGGCGGTGATTGGACGCTCGCTGGCCAGTAGCAAAAGGTCCTGGAGGAGGACGGGGGTTGGGTGGGAGTAACGAAGAGAACTTGGAATGACGAAGAGCGGAGTTATGCTCAACGGGGGGGCTTAACGGAGCGGACCCGATAAATTGAAGTGGGTCGGCTTTTCGCTTTGGCGCACGCGTTAGGGGGGAACAGCAGCTTCCTGAGGTCCGCAACCACGACAGGGTTTCAGAAGGGCAGCATAGATGAGGAGGGCAGCAGATTCGATCACGATAGCCCACAACGAGAGAGCAGATAGAGGGATAGAGGGACAGGGAGGGAATGGGTCAAGATACACAAGGGACCCGGTCACAGGAGCGCGAGGCCGTTGAGGGCGAGAAAGGGAGATGGAGAGGGAAGGGGGGAGCGAAGGGGAGGGGGAGAGAAGGGGAGCGAGCGCGGGAGAGAGATGGAGAGAGATGGAGAGAGATGGAGAGAGATGGAGAGAGATGGAGAGAGATGGAGAGAGATGGAGAGAGATGGAGAGAGATGGAGAGAGATGGAGAGAGATGGAGAGAGATGGAGAGAGATGGAGAGAGATGGAGAGAGATGGAGAGAGATGGAGAAGGACATAGAGGACGGAGGCGGGTGAAAAGGGGGAGAGGGATAACGATAAAGCAATGAACGTTATATAACGTTATCTACAGAGCCCAGGGAGAGATGACGAGTGGGAGGGTCCGGTAGGCATGCGGCCACACTCACAGGAACCCACGGATGCCGGCGCCGTTGCGGTGGTGCAGGGGGCCGGTGGTAAGTGATATGCTGATGATGCGGGATGCCTGGCGTGGAATCGAACATGAGCGGCAAAGGACAGCATAGCCGTGTGAGCTCCGCCGAAGATCATTTGGGTCAAGCGTAACATAGGTCAGGCAGGAACATTCGAGAAGACGGACACCGGGTGGCGTGAGTATGGGGGACGTGTGGTTTTCAGGTGAGATGGAAGGGCTTGGTGGGGACGCCCCCGGGAGGCGAAACGTTCCTGCGATTGGGGTAGATGCACCGCGACACAGAGCTGTCCGGGACGAAGGTAACACGCGAGAATGTGACCGCAGAGCGAAGATAAGCGTGAGCGGAAATACATGCGGCCACGGTTCACCGCCCGCCCCCGGTTCGCGCGCCGTCTATCTTCGCGCCTGACGTACGAACCTGTAAAATCGATGCCACTTTTGGATCATGCAGCTCATGCACCCGATGAAGCGCGCCTCTGTAGTGCGCCTCTACGGTATCCAATAGCTTGTTAAGCTTAACGCGCAGCGCTGCTTGTTGCGCAGGGTTGTTTACATGTTCATCTCCAAGGAAGATATCTGGAAAATGCGTTGATAACATGAAAGGGGCTTCGACAGGGCGAGCACGCCGAGCAGCTTTGGAGCTAGCCGCTCTGGAGTTAGCTGCAGAAATACCGCTACAGCTTGCCGCCAGCACGAGGATACAAAAGACAAGTTCTGGCACGGACATGGCTATAAACAACCTGATCACGCGTCAAGGTTAAAGTGTTCCTCCTGGTATTTCCCTCCCTGTTGCAATTGTTCAGCTAAACAGTCCATATTGACGTCACTAATGATTAATGCGAAGTTTTCAAGCATCCCACTAATGAAAGGAAATTATTTAACCATTTTGGTTGTATCAAGCGGAGGAAAACAGCTGTTCATGTTCAAAAGGATGTACTAGTACCCGACGTACAACCAAAGCGCAGTGATCATCCATGCTTAGTACAATGACATAAGTCAAATGGTTTCATTGATTTATAAACCCATGGAATATTGACCTGGTGCATATGCGAAGGAAGTCGGTTTACTTAAGATAGCGCTAGGCAACTGGACAGCCCGCGGGTGTATTATATTATTTACTTAACAGGCAAAAACAATCGCAATGACGTTGATTGAAGTTTGCCATTTGTAGCTCTTGATATGAGCTATGAGCCAGCCATGGATAGTGTAGACGCCCGCCGGCAGCGATATCTTTGCAGCATCAGACCATATGGAGACGTAATATTTAAGAATGAAGCTTATGGAGTGCTCTCATAAGGGCCACCGTCAGGACAGCTTATTTTTGCTCGATGGAAGCCCTGTCCTGGAGGGTTGCCAGGGAGCAGCTCCTTGCAGAACTTCAAGCACAAGCAGAAGGGAACGTACAAACAGCCCATGGCGAGGGCTTGCGGACGTCGCAACTTGGTGCGAATGGGCAGGCATCGGCATCGCCCGCCACGAACCCCCGGCGGGGCCCTAAGGAGAGCACTTCAGGATACGCAGCTGCTGCCGGATCTGCTACAGGATCATCTCCACGAGCGAGAGGGGGCGCTCTCCCTCTCAGCGTCGCAGTTGCGCAGCGGCAGTATGACCAGCTGCTCAGCCAGATGCCGGCGATTACATCGGCTATCGTCAGCCCTGGACGGCCCGGAAGCGGCGGAAACGTCCCAGAAGGGACCCGCCAGCCAGCTCCCACACAACTGCGTTCCGCCACGGGCGTCATAGCCATGCCGCCGCAGCAACAACAGCAAGCGATGCCGGGGACGGGTGAGGGATTGGCCATGGGACCAGGGGTTAACCAGCCATACAGGCACGGCCCACGTAGCAGTGGTCCTGGAGCCGCCGAAAATCGCCTGGTGAGTGTGCTTACGGGATGGGACTTGCATAATTGTAAAGAAGGCGGTGCGGTGAGTGGTCGCATCAAAACATCATCGTCTGCGGTGGCGGACAGATGAGGGTACCTGCGAGGGTGCCAGGGAGCTGGCTGGTTTAGAGTAAATAGTGGATTCAGATCCTCTGGGCCGGATCCAGGGCCTTAGGCTGGATCCAGATCCTCAGGGTGTTGGGATAAGAACTAGGGACCTGCACCGAAGCTGAAAATGGTGGGGGTAGCAGCATGTTATCGGTCTCTCTGACGTCTTGATAAATTACCCATAGCTTAATTAGGGCATGACATGCTAATTCCCAGTAAGATGGGGTCTGCGACAGCACAGCAGCGCATGGTGGCCCCACTCCCACCGCGACGGCGGGAGCTGCCCACCGTGTGCCGGTCACCATAAATGGTCGGCAATCCTTGGGTTCGTCCTCCCCTTTTTCCCCTTCCCCGGGCGCCCCCGGGTCGAGCTGGCGCCTGAGATCCGGCATCAATCAAAAGGGAACTCGAACTCCCTCCCCTGGGGCCATCACACATCAGGTAGCGGGCGGCGGCCACATCGTCTCGACGAGGCATCGGCCAACACGGCCATCTCCCATCGTTGATGCGGCGGCGGCTACCGGGTCGACACCGTACGGCCGCGGAAGCGGCGGCACCGCGGCCACCGCGGGAGCGGAGCCGGCACTCCCCAACGGTGCCTCCGAGCTGCCGCTTCTTCCGCAAGTGCAGCAAACCCCCCCGCAGCAACACCAGTACCGAGTCAGTGGCACTGGCGGCGGCGGCGGCAGCGGTGGCGGTGGCGGCGGCGGCGGTGGCGGCGCCTCTCCAATGCCGCGACAGCAGAAGCGTGTGTCGCAGTCCAACGCAATGGGGAGTGCAGGAACGGAGGGGATGGTGCGGCTGCCGAGGTGGGTCACGGCCCTGGGTCCCGCCATTCTTCTTACGCTCCGATAATGCTCGAGGCCGTTATGATCCAGCTATAGCAGCTATTGCTAGGGCAAGAAATAAGGAGCCTTTTGCTTAAACCTTTTGCTTGAATGTTCAACGTAACGGTAAAGGGCAGCTCGGACGGCCTGTGCGGCTCTCGCGCGTGAGCTCACCGCTGTTATGTTCGCCGCTGCTGCTCCCTTGCCCACTAAAAAAGCCTTCCAAACTTAGACAGACTTCGTTTGTGAGTTCGTTCAGGTCACGTAATTCATAAGATATTTATTAGATATTTTATTTTTGGGACAATCAGTCAGTGAACTTCCGCGCTGATTCCTCCCGCTGCATCTACTGGACCTACTGAGCCGTTTCAGCCCTGCGCGGACGACCCACGGCACGGCTTCCGGTGCACCTTCAGCAGCTGTTTCAGTGGATCTTCTGGCTGGCGGTATGCCGCCGTTGCCACGAGCCACCCGTAGAATTACCGGCACTGGGAATCTTGGAAGCTCCGCGCCCTCGGGCGGCGCCAATGGTACAGCTGCGCAGAGCCTCCACCAGCATCGCCGTCGGCGTCCAGCATCGCCGCCGCCACCACCGACGACGATGACGACGACGGCGGCGGCAACACAACCACAAGTGCCCTCGCCAATGCCACAATCGCAGCCGTATTCGGGACCAGATGCAGCCGGGAGTGCAGCGGCGGCGGCATCTGGTTCAGGTGCAGCAGCTTCTGGCGCGCCGCGGTCACCGCTGCCGAATGCACGGTTGGGCTCTGCACGTGTGCCAGCTCTGCCTGCAGCTGCGGCGGTGACACAGGCGGCGGCGCCGCCGTTGGTACCGCAAGTTGTTGAGAGCCAGGATTTACTGCCGCCGCCGGCCGCGATGCCGCTCCACGTCACCACCGCCGGCTCGGCGGCAGTGATGACCGCTACCGGGTCCGTCGGTTCCAATCCCGTACCTCTTACGACCGCGATCCTTGCGCTACATACGACAAATTTGCATGGTGATAACGCTTGGCGGGAAACAGCCGCGGCGGCGGCGATTGAGGCCGCCGGGACGGCGGCTAGCACTTCTGCCGCTGTAGCAGGGTCGTCGCCATCGGCCGCGATCACAGCAGCAGCAGTGCCAGCCGTGCAGCTTGCGACACCTAACCAGCTCCCGGCGGCGGCGTTGTCGACACCAGCGATGCATCGCGCGTCTTCGATTCCTCGTAATGCGGACCCGTCCCAACCACCAGGGCCAGACAAGAGATCGTCCTTCCCACCGCAGTCGCAGGGATCCGGGACGACAATATCCGTACAAGATCCAGCTCGTGGAACGGCGTTGCCAGGACCAGTGGCGGCGGCGCCGCAGCCGGCTACAGTGGTCACAGGATTGGCAGGTGGCCGCGAATACATTCCGGAACGTGTACGGCGCATCTCAGACGCTGCTGGGGCTGTTCTGGTGCTGGGTCGGCCTCCGTCGGCCATCCCTAACGTTGGCGGCGCTGCCGCCCCTGGCGGCAACGGCAGCTGGACGATGCCGTACGCCATCGGCAGCGTCAGGACTTCCGAAACCGGTGACGGTGTGCGCATTGTCGCCAATCGGCGGCCGTCCGCTACCGTACGGCGGATGAGCCAAGTGACGGACGTCGGCGGTAGTCCACAGACCTATGGGTCGATGGCCCACGGATCGATTACGGCCACTGTCAACGCAATGCCGTCTGTAGTGGCGGCGGAGGTGCCGGGGGGCTCACCACACTTGCTGCATCTGCATCTGCAGCAGCTACGGCAGCAGTACGGCCACATATACCCGCCGTCGCCGCCGCGACAGGGCTCAGGACCCATAGAAACGCCGCCGCCGCCGCCGCCGCCGCCGGTGCCGCCGCCGGTGCCGCCGCTGCCTGAAGCTGATGCTCTATTGACGGTCATAGACGGCCCTCCACCAGCACTGCATGTTGCGGAGAAGCCGTCGCTGGTTCAGGACCAACCGCAGCGAGCGCACGAACAATCACGACCGCCAGAACCGCAACCACAGCTGCAACGGCGGCCGTCAACACAGCTGAGCTCTGTGGATGACATACCCCGTGAGGAACTCACACCTAGCGTCATCGCAGCCGCTCGCGTCTCGTCCTCTTCCTCGTCACTCGCCTCACTACCTACCCTACCCGAGCACGAAGCTGTGTCCACGGTTATTGCCGTTGCTGCTGCCGATGGCGGAACGCAGCCGCCGGATTCGCCGCCATCAGCGTTGGAGACGCTGCGACCGCCGCCGCAGCCCCGGGGCGATACTGTCCAGTCGGCGGTGAATTGCCCCGTCATCGTGGATCAAGGGAGGGCTCTAGAGGCATGGCCCACATTGGCCTCGTACGGGGCAGAGCGATCCATGGGCGACACCGCCACCAGCACTATTGCTAACACACGCGGTGCTGACTGCGACGAAGGGGGGAGTAGTTCGCTATTGTACAGAGGAGCTTCCATTGACATGGGGCCCCTGGAGTTCCCCACCACCGATTCCGTCAGGGCCATGGAGCAGCAGCCGCAGCTACAGCCACTGCAACCACAGCTACAGCAACAGCCTGGTGATAGTTTAGTTGAGCCATTGGGAGCCGTGGCGGCCGTGGGCAGTGACAACCCCGTGTACGGCAGACATGACGTGGCAGGATTTCATCCGAGTGCACCAGCTGAGATGCTGCCGCCGGCGGTGGCGGAACTAGAGGAGCCCTGGTATGCCAGTGCTCAAAGCAGCGCATCACAAGCAGAAGCTCCTGCTGCTGCTGCTGTTGCTGCTGCTGACGGCGCCGTCGGCACGGCGTTGCCGTCACGGTCGGTTACCGCCAATGCTGCGCGGTCGGGGCCACCATCTCTCCCAAGCTCCCCTCCAAACATTGTGGATGAGCCGCATCAGCGGCATCGGGCTCAGACGCGTATACAGGTCAGAGAGGAAGCTGGGCTCACGCATGCGGGGCCGACCCCGGCGCCGACGGCGGGGGTCCTGGACAAGGAGGACGAAGAGGACAAGGAGGACGAAGGGGACAAGGAAGACGAGGCTACTGATGGGAGAAAGACCCGATCCGAGCATCAGAGCCCTGTGGGTGCCTTTGCGACGGAGATGCAGGAAGAACAGGCAGTGCCACCATTAGCATCACTGTCACTGGAGGCGGAAGCTGAAGCTGCGGTTCAGGACCACCCGGATGCCTTGGGGCCGGGCTCCCGGAAGGTGCCGCAAGCGGCTGAGGAGGACCGTGAGGCGGATGTGTCGCCGACGCCTGGCAACGCCGTCGCGCCGAGGCCAAGAACCGGTCTACGCCGAACTACCTTTGCCGCGAGTGTTCATTCTGGAGGCGGAGGTGATGGCGACGACAACGTCGACGCTGATGACCCGTCAGAGCACGTGCGGCACATCTACGTCCCTCATCGAGCGCCGCCGCAGTCTGCACGTTATAAGGGTGACACTCTCGGTGACGTGTCAGTGGCGGGGCCAGCAGCGGGGGCAACGGCAGCGGGCGACATGGAAGATGAGGCGGCGCGGCGTCGTGCCGCACAGCGGCGAGCCTCCTCTGCGCGATCCACTGCATCGCGGCCCACCTCTGCTGTGAGCCGCCGCCATCTTGGTGGCAGCAGCCGGCGGAGGCACGTCACTCAAAGTGGTATTGCTGAAGCCCCCTCAACTGCCGGCGCCGTAAGTGGCGATGCGGACGGTGAGCCGGATGCTGCGCTGCGGTCTCTCCGCACTGGACTCGGCCGAACCATCTCCTCAAGCTCTCGTAGGGCCGGTAGGACTGATGATGGTTCCGCCGCCGCCGCCGCCGCCGGCGGCAATAGCGCCAACGGTGGCGCGGGCACCATTGCTCAGTTGTCCCGCGCAGCGGCTGTCGTAGGCAACGCGCAGGGTGGCCGTAAAGTGGTCATGGACGTCATGGTTGTACGGCCTCAGCCGCGGCGGGCTCACCATGGCGAGCGTCGTACAGACAGCCTTAACGACGGAGGTGGCGGTGGCGGCGGCAGCGATATGGGCAGTGACGACAGCGACTTGGAGCAGCTTCGGCGGTCACTGCATCCGCGATCTGGATCAGTACTGGCAGGCGCGGCGGCCAGGTGAGTTAATCGGCGTGGCGGCGAGTGCTTAACACATGGAATCCGGGCGCAGGGGACCATGGAAAGTACACGGGCACGATATTTGGGAGCTTGGAGGGGTCGTAGGAAACCATCATGGTCATCACGGGCTCTGCTTACCTGTTAGCTGGTAACTGGCAGCTGTTCGATTTAAAACGACGTCGCGTTTTCTTGTCGTTTGGTTTCATGGTTGCCGAGTCCTCAACTCCTCCCCCACTGGCTCTTCAACTCTACATGCCCCTCCCAACTCCTTTCCTCCTTTCTCTTCATCTTCCTCCTCTCCTCCTCTCCTCTCCTCCTTTTATTCTCTTCCCTTGTTTTTTCTACTCCCCTTTCTCTTCTCCTTTCGCCCTTCTACCCTCCTCTTTCGCACCCTTCTTATGTATAAGTATTGATTTGAATTTTCGAATTAATGGATCTCAAATCCGGAATATTTACCCGACTCCCCGTCCGCAGATCACGCCCCATGACTGCCTCCTCCGCACGTTCCGGCACCGGAACCACCAAATCGCGACCTTCAACCTCACGACCTTCAACTTCGCGACCTTCAACCGCCCACCAACGGCCAACGACAGCCGCATCCCGACGTTCCGTTTCCGATGACTACCCCGACCCGCACTCCCACCACCACCACCGCCACCACCAGTACGATTCCGCACGACCAGTCTCCGCCGCGCGAAGCGTACGGAGCACTTCTAGCTTCGGCGCACATCGTCCCAGCTCCTCCAAATCCACAAAATCCATGAAATCTCGCCGCCGAATCTCGGATCCAGATTCCGATGATCTGAGCACCATCTCAGATATCAGCGACGTGGCGGATTTTAGTGACGTGGCGGAGGCGGAGGCGGAGGCGGAGGCGGAGGCATTGGCGCCACAGGCCCGCCACGCCGCGCGGCTCCAATCTGCCCGGTTCCGCTCCGAAACAGCCCTCCGAAACCACCACCAGAACCTGCACGCCAATCGTTTCGGTCGTGCTGTAAAGACGGAGTCGGGGATCTTCCCCGGGTCGGAGGGTAATTGGCAGCAGGTGGATGGCCGAGGGCCGAGCCGCTCGACTCACTCGAGTAACTCCTTTAACCGCTCTATGACAACACGAAAGAGCAACTCCTTCGAGCGAGAGACGACGAAGACGATGACGAAGAAGACGACTGGATTGGGGCCTGGAGCTGGACCTGGAGTGGGTCCTGCGGCGGGCGTGCAAAGGTACGGATGGAAGGGCAACGGCGAACGGCCAGAGAAATAACGGACGGACCGCGCGACAGGAAAGAGGAGAGAAGAGAGAGAGGGCGATCTTTCGACGGGGCTTAATGAAGGTGTTATGAAGTCATGAGAGGCGGTGGGCGAGGATGAGATGGGGGGTTGGAGGGAGAAGAGGCTGTTAGCATACACCGTGGGGTCAACACGCGCACGCACACCTGGGGACAACACGCACACCTGGGGACAACACGCACACCAGAATCTTTTTTAAGCGGCCAAAGGTGTTAGGCTAGACGCGTGGTGGTCTCGGACAGCGCAATCTGACCCCGCTTAGGGCTTGCTGGGTCCCCTTCGCCGGATCCCCCACAGGCATAATTTGCACATATCCGTTCGATTATTTGCTGAGGAGTCCCTCTTCCTTTGGAAGCCTCATGGGATAATCGCATATGATGCCGGTAGTGCGAACGCAGCTGTGGCAGCTGTGTGCATAATTAGAAACGCCCGGGAGATCTGGTGGTCGTGAAAAGTGTGTGGGGTTGGGGTTGGGGTTGGGGGGGGTGGGGTGGAGTTGACTGTGAGTTTAACTATTAGGGTTAAAACGATGCGCGGATCCCGTGGTGATGTGTTTTCGCTTCTCCTTTGCTCCGAAACCGCCTAAAACGCCTTCTCATCTACGTGTTCGCAGAGGCCGAGGGGGGTCCAATTGGCAGAGCTCCGATGTCGCCGCCTCCGCCGGCGGTGGCGGTGGTGGTGTGGGCGACGCCGGTTTCGTCGTGGGAGGTGCCGACGCCGACGATGGCACTAACGATATCGTCACTGATGCCGACGCCGACGCTGACGCCGATCTGAAGGCAACGACGCTGGCCAAACTTGTCGCCGCCGATGAACTCGCCGACGCCACCGGCGGCAAGGCGGATCTCACGGCGCCTGGCGGCGCCGATGCACCCCCCCGTGGCCCAACCATGGCGATGGTGCGGGAGGCGCACGCTCAGCTGCAGCGGCAGAAAGCGGCGGCGGCGGCGGCAGGGGGCGCCGACGACGGGCTGGCGACGGAGGAGGGGCTGGACGCGCGGCTGCGGCGGCAGGACGCGGGTGCGGATAGCTACATGCTGCGGATCTTTGGAAGCGCGTACACGAAGGTGGCGGGTGGCGGCGATTTCGATGATACAGGCGCGCTCAAGGTACGAAGCGTACTACGGTTTCGGAGCACAGATTTGCTGCTGGATGCTGAAGCTCTGATGCAGATGATAATATGCTTGTGTTCGTGTATGCAGACGTATGTGTGCACTATCATGTGACACTTTCGTACAGGCGCCCAAAATGCGACGATGATGCATACGATAATACCTTGCTTGCTTGCTTGCTTGCGTGTTCGTGTTCGCATGTGAATATATGCGGGTATGTGTGTACATGTGCACATAATAATATGTACGTATAACAGGCTGTCTCTTCGTCGCGTGTACCGAATGTTTCCAAAACCTTTGCTGACCCAGTCGCCGTGATCGACGCCGGCATATGGGGACGCAAGAAGCAAGCTTAGGGTTTTCGATGGCGCCTTCAAGTCCATCTGTTTTCACTTGGCACCGCCATGTTGAAAGAGGCGCACTCCTCATCAGATACCTTGAATGTACACACAGATATGGTGGTGTAATACGTCGAAATGCAACCTGCTTTTCCCCAGGTGTGGTTACACCCCTATTCGACGGTCCGCATGCGGCTGGATATGCTGTGGGTGGTGGCGGCGCTGCTCATGTCTGCAGTGATGCCCCTGCAGGTGAGGGGGGATGATGGGGACGGGGACGGGGACGGGGACGGGGACGGGGACGGGGACGGGGACGGGGACGGGACGGGGACGGGGACGGGGACGGGGACGGGGACGGGGACGGGGACGGGGACGGGGACGGGGACGGGGACGGGGACGGGGACGGGGACGGGGACGGGGACGGGGACGGGGACGGGGACGGGGACGGGGACGGGGACGGGGACGACCAAACGGAGTGTCGTCCCCAAAAATGATACCCCGGTTTTGGCGGTTGATGCTGTGTGGAGAAGGGGGCGATACGGATCTCGTCGGCTCTCTCACTATTACGCTGTGCGGCGCAGCTTCTGTCTTGAGTACTTCGCAAACCTGTCTCATGTATGAAGTTAATATGGCAAACGTTCGGATACTCGTCCAATACTCCGTACTCCGTACAGCAAAGATGATGCTTTAGGCCCTTTGACCGGCAAGTGATGGCGGTCGCCGCTCGCGCTCTCCCCTTCTCTCTCCCGCCCTCTGCCCTACCCCATGACCCCGGGCGCCGGCATCACCACCACAGATCTCCTTCACAACATTCCGTACGGCGCTTCCGTACCTAATAGCGTGCCTGGTCTGCAGCGTCGCTTGGACGGCGCACGTGGTATGCAACTTCATGACCGGTGAGTGTGCACCTTGGTTGCCTGGTTGTGTGCATAAGGCCCCTGCGCAAGCGGCATGTGTGTATAAGGCCTCTATGCGCATGAGTTTCCGACGGAACAGGTTATGCTCCTCCTTTGTACGTTTGCTGCATTTTGGGAATTCCCCTCATCCCCTCAGGGTATGACGAGGACGGTGTAATAGTTATGGACGCCGTCAAGGTACGGAACCGGTACTTTCGTACATACCTGCTGCTGGACGTCATTGGCGCACTACCGTACGCACTGATCGCCGTACTCGTCTGCGGTTCCGTGGAGGCCGGTGTGTCCGGCGGCGACGGCATCGTTTACGGTCACTGCTCCGTACGTGACGCGCTTATGTTAAGGCTGTGGTCTCTGCTGCCTCTGGCTACTTTGCCCCGGTTGCTGCAATACCTCAGCAAGTGGCAGGTACGGCGGATGGAATGGGACATGGAGGAGGAGGATGCAGAACCAACTGAACTCCCTCCTCGATGTGGGCCTCTGGAGGGCTTTGGAATGCACTAATGGAAAAGGGGCCCAAATTGTGTCAGCATCAGCTTATCGCAGCCATGATGCTGACATGGCTGGTTTCGGAGCCAGCAATAGGAATGACAGCTGACATCCGTATATTCTCATTTTTGAGGAAATCGTTGAGGGTGTGAGGAAGAGTCAAGTACTTTCCACACCTTTCCATGTCCCGCTCCTCTTGCTCCCCTCTTCAGCGCTGGTCCTATCAGTGTCCACTTAGCATTGCTACTCCTGCCCCATCAACCAAATATTTAATTAGTTGTATCACTGGTTATTGGTTGTTGGTTGTTGGTTGGGTATAGATTATTGGTTGGTGTTAAGTTGTGTTCCTCAGCACAGCAGCACAGCATGACAGGTCCCTGGTGTTTCGTCTGTTCGGCTCCTCCCCCCCCTCTCTCTCTTCCACTTCACTTCGTCCCCCCTTTCTCTGGCCCCCCTTTCTCTCTGCCTCCCTCTCTTCCCCTCAGGACACGTGGGATATCGACATCCACATGATGCGCCTGGTGAAGCTGCTGGGCACCGCGATGATATTTACCCACCTTTTCGCATGCATGAGCTACTACGTGCAGGTGAGTATGTGTGTGTCTGTGCGTCTGTATGTGTGTGTGTGTGTGCGTTTGTGTGTGTGTGAGATACCTAACTAAACCGGACGCTGGTCAGGGGGTAGCAGCCCTGCTCCAGAAGAAAGACCGCCAAAGCTAATCCCCCAAGGCCTTATCAGCGGGTTCGGAGCGACGTGAGGGGGCCATCAAGCCACTGTCACTCGACGAGGGCCTAGTGCGAGGGCGAGGGCGAGGGCTTAATGCGAGGGCTTAGTGCGTTTGGAGCGTCTTTGTGGCGTCTCTGTGTGCGTCTGTCTGTGTTTGTGCCTCTGTGAGTCTACCTTGATGTCGCCTGGGACCGAGCCACGAGAATTACAGACGTGCCTCTCGTGTTTAGATAACTGGGCCGGGACGGTGAGCTATTTCGGTATTGTGTGTATGTGTATGTGTATGTGTATGTGTATGTGTATGTGTATGTGTATGTGTATGTGTATGTGTATGTGTATGTGTATGTGTATGTGAATGTGTATGTGTATGTGTGTCTTCCCCCCGTACATAAGCATACGTAAGCATCATTTATCTCCTGTTTCTGATCTGATCTTTTGGGTTTCAATGTGGCTAGGTAAACTTGCTGCTGCTAAGGTCGGATTTAGATTCAAATTCGATTTGGATTCAGATTCAGGCTCAGAATTCGGATCCGGCAGCGCCTAACTAGCCAACTCGACCCGTCCTTACGTCCCACAGCTCATTGAGGGCTTCCCTGGCGATGGCTGGGTGGCGGTGGGCGGTCTGGACGGAAAGGACGCATGGATTACGTACAATTTCGCACTCCTGCGCGCTCTACAGGTTCGCGGATCTGGTTTTGGATTCAAATTGCGAATGTAGTGTTGGATTTCGGCTTGGATGCAGTCGCTACATACATGGATGGAGGGAATACGATGACCCGGTCCGTGTGTTGTGTCCCACCCTCACCACCCGCGGTGTAAGCCTGATCGCGCCCTCATGCCCGATGCTCCTCTCGGTTCTGCTGTTTTGCTTCCTTTTCCTTTCCTTCTACTATATGCAGTTGTTCTCTTGCCCTTGCTCATCCCGTCCCCTCCTTTCCCCCCTCCTTTCCCCCCTCCTTTCCCCCTTCCAACACCCCAAACTCCCCACACACACACATTCCCAGGTGGTGATGGGCAGCAACGTTGACGTCGTGTCCACCAGCAGCTCGGTGGAGGTGGTATTCACCATCTGCTCCTACATTGTGGGCGTCGTGTTCTATACCATCCTGGTAAGTCATTTCAATGCCATACAACATAAAAGTAATAAAATATGTAAGAAAGAGAGAGAGAGAGAGAGAGAGAGAGAGAGAGAGAGAGAGAGAGAGAGAGAGACGTACCTCCTTCCCGTCACACACTTCCTCCCGTCACACACTTCCCCTTCCCCTTCCCCTTCCCTCGCATCACCACCTCTATCCCCACCCTCATGAAGCTGTTCCCCTTTCCAAAGGCCGCCTGGATTGGTGTCTTTTGATTCCAACCTGCCCCCTCACCCCCACACCCACCCCCCAGGTCGGTATCATGTCTTCCATCGTGCTGTCGCTCAACCGCTCCGGTCAGATGTACGTCGAGAAGCTGCAGGTACGTGAATGCGTGAAAGCGTACACATTTATGGACATGTGCACATGTGCACATGTGTATGTGTATGTGTATATACTTGCACCCATGCAGTACAGCAGGCGGTGGATAACGTTCAAAAGTGAGGAAGAAACGACCGGTTTTCGTTCAGCCTTTTGTCACGTGTGCCAAACTGCATGTGCCGTACTTCTGTGCACCGATATGACGTCATCCTGTCTTGATGGATTTATGCGCTGCGTGCCCATCCTTATCCATCCTCATCCATCCTCATCCATCCGGATCAGCCCTCTTTTATAATCCCATCACGAAGCCATATTTAAAACATCATTTTACATAAGCCCCACATAAAGCCCCGTACAATATCCCTTTGAACTTTCCCCTTTAAATGGTTCCCTTAGATGAATGTCGCCCTCGGCTCTGTGACCTGCCGGGGTCCCCACCCGCAGTCTCCCTGCCCCATATAGCCGCATGGCAGCCAGGCATACCCCCGTGACAAAAACCCCTTTACCCGCGTCCCTTAGATCTGGCGGGACTACTGCCACTACCGCCGCCTGCCTGGGGAGCTCCGCCGCCGCGTTATGGCCTATGTCAACACCACCCACTCCAACAAGCGGGTGCTGGACGATACGACCATGTTGATGGTGGGTCGAATGGGCCACCAGGCGAGCCATAGACCACCCAAGTCGCCCGAACTTGCCACCTGAACCGGTCAAAGAAAACAATTTAGGTTCTTTATGTCTTATGATGGGTGGAATTTACGGAGGCGGAACAACCAAAGGACCCATGGGTCATTAATTGCCAGCGGAGCAGTAACGGTAACGGTAACGGGGATGGGGGTTAGGAGGAGGGAGCGCCTAGCTATTAGTGCGCGGTGGAGAGGAGGGAATTGCGGCGTGGCTGGGAATCCCAACTGGACCTTTGATTGTTGTACACCAGTTCGTACCATATGTCGTACGCCAAGACGAATGAACGAATCCCCAATCGCACGCAGGAGCTGTCCCCCGGGCTACGGACTGACATAAATCTGCAGCTATGCGCGGAGCTGGTGGCCACCGTGCCCGTCTTTCTGGAGTGCTCGCCAATTGTCGTACGGGCCATGGTTTCGAAGCTACAGCGGGAGACGCACGTGGCAGGCGATTTTGTGTTCAGGTCTGTGAATATGCGTATGTGTGTGTATATGTGTTGTACAGGGTTAGGGGGATGGGAGCGGTATAATTTCTGGCCTAGGGAGATGTCGGATGGAGGTGATCAACTGCGGGTTGTGAGCACAGGCGTGCTGGTGCGGCTTCAAAAGGGGGTATTTGTTTCGCTGGGTGTACGAACGGGTTGTCTGTGGACATTCACGGGTGATAAACAACGGATCCGTGCACAGCAGCCCCGGGGAATCTCCAGGGGATAACGTATATGTCCGTGTGTGTTCGTGTGTTTTCGTGTGTGTGTGTGTGTGTGTCCGTGTGTTTTCGTGTTGCCGTGTTGCCGTGCGTGTGTGTTTTGCCATGTGTGTGTGTTGAGGGAGAACACAAAACAAGATCCCAGTCCTCAAAGGCTCCGAACGGAGTGATCAAGTTCTGATCAACATCACTTCACTGAAATGAAGGCATTTACCAAAATCTAAATGCCTTGGTCACAATCCAAATCGAATCCAAATCGAAATGGAAAGCTGGACCGCCGCCACCGTTTGCCTCGCCTTCATCTATGTTTCTTGCACATCTTCGTTGCCTCTCCGCCCCCGAAAACTGACATGCCGGTCACACAGGGTGGGGGATATCGCGGACGCGGTGTACTTCATTCTGAAGGGCACGGTCTCTATTTCCGATGAGACGGGGGCGCTGCTGACAAAATTAGCTCAGGGCTCCCACTTCGGCGAGTTCGGCATCCTGGCGTATCTGGACGGTCAGCTAGGTGCGTCTGTACCTGCAGGATCTGGCGGACCGCGGGGCTCAGCCTTCAGGCTTACATGCTGGGACTGGGACTGGGACTGGGACTGGGACTGGGACTGGGACTGGGACTGGGACTGGGACTGGGACTGGGACTGGGACTGGGACTGGGACTGGGACTGGGACTGGGACTGGGACTGGACTGGGACTGGGACTGGGACTGGGACTGGGACTGGGACTGGGACTGGGACTGGGACTGGGACTGGGACTGGGACTGGGACTGGGACTGGGACTGGGACTGGACTGGGACTGGGACTGGGACTGGGACTGGGACTGGGACTGGGACTGGGACTGGGACTGGACTGGGACTGGGACTGGGACTGGGACTGGGACTGGGACTGGGACTGGGACTGGGACTGGGACTGGGACTGGGACTGGGACTGGGACTGGGACTGGGACTGGGACTGGGACTGGGACTGGGACTGGGACTGGGACTGGGACTGGGACTGGGACTGGGACAACCCTCCAACATACACCTACACATATGCATACACGCACATACACTCCCCAGGTGTGCGCACTGCGGCCGCTCGTGCTGACGACTGTGTGGAGCTCTACAAGCTGCATTGCGAGGACTTCGCAGCATTGGCCGACTACTACCCCGAGCTGGTGGACTTCTTCCGTGATGTGGCAGTGGTGCGTTGGTATGCGGGGGAGGAGGAGGAGGGGAAACCGGGGAAGAGAGGGGGCTGGCAAAACAAACTCACCCTTGCGGCGCGTGTGGAGATGTGCCCACTAATCGTTGTGCGGTACCTGGCACGCACACACCCGTGCCCGCCAATACACACACACGTCGCCTCGAAGGCTTGCGGTGTCACCATACTGTTGTGGCCCCTTGCACTCCTCGAGTTACCGTTCCCACACCGCGCTGCGCTGTAAAGTTCTGCACCTCCTAAAATGGCCTCCGCATCCACATCGCCCCCTCAGGTTCGCTCCGCCTACAACGCCACATTGCGGGCTAATCGTGCACTCACCGAGTGGTCGGGCTCAGAGTCGGGCTCCGAATACGATGACGAGTACGATGACGAGTACGACGACGAGTACGACGACGACCAGGAGGGTGAATCGCGGGAAGGCGACAGCAGCCAGCTCTTCTCCAGCAGCAGTGGCGATGCGGATGACTACGAAGACCTGTTGCGCAGTGATGGCGGCGGTAGTGACCTGGCGGTCTCGGTTCTCACTGGCGGCGGCGGCGGCGCCGGAGAAGGTCTTGGCCTGGGACCCGCATCACGCCTGCGGGCGCGCCTGACGATGGGCAGCGGCGCCGTACGAAGCCGTACACGCTTCAATGACTTGGGAGGCGCCGGTGCCGGCGTCGGTAGCAGCAGTGGCAGCGGGGATGGATCCGGCGTCATTGGAAGCGAAGGCAAGACGCCCACAGCTGGTGCTGTGAGGATCATATTGCCGCCGGGTACAGTGCCTGACGGGAACGATGGTGATAGCAGCGGAGCCGCTGGGTCGACGTCAGCTGAGGCACGGCTCTACAAGGCCAATGGCGGCGCAAGCCTACTCAAGCGAGCCCTTGCGAAGTCTGCGGTACTGGGCGGAGACGGCATCGGAGCCGCCAGTCTGGCGGCGCCGCCAACCAACAGCGATTCGGTGACCCCTTCCGGTAGCAGCTATGGCGGCGTTAGTAGTACTGCCGGCAGTACGCTACGCCAGGCACGCTCTGTAAAATTTGCCCTCAATGACGATCCAACCACCGGGGCCATGCCACCGCCGCCAACGGCGATCCCCCAGCTAACACAATCCGTACAGCCGCCATCCGAGGCTGGGGTGCTCTTCACCGCTCGGTCGCACCTGCCGCCGTCACTCGGAGATGCAGTCGCTGCCCCTGAAGCTAATGGTGGCGTTGGACCCGCCGACGCAGCGGCGGCGGCGGCGGCAGTTGCTACTGCCACAGCCACCATCCCCAGCGCCGGCGGCCGGTCTCCCGCTCTACTGACGCCGGAATCGCCTCTCAGGTCCTCCATCGACGCCATGGCGGCGGCGGCGGCGGCCACCGGATCTGGACCTCTTTCCGTACTGTCGGCGACGACCATGCTCTTGTCAGCTCTGCATAATGGCGGCGGCGGCTCACGGGCCTTACGAAATAAGGTGCTTCCGCAAGACAGCATTGCGTCTCATGTGTCCATTGCGGCTTCGGAGCCCGATGGCGTAGACGCAGAAGGTTCCGAACGCGTGGTTTCACCATCATCCCGTACATCGACGCCGACGGCGGCAGCAGCGTCGTGGAACAACGCGCTGTCTCTCAGCCGCGGTAAAGCGCGACAGCAGGGCTCCGCAGCGAGTCCAGCGGCGGCCGCTACGGCGCCACAGAGCGGCACGACGGCGACGCCAGCCCGCGGTGTATCCCGGCTCAGAAATATCTCCATTATCGCCCCGGAAGATGAGGTTTCGGAGCCGGGATCCGCCGCCGGTGGCACCATTTCTACTGGCCCCAGCGGCGACCTCACGGGGTCGAAAATCTCTCCAGCGGCGGCGGCGGCCGCAGCAGCGGGGGCTATTGACGCCGCCGCGACGGCGGAACTGGCGTCATCCGTTCCTATGCTAGCGCGCTTGCGGAAGGTCACAGACGTCGTGTCGTTCCTCAACGCTGTCAGCAGGTCGGCCGGCGGCGGCGGCGGCGGTAATGGTAGTGGCGGTGGTGCCGGTCCCCACAGCTTCAAGTCACGCCCTGGCAGCGCTCTGGGTCCGCCGGTGAATGCGGCGGCGGCCACACCAGCAGCAACGGCCGCACCGGCACTCACGCGCGTCGGGAGCATCGTCGCTAGCGGAGGCGGTAGCGGAGGCGGCACGGCACCTTTGCTGACGCGCGTCGGCAGCATGGCCGGCGGCGGCGGCGCCATTGCTGCCGCCGCCGCCGCTGCCGTTGCCAGCATCGCGCACGGCGCCTCCCGAGGCAATCTCCTTTTGGAGACTCCTCCCGGAAGCGGCGGAGATGGCGACGGCGCCCCCACGCCGCATGCCGCCGGAGGTTCACCACGCGCACGCGGCTACGGCCGCAGCCACAGCCACGGCCAAAACCATCTGCGTGCTATCAGCGGCGATTTATCAGTAGGCAGCGGAAGCAGTGCCGCCACCGCAACGGCCAGCGTGCAGCCGCCGTCGCGAAGCGTCAGCAACGGTGTTACGGGGCTGCTGCAGAAGCTGCTCCACAGTCGGTCCAATAAAGACCAGTCCCCATCCTCCTCAGATGTGTCGATGGCATACGACGACACCGGCGGCAGCATGCGCAGCGGCGGCGGCGGCGGCGGCGGTGGCGGCCGTTTGGATCAGCAGATATTGATACAGCAGCAGCAGCAGCAACCTTCCGTCGGGGCTCTGTCGCTCCGGCGGAAGTCAGTGACCGCTGGAGCGGCGCGGAGTAGCGCATCGCTGATGGTGCCCGGAAGTAGGTAAGAAGAGGTCTTGACTCGGGAGCAGTCCACTGTAAGGCGCAAGCAGCAGTAGGGGCTGAAGTGGTGTTATAAGGGTTGCAGCGTTTGGGCTGGGCGAAAACGAGGACCGACGTGCGCGTGTCTGTGTTTCGTGTAAGATGTAATATGTCCGTCTCTCTGTGCTCTTCTGCGTGCGTTATGAGGGGGGGCCTGAGAAGCTCTTACGTGATCGCACAAGAAGGTTACACAACAACGAAGTCCCTCAACGAGAACGTGTGTCATCTCGGGGCTCCCCCCCATTCCCCCCCTCCTCCCGCCCCCCTCCCGCCGAACAAACGACGAAGGCCGAGCCATCCCAACAACGCACTCCTACCTGACATGGAGACCGCCGCCGCTGCCGCCAGCGCGGGATCGCCGCATGGCGGAGGCGGCGGAGGCGGAACCACGGGTCAGGTCACAGTCGCAGCGATGCGTCTCGCCTCTATCTCGGCCGGCGGCCTCTCCGCGGCGGCCCGACTGGCGTCCGTCAGTGCCGGAGCGCTCAACCCCGCCGGTGCCGTTGGCGCTGGCGGGGGTGCGGCAGCCACCGCAGCCTCCACAGCTGCCGGCGTTGGCAGCGGCGGGCTGCCCGGCCACCCGCATCATCACCACCACCACCTTCACTCTCACCATGGCCATCCTCGCGGCAGTCCAGTTGGTGGCGGCGGCGCCAACAACACTCGCGACCTGCTGGCGAACGGTGCCGTATATCACGGACAACATCCCCTTGGCCCCGGTGTCGTCAACCTGGGCTTCGGCTGATGGTCCGTCCAGTTCATTCCTAACTAACGCTGTGGTGCTGGTTATAACGGACCGGTTCCAAACGGCACCGGTTTGGTCGCAGAAACGGTCTAGGTTAAGAAACAGATTTTGCAAGGAAAAAAACTGATAACCGCTAATTTCGGTTGAAAATTTGAACGCATTAGAAGTGGTCCGTTGCCGGGAGATCCGGGCCGGGGGCTTAGGTTCGTAAGAGATTTGGTTATTTAAGGCGGATGGGTGAAGGGCAAGGGCAAAAAGGTAGCAGAGGAATGTACGAGCTGGTCTGAGATGGAGTTGGGGATGTGAGCGAGGCTGGGAGGAGGGTTTGATGGGTTTATGGACGTGGGGGGGATGCTTTCGTCCTCCCTCTCTTTTCCTTTTGCATTCTTGAGCATGTGTACGCAGGAGGGAGGATTGCGGGTGCAGAGGGGTGAGAGAGCGGAGCATTCGGGCACACTCACATTTCTGATATACATATATATATATATATATATATATATATATATATATATATTGCTGCCATAAACCTCTTACGAGTAGTTTATGTGAACTAAAATAATGCCGTACCACATGACATACGACGGTACGGGCATAAATTTTATTGCGCTTAAAAGAGATCGCACGGTAATCATCGCGCGGTTTGTGAAGCCCCATCAGGATTTCGCTGATGGGTCGATGGTGCCTGAAGGAGAGGGCCAGCAGAAGGATGTTATGTCGTCATAGAGGGGAAAATGTACTGCCCGCCGTCTAGGCCTTCGTTGCTGCTGGTACTCACCGGCGCAAGTACGTAGCCCACTAGTGGGGGAGGGAGGCCGCGTAGTAGTCCCAAATCGTTGCGGACAATGCAGGAGGGGTGTGCGCAGGAGAGTCGCGGGGTTTTGACCCGTGCTGAGTTGCATCGCATCACGGTGTGTGTCGCGTGACGTCATGTTGCATCTGGTTTCGGTGCATCTGTAGCGGATTCTGAGAGAGCCACTCGGTCTTCACACTCCTCGATAGCAGTCCGCCTGCAGAGCTCCTGCCGCTCTCTGGAGTCTCACGAGTACACAAACATATATAGCTCGCGCGCATGAAGGGAAGGTTTGATTTGGATTGAAGGAAGGGGGGACCAGCGGTGGTGGTGGTGGTGGTGGTGGTGGTGGTGGACATCTTACGATGTCATGGGCTTGTTTAGCTGCCCTGATGGCAGAAACGGGCGCACAGCGTGCTCGCCTTGTGGAGGAAGGGAGTAGAAGCATTACGCATGATCATCATGTGGGAGTACGTATATAAAATAGATATCCATAATGTACATCCTGCATCCTACGGTACGGCATATGTACGGCATCCCATCTTCTCAGCGCCTTGGAAACCAGCATGGACTTTGCGACGCCTGGTGGCGTGCTTTTCTGCATCTTGTGTGAATATACTTCGCTCCAGTCCACTCCGCTCCATCGTACATTTAGCTGACCTTCGGGTTATATTGTCACCATTGTTCCGATTGCACAATTAATAGAGATGGCTCGCGCAGGATGGGATAGAGATATAATAGGCGCGCGTTCTGTGTGTTGTACGGTATGTGCGTGTGGGGAAGCGGCTCCCTGGAAGACTCTGTCTATACGTGTCCATAATGGATCCAGCGACTTACCGAAGATGGATGATAACTGACTCTGGAACCAGAGGGGGCAGGAAGGAGCTGCTGACGGACCGACGGACGGACGGACGGACGGACCGACGGACGGACTGGCGCTGCATTGCCAATTGCAGCGCCAGGAAGGACCGGGCTGTCCATCTGGGTCGGGAGGTGCATGCGCCTCCAACCCTAAGCCATAAGCCATAAGCCATAACCACCGGCGTTCACAGCCTCGTCCCCATCGGGCCGGACGAGTCTGGGAGAGACACATACAAGGGGGTGTGTGCTGTCGTGAAGCGACCAGTGTTTGGCTTATTAGCGTGCATATTGTGTGTGTGTGTTTTTGTGTGTGTCGTACGGGAGGGAGGGAGGGCTGCATGGATTCTGTTCTGCTGTGTGAATTGCTTTCTTGCACGAGATGATGGTTCGCATCAGATGCAGCCGATACACACTGCCTTGTGCGAGAAAAGCGATTAGCACGGTGCCATTTTGGAATATTATACAAACAGATACGGTGCATGTACGGATGTACAACACAACGGAGTTGTGTGTTCTTAGACAAAGCGGCTGGAAAGCAGGAGGGGATGTGCCTGCTGGACACGAATCAAAACACACCGCCACAAAGCAGCGGTCACCTTTCAAAGGCGCACTGCTCTTTGGCCGGCATTAGTTCACGACAGTCGGACATATATCTGATCAACCCCTGTGATTGATCAACTGACTGAATCACTCGATCTCAATCGATCACTAATCACTGAGGCGTTGAGAAGCTGAACTACTAGTAGGACTTTTGGGTTTGTGTATGCATGTGGCGTGTAGCCATGCGGCTTTGAATGGAGGCAGTAAAGGTTAGGTGGGCTGGAATGGAGGGAAAGGGCCGACCCAGGACGTTTTAGGATTGGACCTCATAGAGAAGGTTGCGACTCTTCTCTGCACGTCTTCGATGATGCTGACCACCATGACCACCTGTTGATGTTGCACTTGCTCAACCCTCCTGGTGCTACTGGCCCTGCTAGGCAATCTGTTAGCAATACTGGACTCTGTGGTGCCGTACATACGCTTCTTCGGATTATACGCTTCCGTTGCAAGTGTACGATTACGTCCTTAGTTTCATTGAGTACAAAGACAATGACGTGGCTGATGCCGCTGCGGATGTTGGTGGACGTCATGCTTGCATGCCAATGATAAATGACTTGAGGTGGAGTACGTGTAAGAGAGCTGCACGAATGAATCATACACGCATGTGGCGTACAGGAAAGCTGCGACTGCTGCCCCGACGCCAGTTGACTCCGTGGTCCTCATTCTCTTGACCACTTGGGGTGCCGCGGCCACAGGTCACCTGACCATGCGGGCGTAACGGGCTGATGCTTTAACTCGCAGCTCCTCAACCTGCAGGCTCATCCAGGTGGCCAACTCTGGGCGGCAGGGTGCCGCGGAACCCGCGGACACATCGGAGGGGTGGGACTCCTGTGACTCTGTTGGGTTTTAACAGCGGCCGCAGTGGCTTTTGGATTATCTGTGTATTAAGACAGGTCCATGTAGTGGTGCGTACGGCTTGTATGGCTTTCTTACCGGAATTTGAGACCGGTGTGGCTGCGGCGTTTAGCGGCTTTCGTTGGTGTTACAGGCGGAGGCGCATGTCGCTCGTCTGCCTCACTGCCGTAGGATTTATCGTGCGAGTGCGTAAAGTCCCGTGCTGTGTCTTTCGCCGCATGTGCCGCTGCCGCACGGGTGTGCAGCAGCTTTTCAAAGAGGGGCTGTGAGCTGTGGAAAATGGCTACGGTCCGATGACTAGGGCAAGATGGAGAAAGCGCCCTATAGCTGCGGACAAAGAATGACTGGGTTGGCTTGCTGGGTAGCGGGGGGATTTGCTTTTGTTTGCAAAGCAGCTGGTCGTATATCACCTTTCACCTCAGCACGAAGCGTATATCACCTTTACACTCAACCACGCGGGATGAAAATCAATCAGAGACTGTGACCCAACAGGCACTAAATTATAATACGGAACAGAATTTGCCCGTACGTACGCATGACACCTGCCGTACACATTGCCTTGCTCTAATTTTAGACCATCATTTAGGCCATTTCTTAAAACAAACTCGGTCTAATCCAAAACGCCAAAATCCGTCTGCAGAAGTCGAATACACGCAGCAGTAGCAGCAGCAGCAGCAGTAGCAGCAGTAGCAGCACCATGTATGAATACCGTTCCGTAGGTGGGTACTGGGTAGCACAGCTGTGCAGCCGCAAGTCATCATAATGCTGACATTGTGATCTACGAACATACCATTCGACAACAGCGCGGCAGCAAACTTCCTCAAGCAAAACTCGTAATTAACTATGCATGTGGATGTACGTTTGGGTGCTTTTTTACGTGCAATTGGTATGTACAAAACGGCCGTGACCAGATAGGATGGAATAGGACATTCCGAAAGCACTTCATGTCATAGCAGCAACCGATATCCGATATCCGATATCAGGAAAGAAACAGATCACGCCCAACCGAGGCGGACGGACTGGCGGGTTCATTTGAATGGACGGCGTAGCCGGGTCCTTTGCTCGGGCCCTTCACCCGGACCACAAGCCCCAGCAAAATCCCGAGCATATAGGAGTAAGGAAGAGCACAGGCTATAAACACAGTACCCCTGCTCTCAATAGCCCAACAGCCCACCACCGGCATTCCAGGACCCAGCTCCGGAACTCGCTGCCCCCATAGCAAGGGGGGGGTCCCCCATAGGATCCGTATCGCGAATGAGCGCTGCTGGCTTCCCTGACCGACGCAAACGCCGTCGCCCCCGTCTCTGCTAAGCCCTTACCCCCTGAACCGATGGCGAGCTATTACCTTATCGTTCATGGAAAATGCCTCTCCCCCCCGACCTCCATGTATCCACATATCCTCATAAAGGCAATATACATACACATATGTCCGCATCCGCACGCACACCCGCACCTTATCGATCGGCCCATCGCAAAAAGAGGAGCCGTTAAACCACCAATCCATCCGTCTGTCCGTCCGTCCGTCCATTCATCCATCCACGCAGCAGACCTTCCTGTAACGTCGACCTGGAAACCCCCCCGCGTCACTCTCTCCGCATCTCTCCCCCTTTTACGTAGGATGGACAGACGGACTGCCGTTCCCTGCCGCCGCCGCCGCCGCCGTCCCCCCGTCCATTCTCCCCAGCAGCCGGCGGGTCTCCTGGTCACATATCCCCACCACGGAGTAGAGCTGTTCCAGACCGCCCGCCAGATCGGGACGTGACTCCAGACTACCACCGGGATGAGGGGGGCCGGTGGAAAGGAAGAAGTCGCATGAGGAGAAGTGACGAATTCAAGCGCTGATCAGGGCGCGGGTTTATATGTATGAGTAAACATCCTTTTGGGATCATGGGTATTGTCAAGCGGGCTTAACAACTTCTTGTCACGTGTTGGAAATATTTTTACGCATATCATATCTACGCATGCATGCCGTACCTTATAATTCACACTGTTTCTTCGTAGGCGTGTGACCTCCCCACCCCATCCCACATACACAGATACACACACACACATACCTCTTATAGTCCAGGCCGCGCAACCAACGAACAAAGTCCAGCATATCCCCCAAGAGGGCCCATGGGTCGAACTCCTCGGCTGCAGGTCCGCCGCCGCCGCCGCCACCACCGCGG
Source organism: Volvox reticuliferus (assembly GCA_019650235.1). NCBI lineage: Eukaryota > Viridiplantae > Chlorophyta > Chlorophyceae > Chlamydomonadales > Volvocaceae > Volvox > Volvox reticuliferus. Next base: position 1,416,986 of record BNCP01000012.1, on the reverse strand, counting down.
CCTTTCGCCGTCACGGCAGCCGCGCGCAGCGTTTGGCCAGTCATGCTGCTTCTCGGCGTGCCTCGCTGGCCATTGGCATTCCGGTAGTTATTGCTGTTACGGTTGTTACCGTTATTACGGTTACCGCCAGATCCTGAGGCTGTGCCGTCTTCTTCATCCTGCTTCATCTCCAGCCGATTGCCCGGCAGCGCCGAAAGGACGTCCACCATTCTAAGGAGCATATGGTGAAAACGAATGCGTCTCATGTGCCTCTCTACGAGAAAGACGGCGGCCTGACGACAGTGGTTCTGGCGGATGCGGTGGTTTTGATGGCCGTGGTGGTTGCGGTTTTGGTTTCGGTAATGTGGTGGCGATGGTTATAGTGGCGATAGTGGCGGTTGTGGTTGGTTGCATGTGCGGTTTGGGTATTGGGTAGTAGTGATTGTCGTTATGGTGGTTGCGGTAGCAAAATTAGCAGGTCGGGCGGCAGACGCAGGGGAAAGCCCCTTGCCACCAAATAGATGATGAGTATGAATGGGGCCTCTGTCTTTTAACGTTTCCTAATCAGGACTTCCCAATCATAATATGCTGCTGCTGCCAATGCTGCTGCCGATGGAAGCGATGGTGCTTTCTCAACAGATGCTCGTTGTTCCCCTGGTTTCGGAGCGCGTACGCCGCCACCAGTACCCAATTCCGGCCGCTCACTTGTGTACGTGATGCCTGAGGTATCTTAGCACCTCGGGCGCACCGGAAGTGGTGGGCCGCAGTGCTGCCCGAATGCAGAGCTGCTCCGTCGTGAGACCGGGGGGGAATAGCTCCGTCAGCAGTGTGGCCTGCGTGAAGAGGGTGTTGGGGATGCCGGGTAAAGAAAGGGGGGGAGGTGCGAATGCGAGCGAGTCTGCACGAGCCAGGAGAACCCGACCCAGAGGACTTCCTCTCCTCCCCGGGAAGGGAGGAGGTACGGGGTGGGCTGTATTTGAATTGCCGGACAAAGAAACAAGCAGCAGCAGCCGCACCACCACCACCACCACCACCACCAACAACAACAACAACAACAACAACAACAACAACAAGTAGTCAAGAGCAGCAACAATCGGTGAGGCACCTGACTCAGCAACGCTCGGTGCGCATCGCCCAGCGCCACCATCGTCTTCTTAATGCGAGCGGACGATAACGTCTGACCCGCGGACAGACCAGGGGAAGAAGAAGATGACGAAGAAGGCTGCTGGTGCTGCCGGGACGCTCCGGATGGCGACGGCGGCGTGCCGTCCGGCCCGGCAACAGGGGAGCCGCTGCCGCCGCCGCTCCCGGGCGCTGGCGGTACAGCGGCCGCCGGGCTGCCGCCGCCGCCGCTCGTTGCCACGTTTCTAGTGTCCGCTGCGGCGGCGGCAGCAGTGGAGCCGGCCCCCCCGCTCGTGGCCGTGGCTGAGGGCATGGCGTTGGCTGTGATGGAGCTGTCTGAGGCAGCGGCGGCGTCGGTGGTGGCGGCGTTCGCGGGACCGGCGGTTCCGCTGACGCTTCCATTTTCGCTTCTTCCATACCTCGCCTCGCTTGCTGCGATGGCTTGTTGGAGGGCCACCAGAGGGCCCTGCATCTTCGCCAGCCGCTCAGCTGCGTTACACTGCAGAGGTCGCATAACATCACGTGAAGCCAAGTTTGGTTCGGTCAGTCGGTCGGTCAGTCAGTAACAGTGACACCAATACCCCCCCCCAGGGACCGGCATATCCAAATCTCACCCTCCCACCCTAAACCCTACATCCACGCCTATACCCGCACCACATACACTCCCATTCCCTTCTAAGAAGCCACGTAGCAAGGTCACTATCTCGCCTCCCCCTCCTCATTCACCCACCCCTAAACGCACTTCCTGCACCCACCCCCAACCGCCTCCTAAGTTCCCCCCTTACTCGGTCCAATGCCTCCGCCGCGCGCGCCTCCGCCTCCTCCATCCTTCGCCTCATGACCCTCAGCATTTCCGCCTGCCGCCCCAGCTCCCTGTCCTGGGTCTTTGCTTCCGCCTGGAGCTCCGCTACACGCGTGGCCCTGGAGGCAGAGGCGAAGGGGGTTGCCTGATACGGTGCGTGCGGACATATGCATACAAAGAACGGTGTTCGTACTTTCGTTTGATGCGGGGTGATCAGCACATGGCGGGCCGGAATGACAGAGAAGCAACCCGGTGTCCCTGGAGTGGCGGCGGTGGCGGCGGCGGTGGTGGGAACCGGGCAGCTTCCAATCTAATACCCACTTATGTAACCACTTGATGGCTTCATCTTGCTCGTGACCTACCGATGTATAACACCCCCTCACCCCCTGTCTGTCTGTCTATCTAAGGCCTAAGTAAAAAACGCCCCTGAGCACTTAAAATCGTTTCTCAAGGACCACAGCGTCGTCGAGTATGCCCTCCCTCCCTCCCTCCCTCCCTCCCTCCCTCCCCGCAATACCTTGTTCCGCGCATGACCTCATCCAGCTGCGCCCTCAACGACTCCGCCTGGCTCTGCTGTGCGGCCAACTGCTCCCTCAGCTTATTTACCAGGGAGGTTGTTGCAGGGCTGCGGAACATCCTGCTCATGTAGCTTAACCAGGCAAACGGGCGAGAGCAGAGCAGGTGAAGAGCAGCGGGCGGGCGGGCAGGGGAAAGGGGGAGAGGGGCAAGCGCGCGGTGGGTTCGCTTACAGGTTATCCGGTTGTCAGGATTACGGTGTATGCGTGGCGAGGAAAAGACTGTGACCCGGGAGAAAGCGGCTCGAGGGGTTCGACCTTGGTTACGTACGGCATGATTCCAGCAAAGAGCCCTATCAGGTGGCGCGATGGATACCGCCGAGCAATGCGTACGGGGTGCAACCAAATCGGTCCTTGGCTCGGTTTCAGTTGCGGACCGCATGCACCCCCACCCATGGCCCGCACCCACAAGTTGAAACACAAGCAGACCTCCCAGCCCGGGCCCCCTTCATTTGTCGTATCACTGGGTGATGGTTCGTAATTTGTGCTCCTCAGCAGCACCACCAGGTCGAGTCTACTCTGCCCCCAGACCTCCCCACCCTCCCCACCCACAGAACTCCCGGGGGTCCCCTCACGTGTTCGGACTCAGGGAGCGCTCCCTGGTGTTGAGCACCTCCTCTGCCTTTACGAGGTTTGTACGACAGCGACTGAGCTCCTCCTCCAGCCGCTGCCTTTCGGTCCGGAGTACGCGCTGGATGCATGCATGGACCACACGACCGAGCGAATGGGGATGGGGATGGGGCGGGATATGGACATCTATAGACACACACAGAGAGAGAGAGAGAGAGAGAGAGTGTGACTTGCCCGCCGCCTCTACCCCCACCACGGCCTCCAACCCCTTCACCCCAGCCGCTAACCTCCGTGCCGCCCATTTCCCCTCTCGCTCTTTTAACAACCCTTTCTACCCCCTCACACGGTCAGCAGCGCATCTGCTTCCCCAGCACCGCGTGTGATCCGGGCTCGACTTGTGGGTTCTTAGCACATATGCCCCACGTCTCCTTCCTAGCTGTGCGTCTCGTCCCTCATACCCAGACTATAAATTTCTGCGATCAGTGAGTGCTTGCTTGCGTGTTTACCCGTCTCCCCTTCCCTTTCATTCTCCTTCCCCCTCCACCCTCCCCCTCACATTCTGTTCCTGGGAGGACACCAGCTCCGCCCGAAGCTTTCGAACCTCATCCGACAAGCCTTCCACGTCCTTCCGATTGCCGCCAATGCTACTCGGCGCCGAACAGCCGTCGCGACAGCACCTGCAGTGCGGCCGGAGGCTCGACAGCGCCTCCGCCATCGCCTGACGCTCCGCCAGGGCAGCGGCGGCGGCGTTAAGGTTCGGCGAGCCGCCATACATGCGGGGGTGGTAGCTGCTGGCACCGCCTCCGGCGGCGCCAACGGCAGCGTAGCTGCCGTCGCCACTGCTGGTACTGCCGTTGGCGGAAGCCACCGCCGCCGCCGCGGCGGCGGAGCCGGCGGACACGGGTCTCGGCACTGACCTCGCCATGCGCGACGTGGCGTCCTTGGCCCAGACTACGTGTTGTGAGACGGCGCGCTGCACCCGGGCTGTGGTGGGACTCGGTGCAGAGGTGCCTCGCGCAGACGGGGAGGGGCCGCCATGAGGCGAAGCGGCTGCCCCATCGTCAGTAGCCCTGACAAAGGAGGTTCGGTTCGAACGGTTTGTGGCTGAAGCTTATAGTTGTATGAAGGGGGGGTATAGGTGTGGGTATGAACGGGAGTAGGAATGGATATGAGCGGTACAAACCCAGACGCAGTACCGGCCAGCCCGCCAGTCCCCAACACACACCCCACTGTTGGCAAGTTAGTCTGCGCACAGTATTACGGGCACAGCAAAGAGCAAAGGTCTCTTTATTGTCTGTGTCAACGAGGCGAGGCGAGACGGTGCTGTCATCCGGGAATACCTAATAATGTGTGGTCTAATAATGATTAGACCACACGGTTTGCCCATGAAGGCACAGCCACCGGCTGATAAGAGTGCAACTCCCCCCCAGCCCCAGCCCCACCCCACCCCACCCCGCACTCCCTTCACGTCCGTAACCCCCTCCGCAACGCCTCCTCACCACTCATCCTTCTGCTTCGGAACACCCACTGAGGTTGGACGGCGATAAAGTACCCTTGGCTGTTGCTGTTGCTGTTGCTGTTGCTGCTGCTTTGCGGAATGGACAGCAGCCATCCTACCCACGCGGTCCCGGCTGCCAACAAAGCGCACAGGAAACGAGGAACCTCTCACTGTCACTGATGTCCGCCCCTCCAGCTACAAGCGATGTAGATAAGATGTAACGGGCAAGCCAAAGGCGCGGCTTCGGCTGCAAATGCCACCACAAATTCGTTCTCTTATGTGGCTGTAGCCGCAGCTGTAGCTGCAGTCGTGGATGCGGCGGCGTATAGCGTGCGGTGATGGGCGGCGGCTGTGCGGCTGGCTGTGAACGATATATGGCGACGGAGCGGTCTGCCGGAATAATGGAAGTTTGCGTGGCGTTTCGCAGAAGGGAATTTGCAAATGTGGAAATGCCAAAGACGACAGCTGCGCGACTGCGTGCGCTCGAAGATAGGGTGATGCAAAAGGTTGTGGGGAAAAGGATTGTGGGTGAAAGGTACCTTGAATCTGGAGAAGTGCTAGTTAGAGGGGAGCTTGCCATGGGGAGCACGCAACCTTGAGTGTTCGAAAATAGATTATAGAGGTACAGAGATGTTTGCACTTGACTTAAAATATGGCAACTGAAGCACAAGGCATCCGGGTTTCTTAGAGCGACGGACCGCTTTATGAGCCGTTTAAGGTGCTGGGTAACTGTTTTGACGGAGCGCGCACCAGGAAAGTTGATGAACCCGAGTTGAGAATTAGACAAATCTCAATTCTAGTTCGGACCTTACCTGAACAGCCGACCTGGGTTCCTTACGTGAATGCCGCGGCTCACCAACGCAGGTCTGACTTCCTAGGTAGCGAAAAAAAGCCATCCGTGCATAAATGACAATGATCGTTCACCATGGCTTGTCTTGTGGTCACGTACTCGTGTTTAGTATTTGAGTCCAGTTACTTGGCAACCCGCACTGTATTTGGAGAGATAGGGTTTATCATCAATTTTCAAACATAATGTATGTGAATAAGGCTATGCCTGGATGAAAATTCTGCGATAGGAATGGCGCAGGACCAAAGTACATAAACGGCCGAGCACAGCTACAATCCAAAACGCCAAACACATTGCAATAAGGGAGGTGAACGCACTATACTCAGTCTATGTACAATCCGAGGCTAATCGTTGGGCGGCGGACTGGTAACTGCCAAACCTTACGAAGACGTACGACAGCTCCCACAGCTGCAGCTCAAGCTCAGGAGATAGCATGGTATATGACGTCCTCATATGTAGCTTAACTATCAAGATCGCGTTCGAGTTCATTCCTGACACTCACGGACTCACGCGTCTCCACATGGCAGATCTATCGCTGTGCTGTTCGACAGCAGTAGAAGCCCGGTAGTTGGCTGTGGTGGTATTTAGACGGAATTATAGTGATAAACAAGATGCGTCTTAATAGGATCGCGAGGAGTTGATACGGGTCTTCATGCGTTTGATTACCGCATTACCGCCGTGATACTATCTTGCTCCCGATCGTCTATCTCACATCGCCAGTTCGCCACGCAATCATCTCGAAATGCTCCTCCGTCAGCCCTGCCGAGCGTTTGCGAGTGTGCCTCTGTTACGGAGGATGTATCCACATGTACATGTATCCACGATGCGCTGTTGGTCCTGCCCCAATCTGCCAAGTTAGGCAACATCAATCTCAACCAAGAAACCCCCGGCCATCCTCGCCACCAACATCAAGGCATTGGCCATTGTTCATCTGTATGTAAAGCTGCTGAAGCCAGTGATCGAGCAAAAAGTACCAGGCAATGTACGGCAACTTCGTGCAGCAGGGTGCACGCGGCAGTGTATGGATTATGTAGATCCCATAAGATTGCATAAGATCCTGTACAAGGACCCCAGTATCTGATAACCCCTTTCTGCAAGCGAGGACCCTCTATTAGATCGGTCCCTACCTGACATCCTAATTAGCTCTTTTGATGCCAGTTCTAGGTATTTGACGGCTGCAAGATTAGATTTCTGGGGGTTCACCTTTGTAGGGAATTATATATGATGCTCACCATCACATGCACATGTAACAGGCCCATGAACATGCAGTACACATCATGATGAGCAGCATGATATGATGATCAAGCAACACCTTGCATTGTTCCAGCCATTGCACGAATCAGGTGAACATCCATCACTTTTTGCTCGCTCGTTTGCCAACCATTGTCACAGGGTCAGTGCATACATGATGATGGACAGCGTTGTCGCGATGTTTGGCTGGCAAGCATGTGTGTGATAAATGTTTTTCATGTATGGCTGTTTGATGGATGGAGGTACCAAATTTCAGCTTGCTAGGTCACATCGTATTATAATTCGCAGAAGGTCCAGCGACCATATACAGCACCACATCGTGAAGACATGCACCAACCACGATGTAAACAAAGTAAGTACTAAACGAGTGTGTCAGGATGATGGCCACGATGGCCTGGCTAAGTAAGGAGGTAAGGTTGTGACAGTGATGGTGTAGGTAGACCGTTAGGTTGACGATCGAGCAAACTAGCAGAAACGCAAAATGTGTGGCTCAGGGCTCCCCCGGTGTGGCTCATATCCATGTAGGTAAAGGCAGACATTTACTAAACGTAAATAGAGAGAATGCATTGGAAGGGATCGATGGATATGCTCTTCGAACGAGGTGCAGTGCATTATGACTGATGAGGGTGTACGCGATGCATGCGTGAAAGGTGCGTGTGGCGGGGGTAGGTCAACGAACAATGTGAGGGAACAGCCTACTAGGTACATTTCATGGCACGTCGTCTAGTTCCACCGTCATCCGGTTTGTAGCATTTCCAATTACGCAGGCCATTTCCAGACCTGCGGAAGGCTTCAATGTGGTATCACGTAAGAATCTGCTCCTCCACCACTGTCTGCCACGATTGACCTACCCGTGTGATTCTATAGCGTTTAGCAGAACGCGGGTAGTGCTCTAACTCATGCGCAGGTATCAAGCTTCAACTCCATGCATAGCCAGCCCGAAAGCAAAGCTCGGAATTGCATAACCCGGGGCCCCTCGGCACGAAAGACCGCGGGGCTCCGGCTGGCTAAAATGTTGTGGGCAATATTGCTTATAGGAACATGGAGTATTTCGTTCCAGAATCATAATCAGGACGCCACGGGACTGCCTGCTCATGCAGGCAGGACTAAGGGAGAAACGGCCGCGCGTAGGTACGAAGCAATAACACCAAGATTTGCTGCAGGCACGACAATAGTAATCGACATTGCGATAGCGACATGAAGGGCGTAAGGATGTTATTAAGAGCTTGCACATATTTCCCTTCCGATGGTCCAACTATCGTTCCTCGTGACGAAACCAAAACTCATGTCGTGGAGACATCAAAAGCTTGCATAATGTGTTATGGAACATCTAGTTTTTAACAACGTGCAACTGCAGGTGAAATTATATAATGCCTGATAGGTACCATCATCACCGCATAGGGGCGGTCCTCCTTAGCTGTGGTAATCAATTTATATGTTGACAATGCATGAATAAAAATTATCCGCATACATGTTTTAATTGGTGACTCACAGGAGAAGTCCTTGCAAAGCGCATTAGCCGTGATAAGGCCCATGCTGCCATCTCGGCTTCTTTACTGAACAAACAAACTCATATTGCTTATTCTTAACTCTTTTGCCGTTGGCATACGTGTAATTGCTTGCTTGCTGGTGGATTTGCTGCTAAGGAAGCAACCCGACAAAATTGCAAGTCATTTTGCTCTGTCCTTCTGTAGATCCGTCCCTTCAGGGGTATTCGTTTGTTATAGTTTTATTGCTTAGCGTCATTAAAGAGCGATAGCTTCTGGCAGCATGAAGCTTTGCACAGACGTCGCAGGGCTGAATGCCCTGCCAGCCAGCAGGAGGCGGAATGCCAGGAAAGCCTTTAGCGGTGGACAAGTCGTCGTTCAGCCTGCATGCCTTGCAAAACCCGCAAACACCAATCGACAGCAGAGGCTCGTCTGCAATGCCGTCGCTGAACTTACTTCTGCGGAGCTTCGTGGTAGGTAGGGGCGTGATTACAAAATGTTAGGTTGTGGCTATTGTTTGGGTGGCTTGGATCTGGTAGCGCTTCTGAATCCGTGCGATTTGCACTCGCCGTGTTTTCGGACTGGTTTGGTTTTGGCGTCTTGAATTTCTCTACGATTGTTCTGCTTTGGTTCAGTAACATCAAGTAACTTTATTTGAAGTATGATGTCTCCATAGGCAAGAGCTTTCGACTGGGTCGTGACCCTGCAGTAGTCGCAGGCCTGCTGATTTATCACCCGAATTGCACGCCCGCCTCTGATTAACACCAATTTGCAGCCATGAAGGTATCGGAGGCGGACACGGTTGGTTTTGATGCCGAGGTTTCGACACGCTTGGCTCGGTCCTACCCTCTCGCCGCTGTGGTGGGTCAGGATAACATCAAGCAGGCCCTGTTACTGGGCGCTGTGGATACCGGGCTGGGCGGTATTGCCATCGCTGGCCGCCGCGGCACGGCCAAGTCCATCATGGCCCGTGGTCTTCATGCGCTCCTGCCGCCCATTGAGGTGGTGGAGGGCAGCTTCTGCAACGCTGACCCAGAGGACCCGCGGTCGTGGGAGGTGAGGCCTTGGACTTCTTTCCATAAGAAGGAAAATGATATTAAGGCTGTCGGGGGATCTAGTTCCGTCCGGTGTGTTGTAGCGTTAGCGCAGGGATAATGAATGTAGAAGGGGCCGGTATGGTCACGAATGGTCGTGGAGCCACATGTAGACCACAATGTGGATCGCAGGAGGGCATGGGATCCACACTATGACAGGTTTGGCATTTAGGCTTTTGATGAATATGAGAGCATCCTGACAGGGAATGATCGATATTGTTGCGGGGTTAGAGTGTAGGCGAAGGTCTACAGAATATTGTCACTGGACAGTAATGGCCTGGGGGTACTGTTCGGAAAGGTAATGCCCAAGACAATATGACCTCGGCAAGGTTGTTACCGCAGATATGATAACGGGGGCGTTCATACCGGATGCTGCACTAGATTAGCGTTGCACTATTGCCGCAGCGGCAACCGGATGTACGAGAAAATCATTCGATCAAGTGCAGCAGCTGTCCTGGACACGACCAGGAATGGCTAGTATGTTCAGCGCGCCATTCATGCTAGTCCCAGGTACAAGTGACGTGTACCCTGAGGCATCGGCATATGTATTGAGTGAATGATCATCCACTGGTGCTTGAGTCACTGCTGATGGATTGGGGATGCGGTCGTTGAGGGCTCAACGTACGTGGCACCAGTCATTCGTCATCCAACATGTCTCGCACTCGAGGCCCGTGTGCAGTAGAGGTCACAGCAGGTTACTAATGCAACCGTACCATGCCACTATAGACTTCGGAAGGAAGGCCGCAGAAACGTCCGGCAGAAGAAATTGCAGTCATCCAGGACTTTAGTCATGATTAGATACCGCGGCTCCTGCAATTGGCTTGTCCCTTAGCGCTCTTGGAGGCCTTTACCATTCCCATTCTTTCTTCTCATCACCTCGACCGTCCTTTCCGTCTGCGTGACCTGACCCACAGGCCGGCCTGAAGGAGAAGATCGGGTCTGGCCCGGTCAAGGCCAAGCTCCGGTCCGCCCCATTCGTACAGATCCCCTTGGGCGTCACAGAGGATCGTCTGGTGGGCACGGTAGACATCGAGGCGTCTATGAAGGTACGGCAACATGGTTGGGAAAGGCGGGCCAAGCCGAGTGGTGCAACCACCTTGATGTATCGTGCACATCCTTTGTTGGATGAGTTAGGGAGAGGCTATCTTACTGCGCTCATTGTTCCTGGTGGATTACATTGTTTAGCTGGACTCTCGGGCTCATCTGAAATCCCTTGCAAAATTCCAGCTGCCCTGAGTTTACCCACATTGTCAGATGTACTTGATATGGATTTCACCGCGGGGGCGATGGCATTGAGTTGGGTTTTGGAGCAGGCCAAGACCTGCTCTGAAGCCCATAGCTCTGCCCTGCACATCTCCATTAGCATCGCCCCATCCTTGCAAGACCATTGCTCCATACTACGTTATTGCTGTGCTACCCTTCACCATTCCTGTAGGAGGGCCGCACGGTGTTCCAGCCGGGTCTATTGGCGGAGGCCCATCGCGGCATCCTGTATGTGGATGAGATCAACTTGCTGGACGACGGCATCGCCAACCTGCTGCTGTCCATCCTCTCTGATGGGGTCAACGTGGTAGAGCGTGAAGGCATCTCAATTAGCCACCCGTGAGTGCTTTTCCAATGTTGTCATCTAACGGTTCTGGAGCGAAAGCGTGATATTTGGTGTGGATTGAGGGCTGAGGCAACTGACGTAATGCGGTGTCTATGTCTCGTTTTAGGTCACGAAATCAGCACATGCTCGCTCCCACGTCTCCCCTCCTTCCGACCCAGCTTCCTCCCCGCTTCTCACGTTTCTTCTTCCCATGTGGACTGTTCCCCCCTCCCTCGTGTTCAACCCGCGTTGGCTTGTCCCAGCTGCCGGCCCCTATTGATCGCGACCTACAATCCCGAGGAGGGCGCCCTCCGCGAGCACCTGCTGGACCGCATCGCCATCACCCTGTCTGCGGATGTGCCATCTACGTTCGACGACCGCGTTAAGGCCATCGACGCTGCCATTCGCTTCCAGGATAAGCCGCAGGTAATGTTCTAATACAACTGGTGTGCGGGGGGAAGGGTGACAGGTGGCACAGGACGGGTTGCGTGAAGGCAGCTTTTAACAGTTCGTTGTCTGCTCATGGTCGGCGATTTTGTTTCTGTTTGAACCTTGTGGCCATGCAATCGAGTCCTTAACGCCCCCACCGTTTGAATGTGCGTTAATCCGCTTCGGCCCTACTTCATTACTATAACAGGATACAATAGATGAGACGTCTGAGTTGACGGACGCGCTGCGCACCTCGGTGAGTTATCGGGCCGTGGGTCAGTGGCGTGATGCTCATTCGGTGGGTAATGAATCGTTGGCTGTCGGCAGATTAATAGATAGAATTACCTCCCTGATGAAGAACGGCAGCTGTCAGGCAGCTTGCATATTATTTGAAGTGGTGATTATTTGGACCTAATCAAACGCAAGATGGCTGGATTTGGTAACCCTTCCCATCCCGACTTTTTCCCTCGCCTTCCCCGCGTCCCCCCCAGGTTATCCTTGCTCGTGAGTACCTGAAGGAGGTCATGATTGCGCCAGAGCAGGTGGGCATTTATTTCACCTATGACGATCTACTCTGGATGTTGGGGTATGGGATTGGTCGTAGCTTGTGGACGTGCATGCGTGCCGGGGGGACCCAGGGCTGTTGGTCCTGAATGATGGTGCATAATGGTACCTCTTTTACCTGAGCGTGCTCTGGCTGTGCTGGCGACGCATCTGCCGCTGCCTGTAACCGGACATGGGTGGTCCCGTGACATATGGCAACCGAAGGACTGCAATCTTTTTCTCTGCACGCTGTCTTACGGGCCTACGCTGTTGGTACTTGCAGGTGACGTACCTGGTGGAGGAGGCCCGCCGTGGTGGCGTGCAGGGCCACCGGGCGGAGTTGTATGCCGTCAAGGTGCGGGTTACGGAACCACGTGACGGCGAAAGGAAAGGAAAACGGAATATGATACCATTCCTAGAGCGCAATAACACTCACTTCGTTGGGGGTGCGTGACGCAGCAACGGAATGTCAGTGAAAACTTAGAGGCAGGCGCAATCATGCAATACGTCGCATGCTTACAAACATGCGAACACGCGCCTTTTGGCAGCCACAACGCCCTGTGGATAACGCCCTCAAGTTCGCTCATGTTACCACCCGCTGTCTTCCATGGCCCGCGCGGCTGTGCTCTTATGATGCAGGGCGGGGCTCCCTGCAATCCGCCCGGGGTCCTTCTACATTCCCGATGCAACGCTGAGTTCTAAACCTTACCTAAACGAGTCGTTTGCGCTCTCAGTTAGCTTCGCCGCATATTTGTTACGCTTTTCCACTCGTCCCTTCCCATTTTTCGGCTTACTTGCATTCATATTCGTACTTCCCCATCCGCCCAACCCATCCGCAGGTGGCCAAGGCATGCGCTGCGCTTGAGGGTCGTGAGCGCGTCAACAAGGACGATCTCCGTCAGGCGGTGCAACTGGTCATCCTACCCCGGGCCACCATCCTGGATCAGCCGCCACCACAAGAGGAGCAGCCGCCCCCTCCGCCCCCGCCCCCTCCACCACCGCCTCCCCAGGTAAAAGCCATAATCTAATGTACACTGCTCATGGAGTTTCGCGCTGTGCAATTTCGTTCGCCATGTAACTGCTAATGCGCCCATGCGTCCTACGCCGGCTGTGTGTCTCCCAATTTTACAGGATAACATGGAGGAAGAGGACCAGGACGAGAAGGAGGATGAGAAAGAGGAGGAGGACAAGGAAAACGACAACCAGGATCAGCCCGAGGTAAATCCAACAGGCGTGATATTGATATATTTATATGTATATTTATAAGGGAAATTGGGAAAACCCTCGTATGATAAACGCACGCTGCCCTGCATGACCAGAGTCAAGCCGCCCTCAGTGTGCATCCTTACCACATCCCTTCACTTCAGTGTACTTATGAGCCTGCTTTCTTTCACGGTTTGGTTGTTGACCGTCACTCTGTTCCATACCTTTGGCCTCGTCCCCTCTATTAAGATATGATTTGTGTGATCCCCCTTCCGCAGATCCCGCAGGAGTTCATGTTTGAGGCCGAGGGCGTCATCATCGACCCCTCTATCCTCATGTTCGCACAGCAGCAGCAGCGCGCACAGGGCCGCAGCGGGCGCGCCAAGACGCTCATCTTCTCGGATGACCGCGGCAGGTACATCAAACCCATGCTACCCAAGGGTGACAAAGTGAAGCGTCTGGCAGTTGATGCCACCCTGCGAGCTGCGGCTCCCTACCAAAAGGTAAGGGATCTCGCATCAAGACAGGATGTCACGGTTTGGGATGCGCTGTGCCCTTGTTGCGGTGTACTGACTGACCGTGGGTCTGCTTGCAACTGCCTTTATGCGCTTTGGCTGATGCTATGAGCTGGTTGCAGCATCAGGCACTCGTTCTATGAGGGTGTTTGCTCTTGCGTCCGGGTGCTGTCGGCGTGCACATATCACCCTGTCCGCTTAAACATGCGCGATTACAGCGCCCTATCTCCCTCCCTTCCCACGCAACCTGGTTTACTTAGTGTTTTGGACTTGTCCCCGCTTTGCTGCCCTCGTTGTCCGGAATGAAGCGATTGGGATTGGGTTGTCCGCCTGGCTCTTCCCTTAACATATCTCCATGAATGTATATTACAGATTCGGAGACAACAGGCGATCAACGAGGGTAAGCAGCAACGCAAGGTGTATGTTGACAAGCCGGATATGCGCTCCAAGAAGCTGGCACGCAAGGTGAGATTGTGGCCGGGTGGCCGGGGTGGGCAGTCGGCTTTGGGAATCTGCATACGCACAAGCTTTCGAAAGCTTTCAGAAGGAAAACGTCGCCGCGTGAGGTTCGAGGATCTGGACGCTGGGCATCCACCTGGTTATCACATCCTGCAGTCATCGCCTAGTGTGACTGAGTGGCTGAATGGTTGGGGTTGCTTTACATATCTTGCTCGTATTCCTGGGTCTGTTTTTTCTGTACCAATCTATGACGGAATGTTGGGAATCCTTCTTTTTAAGGGAGCATGTCAAATGGAACTGTGGTGGTGGTGCTGTAAATGGTAACTATTCGACAAAACCATTCCCGGAATCACCTCTCTGCCAGGCTGGCGCTCTGGTGATCTTCGTGGTGGACGCGAGCGGCTCAATGGCACTGAACCGCATGAGCGCTGCTAAGGGCGCCTGCATGCGCCTGCTGGCTGAGTCATACACGTCACGTGACCAGGTGTGCCGGGTTTAAGGTACCACACAGCGTTGATACCAATCCATGCCGAATTTATCAAGGGGCATGAGGCGTTGGGAACATTGCTTGGCCAATGGACAGGCCAGCCTTGTTACCAAATTAGGCCCGCAACCCCTCATCTCACAGCCATGGGAACCCTTCCGCCCTTCTATTCACCCTACAGTATCTACCCGTGCACGTTTGATAAAAGGTGAACAGCGCAGCCTTGGGTGATTTACAAATTTAATCCATTCGTATTTCCATTCTTTCTTCCGTTTCCCAACTTCCCTGCAGGTCTGCCTCATTCCCTTCTACGGTGATAAGGCTGAGGTGCTACTTCCGCCGTCCAAGTCCATCGCCATGGCACGTCGCCGCCTGGACTCGCTGCCCTGCGGTGGGGGCTCCCCACTGGCCCACGGCCTATCCACGGCGGTTCGTGTCGGCATGCAAGCCTCACAGGCAGGCGAGGTGGGGCGAGTCATGATGGTCCTGATCACGGACGGGCGTGCCAACGTGAGTCTCGCCAAGTCCAACGAGGATCCCGAGGCCCTCAAGCCCGATGCGCCCAAGCCGCAAGCAGACCAGCTCAAGGATGAGGTGCGTGACATGGCCAAGAAGGCGGCGGCAGCGGGGATCAACGTGCTGGTCATTGACACGGAGAACAAGTTCGTAAGCACGGGGTTCGCGGAGGAGATCGCCAAGGCGGCACAGGGCAAGTACTACTATCTGCCGAACGCGTCAGATGCCGCCATCGCAGCCGCCGCGAGCACAGCCATGGCGGCAGCGAAGGCACTGTGAGAACCTTCAACGGCGGCAGCAACGCATGCAGACCACAGACCATGATGGTCTTGGCTTGCCCTTCACTGGAGAGTTCTGCTGACATAGCCAGACAACAGAACTGGTGCTGCTGCCGACCCCCCGGGAGCCATTGTTGCCGCTGCTGCTGCACTTGCCCCTTTATCTGCTCGTGACGCAATGGCCGCTCCAGAGACAAGCGAGGTCCACATCGCCATCGCGACAGGAGCTTCTGGGGTTTGTTTTGCCCTACCGGCTCTGCATCCGATGGTGGGGCCATCGACCTGTAGCAATGGGTTGGCAGTTGCAGCAGCCGCAATGGTGGTGGCTGGAGCATGTGGTGGACACCGAGTGCCAGACATGGGGCCACGGACAGATTCTGATGTCATGGAAGGACGTTCCATGGGTTGAACTGGGGACTCCACGGGGGCTGAAGTTGTGATTGGGGGGAAGGTCATTGCGGACAACATGGTGCATGTGCGCCTGGGTGGCTGTGGTTCGCAGAGCCAGCAGCATTATGGTACTGGTAAACAAGTGGCTGTATCTTATATCGCTGTAGGTTTTCCAGGTTCGGCCAGTTGCGGTGGAACGAAGGGCGTCAAAGTTTAGGAGCAATGGCAACAAAAGTTAACCTGGTGGACCAACCACGTGGTGGTGGTGCAAAGCAGAGCTGCTGGTAATCGTACCTCTGACGACGTGGCAAGTGTATGCACTACTGCTAGATATTATATTAGGATTCTGAAGCTATTGCTTGTAGTCAGCTGCTTGTCCTTTTGTTTTCTTTTGGGAATTTCGGACATATGCAAAAGGACTTTGGACCCTTGGGTCAACCGATTGCATTGTGCATTACTGTCAAGTAGTGAGGACCACGCGGAGAGTGTGAGTACTGATGTTCTGTACTGAGCGCTTCAAGATCCCTGGTATTGTATAACTTCTATTTCCCATTCCATGCGGTCTTCATCATTTTTCTAATACTGCAAGTAATGCAAAAATCCACAGCAGTGTTCTGCCACCCTTACCTCCACACCCACATGGATAATGTTCCTTACCACATCCTTACCATGTTATTGGTCCAACTGCCATCACCCCCAAACCTTTAACTGACGAGTCACCAGCTACATTCATACAACTCGCCTTCCTTGGCTTGTTAAGCTAACAGTAGCATGCAATTCCAGCCTGAAGGTTCTGGGTACAGCAGGACATGAGTAATGGCCACTCTACATTTTCCTCATTATTCAGCAGCAGTCAGCTGATGAGTGAAAAAGGTCTACGGCGTATGTGCACATCTGTCTGTGTGTGGGGTAGTGGATAGGGGGGTTGTGCTTCACCCTTGGCCACTACCTGGCAGTCCCCACCTTCCCCTGCTGTATTCCGGGCCACCCTCATCCATTCACACTCATCTGCTGACTTCTCCGGAATCAGTGGTTTTCCCGGATTTAGCATCGGCCACCGGCATATCTGTCTAAGGACAAACAAATGACCAAAAGAATAAACAGTTGAAGACCCCCAATGATGGCCTAATAAGAAAGAACATAAAACCTTATAACACCGCATACACTTTTCACATACATCACAGAGGTGCAATTTCACAGAGGTGCTATGCTTTGCACTAAAATCATGTGGTTGTAGGCCTGGCATGAAAGCAAGGCATGATCATGACCTTCATTATGAATGCTCTCTGCAGATGCCCTTCATCCCACCACAGCTGGATACTTTTGAAAGCAAAGAGCAAGGTAGTGGATAGGGGGTAGTGGATAGGGGGGTTGTGCTTCACCCTTGGCCACTACCTGGCAGTCCCCACCTTCCCCTGCTGTATTCCGGGCCACCCTCATCCATTCACACTCATCTGCTGACTTCTCCGGAATCAGTGGTTTTCCCGGATTTAGCATCGGCCACCGGCATATCTGTCTAAGGACAAACAAATGACCAAAAGAATAAACAGTTGAAGACCCCCAATGATGGCCTAATAAGAAAGAACATAAAACCTTATAACACCGCATACACTTTTCACATACATCACAGAGGTGCAATTTCACAGAGGTGCTATGCTTTGCACTAAAATCATGTGGTTGTAGGCCTGGCATGAAAGCAAGGCATGATCATGACCTTCATTATGAATGCTCTCTGCAGATGCCCTTCATCCCACCACAGCTGGATACTTTTGAAAGCAAAGAGCAAGCGACCTGACTCGATCGATATAGCTGTACCGGTGCAGTAATGCTTGTCTGCTGATAGATAAGGCGCGATAAGGTATTATTTGGCACATGAATATACCCCAACCCTTGATTGGGTCAGCTGATTGTTTGTGCCATACTTAGGAAGGCGTATTTAGGACTTCGTGGAGAACAGTGGTGAGAGCAATTACCGATCTTCTGTTCTCAGCACATTAAAGCTGGTATTGCATCCTCGCTATAGAAGTTATACAATACCAGGGATCTTGAAGCGCTCAGTACAGAACATCAGTACTCACACTCTCCGCGTGGTCCTCACTACTTGACAGTAATGCACAATGCAATCGGCTGACCCAAGGGTCCAAAGTCCTTTTGCATATGTCCGAAATTCCCAAAAGAAAACAAAAGAACAAGCAGCTGACTACAAGCAATAGCTTCAGAATCCTAATATAATATCTAGCAGTAGTGCATACACTTGCCACGTCGTCGGAGGTGCGACTACCGGCAGCTCTGCTTTGCACCAACACCACTTGGTTGGAGGTCCATCCGGCCAGGAAAGCGATGCACATGATGATGAACTTTGTTAAGAATGCTCTCTGATGCCCTTCGTTCACCTACAGTGATTAACGATACCGTAATGCTAAGATGAACTTAATTACATGTGGCTTGGGATATACTTTATAACATATGGTTTTAGCACCATGTATTCGACAAGGTTAGAGCTTGTGGGCGATCAAAGTAGGGTGATTGTAGTTGTTTATCAAATCATGATGGTTACAGGGGTTTTAGGCTTAAAATCTGGCTCTGCGAACCACAGCCACCCAGACACATATGCACCATATTGTCCGCAATGGCCTTTCCCCCAATCACAACTTCAGCCCCCGTGGAGTCCCCAGTTCAACCCATGGAACGTCCTTCCATGACATCAGAATCTGTCCGTGGCCCCATGTCTGTCACTCTCCGGCCGGTGTCCACCACATGCTCCAGCCACCACCATTGCGGCTGCTGCAACTGCCAACCCATTGCTACAGGTCGATGGCCCCACCATCGGATGCAGAGCCGGTAGGGCAAAACAAACCCCAGAAGCTCCTGTCGCGATGGCGATGTGGGCCTCGCTTGTCTTTGAAGCGGCCATTGCGTCACGAGCAGATAAAGGGGCAAGTGCAGCAGCAGCGGCAACAATGGCTCCCGGAGGGTCGGCAGCAGCACCGGTTCTGTTGTCTGGCTATGTCAAGAGACCTCACTGGTGCAGCAGCCGAAGGTGAGGCAAGACGATTCTATCTCAGTTGGGATGCTGATAATGCAAAGGAAGTCAGTCAGTGCGGAAATGGTTAGGGGCCAAGGAAGCCACACATGTACCGGAAAGTGAGACATCTTAAGCTCATAATATAGCTTGTTTAGGATTTGGCCATTACATGCAGGGAGGGAACGATCGGCAAAGGATTCTCAACTGCACTCCAGAACGCAACTTTGTTCGATCGAGTTTTGGAACCCTACACGTCCTCCTCCCGCGCGGTTCACTTGCAATAATTTCCTTGTGTGTGTGCGTGCGTCATCCGTCTGTATGTGTGTCTGTATGTGTGTGCTTTCTCTTTCAATATCCTCATTCATTATTGAGGCCCTCCCCATTGCCCCCATCACGTTCCATGGCACATTCCTCTCAGCGTTAAAAATCCGCAAGACGGATGCAACGGGTTTCGACCCGACGACCTCTTCCATAGCCAGTCTGACTCGCGCGTATCCTCTGGTGGCGGTAGTGGACCAAGAGCCCGTGAAGCGGGCCCTGTTGCTGGGCGCTGTGGATATCGGGCTGGGCGGTATTGCCATCGCTGGCCGCCGCGGCACGGCCAAGTCCATCATGGCCCGTGGTCTTCATGCGCTCCTGCCGCCCATTGAGGTGGTGGAGGGCAGCTTCTGCAACGCTGACCCAGAGGACCCGCGGTCGTGGGAGGTGCGTGCCTGAATTTTAAGTTTTAGGATTTTAGGGTTTTAGGGGGGATTGGATAAGGACAGGAGGGGAGGGAGAAGAGGAGGAGGGTAGAGGGGATGGGAGAGGTTATGAGGTGAGGGGAGAGGGGAGCTAAATCATAGGAAAAGGGAGGGAGGAAGGAGGAAAGGAGGGAAAGAGGGGACCTGAAAAGGGGGAAGGAGGAAGGGAAAATTTAGGGTTCGGGTTAGTTGACTGATGAGCATACCTGTGTGGTATGTGGACAAGGGGGGAGGTGGCATCCACCCGTCCAGTCATCACCTCGACCGTCCTTGATTTCGTCTGCGTGACCTGACCCACAGGCCGGCCTGAAGGAGAAGATCGGGTCCGGCCCGGTCAAGGCCAAGCTCCGGTCCGCCCCGTTCGTACAGATCCCATTGGGCGTCACCGAGGACCGTTTGGTGGGCACGGTAGACATCGAGGCGTCCATGAAGGTACGGCAGTGCGGAACCCAAAACAGAACTGCGAAAACCAAAATGGTTCAAGTGATTCTGAGCCAAGACGCTCGTTGTCTCTCTTGTGTGTTTGTTGCGTCTCTTGAGATCTATACGTATAAAATGTTCTCTTCTTGGCTCTGGTTCTGGTTCTGTTTGATTTAATGTTCTTTCAATTGTCCGGTTCTCTCTCTTCACCTTTGGTCCACACAATTCCGAAATCGGTGTCTCCCAACATCGTAACATTCCTTCCTCTGTCCCCGTGCAAAGATGCCCCTCTTCCTCTTCCCGCATGCTCTCATGTAGGCTACCCACCAACCGGCCACCAACCTTCTTTCCTTCTGGCGCTTCCTCGGCTCTCTTTCTCCCTTCCGTCGACTAACTTCCACTTGATTGGCCCTTCCGTCACTGCCCTACCCCTTCGCTTGGAGGGCCGCACGGTGACGATGGAGCAGGCCAAGACCTGCTCTGAAGCCCATAGCTCTGCCCTGCACATCTCCATAAGCATCGCCCCATCCTTGCAAAGCCATTGCTCCATACTACGTTATTGCTGTGCTACCCTTCACCATTCCTGTAGGAGGGCCGCACGGTGTTCCAGCCGGGTCTGTTGGCGGAGGCCCATCGCGGCATCCTGTATGTGGATGAGATCAACCTGCTGGACGACGGCATCGCCAACCTGCTGCTGTCCATTTTGTCAAATGGACTCAACGTAATCGAGAGGGAAGGAATTTCTATTACCCACCCGTGAGTGCCCGTGGATGTCGGGATGTTGCTATAGCAGGCAATCCTCGTACTCACAGGGGCACATACAGACAGGGTTGGATCACCATCATCCGTATACAAAGCACTTTACATAAACTGTGAACTATCAACCGTCAATTAACTATCGTCGTCGTCCCTTGTACGCACAGTCCACTCTTGCGCAGATGTTCGCCCTTGTCGACGTTTCATTTTTCTTATCAAGTGGCACATCGCCGCCGCAAACACTTCCCCACCACCACCACCATTTTGCTCATCAACAGCCTCATCGTAGGGCGCAGGTCTCGTCTCACCTATTCGCCTGCAGCAACCCCCAAGCCCACCAATACTCCCACCCCAGGAATGGCGGGACGGACACTAAGCCTTTCGCTTTCCCTAAGCCTTCCGTGCACCCCTGCTCCCACTCCCCTTTTGGTCACCCCTCCTTCCGACCCAGCTTCCTCCCCCCTTCCTAAGTTTCTTCTTCTCGTGTGGACTGTTCCCCCCTCCCTCGTGCTCAACCCGCGTTGGCTTGTCCCAGCTGCCGGCCCCTATTGATCGCGACCTACAATCCCGAGGAGGGCGCCCTCCGCGAGCACCTGCTGGACCGCATCGCCATCACCCTGTCTGCGGATGTGCCATCTACGTTCGACGACCGCGTTAAGGCCATCGACGCTGCCATTCGCTTCCAGGATAAGCCGCAGGTAATGTTCTGATACAACTGGTGTGCGGGGGGAAGGGTGACAGGTGGACGGGGGACGGGTTACACTTCATTTTCAACAGGAGGAAACGATTTCGGCGGAGAACCAAATCCAGACGGGTGAAAATGGATCCAGGGGGAAAATGGATCCAGGAAAAAACATGGATCCAGGGGAGGGAAAGATAACGGACCGTGGCGAGGGGGTTATGGTTTCGTGGGGGCGGGGATGGTGAGGATAGTGGCCGGGGGAATGTCGCAGCGGGCGGCAGTCAACGAGTCTGTCACTACCGAGTTTGCCGTCAGAATAATGTTTGGAGCCATTTCGCAGCTCCGGAAGGGGATGGGAAGAGAAGGGATCTAATCACAGCAACCCCGTCACGGCCGGCCGATTTCGAAATGTGTGTACATACACACACACACACACACACACACACACACGTATGTACCTATATACTTATATACCTAGATTGGTTTGTTTTGATGGCTGATCGTAAAACGTAATCGTAATCGTAAAACCTGCGATTCCGGCCCCCTTTCTTTGGTCTGTTCGCCCCTCGACATTCACATTCTCGTCTCTGCTCCCTTTTTTCAACACCTCGACTGGCGTTTTGCGGAACAGGATGTACTCAGTGAGACAGCCGCGGCGACGGACGCGATGCGCACAAGGGTGGGTAGCTGACCCATGGGTCAGTGGCCCGGTGCGCGTTTTCCTGCGTGGACATCCCTTCCCGTGGTTCTGCATGCCTATACATTCAAGTGCAGTATGACGAACTCTGCCAGGGCAGCTTCGACTACTTGCCTGTTGCTCTTTACTATTTCTTACAATCCATTTTTGTGGGCCTGTCATATCTTTATCTTCGTGCATGTCGTTGACCCTCCACGTATGCGTTGTCGCATATTATGAGACCATCCGCCGTACAGCTGTACGTTACGCTATGCAAAGCCCCCCCTGCCTCCCTTTCCTTCCTCCGCATCTGTATTAATTCTGTGAGCTCATGCGCTGGTGTTGGGGCTGCTGTAGGTCATCCTGGCACGCGAGTGCCTAAGGAACGTGGTCATTGCTCCCAAACAGGTTGGATCCGTAGGGCCCGCCGCAACTTAACAAAATGGACCTCTCATGGTATTTTCACACGCACGAAAGAGTTACATTTTAAAAGGTTGAAAATCTTAAATTCGTGAACTGATTGTGATTAGTGACAAATTCGTCAGAGCTCGTAAGGCCCAGACGAGCTTAAGATGGCTTAAGATGCCGCAATTTTTAATGACCATCCGTCGTCGTACAAATCCGAAGAGTCACACGCATACAAATGCACTAAAATCCCACTATGCGGAGGAAGGGGTCTTACCCCAAAAAGGGGAGGAGGGTATAAAACTCCAGGCCTAGGGAAAGGTAGCGAACGGGCAGGAAGGGAGCGAACCTAAGAAACCGCCAACGCCAAAGAAGCATCTGTACGGTGCATGTCGTGCGGATCCCGTAGGTGTCGTACCTGGTGGAGGAGGCCCGCCGTGGTGGCGTGCAGGGCCACCGGGCGGACATCTTCGCGGCCCGGGTGAGAGATGTGAGGACCTGTGCCTGCCTCACTGCCCGGCAACACGATCCCAGGTTCATTCCCCGCGCTATTTTTGACACGGGAGTTCCCTCCTCTGAAATAGAACCTTCATACCCGCAAAGCCGTAAACCCTACAAATTCCCACAACGACCTCCAACTTCATTCCAGCCTTGCTTGACCTCGCCGGGTTAGTTGTTTGCGCTGTCCGTAACCCCCACGGCCAAGACCGCGCCTCCTCGCGTCTCTCATGCCCTCATCACCCTTGGTTTCATCTTCCGGTGTTGCCCCTCAGCCGTACAAACCTCAACGACTCAGACTGGCCATTATCGACATCCTGCAGCCCCGGCGTTCGGAACCCCGTACCCGTACGCTGACATTCATATCTGATTTCTACATCCGTATGACGTGAAAATACCCATCCGCCATCCGCCCGATCCACCTTGCGCCTTTCCACTCGTCCCTTCCCATTTTTCGGTTTACTTGCATTCATACTCGTACTTCCCCATCCGCCCAACCCATCCGCAGGTGGCCAAGGCATGCGCTGCGCTTGAGGATCGTGAGCGCGTCAACAAGGACGATCTCCGTCAGGCGGTGCAACTGGTCATCCTACCCCGGGCCACCATCCTGGATCAGCCGCCACCACAAGAGGAGCAGCCGCCCCCTCCGCCCCCGCCCCCGCCGCAGTCAGCACAAGCCCCCCCGGCACAGGTGCTCTAATTTGGACCAGGCAGTTCCGCCTTCGTTTCAGTAATTGACTCTGTTATCATGAATTCAGAAATCTCCTAATTAGGAGATTGAAGGGGTCCTAATCAGGTAATCGGATCGCTCTGATTACCGCAACATTTGGTTTGTGGGTTATGTCCCGATCGCACGATCCACCCCAGGGGGACACGTCCAGGAAGGAGGAGGAGCAGAAGGAAGAGGAGGAGAGCGAAGAAGGCGGGGAGGAGGAAGAGGCGGAGGAGGAAAAACAGGAGGAAGAGCCAGCGGAGGTATGGCCATCGGGCCATGGGCGTCTTGCATCTGTATGACGGGGGTAGAGTACGGTGCCAGATAGCCGTACTTTTTACTTTTTGCATACCGCAGCAATAAAGTCAACCCCTAAAACGATGGTAATTTAACGGATTTTTTGGATCCCTTTCCTCCATGTCAAAATCACTTCTATAGGTGCCTCCTGAGTTTCTTATCGAGGCGGAGGGCGTCGTACTGGATCCTGCCGTACTCAATTTTGCCCGCCACCAGCTGCGTTCCCAGGGTCGCAGCGGCAGGGCCAAGGCCGTCATCTACTCGGAGGACAGGGGCAGGTACGACATGAAGCGTACACTTTACGTAATGTCAATAGTATGTGATAGCCGTCGTATGTTACTATAGTGTTCATCCCGGATACAAAAATATCCATTCCTTATAAGAGTATAGAGCTATAGAAACCTGTGCGGATACCCCATAACGCACCGTACATCGTGTGTGTACGCTGTACCCTTCCTCTTTGGGGTTGCGCCAGGTACGTTAAGGCTATGTTCCCCAAGCACGGCAAGATAAAGCGTCTGGCGGTGGACGCCACCCTGCGCGCCGCAGCGCCGTACCAACAGGTAAACACAGACCCTAAATCATTAGTGATTCGATGGTACCGCTCACGGAGGCAGGTCCACCGCCAATAATGCATTCACTTTCACTGTGCGTGAAGTAATTTGGCGGGCATTATAAGCCCGTACGATAGCCTTTCCAATCAGATTTCGCGATATGCATTTGCATTGAGGTCTGCATTCGCCCGGGAACAAAGCTATGCACCATATGTAGATATATATGTGTATGTGCATGTGCATGTGTGTTCGTTGTCTGAGCGTAAAGCCGCAACAGCCGCATCTTTCTGCTAGCCAAATAATTGAGGCTTCCCGGCCCCCGACCCCCGACCCCCGACCCCCGACCCCCGACCCCCCGACCCCCGACCCCCCGACCCCCCGACCCCCCGACCCACTGACCCCTCATTGAGCCCCTGCCCCCACATCTGAAGATCCGGCGGAAGGTCTACACGGCCAGAGGTCAGCCGCCCCGTAAGGTCTATATCGACGATTCGGACCTCCGGGTGAAGAAGTTGGCGAGGAAGGTGAGCTCAGCTGTCACAACCTACCACATCCACATCTATAAAGCTGTAAACGACAAAGAGCCCGCCGGTGCGCCGGTGCGCGATTGATTGACTTCCTGGCCGTGACAATACCAGAATATATATCTCAATATATAATTATATAATATACTATTTATAATAATATTGATATATAATTATGAATAACGTCACCTAAACAGCAGTAATAATGTATCTTACACAAATATCTTTTGCCTCCAGCTCGAAATAGTGGGGCCAGCTAGTGGATTAATGCTGACCCACTGATCACAGTCCGGGTCGGGCGTTCAGCCAGGGGTTATGGATGACGTTCTGAGGCGTATGTGTGCATACTCCTATATGTTCTATGGTTTTGCCAGGCCGGCGGCCTCGTCATCTTCGTGGTGGACGCGAGCGGCTCAATGGCGATGAATCGCATGAGCGCTGCTAAGGGCGCCTGCCTGCGCTTGCTGGCTGAGTCGTATAAGTCACGTGACCAGGTACGGGGTGGAAAAGTACAGGGAAGGGGCAGAGGCTTTGAGCCATATCTCTGTCGAATCGACCTGCGATTCCGAAGATCTAACCGGCGATTTGTCAGACGCCCGGATCGCGAGTCAAAGAGGAAAAAACGTTTCGTGAAGCTGAACACACCTCAACCTAAAATGTCCTCTAGCGTTGCTCGTCATTTTAAAAACTCAACTTAAGCATCTGAAACTAACATAACAAGATCTTTATCTTTAAGACCTGCCTGACACCCTGCCGCAGATCTGCCTGGTGGCTTTTTTCGGAGATAAGGCCCAAGTGCTGCTTCCACCATCCAAGTCTACGACGCTCGCACGACACCGCTTAGAGAGCCTACCCTGCGGCGGCGGCACGCCGCTGGCGCACGGCTTGTCGATGGCCGTGCGTACGGCCATTACGGCAATTAAATCTCGTCAAGTTGGCCACGTCATGATGGTCCTGATCACCGACGGGCGCGCCAACGTGAGTCTCGCCAAGTCCAACGAGGATCCCGAGGCCCTCAAGCCCGATGCGCCCAAGCCGCAAGCAGACCAGCTCAAGGATGAGGTGCGTGACATGGCCAAGAAGGCGGCGGCAGCGGGGATCAACGTGCTGGTCATTGACACGGAGAACAAGTTCGTAAGCACGGGGTTCGCGGAGGAGATCGCCAAGGCGGCACAGGGCAAGTACTACTATCTGCCGAACGCGTCAGATGCCGCCATCGCAGCCGCCGCGAGCACAGCCATGGCGGCAGCGAAGGCACTGTGAATGGAGGGGAGGAGGGTAGCGCACCGTCCCACGGAGGCTGAGAAGGGGCTATGCAACAGGCCACCGAGCCAGTGGATTCGGACAGCGGGTGACTACCATTTTTTAAAGGCCACGGCTCAGAGCGATTGGAGATTAAGATTTCACAGAAGTGAGAGAAGCCCCTGAAGCAGCATTAAGAAATCCTAAATTGATACCAGTCTGGGAACGGGTACGAGATCGAGAGCAGAGTTGATTGATCCGTATTGATCGGCGGGATCACAATATCCATTTCTATATTATTTTACCATCGCGACGCTAGCCGCTCGGAGCGTTATTGGCAGAAAGTTCCTGCCTTGTATATTATTAATGTGCGAAGTTGAAGGGGACAAAAAACCAAGATGGACACTCGCCGCAACAGATAGTGCGGAAAGGAGCTGGCTGCTCATCCTTGTCCAGTGTTTGCACTGTACAATCATCTGGCCATCTGTACGGCCATATTTACCTGCATTATGCTGATGCGATGAATTCAGGTAGATTGCGGTGGTGGATCTTATCTACGATGACTGCCCTTTTGAAGCTTTACAGATGCGTGCTTAGTGTGTTGCTGAGTGCTGAGTGAATGGGAAGAAAATGGTTGCTCGAGGGTGAACGTGTGCCCGGAAAGGGGAGCCGCGTAATAGCATGCGGCATATAGCACCCTGCAACAATAACACGGCCGTGGCACTGCATTTTGTTGCTACATCTATTTTCAGGTGACGTCATCATGCCTGATGACTTCAGGACTCTTTCAGGTGTGTACACATGCGTACACACGTGCACTAACCTTTCTTGTGTTGCCCGTTTGAAACGTCAAATGTTGTGCTCCACCTAGCCTTCTCATGCTGTCTTTTATTACGTACGGCTGGCACAATCTGTTGGGGACCACATGTCATCAAATATTAGCTTCCAGATCTGGGGCATTACCCAAAATTATGCATCCGTACGGGCATAGGATACGAATGAATATTACAAACAGAACAAAATCGGCGATTGCAGAGGTCGCCGATGTAGCTGGACAGACCCAATGATCGTGGACAACGCGTCGCACGAAATAGCGCAGGTCTACGCAGACAGAACTGCAAGGTGGCGGAAAACCAAGGCAAGCTTCCAGGCTCCTGCAGGACTCGGTAAATTTGTTGCTGCTAGACCGAGGATTGCGTCAAGGCCGATAAACCATTCGGGAGATTCAGATGGTGCGACAAGCGTGGTTGACCCCAACATGCAACGCGTCTTATGAATTCTGTGCGCTGCTGGCCAACAGCAAGTCGCGACCACGGTACAGAACTCGACAGCTGGGCCCCAGTTTGAGACACCTGCAAGACGTGCGACTGCGCAACCATGCTTCACCCAACGCTGCGTGGATCGTTCTCTGTTGCCACTGAGGAAACATTCCATGGACGCCATATTAAAACTGCTACAGCTATGGAAGTTTCAGCAACTTGATGAATGCCTCTGCGGTTTATGGAGTAACACGCCATGTCCCTAAAACCCTTGGTAAAACCTTTAATGCGTCGAGATGAAAGGATGTGCTTAGGGTGGTGCACTTCCAAACCAAATGGTGCATTCCATGATACCGAAAATATTGTTTTACGTCTCCGCCAAAACCTTTGGCTAGAAGAAGGGCCCCAATAAGCGACACCAGGTAGGGCCACACACGAAGTACGCCACACAGCAACACTAATGCTCTGATTTCCACGTCCACACATTCCAAAGCATGTAACATGTTCTGCACCAGAGCATCTCCTACCCCGCAAGCAACCGTCGGTCATGGACTTTTGCCGGGCTGCTCCTGCAACCTGCCGTCCTATAACTGAAGCCCAACCAGTTTCAGTCAACGTGAAGTGCCTTAAGCAAGGTGCTTGACCGAATCCCTAGCGTGCTTACGCAAGGTCGACGGCAAACCCGTACTTGACCGCTTTGCTCAAATCCGTGGCCTGAAGCTGCAGCGAACCCGCAATTTTTTCACCAGTTGCCAGCTTAGTTTCGTAAAGCCCCGACAACACACCAGAGCCATCGAGCTTGAACTTGGTCAGCGCACCATTGGACAGCTTGCGCGCGTAGGCAAGAGCAAAAGCCGTATCTGTGGAAGACAGCTTGCGGGTAATCTCGGTGCCGACGGTGCTGGTGGCAGTCAGGTTGTGTGCATACGACAGCTTGAGGGTCTTGCCCTGGTCAGCGAGCACCGCCGCCACCTGGAAGTCCGGAGCATGGTAACCTGGCAGAGAACAGAAGTTAGGGGGAGGGATGCCGGATAGTGGCTCTTCGATCAAATCGTGTCTCATGGATTCTTGGTCAAATCGCGTAACATTAACCCTAAAAGGGCTATTGTTTCCTTTTGGCGGGAACGCTGCACAGCAGAAACGTTTTGGCGAAAGATGACGTTCATAGTCTTGAAAATGCGACGTCTCAATCAGCGGTTCAAGTTTTCTTGCTTTAAATGTCCAAAATGTAGCCAACATCCCCATAGAATATACCGTCAACTCCGCGGTGGATGGCGACGATACGCCACCGCGGAACTAACACGTGCAGGTCTGTGTGCGCGTCGAGTCCGGATACCGACCGCCGTCCAAAATCATAACTTACCCAGGGCAAAGTTGTACTTCGTAAGGGCCGACTTGGCAGTGTCGTAGCTCGTCTCGGCGCCCAAGACAACTGATTGATACCCAGTTGAGGCCGCCAGGTCGACGACAGGTGTTGCGTTCAGTCCAAATGTGCCCTTGAGAGCCAGGTAAGGCATGCTGTAGTCAATGGTAAGCTTGGCTGTGGCAAGGTCCGGCACGACGGCTGAAGTGGAAATCTTAACGCCGGGTGCCACTTCATTTGCCGAAGCTGACACCGTCAGTTTCCCCGCCGGGTCCGATGCAACATCCAAGGAGTACTTCTTCGTTGAATATGCAGCCTTGAGCGCTGCTTCGACCTTGTCGGTCTTTTGAGTCGCAGACACAGTGAAGACCACGCCCGAACTAGTTGAGCTGCTCACAGTGAGCTTTGGGTCGAATTGAAAAGTGCCGGTGGCCTTATCGCCGCCCAGCAGGCCCTTTGCGGCCTTGCCTATATCAGCAAACGCCACCACCGGCATGGTAGATCTCCCGACACTAGATGGGCAAGTTAGTAACAGTTGTAGCTGCAACAGGAACTTTAGCCCAATGTAGTATATATCCTCTATATGTCAAAAAATTACCTTATAGTTGCTGACGAGTACAACTGGTCCGTGCTTTACATCTCACGGCCAGCACGGCGATGTCGGATGCACTTTTTCCGGCTTCCAAGGTCAGGTATTTATAACATTCCGAAATTCAAAAGTTATCGCACTTCGACGAAGATTATTTTAAGTGCTTCCTTAATGATGATAGATACAAGTCTCCGTTCGAGCCAACGAGGAATCTGACCACAGTGAAGTTATGGATCACTGGATAGAGATTGCCTTTATAATTTACTGCGTATATGGTCCGTCTTCCGCGTGTCTTCCGCCTTCCTTGGGTGCTCTAGGGCCCTCTTATGGGCAGGGTTACCAGCTACCAGTGGTTAGCCCTGTCACCCCAGCACCCTCCTTCCTGCAGAAGCTACGTGCCGGCAACTGGGCATGCCTCAACACCGGAAAGCCTTGGCCTGGTTGAGTTAACCCGCATAGATTTGTTGGTCCTATCACTTCATCAGGGGGATTCCTGTCCAGCAGCATTATTGTGTGGCTGAGGTTAAGAACCAACAAGTCCTGAAGAATGAGAAATTCGGCGTATTACTAATAAATTACGAGACGGGATACGTATGCACGTATGTATGGAAATGAATAGCGCTCGTGTGTTTCCTATCTATGGCCCCGGCTGCATTACCGAAGGGTCGTCACAAGGTCTGCCACCATACCACAAGCCGGCCCCCAGACCACCGGCCCTCCTCCCGTGGGCACCCCGCCCACCGTGCCGCCAGCCCCCACCCGTCCCGCAACAAGTACGCTGACCTCTCCCCCCCAAACGCCTACGTCAACTGAACCGTCCCTGTTTAATGTACGACCCCTCCTGGCAACCTTGAAGCCGGCCCAAAGTGTTGGTGGTATGCGAGCCTGTGTCGCTTCTACTTCCACGGAGGGCGCGCAACAGGCCATCCTCGACTGGAGGATCTCCCGTGACGTCTTCCTTGAAGTCGACGCACAGGAGATCCCCGGCAGCGTCAATGCCTGCTGTGATGACTACAGGATCAATGCCCACACCACGGCGTTCTTGTCTCCAGCGCGCTCTTTCCTCTCGGCTTATGTCTAAAGAGCGTGTGTTTGGGTCGTTCCACCGCACGACAACGTTTCTCCTCTTATCACTTCCTATCTGTAATTCAAACTCGCCAACCCCCCCCACACACACCACTGCCATCCTCATTTTCCCGGACCGCTGCAATAGGCTCCAATAATCTTATTTAAACCTTCGGCAGTGATAATTAAAATAATGCAATCTGTAATTCCACTTTTTACGATTCGTGTAAATTTCCCACCACTCCTTGATATGAGATATTTTCTGCAAGTTTGGCCTTACTGCAAGCCAGAACATTTCCAGCACCCTCGTCCGCCACATGACTGTCATCTGGCGCTATCCTGCTTGCACTCTGCCCGTCCGACGCCTGTCGCTATGACTCCCCCAGCCCAAGCCCCTGCCCCTCGTCATCCTCCTACGACCCCCCGTCGGCTACCACGGTCAACCTTGCCTCCACTTCCAACGCCTCCATTCCCATCCTCCCCGCCGGCAGCACCCCCACCCTTGATGTCCCTGCTCTGAGCACCCCTACCGTTGCACCCGTCCCCGCCTTTGTATGTACCTCAACTACTATCTCCCCCACCCCGGCCCTTAGCACCACCTGAAGCGTCTGATCGCCCACCCCCCGCCCCCACTACTGCTGCCCGCTGCACCCAGCTCCTGTCCACCACTGAGAATCCACCCTCACCGCCTCACCACCTCCGTCACCCACCCAGCTCTGCCCCTCCCTTTCCGCGCTATCAACCTCTCTGCCATTCCTATGCCGTCACCAACCCCTGCAACCGATCCTCTCCTTCGTCAACGCAAACTAAGCCTCTGACCACCATCCTGTTCCTCCAATCCTCCACCGTCTTGCCGCCGCTGGCCTCTCCATCACCTTCATCGTTTTTGATGCCCACATTGCTGGCCGTCCTGCTCGTGACCTCATGCCGCCCTTCCCGCAATTTCATCGCCATCACCTTCCTCCAACTCCACCACCTTCACCCTGCCGACGTACCACTCTCACAAGCCAACGGACAATCATCCCTCTCCTCCTCGCCCTCCCCAGCGCCCCCCTTACCATCGACTCACACCATGAACGGACCACTTTCCACACCCTCGACCTTTCTACGATGCCACCCTGGAAAACCTTGGCTCATTGCTAACAATCCCCGAGTGGACTGGTGCACCAACACCGTCTCCATCGCCCATACCATCATCTCCCACTCCCCGTAGGAACCGTCCGCCCTTGCCGTCGAGTTTGCGTCCGCCGCCAGAATGCAGAAATGCAATCCACCAAGCCCACGCTCGTTCACCCCCTCCATCTGCCTCCCACCACCGCAAATGCGCCCCCTTCACCCCGGTGCCTACCTCGGCATCCTCCGCGCCCTTGACGACTTCAAAGTTGACCCCGACGCCCAGGCCACCCCACCCCAAAGCCCCCTCCATCCCCCCTGCCGTTGAACCCATCCACAAACGCTACTATACCATGGTCTTTAAAGAACCCACCGGCCTCCCACCTTCTCGCCCCTGTGATTACCGCATCGTCCTCTGATTAACGACTTCACCTAATATCAGAATGTTACGTCTTATCTCATCTCCTGGCGCTACGCGCATCTAGACGCATACTGCATACCCAAGCTTTTTTGTATCTAAACAACCGATCTTTCTTTTTCTAAAAGAACCGAGGATGGTGCATATGCACAAGAAGGGAGAATGTAAGGCATTCAAACTGATGGTGATGATGATGATTGTTCGTTAGAGCTCGTAAGGCCCATACGAGCCAGGAGGCTCAAAGGACCGCAAGAAAAACTGAAACGAAAAAGGAAAACAACAGCTAGAAAGAAAAAAGACCAAACGGATAACAGCAAGAAGCATTCAAAGTAGTTATCTTGCCGTTTAGTAACGTGAGTCGTTTGCCGTGCGAAATACGTTTTGGGCTTGTGTACGACGCTAGGTTCAACTGAGCGGATCGTCGTCTTGGAAATCCTTTAACACATAGACTTATTCTCGCTGCATAATCTGGCATGTTTTGACAGACGTAAAAGACTATTCGGACCATTATCAAGGCATCGGCAATCTAAACTTGTAACCATTACGCTCACTTATACGAGCCATTGCCTTTAAATTATGGTCTAGATTAACCAGCGCTTGTTGGTCAAAACGCTACATGATATGAGCAAAATTAAGGGATCAGATCTGATGTCCATATCTGAACAACATTTCTTCACTTTAATATAACCAAATCTCCTTTTGTATTAGTACAACATAACCTTTTTAAGGTCCTGCGGTCCTTTGAGCCTTATGGCTCGTTCGGGCCTTACGTGCTCATGATGCTTGTAACATCACATCATTTGACATCACATCCTTGAGACGAATATCCAATCAAATGTAGACACCAGGCTATGGTCTCTCTTAATGCATCCGTACATCGTACCTGGTGGGCAAATCGAAGCTAACCAACGCTCACACACACATACACACACATACACAGAGATAGGCGAATGTTTATGTTTAAGTGAAGATTCATATTGCTTTAGCCTGTTACAGTTAAATTACTCCGTACCATATTGTTGCGCCAGCCTGGCGATACACCAAGAAGGCCGATACTTTATATGCCTTAGTATCTACGTGCTCATTGAGATATATATGAATTATTAGACAACGGAACTTATACGCCACGACTCAAGTCCTTCAGACTAGTGGGAGCTTCGAGTCTCCGCCCACTTGCATTCATTACGCATATTATATTATGAATGTTTGATTAGAACTGAAGGAAAGATAGATTTTTCTCAAATTTCTCCTAGTGATACCTTCTTCTGACGCGCCAAGGGCTCCTGGCGAGAGCCGGACCCAGGAGAACTAGGCAGGAATGGGCTGCGGTGCAAGTAAAGGTTAGGACTGTGTATTATAATACGCGTCCATTGCCGCGGTGCTGCGTCTGGCCACATTGCGAATGGGTTCAACAATGCCCTAGCAGGGACCGAGACAGTTGCATCGCAAGCTGCACCTAATATTGGAGACTCAAAACCCGAGTTCACACCAGAAACGAAACCAAGGCAGGTCTATAATTGCAGCTAGTCTGACCGTTTGTTTCCAAGTCTGATTATGAAATGGCTGCAACGCTGCAGACCTTCAACAAATCCTGCGGAGTTAACAAAATCAAAAGGTGGGTCTCAATCGTGCGCTTATGGATGCAGGAGAGTGCTCACCCATTTACGTCCCGCAGAGTCCGGCGACTCGCCAGCCAAGCGCGTGGAAGCCATCGTGAAAAGCGGTGTCTCAGATTTTGATGATGACACGGAAACGACGCTGGTTAGGCCGCTAACTGTAAGTACTCGGGCCCTTCCAGCCCTAAGTCTCTGCGGCAGTTCGTGCTAACGTGAGGGATCGTAATCATTTCTTAATAATTCAATGCGATCCTGGTATTGATGCAGGCGGAGGAGCCATCCTCAGTGCAGCCGCTGCCTGCGACCGTGCTGCCCCCGCCTCCGGTAACACCCCCAGCGGCGGCAAAGAAGCCCTTATTCCAGGCGGCCGATACGTAAGCTAGCATCATTGGGAGTTTCTCCTAATGTTTATAGGGTTATGGTGGTACGAAGCCCCTTGAGGTGGACGAACTTGACAGACACATAGTGTGCTGACCTGTCACGTCTCGCCTAAATCCTTCCTGTAATTGCCCCGTAGGAGCACCCTTGACGATGCCCCGCCTGAGGATGGCGTGGAAGCGTCCTACTTTCCTACGCAGGTGGCTACACGGCCGGGATTGGAGGGCTAAGGAATGGGGGTAAACGTGCGAGGAAAGAATTATGGATGGCTAATTTATGAGACCCGATTCTGCCTGTGAAGAACCGTTGTACGGGAGCGTTATATGGGAACCAATTTCGTTGATTTGGGTGGCTTCAGACACTCCAGTCTGGGGGTTGAACGCCTGTGGGCTGCATGGAAGGACATTCGGGCTCGCATTGCAAGCTTGCAGCCGTATGACAGGTGGAGTTGACTTTCCCCCTGCTGCTGCTTCGGTTACGTCTCTTAAGAATAGACTCCGTCAAACCGTGAGCGCGTTCTATATTCATGCATTTAATCTCCTGACCTTTCGGTCGTGATGGCGTATGATTTCATACTGTACAGGTTTCCCTCAGTGTTGGCGCTGGCGGTGGTGGTGGTAGCTATCATGTGCAGCAGCATCAACAACAGCCACAGCGTCAGCCTGAGTCCCAAACGAGTTTACAGGCTTTCGGCACCTCAGTAAGGCCCTCAGTCCCAGAGCTTGAATCGGCGCCGGTGTCAGGTGGAGGAGCGACCATGACGCTCGCTACGCCTGCCCTCTTGCCGGTCAACTCCTCCCGACAGCTGCAGCAGCTGCCGTCGCTGCCGCAGCAGCGGCAGTTGCAGCCGCTGCAGCAACAGTCCCCCACCCGCGCGTTGCCCCCAGTCCAGGGCCAGGGCCAGCCGCTAACGGAATCGGGACCGGGGCCCACAACTTCTTCCTCTCCCCCAGCGCAGCCGGCGGCTTCCACTTCCACTGCGGACGACCCTTGGTCCAGCCTCCAAAGTACCTACCGTATCCGGGAGAATCAGGCTGCCCAGAAATCTGAGTCAACTCGTAGTCGCGCAGCTACCAGCAGTCGCGAGGCGGGACGGGAAGTCCTGGTGCTTGGCGACGATGATGATGATTTTGGCGGCAATGGCGGCGTACTGAATTCCACTGCTAATTCAGCCATGAACCGCACGTCGGGCTTTGGAGGTCGGCCGCCAATTAGCTTGCCGCCGCCGCAGTTTGGATCCGGGCCGAAGAAGGGCGGCTGGGGCAGTGGAGCTATGGCCCAAGCGGGCGAGCTTATGCTTGGGGAGGACGACTGGCTGGTGAATGAACGCCCACCGGGGGCGTCATCGGTGGGAGGGATGCAAGTACAACCCCCGGCGCTGCAGCGGCAGCAACAACAGCAACAGCAGGCGGTGTTATCGTACAATAGCCGGGCGAAGATAGCAGTTGAGGAGGAGGACCGGCACGCGCCGGTGAAGCTCAAAGGGCCCCTACCGGCTCCAAAGACCAAAGCAGTGGTAAGACGCGGGCAGTAAGAAACGGGCGGATGATGGATGGTCATCTGGTTGGGTGAGCAAATGAAGTCGT
Organism: Volvox reticuliferus; assembly: GCA_019650235.1. Lineage (NCBI taxonomy): Eukaryota > Viridiplantae > Chlorophyta > Chlorophyceae > Chlamydomonadales > Volvocaceae > Volvox > Volvox reticuliferus. Next base: position 1,381,435 of record BNCP01000012.1, on the reverse strand, counting down.
CGAAAGAGCAGACGAGGATGCGCGCGTCGCGGAGTTTGCGGTCTCAATGGAAGGGCATGGCGGCAAGGGAATGTCATAGGAACCGCGTTAAACAGATTAGGGAGTCCGGAACTGGCAGCTGGGGAGGCAGGTGCAGCTGAATTGTTCCGGCACAGGTCCGGCACATGCCCGTATGCTTAGCGGCAGGCATCTGGCTTCTTGTGTCCCTGGTAGCTCTTGTTCCCAGGTGGCCGCACGGCCCTTGCAGATCGCCGTGGTAATAAAAGGCTTTGGTGGTTTCCATAAGTTATTTGTCGTTTGCCGCTGGCACGCATCGAGGATGTTATATTTACTTGCCTGGGCCCCTGACTTCGTTAACATCCTGAGCGGAATGCGTAGTGCCTATCCCAAACCATCTTTTAAAAACCAGCTAACGAACCTGTACACATGCCCTCCACATCGCGGCCTTTCAGGATGATGTAATGTGTGAGGACGTCGAGGATGTGGAGGCGCTGTTGGAAGACGAGATGGAGGTGAGCTGGTAGCCGGGAGCCAGCGGAAACAATGAATCGGGTCGTTGCAATCTGTGTAATCAGCTTACAGCCATAAGTAAGCGTGAACAGCTAAGCCATGCCCGGAAGAGGCAGATGGGTGCCGCGGCAACGTTGCTGTTCGTAGCCTTACTGAAGGAGGCTGCCAGCTTAGGCCATCCAGGATGGTCGTAGTTGTGCGTGGCCTCTGCTGTCTCGAAGCTGAGAGGCAGGAAAATGCACTTTCCGCTGCGCAGAGACTGACGAAACCTATGACAGGGCTAGGCGCTGAGTTTGGAGTGTGATTTGTTGAGTTGTGGTTGTGGTAGGGAAATGTTGGGCGATGCAATCCGTGTATGAAGAATAAAACCTGTGTGTCCATCCGCCCCTCCCTTCAACTTGATCTGCCCTCTCAGCGCCAGGGGCTGAGCAACAAAAACCTCGCCAGTAAGCTAGCGGCGTACGAGGCGCAATTCAAGGACGATGATGACTGAAGAATTGAGGTGCTGGCCTGCAGGTGGCCCGCAGCTTTTCACGCGTGGCCTGAGCACTTACAGACACCCGTAAGCGGTTGCCTCATTGTAATACTCGCTACTAAAGAACTGGTTGGCGCAAGAGCGGCGGATATGCTGCTGTTCCTTTACTGAGGATGGGATTCGACGGGTCTGCAAACGACGTACGTTTGACTACTCGGCAGAGCTGCCTTAACTCCGGAGGGGGTTGTTCTATATTCTAGGAGAGATCATTGATAGACATTTTTGACAGGGAGAGGAGGTAGTGGTGGTGGTGGTGGTGCAAGTTCATGGCGAAAGAGGCAATGACGGCTGATACCCTGGGGGGCTGAGGGAAAATCGTGAACGGCAATAGGGCCCAATTGGTGTACTCAAACCTGATGGTGACCATATAGCGGACGGGTCTTGAGGCTGAATTCTGTTGGGACGATTTGTTACTCTGTGCTGTCATATGTTTGGGGAAATCGTGCGTAGAGCCTCGGAGCCTAAGCGGTTATAGAAAGTAGACCGTGAAAACCACGAAGGCGGACTTTGGCTGCGGCGTAGTGTGAATGGAATGCACATAGGAACAATATCCATTGGGTGTTAGGAAGGTTTGCGAATCGAGGGCATTTCCTATGACCTGCATTAGGCTGGTGTGAGACAAGGCATTTAACCAGCATCTAATCAGCATGTCTCACATGTTTCGTAGCCGACTAAGGGGGAGGAGCGCACAGGAGGGAGGGGTCACGGCTCGCGAGCAGATGCTTCATGAGGGTGGCAATGTCGGGACTGAAAAGCATGCGTGGAAATAGTTGACGTCGTGATAATGGTTGGGGTATAGTGGAGGTGCTATGATGTGCATCACCGTGCGGGCGGTGCAGCCCGCATGGTTATGCGAACCGTGCAGCGTGCGGACCGCGCACAGCATCCCTGGTATTGTGTGCGTTACGTGCGCCCCTCGTACATATATAAGTAGTAAGCATAACACGGACATATCGTCTCAACCCGCACCTGCGATATGCAGGCTTTGCTGCGGCGCCAAACGCATATGAGAATAATAGGCCGTAGTGACGGTTATCCACCATAAATGAGATGGCCTTGGTCGTCATGCCCAGCTGGCGAACGTTTGTGGATAAACCATAGGACACGAACGGTTGTTGCTTGTGCGGTACCGTGATCCTTGATGACCTTCTTTGACAAATGCGCCATGAAAGCTTCCACGGTTGATGACAGCGTCCTGTGGGATGGATGGATGCGTGTATTGTAGAGCTGCCAGATCCCCGTGTCTGCACGGCTGATGTAGTATCCTTGGGACTTAGTGTGCACGGCAAGCATAATATGTGCTGTTATAGCATAACATGTTGGCAGGCGATTTGGGTGCTGTGTGCAGCCGAACGCGAATGTTAAGCTTGGGGTATCGGCATTTTGCGCTTAAAAACTTTGCGCGGGCTGAGGTTCCTTATCATAGGTTTATCGGTGTATCAACGCTGAGGATGATTTTATGGTGGTTTCAGACGGCCGGGTTAGGGCGGGGTATGCGATTCTTACTGTGGAACGCCACGTCGGAAAGGGGAACGGAACGGGGCGGACACAAAATGAAAGGCCTTGGCCTTCCTTGAGACACGATATACTGTAATCATTCTCTGCAAACACGATGTTATATTGCCGTCGACTGTCGTCCTTTTTCCTTTTGGACCATACGGTTAGAGGGGTTGCCACGTACGGAAACGCTGTTCGTCTAACGCAGCGGCAATTGCAAAGATTATTCACTGCAACTACTACTTGAAAATCCGTATTCCGAACACGGCTATTCCAGCTCTCGTGCAACAGTTCTGAAACTTGTTGGTTAGGCATTTATAGGCCGGGCAGAACCATTTCTCCATGGCTCGCAAGAAAATTCGGGAGTATGACGCAAAGCGGCTATTGAAGTCGCACATGAAACGCCTGGCTGACCTTGATCTCCCTATCCAGGCAAGTGAAGGTTACGATCTTGCTGGTTTGAGCTCACGGCTGTCGTCCTCGCTCTCGGGCACAAAATCCAGTCCATCTTTTTCACAAGCAATATGTATGTCGCGTCGCCAAAAGTCCTCATTAACATTCTGACACGTGCGCCTAACCGTCCTGGTGTCATGTAACACAGGTCGTGCAATTCACGGCTGCCACCAGCCCATCGGACTTGCTGAATGAGAACCCATGGCTGGGAACAACGCGTCTTGTTGTCAAGCCCGATATGCTGTTCGGTCAGCGGGGCAAGAACGACTTGGTTGGCCTGAACCTGGACTTTTCACAGGCAAGGGGAATTTCCGGGATGAACAACAATAACCAACCCCGCCGGGATCTGCACCACGCTGACAGGCATAGTAGCTGGACGGCGCACGAATGACAGGGCGTTAATTAAGCCATCCAAGTACGCTGCACTGGACAACCAACCAGTCCAGTAGTGCCCTGCAGAGTTTTGCATGTTGCACAGTAGGCCCGGGTGGAGGGGGAGCCTTCCGTTGACACTTTCGTTTCCTCCTGCCATGTCCTTTGAAAGCGCATTTGCGGTGCGGTGCTAGGACTCCGCGAATGTCATAGAATTTGAATAGCTACCTCTTAAGGAGCAGTAGTAGCAGGCCTCCGCAGCCTTCACAGATATGCTGTGGGCGGCCCTCATTTCCTCATATCAGGCGATCGAGTTCGCGACGCAGCGCCTGAACCGCACCATTACAGTTAACGGTTGCACCGGCCCCATCACCACCTTCCTCATCGAGCCATTTGTGCCGCACAAGGAGGAATTCTACTTATCCATCACCTCGACGCGCAACGGCTGGGAAGTTGCATTTAGTGAGGCAGGAGGCGTCCACATCGAGGAGGTTAGCAAACGGGCCATGTTTGTGCAGGGAATGGGATATATTATTATTGCTGGTTGGTAAGGAACGCGCGGATGGGAGGGAGGGAAACGACACACATCGACTTGGTCGTAATTGTTCCCTTGTAAAGCTCCCTGGCGAAATGCTTAAAAATAAGTAGAGGGTGAAAGGAATGAAGTACTGACAAGGTACGCATGAACCCAGGCTATGGCAGAATAGGAATGGTATTGGGTCGGGCCACGGAGTGGGAGTGGTGTTAGGCGACATCGCCGTGTGGGGGATGGCGAACGATTCATTGCTGGATCATGTTTGTGCAGGGAAGGCGGGGCTTGGGTACGGGACAGGAGAAGTTTGGGGAATGTTCATGGGAAAGGAGTGCGGCCAGCCTTGTGGAGTAAAGAGTGAGCAGAAAGAAATAGCGGAACGGAAATGGGGACCCCAAACACCCGTTCAAAAATTCAGCCGCGGTTTCTAAACGCCCTTAACCTACCCGCATGGCGACCTCCATCGGCATGCACCCACCCGATCCCACCTGTGCCATATCTCTCTCATCGCTCACATTCCGTTCTATTCCTCTGTGCGACACTAAAGCTTTTCTTCGTCTTTGTCCCTCTGATCGTATGGTATTTCCACTTTACCCCCTGATCTCATCTCGTATCCTCGTTCACACAGAACTGGGATAAGCTTCGCACAATTGTTCTTGACACCATGGACGGGCCTCTGAATTCGGAGCTTGTGGCGCCGCTAATTGCGGGGTTGCCGCTGGAGTTGAAGCCTTCCCTGGAGCGGTTCATTTTGGCGGCCTTTGCGGTCTTTGACGATCTTGACTGTACCCTGCTGGAGATGAATCCCTGGTGGGTTTCCAATCGGGGAATTTGGAAAAAGGGGAGATGACCAGGATTGAGGTCCTTAATCGAACAAGTTTATTTGTTTATAATCTCCGTCAAAGAGAATGCTGAATGCCGGACCCGGGTACAGGAAATCCACTAGGGAGAGGGGAAGACGTATGCACGGAGTTCATCGACTCTGACAAGCTTTTAAGTTGCCATGCAATGGATGCAGATCAGGGGAAGCGTGAGATAAATATATCTGATCCAAGGAAGAGGAGGAAAGGAGGGAAGCGGAGGAGCAGGAAGACTGAAACCGCTACTACTGTACGCTCCAAGCGGCGTAGAACCCTTTTGCCTTCAGGAGGTTTTTCCTTCACCCTTTCAACCTTCCTTCCCGCACCTTTTCCCCCTGGCAAGGACGCTTGATGCCGCGGGCCAGCCCTTCCCGCTGGATATGCGCGTGGAGCTCGATGACACTGCCAAATACCGGGACGCCGCTAAATGGAACGTTGGCGGCGTGGAGCTGGAGTTCCCACTTCCGTTCGGCCGCGTGCTGACACCAGCGGAGGAGACTATTTCCGCGCTGGACGAGGCCACGGGTGCCTCGCTCAAGTTCACAGTCCTCAACCCCACGGGGCGCGTGTGGCTCATGGTCGCGGGCGGTGGCGCATCCGTCATTTACACGGACACGATTGCGGATCTAGGTTTCGCCCAGGAGCTGGGGTAAGGCAGGGAGAGACGACAACATGAGTGTATTTGATGCACAACTAGAAAATCGTGCTACTCAGGATGAACGAATGGATAAATGGCTTTTTGAATCAACAAAGACAGGTTATTATAAACAAGCAAGCAAGAGTTAAACAAATGAACAAGCAAACAAACAAACAGGGGACCTGACGGGTTTAGGGTTGGCAGGGGCTATGGTGGGGTAGGAAGGGTTCCCTCCCGGCCCCAGTGAATCAAAACCTTGCTGCGTACTTCGTCGGGACATTTCTGAGGTTTCGGAAATGCAAACTTGGTCACGCATCTGCACTTTTTGTGCACCTGCATCATCGCCTCTTCGCCACTGCATTCAAGCGGCGTCCCGTCCGTGCCATACCCACATCTTTCCCAGTCTCCTCCAACGCCAGCCAAGTCGCCATCTTGCCGGATCCCGGCCCCATCTCCTGACTTTGACTCTCGGTTTAATTGCACTAAGTACGACCGTAATCCTTTCTTCCAAGCAGTAACTACGGCGAGTACAGCGGCGCCCCCAACACGTCAGAGACCTACCAGTATGCGAGGACCGTCTTGGATTGTGCGACCTCGCACGCTGATGGCCGCGGCCGGGCCCTGCTGATCGGCGGTGGCATTGCCAACTTCACGGATGTAGCAGCGACCTTCACCGGGATCATTCAAGCGCTTAAGGAGAAGAAAGGAGCGCTACAGGTGTGTGTGGGGGGGGGCGGGGAAGGTTATTGGGGATTTGTGTTTTGGGTTCCCCTGCCTTCTCCTGCCTTCTCCTGCCCTATCATTGCGCCCCTCCACTCGTATGCCGAATCCCATTTGTCCTTCCAGCTTGGTGCGTAATGCGGTTCCCATGTGGCCGAGACCCCTTTCCTTTTGCGATGATATTGGTATATACTACATATGGTGTTTTGGCCCTCAAAATGCCCATTCTGGAGGCTGGTATGGCTTACATTTCTACTCACACATAGCCTGATAATTCACAGACAGATACCTGTGTGGGAAATGCTTGGTCATTGTCTTCACTGATGCATCCTGATTGCTATCTCGGGCCCTGCATGCATATATGTTGGATATTGTAGGCCGCCAAGGTACGGATCTTTGTGCGCCGTGGCGGTCCCAATTACCAAAAGGGCCTTGCGCTGATGCGCAGCCTTGGTGATGAGCTGGGAGTGCCCATCAGTGTGTATGGCCCAGAGAGCTCTATGACCGGTATTTGTGCAGAGGCGATCGAGTATCTGAAGCATGAGGATGGAGCCACTGCCCCAGCAGTCACGGCATCAGCATGAGGTGGATAAGAAGTAAGGAAGGAACCATCTGATTGCAGAAGCCCACATTGCGGCTGTGCCCAGGGGGTTTCCTTACGGAATTAACTGGCCCACGGACCCAGTTACTGAAAGCCAGTCGCACACTGCCCATGAAGTGGGCAGGAACAGCCACCGCCCAGACGCAGCATGCAACAAGCAAACCCAGATGTAGGAAGGAGGATCGTGGGAAAGGTTTGCCGGTGCATGCAGCCTCCAGAGCCACAGGCATGCTGGCACCTGCGCTGGTGGGTGGGAGGAGATGATGGCAACAATATGAGGGGCATATTCGTGGCAATTAGCAAAGTTTGATGCCTAGGCGGTGGGCAGGAGTAAGAAGCAGGATGAAGCCGGCTGTGATGGTTTCAGTGATGGCGATTGGTAATGATGTTGGCGATGGCTATGGGAGCTGCTACTGCAGTTTTGCTGGTGCGGTGCCTGGCAGTATGTTGGTTGTCTGTCTGAGCTATATCCGTCTTATCTACTGGGCATAGTAGGGGGGTATTACATGTATGTAATAATGGCATTCGTACGAAAGAAAGAGAAGCAGAGACCAAACGTTTTTGTACAAACGAGAAGATCTGTACATGTTCGGTACTTTGAAGAATGTTCTCCTATTCTGCGCTTCCTTGCTTTCACCACAGGTTCTTGTTTTTCACAGCAGAACAAAGTTGCTGACTTGTAGATCATCTTCCTGCGTTCTCCAACTCCCTTCTGTGGCGGTCCGCATTGTCTGATAGTTAAGCCAAGGCTTAGACATGGCTTGGGGCATTCTCATTATTGTATATATCACATCTTCACGTAGGTTGCAAAAGCAGGTCTCTCGAAAGGCTGCTGCTATATTAAGACGCCAGGTCCATAAGAGCACGTCCTGGCTTTAGCACAGCCATCTGTAAGGTCACGCACATAAAAATCTCATGCACATTGCGCCTAGTTACCGTTACGGCAGGTGCTTAGCTGGAATCCGTCGCGAGCGCGAACGTCTTCGTAAGCCTATTTCATTTGGGAACATCAGGGTTTTTGTGTCTAGGTACTTAGGCATGACGCTCCATACGGGGGACCCCTTGCGTTTCTCCCGTTCAGCGCAGAACACCACGTGGGCAGGCGGTGACAAGACGGAAGCCCTATGGCTCGACGATTGCTTCCGGCAAGTGGCTATGGCTTTCCCGGAAAGCCAAAGAGGCAGACATGAAGTGGAAGAAGAATGTTATATAGCTTCGTGGTGATAGTGCGACCTTCACTCAAATAGGCGCACGCATTCGAACATGCCGTCCAGGTAGGCAGGCAAGTCACGCGTTTAGAACCGCGACCGAATCTATAAACAGCAGCCAAACCACGTGTACGTGTTCTAAAAGCGAGAGGATGTTGCGGGCATTGGCGCGTAAAGGTACGTGCAGCCGCATTTAGGAACGATTCGGGGGGTGTGATTTTCCTAATCAATGTAAAACAAAAGTCAGTTACCTCTTCGATAACGTATGTTGGAATGCGCTGTAATGTGCTGGCCAACGGATTTCATTCCGTCTCCAACAACCTGTGCGTAAGGAATTGGCATACATTATCTTTCAGCTATCATCAATTTTATTTAACGTTTTTATCATGTGTTACGTCCTTGGTTGCTGGCAATAGATACTAATCTGTTTTTCCACAATGGGACCATTACGTTTACTCTCGTGCGAACGTGCGCTTAGTTCATCAGGATAAGCTTATTTCAATTTCTGGTCAAAGTCCGGAGCGTGCTCTATCGGCTAGTCATCACTTCGGGGGCCGACGCTCCGCCTAACGCTCAAAGAAATGATGGCGGCAGCGGCAGCCCCCGCAGTCCTCTCTGGATTTGGATTAGTAGTCAGAGGGTTTGCGCGGGCTGCCGCCGCTGCGTCACGTTCCTCTTCTGTCAGCGTCCGCCTCATCGATTCGTTTAACAAGGAGCTTGTCGACGACATCTTTGCGCATGCGCTTAAGAAACAAACTGGCGTCAGCCTCAAGTATATGCTCGATTTCGGGCAAAACCCAATAGAGCGGCAAATGCTTCTCTCGGCACAGTTCTTGCACAAGGAGCTCCCCGTGCGCCTCGCGCACCGTGTGGCCGAATTGGAGAATTTGCCATATGGCTTGTCCGCCAAGAAGCCTATCCTGCAGGTGAGGATACCGGCGTGAGAGGCAGGCCCCCACGGGCGTCCGTTGTTTCGAAGTCAACCACGCAAGACGCTATCTTGAAGTTAGCGGTACAGCACGGGATTGGACAGGGGGAGCACGGGGTCTCTTGCCGAATACATACCGGATGAAATCCAATAAGAAGTTCGGAGCACGGATTTATTGACGACCTGGGTTGCATAAGTTGACGGTGCGTCCCATAAGACTGGGAGTTTAGGTCTGGTTGATAGTTCGATAGAGAACGCGGGGTGAAAGATGTGTTGGAATCTTGAGGAGCCGAGTTCATGCTGGGACTTCTTTGTATTGATCGCTGTGTAAGTGATTGACTCACCTTTGCCCTTCCCTCGCCAAGGTAATTGGGCAGAGTCTGATGTCTCTCCTGTCTTCGTTGTCTTCCTTTCTCGTCTTAATGCTTGATTGGTTTGGGTTTTGATTCTTTTTAACTAAGAGCAATGTCGAAAAATGCTATTGGGGCCTCCCCTCGAGTTTGGATCTTGGTTTCATCACATTCGTACGCTAATTTCCTTACCTTCGTACGTGCCCAGGTCCGTGATTGGTACGTGGAGTCATTCCGAGACCTTCGGTCCTTTCCTCCCGTACGCGATATAGGGGATGAGCTCAAATTTACGGAGATGCTGCGACACGTGTACCGCCGGTACGGATTCACGACAGGGGTTGGGCAAGGACTTATGTTAAAGATTGGCATCGTTTTTGCTTTTGGGAGCTCGACGCGGAAGGGGCCAGCCTGGGGTGTGGGAAAGGACAAAGGGGGGCACGGTGGTGGGGAGTAGGTCTGGTGCAGTTGTAACTATTGTGAACCTTGACGAGATTTAATTCTTCAGCACTAATGGAAGACGGAGCTAAGAAATATGGGCGATCTTGAAAGACATGGAATGGAGCGAACACTGGGAATTTCACATCTTCTCGTATTTACCGCTATTGGGGAGCGGGAAGGATGTCTCCGCATGCAGCTGCAATCATTGGTACACAGCCTTTAAGGGGAAATGGCGATCTGGGTCATGGCGTCACGGCCAAGGGAGGGGTCACGGTAGGGTGTTGCAAAGCAATGGCCGGAACTTTTAAGGGAGGAGGTAAGAGAGGAAACTCCTCGTATGACTTGGGAAGGGTGTATGAAAAGTTTGTAGATTTGACCGCTTGTCACATGCACACCCCCGAGATCATCACCACCTTCGCCAGCACATTGTCCTCTCTTTCCCCCCACCCCTGACCCGTTGTTTATCCTTAACCCGCCCGCCCTTCATACCTTGCAAAACCATTATCCTGGACTTGGCTAAGTGATATTATTATTTGCCGGATTCGGAAATCTCGCGTCTTCCGCATGTGCCAAAAGATGTTTGTATTGTTTCCCGCAGTTGTATGCAATTTCTGGTTTTGGTGTTTCCCGCCAACCCACAGGCACGCCAACGCGGTTCCCGTGATGGCTAAAGGTGTTAGTGAGTTGCGAGAAGAGCTCAGAGCCCGACAGCAGTTGACGGAGCTGCCGGAAATCCACCAGTTCTTAGACGGCTTCTATCTCAGCCGAATTGGAATCCGTATTCTTATCGGTGGGTCGATGTGGGGCCTGGGAAGCGGTCAGAGAATGGATGTTAAGCTATGGGGTTTTTGAGGGTGTTTATAAAGGGGACACGAGTGTGTGCAGGGGTGGTGTCCATGTGCAGACATGCTATACGGAATACGCAATAGAGCCGGAGACCCAGTGATGGCAGTTGTGGAACCAAAAGGAAGAATTCAAGAAATTAGCAGGCGAAACGTATCGGAAGTCGATAGCCCTGACTGCAGGGCGAGCCAGGAGCGGAGACGTCGTAATATCTGGAAGTGACGTAATGAGTTTGGCGAGTGGCAGCCGCCTGTGCTGGCAGTGGCGTGATCAACCCCCAGCCACCGTCAGCCCTGCGAGTTGGGCGTGATGTCGTAGCTATAAAGATGAAGGAAGGCGCTAGCTGCTGCCAACTTGTACTGTACTTTAGTGAAGCAAAAAAAGAAAAGAAGAAAGAGCAGCTCGTACGTGACTCTCTCTGTCCATCGGGATACCTCCGTCGTGAATTTGGGTCAGGTCCTCCAAGGTGGCTTCAGCGACCAGCTGCCCGGCAGATTCAGCTGCCCGCACGGAACCTCACAGCACCGAATGATCACAGTAATCACAATACCGGACGTAACTCTTTACCTGCACATCTTTCGCAGCCGCACTCCCCACGAGGACCCCAGCGAGCTTTACCGCCACGTGAGGTGATGGAAATAATGTTAAGCGAAGTGACGATCGAGTGACGGAAATCGAAAACAGGCAGAAGAACCTTAACGCGAGGTGCAGCGCAGCATGCTAAGTTAAAGGTCAAGTAGAGATGAGGCGTGCTATTTATCGGGGAAGGGTACGGGAGGGGAGATGGGTGGGCGGTATTGACGCTCATGTACAAGAGATTGTTACACATGTTGCTTCTAAACCCTTGCTCAACCCCCGCGCTCCTTCCTCGGCCCCCTCACTCCTGCTCCTCTCCTGACCCAGGTCAGCATATTGCGCTCCACGAGCCACCGAAACCCAATCACATCGGCCTCATCTCAACGCAGTGTTCCCCCGTACTGGTGGCTCAGGACGCCATAAACGACGCAAGATCGATCTGCATGCGGGAGTACGGGGATGCCCCAGAGGTGGGTTTAGATCTCGAACTGCAGGCACCTGGGCCTGTGGCATGGAACTGGGAATTTGTCTTCTTTTACTCCCTTGTCTTCCTTGCCTTTCCCTTATGTGTTGTGTTTTGGTCCCTACCCTCCGCCACCGTCCTACCTGACTCCTATCTGCGGAGCATCTTGGAAATATATTTCTTATCACAGATCTTATCACTTTCTTACAGATTCGCGAAACCCCGCTCCATTTCTCGGCTCTTCTCGCGTTTTCCTTCTTGAACCCAACACCATTTGCTCCCGCATGCCGTCCCCTGTTAGGTGTCGGTATACGGTAGCCCGGACTTCACGTTTCCGTACGTCCCGTCGCATCTTCACCACATGCTATTCGAGCTCGTGAAGAACAGTCTGAGGGCGGTACAGGACAGATTCACGGAAAGCGATGACCCCGCACCACCCATAAGGTGTGTGTGTATATGTGTGTGTATATGCGTGTGTATGTGTGTGTGAAACAACTTGCCCGGGTAGGTAGACGCAGAGACCCACGGACGCATAGCCCATCAGGTGGGCGCGAGGTCGTCTTGAAGCCGCCCACTCTGTGGGGGCTGTCAGGCTGGTGGACAGGATACACGACCTCGCGTTGCTTAACGATATACGTTATTTGCACTATGCTGCGCTGTGTTGTGCTGTGCTGTGCTTAGGTGGGTTATTTGCACTGTGCTATATAATTCGCGATGCTACTTTGATAATACGTCATCTACGAGTACGGTGACGCCATCCCGAACTCGGTGTGCGCGCAGGCTGGTTGTTGCGGAGGGAGGGGAGGACGTGACGCTCAAGGTGAGACATCTTCGGAATTGCTGTGGGGTTGGGTGCGGTGTGAGGAGACGCAGATTAGGCGGCGGAAGGACCGGTACTCCGGGTACCGGTTTGAGCGCATGACCAGATTGTAACAAGGGAAACCCGGGGCCCGGGAAGAAATTATCGAGCTCATGACGGAATTGCCGGGTTATGCAAGCTGGGATTTCAGGACAGGATGTCCGTCAGTAGCATAGGATGTCCCTTGGCGATTACAGCTTCTGTATTAAGCGCCCGAAGCTTCCTGTGCTTCATGGACCCGTTCTTATGCAAGCCCATTACCGGGCAAGCTGCCATTATTCATATCGTTGCAATGCTAATGTTAATTCATATTATTAGTATTTATTATTACTGTTATTACTACTCATAATGGACTGGGCCTACGATCCTTTCCGCTCCGCTTCGCCGTTGTTCGCCCTCTCCTCCGCCGCACGCAGGTCAGCGACGAGGGCGGCGGCATCCCCCGTAGCGGTCTTGCGAACATCTGGACCTACCTCTACTCCACAGCGAAAAGGTGCGAACACGGGGCTGTCCGGGCTGGAACGCGCTGAGGCGGGGAGGACCTTCCGGATGCACTAAATGTTTCAGACCGAGGGCGAGGAAGAGGGGGGAGCGGAAGCGGGTTGCGTCAGTCAGTCAGTCTGGGCTGACACGTACGTAGCCGAAGGGTGGGGAAAAGATGCCCGTCACTGGGAAGCTGGCGCATAATGACGTGCAATGAAGGGCCCCTGAAGTAGGAAATCCATACGGTGTCTTCGGGACCGGAATATTATAGCCAAGTCGCAAACCCGGTAGATCTTAAGTGCATCTGTTGGAAGAGTAACTTTGCACGGCTGCATACACAAACACACAACTGTCAGTTTGCCGTCCCACGGCAGCAGGTGTGTGCATGTGTGTTTTGCACGGTACGGCGGAGTGCTAAGTCCGCTAACTTTACCCGACGGTCTTCTAGATCCAAACAGCTTTGCGACACCTTCCCTGTGCATCCCAATGCTCATTGCGTACGCCAAAACCCTGTCCTCTCATTCTCTCTAAGCCACAACAATTAACCTGTCGCATCCTGTGCTTAACTATGCAATGCTCGGCTTGATGGCGGTTATTTTGTTGATACGGCAGTCCGGTGGATCCTCGTTCCGTTGACGAGGCTGACAGCGGACCGGTGGTGCTGGCGGGGTACGGCTACGGACTGCCCATCAGTCGCTTGTACGCCAGGTGGGTTAGGTAGTGGTTTCAGGTGCCGGCGACACAAACCATCGTCCAGATGATGCATTGCCGACTTTGGCAATGCATCATCCCGGATGCGATTGTGAAGATGCATGATGAATGCAGATTATACCGACAATCCTTAGATACTTACATATTAACTACCCTAGCGTATGTTTGCTTCCTGCGTTTAACGAGAAGTGACACGTGCCAAAGTTGCATCTCACTTTCCTTCCTCCCGCTTCCTTTGTTCCAGGTACTTTGGTGGCGACCTGCAGATCATCTCCATGGAAGGGTACGGCACGGACGCCTATCTGCACCTCAACCGCCTGGGGACTAGTCAGGAGCCGCTCCCGTAATCGGGGGATGGGTTTTGAGACGGAGACTTCCCACGAGGTGTAGGGAAGAAGCCAAAGCTTGGATACTGTAGCAACAGTGAGGAGCCAGATTGCAGAAGGGCGATGGTGTGGTGGTGGCGGCAGCTCTGTGCTAGGACTACTAGCGGCTGGGGGTGCTGGAGCAGTCAGGGGACTCGTGGCGTTGTGAGCTGGACCGTTTGACAATCGGGCAATTTTGGACATCGTTCTTGCAAGTATGCTGGTGGTGGTTAATGGGGGATTGTTGTGGTAATGGCATTTGGGGAAGACTCCCCCTTAATTACAGGTAGGCTGGTCTCTCGTTGGCCGTTGGCGGTTAGGCAGACGCGGTGAGCCCTCGCGGAAAGGGTGGGCGGCGCTCGTGTCACATGATGGCGGCGAAAAAAACCGTCAAGCATGGGCCAGAGACGAGGTGGCGGAACCGGCCGCCGTGGGAGGGGGATCTGAATGGTGCAGCTCTGAGGCAAGGCGGCTGTACGGCAGAGCTAGCCGGCCGGTTTGGTCAGGTTTTAGGGGGCGGTGCGCGTAATGACATTGGCATGACGACCTCGGATCGAACGACCGCCGGAGCATTTTTTATTGGAACTCCGGCATCAGAGCTGCAAGTGGAAAATGCAAGCAAGAAATCCACATGCAGCTCAGTATGTGCGTGTGTGTGTTTTTGTGTATGTGTGGAGGGGGTAAAATTTCGGACGACCTTGCAGAAATTTAAATTCTTGTCACAGTAACCCGGAAAGCTGGACATCTAGCAGAGGCTGCGCAGTCAGCGATGGCGAGGGCGAGGTCGGAGCACCTGGGATCGACCTGGAGCGGCACCCCAAAGATCGGAGCTCCTCGGAGCGCCGGAGGAGGCGATGGGGGAGGCGCAGGTGAGGAGCGCACGGCCAGCCGGTTCAAATTACCACATAATGTCCCCTTTAGGTCAGGTCAACGGAAAGGGAGACGTGAGAGGTCCTCAAAGGCGACTTACAGTGGGGTTGTGATAAACAGCGGTGTGAAGTAAAAGAAGGGGGGGAGGTTCCGGAAATCTCAGCAGGGCGTGTGGTGTAAACATCCGTACATTTCATGCACAGGTCGGATGATTCCGTACAGTCTGTTGCGACGTGTTGCGCTGGTTGAGACCGGGGCCGGGAGCAGGTTTGCACTCTTGCATAGATTTAGGGGTGCGCCTCACAGGCTCCCGACCCATGGAGCCTGTTTGGTACTCTGCTCCGTAGTGTTTTCCGAGAGGCCTCATCTCCACCCAAATGGGGGGATTGGAGCTGTCGGATCGGGTCCGCTGTGTTTTCCCCCACATCCGAAGGTTTCCCATGAGTTGTCGTATCCACTTTTTTTCTACCCTCATGATGTCATGTCGAAGTATGGCACCATTGGGTCAGTCTTTTATGGTCAAGTGCACGGTACCGGTGTGCCTAATGTGATGTCTGCGAAGCATAGGTAGATCGATGCAGCCTTTTGCATATCTCATACTTGTAGGCAAAGGCTATGGCCACTTATTGTCGACGTTTGATTGTGCATGGGGAGGAGGGGAGAGAGAGAGAAGAGAAGAAGAAGAGGCCACTGAGAACAGGCGACAGCAATTCCGCGTTTTGTTGCGGTCATGTATGACACGGCGGTGGAACGGACCGCCGCCGCGCACACCGTTGATGTTAACCAGGGATTGTAAGTTCTTGTACAGGAGAGGCTAGAGCGTTTGTAATCTGCCACGTAAGAGTCTTGGTGAGATGGTGTGGTTGGCTGTTTTTAGAAGTTCAGGTCAACAGCTAATTCTTTGGAAGGTCTTGACGGCGGATGCCAAAGGTGGCCAAAAGGCTTGTGTGTGTGTGTGTATGTGTGTGCATGGATGTATATAGGTGTGTGCATGGGGTGTGTGCTTCACAAGAGCGAAAGAAATAAGGCGCAGGCAGCTCGCGGACCTAAGTGTAGGGTAATTGTGTATCACGCCCACGTACTTGAATGTTATGTAAGAATGAGAACGAGAACGGTGATGATATGAATTTGGGACCAGCTCGTCCAATATTAGTTATTGCAGTTAAGCGGAAAAGGATTGTAGGTGGAACCCCCCGCTGACCTCCATGCTGCATATTGTTGCAATTGTTGCTGTGTCTGTCTTTCTTTATATCATCATAAAATAGTCGTTTCATTACGATTCGCGAATAAAATATCCTTAGCTGGGGGTTAACATTTTGGCACTCGCAATAGCAACTGCGAACAATGGCAGATAAACATAAACGGACTTTTGGAGTAGCGGATCGGGACTTTAGGAGGCGGTAAATTTGCAAGGGGAATCAAGGAGTCCAGGCTCAAGCGCTACTATTAAAAGCGTTATACTTCTGCCGAAGTGGTTGCGAGCTTTTACTATTGGCCGTTATAAACGTAACTTGCTAAAACCCTAAGATTTCTGAAGCGGCGGTGGCCAGGTAGATGATGATATAACATTTATCTCACCGATCCACTTGATCAGCTGGTTACGGAATTACGGTGTTGGCGGCAACTGATCAGCACTAACCACTAAGTAACGCCCTGTAACGCAACCCGCCCGTATCTCTCCCAAGCATGGTGTCATATGGTTGTATTTTAACACATAATCAATGGTTATAAAATGACAGGAACGTGGCGGCTTCGGAAATGCAAATTTTTACTTTGCGCACTATCATCACCCATGTACGGCAGCAGCGGTCCGATGCAAACGTCTTACCTATCGCACAGATCAGATAGCCATCGCTGCGGATTTTAGGCGTAGTATTATGATGCTAATTCAGCACCAATGGGGGTATGCCTATGACATTGCTAGGATCTAGTTTGGATCCGTTTTTCTTTGAGAACTTCCTACGGAAATGTGAAAATATTCAAAACTAAATATTTTAATGTATGTTACCTCGCTATGAATTTTCATTTTGGGGCAGAGTGGCTTTTGGTCATCTGTCTCAGGGCTTCTTTATTGGTGGCCGTTTTTGTATTTGCTGATGCTACTGATAGCCACAACGATAGATCATTGACCTCTGGCGTCAATAATTTGTTTGCAAATAAGCTTGACCTGTACCGGGGCACCTTACCCGATGACTTGCGGAAACGCGCAACAGCAGAGGCGATTGCGGAGCACCTGGGTCCCACTCTACGTTTCTTGTATACAGATGTCTGGCAAAGTGCCAAAGATCATGAATTCGTCGTTCCCGAATTCGGGCATCTGTTCGAGAACGAGGCAAACATGTTATTTGGAAACATTACATACGTCAGGCGCCACAGCGGAGAGTTTACATTTGAAGAGGTCCTACAATTTCTTCTTGCAACGTTAAGATCATTTGACCCGACACGTCTGACATCAATACTCACCGCGTACCCCATCTGCCGTCGTACTGCTATGGCAATGATCCTGGAGCACTACCTAACGAACGGTCCATTCAAAGATGCGGAAGCTAACCTCATCGCTGACATCAGCCAACACCTGTTTAAGCTACACCATCGTGCAGCGCAGACGAAGCGAATTATCGAGTTCTTTCACGTCTCTAAGTCTGGGGGCACCAGTTTTTGCCAGTTGGGCAGGATGAATGGCTGCAAGACGCAGAGCTTTGGGCGTCAGCAGAACTGCCTGATAACATACTTCAGGTGTGGACGAAGGCAGGTCTCCTTCCAGAATTGCTCCAAAGCGCCAAGTAGACTAGGACCCACATGTTCTGTATCCACACGCCCCCTAAACGCGACACATGTGATGCCATTATAATATGTCTTTGCACAGCATAATAAATGCATATACAAGGCAAGACAAGAATCCCAGAAGTTGAATTGTGTCCATTCCTTACATCCTTTTCTGCACGATCCATCGTACCCTGGATTCGCAAAGTACGTAAACCTGAAGTGTCTTAGGATCTTCGCACCTATGGTTTCTCATGGCCGAGTCCCCTTGCTTTCCACTCCTCTACGCCACCACCGCACGGCAGGGACTCCCCCCGTTGGACGAAAGCAGGTGTGCTGGGAGAGCTCAGCGCAAAACACGGCGACCCATGGTGCGCTCGTTACGGCAGGCAGTACGGAATGCGGTGGCATTGCCGCGCACGCCGAGCGTTAATGACACGAATGAGGTGAGAGACCTCACTCGGGAGCTCGGGACGACCCATGGGTGAATTGGCGCTTAGGATAGCGGTTACAGTTGCGTTTGCATTTTTATAGGAACAATGCCTGGAGGATCATTTAAAAGCTGTCTCCTTTCATGAACGCTCCCACTGCAGGTTCAACTTTTACTCGAATGAGCTGGTGATGCATGACCACAATAATTCCTGGACGGGCGTACATCCATGTCGGGAATTTCTGAACGTGGTAATTTTCCGGGAGCCTCAATCGCGTGTCATCAGCCACATGCAGGTAGTAACAGTATGGTGGACGATATGTAGGGTGATATGCAAGGTACAGCAATGGATGATGTACGGCATCGATGCATAGCCGCATGCCATAGTTGATTGGGCCTTGTCGCTGTCTCAAGAATATGTTGCTGTGCCGGCAGATGCTTTGGTTTGGCGCCGACTCCCGTCAGTACGGAACTCCAAAACACGCAAAACACGCAAAAGATCGAGCCTTTGATAAAATGGATACGTTGAGATAAGCTTTGCAGGGTATTTTTCCGCATCCGTGTCCGCGGGGTTTCCAATTCCTAAAACTCGTCCATGAAAATTCAGAACAGGCAAAGCGCTACACCGTACCTCTCTATAAAAGGTTAAGAATGGCGATGCTGATCATCGTTCCCGCTGTTGTCGTACAGAACATCCTCAAGGAGTACGTCAACTTCTACAACGAGTCCCTCTGGCAGGCTTTCAATCCCAATTCTGCCGTACAGTGGCGAGCGCTCGCGGTGCCCGTGTTCGATAACTACGTCGTGAGGTCGCTGCTCGGCGGCAAGTTGTACAACATGCCACACGGCACCATCAACGGCACGCATTTGCTCGCCGCCAAAATCGTGACTCTGCAGTTCGAGGTACTGCTCAGCCTGGGACCCGAGACTTCGGAGCTAACGCGCGATATTTTCGGACTGGGTCTCGGATGGCAATTCAACCTACTACACATGCATGTACGACCTACGGAGCAGCGTGCCGTGGACGCGTTCTCGCCAGAGGTCATGGAGGCGGTTCGTGCCGCCGGACGCTTAGATGAACAGTTGTATGACTTTGCGCTTGTGTTACAGCTGCTGGACGCGATCACTTTCGGTATAGCGCATGACGTGGCGGGCATGGACGCTGTCCTAGCTAGCGGTGATGTAACGCTTGCGACGGCGACTGTGGCAGGAGGAGCGGAGGCGGAGGTATGGGCCGTGAACAGAACCGCGGTTAGCACAGCGGCGGCGGCAGGTCGAAAGCGCCGTTCACGAGGCTGTGGGTATGTCGGTGTACGACGGCCGTCAGCCCCAGTGACCACGTATCAGGTTCGTTTGCCGCCGGTGGCTCCGGCACTGGCGCCGTACCGCCTCAGCGACGCGGAGCTTGGTTTCGCGATTGAGGGCCTGGGGGCGATGGTCATTGCCGGCGGCCGGTGGTTCAATGGGGAGTTTTACCGGAATGAAACGGCTGCGTTGGATGCGGCGGCGGCGGCGGGCAGAGCCACGGAGGCGGTTATGGTGGCGACACTGGCGACGGCCGCGGCGGAACGTGCGGCAGCGGCGGCAGCGATGAACCGTACGGCGGCTGCGCTGGAAGCGGCGGAGGTGGCGGCGGGGCATGCAGCGAGCATGAAGGAGAAGGCGGCGAGCTTGGCGGAGGCCGCGGCGCGCATAGCGAGTGCCGCGGCTGTGGGACGCGGTGTAGGAGCCAACGCCAGTACAGATGGGATCCATGTAGCCGGAGGACCCGGAAGGAAACGGCTAAAGTAGAATATCAGGAGTGTGGTCGGGGGGACTGTTTCCACCCTTCAGGGGGCTGAAGGAGGAAAAAAGATTACTTATAAACTTCGGAGCACAACGAGTACTGGGGGGTAGGGATTTAGGCAAGAGGACGTGATCCCAGGCATTGCACGTAATTGCCGTTGTGGGCGAGACAGTTGCTTACTGCACGAGACGATGACGATCATAACTGTCGTAGATAAGCCAAGCAAATTAAGTAAATCCTCGTTCGATGATCCACGATGCCACGATTATAACACCATATGCCATCTTATTGTTGCACGCATTAGGCTCGGACGGGTGAGCGGAGCCAATGGTGGCTCACAGGGCCTAATGGGGTTGGGCGCATGGCTTCCTACCTTAACGGTATCTTCTCTGTTGATATAGATGAGGTACTCCGACGGCTCCTGAAAGCTTAGTTTTGTTTAGATAATATTTGTTGAGGGAAGGGCAGGAGAGAAGACGATGTAGCGGACGCATCTTTAAGGTTTGTACGTAAGGTAGGATCACATTAGCCAGCGGAAGCATATTCCCAAAGCTTTCGGACATGCAGGAAGTACGGTGGCGGACGAATGGGATCGTTCATTGAGTTAGATCGCTCAACGAACTTTGCCTGGATATGCCAACCAAGGTTGTTGTGCTGTTGACTCTCCCCTATTGGATTGTGCTGACAGAAGAAATAACCGGTCCTGTTAATGAAGGCGAGAGGTGGCACAGTTGGAGGCTTACATTGGTTTAGGGGCGGTCCCGAGTCACCGCATTCCGGATATCTAGGGTTAACTTCCTACATGACGAGCATCATGCCCTGTTGCAGGCCCGGAACTTTGGCCTATTCCTTAAAGCGCAGTGGTGCGCTATCTTGAACGTCGCCGCCTAACAAATCCACTTTGGATCTGCCCGCCAGCATGGTTCCAGACGTCGGTCTACGCGAGCCATGGAAATCCCAAAAGCTTTTGCATACTCCCACAACTGCTATTGATGACAACAAACTGAATTATTCCATGGTGGCTACGCGGCACATGCAGCGCTGCTACTTACGCGTTTTGCCCAATACATAAAAAAGTATGACGTCTACTGTTTGGCATGACGAGAGATCGTCTGGAAGGCATTGCCTGAAGCTAACTAATCGTAAATGACAGCAAGCAAGGAGATGATGGGCACGCGACGCAGGTACAGGTGTGAACACCGGTCACGCCCCGTGTATGGCGTGCACACACACGTGCTCAGCCGCTAATGACCCGAGGATGTCCCCAAGCAACAGTCGGAAGTCACAAACAGGACACCGGACAGCATCGCTGCGCATTCCTATTCGTTCATAACCCGAGTCCGCTCCTCTCTAGTCACAAAGCCTACCTAACCCCCCAACCAGGCGAATCCTACATCTGCAGTACAGGCTAGACTCGCCGCACCAAAATCGAATGGCGATCCAGAGCATGGCTGGCATCTCGCAGAGCTATCTCCTTTTATTGCTCGCCATTTAATCCGGGGCGTCGACTTCGAAAGTCCTGACACGATATCCGTGCTACTCGCATCACCGACATTGGCTGCCGTCCGCAATCCAGAGCACTGCCCATTGGGCCAGCGCCTCCCATTTGAAACGATAGTGTCATGATATGTCGACACTGGAATTTACCGGTCCACACTTGTTGTCATACAGGCCTTGCCTAAATCTACCACTTAACTAGTAACCTGAACTGCGCGATTGCCACTATCTCGGCTTCGAACCTACGCAGAGGACCTGGCGCGTCAACCCGGAAATCCCTCAACTGCCTATTACAACTTCGTTGCGCATTGCAGAAGCGTCATCTCGTCACTTAAAACCAGATGGAGCTGACGTGGAACTTTTGAAAAATTCCATATAACCTGGGCGGTACGTATCGCCAGCATTTGCCTGCAACTCTACGTTGTGGTTGTCCCCGTCACCATAGACAGCGCTGCACACAGACACGTCTACCGAGCATGACACGCACGCCACATGCGTGCGCGCAAAGAAGGCCAGTTTGTAACTATACAGGTTTTCATACCTGCGATTGTATCAAGTTCCATATCCAATGATCCCCACGGCGGCTGACCTACCAGAGATCGGTGTTGACCGGCAGCTACTAGACAGGACTTGCATGTTCGATGAGATTGCCCCAACCTCACCGTGACGAAAATGCCTAACGCACAAGCTGCGGCGGCAGTGACACCCCAGGTTGCGTGTACTGGAAACCAATGTTCTTCTGCACATGTAGTGGATGTCCCTGTCGTTGCATAATGTCGTGGTACAGCCATTGCTTCAGCTCTGACTTGTGGTCGTTTGGCAGTGTGAGACCGCGCTTGCGGTCTGCCTCCGCCCGGCCTTCCGCACAAATATCCATCCAGCTGATGCTGTCAGCGCTACTTCTGGCTCTCGTCGCCACCGTCGTTGTCGTGCCCTTGGCCCCAGAAATGCTGCTAGTTGGCTCGGTGGTCTTCTTGGAAGTTGGGGGAAGGGCACCAGTGCTGGCGCGCAGCGTGCCAGCGCTGCCTGCATTGGGGCGGCGCTGGGAGCTGGCTAGATTCACGGCAGCTGCGGTCAGAGGGCCCACGCTGCTGCGCTCTAAATTGGAGGTACTGGGCCGCTGCAGGCCAGCCTGGTAGGAAGCTT
The DNA here is from genome assembly GCA_019650235.1 of Volvox reticuliferus. NCBI lineage: Eukaryota > Viridiplantae > Chlorophyta > Chlorophyceae > Chlamydomonadales > Volvocaceae > Volvox > Volvox reticuliferus. The sequence goes on along the minus strand of BNCP01000012.1, from coordinate 1,359,002 downwards.
GCTGCGCCTGTTGCTGTGGTGGATGTGCAGCTGGGTTGGCGTATTGCGGTTGCGCGTTAGTTGGCTTTGGCGTTCGCAACGATCTGGCAGAAAGCAATGGTAATGGATCAGAACCCTCGGCTGCGCTGAAAGTAGACTGGGATCCGACTGAGGCATTTGGGTTCAGCTCAAAGTCGGAGGTCGTGCTGGGGCGTGGGTTAACAGCTGTAATGCTGTTGGGGCGCAGCTGAATACCAGCCGATCCGTTGTGATGTGGATCAGAGGCCGCTGCTACTCCAGGACGCTTATCCGTGCTCCCTGCGTCGTTAGGGTGCGGATCTAAGCCTCCTTGCCTGGGGCTCTGCTCGGATGTGGCCCCTGCATTAGGGCGCGTGTCCAAGCTTATTGCTGGCGCGGGACGTTGCCCCAAATCCGCCAATGCATTCGGCCGTTGTTCAGCGCTGGCAGCCGACCGCAGCCGTGGCTCAAAGCCCGTCATGTTCGGTCGCTGCTCAAAGCCCATCGCGTTGGGGCGCGGATCGTAGCCTGCGGTTGCACTTGGACGCTGGTCTAAGATACTCCCGTTGCCGCGGAATCCAGAATTTCCCATCGCGCTGGGGCGTTTCTCAAAGCCCGTAGTATTTGTGCGCGTCTCAATGCCTGCAGCTGAGCTTGGCTGATATTCCGAGTCCGTTGCGTCGCTTGTCCGCTTGTCGCGATATTCATGGCGGTGTTCGAATCCCTTAACGCCGGGACGCTGCTCGCAGCCAGAGGCACTTGTGCGCTGGTCGGATGTAGGGCAGTTGCGATGCTGCATAGCGCCTCCTGCAGACGATCGATCCTGAAGATCAGTTGCGCCGGGGCGAGGAATGAAAAGTTCATGCGGACGTCTGCCATTTGGTCCTAGGGCCCGCTTCGCGGCTGTGTTACAGTCGCCAAGAGGCTTCCGATTAGGGCTGTTTGGTGGAAGCGGAGGAGCCATATATTTGCCCATGGCGTGGGCTTGCTGGTCTTGGTTGCTCGCAGCTGAGCGTCTTCGCTGAAGCGCCTGTGCCAGGGGCCCGAGCTCAGAGGATGTCCCGTCTATGCCCATCGATGTTATGATTACTATTGGAGGCGATCTCCCAACCTTTACGTGTCGTTATGTAAGCTTGATGAGCTACTGCTGGAGCTGCATAGACAAAGTGTAAGTATGCGTTCTGAAGTGTTATTATCTGCGTAATCTTATAAATCTGGAGGTTATAACAAGTTTGGAGGATAACAACTGTTGGGCAACGAACAGCAAGCGCTTGGTCAACCTTACATCCCTTCGCTCCATTCCTGGTTTCGGATCGCGCGCGAAATGGCCAGTCATTGCATATATTTGTAACACATCCTTCATCTCTGATGTCATTTTTCTTCTCAAGGTAATAGACATGCTCTCATCCAAGCTTTGTTAAAACATTTAGCATACCCGGAGCACACCTGTACATGTCGTCGACACCACAATCTAAATACAACACCCCCAGCACCTAATAATAATTGCATATTAACAAGAATAGACACTGGTATCCGTTGTATTCATGGCTTGCCTAGGGAAGGGGCGCGTCTCACTAAAAAACTGATCAAACACCCCAACACTTTGTATTTATTTGTACAGCTTCTGGCGCCCTAGAGATATTAAGTAGCGTCTTAAGACGCTGACCCTAAAAATATGTAACATCGCGACGTCACAGGGTAATATCTCGCGTTCCCCCTGTCACTGACCGACTGTCACTCCAGCCGTAACTGTATTGTACTGTCGCTTGCCATCTCCATTCTCTTGTTCCAACCCTACCCCCTAGATCTAGGCGTCCTCCCTACAGAGCCTGGACTGCTGTTTGATTATGATTCAACCGCATTCTTACAGCCCTGATGCCACCCGGAGTGACAATTTACAGTAACTTTTTCCGGCTTTATCGTGCCTCTTTGAGCGCTTTAATGCGCAATGCAAGCATCCGTTTCATTGCCTACGTGGACTTGCACTGTTAGACAACAGTGACCCCAGAGGACACGGCGATCTGAGGCCGGTGCTGGCCTTCCAGGCCAGAGAGCACAGAGGATATGAGCTTTACCAGCAAGTACAGGTACCCAGCACACCAGCACACTATACTTCTCGTAACAAACAGTTATTAACGGAACCCTCGCTCGCTAGATGGCGTCATGAACCATTTGGTGTTCTGCTTACAGATTGGAGGGCTCCGAGGGTATTGGATGCCAACGACTGCCAAATCCTAAAATACCAAATGCGTCGAATCTATAGATCGAGGACCAAGTACAGATTGTTTCACTTCTTGCACTCGTATTCCGCGTGGACCTCGTAGACGCGCCAACAGGACAGCTCTTGGCGTACCGAGAGGTCTCAAATTGCGGCCAACCGCGTGCAACCGCTTACCTTGCACGCCCTTCACTTATCGATATGTCTCCAAGCAGGGCGTAGGCTCCTGACAAATTATTGATCTTATAGCTCCGTTACGAAGGATAATTATTCACCGGGAAATGTTTTTGCCATCGAGCAGCTGGGGACGGCTGTAGCCGCTGTAGCTTGCGCGGAAGGACGACGAGTGCGGTCCTAGCTATGACGTAAATCCTCAGCTGCCCGTGGCGGATTTGGACTTAAGTCGGAATTGGAGATTATACACGTAACATATAGATGCAGGTAATGGACACACTTGCCACCAGTTTATAAATGCAGTTCCGCCCCGTCATAATGCAGAAAAGACCCGCCGAATTCATAAACAGTTGCGTCATAGCATATCAGTATCAATGCTTCCTCGTGAAAAGGCAAATACAAGTATCCATGCTTCCCCACCTCCCTCCCCAGCCAGCTAGGTCTCCCGGCGGCTGTCGCGGCATGGAAGGGAAACTGTCTTTCTTGACACAAAAATTACGCATAATTAGCCCAAATTTTTGGCGTTTTTGCTTTTGCATATGCCCTCACATTATGCTGTATTTTAAAGATATGGATGATGAGTGCAGACGTTTCCCTGGGCTCATCATATAGATACATCCGATATGGAAAAATCAGTATCAACTTACTTTTTCAATGAAAAACTGGGATTAGGATCTCACCCTAGCATAGACCCTCGGCTCCGTGTAATAAGTGACACCGCTTCGACGATCTCGACTAAAGATGGAAAGGGACTAACTAGTTATTGATTTATGCTTCCAGCGCATAGAGAGGTTAGTGAAGAGGAGGTGCAATGGCTGTTTCGACGCCGCAGGTGAGGACGGTTTCCTAACGTTCAAGGTTGCAACAAAAGTACCAAAATGGTCCGAAATATACAATTATCAATGTACATCGTGATGATATTTGGTTTCAGACACACGAGGCCTGGCCGTATCACACCCTTCACTAACCCAGCTGGCTGCCTGCCCTTCTATGTAAAGCAGTTAAAACACAACGATGACGATGCTGGGGAGGTTGGCCGGAGGTGCACCTGCCCGTGCGTCTGCGGGGCGCGCAAGATACGTTACAAACCGCCGTACAGCCTCACACCGGAGCTGGCGATGGCGCTGGAGGACCCGCTGACGAGCTTCATCCAGGAGCACGCCATGCCGGAAAGGAAATGGAATATGTACCTCGAGTAAGTGAACGTTTGGAAAGCAGCAGGGCGCATTTGAGTGTGATACAAGGGAGTCGAATCGGTAGCCTAGATGGGAAACCAAGATCCAGGCCAGCGGGAGCCGGAGCAGCACCCCTTGATGTGGGTTTAGATTTTCTCGCTGACCGGCTAATAATCTGTGCACCTGGCCGGCAACTGCTGGCTGGCAGCTGGCCCATTCTGCGGCCAGCGCCGCCCTACATGCGAAATGTTGGTAGTTCGGCAGCCTGTAGAGGTGCGCTCCATTTTACCGCAGCATACAGACCATGAAATGCCCACACCGCCCCGCCCCGCAACCTGGGGGCCGCCCGCACCGTGCCGCTTCGCCGTACTCCCGTTGGTTTGGTTGTACGGGCTTACTCTCCTTGGCATGGCCACGTATATGACCGTATCTTCCTTGGTTCGATCATCTAACCCTAACGCCCCTTCCTCTCACATATTTCTGTTGCAGATTCCAAGGCTGTATTCAGGAGGCGCTGGACTACGCCTTCGATCAGGTAGGTTAGAACACTGTGCCTGAGCCCGTATGAGGTGGGCACGTAAGAATTGATGACATGGCTTGGAACGAAGGTTTTTGCGACGCAAGGCGTGCACATTATTAGGTACCCGCAACCCGATACCCGGAATTCTGACAATACCATCTCCTCCTGACAGCAACGGCCTCGGGACCACCTCACATCGCACCCCGGTACTGCGTTATAAGGCTCCGTGATAATCGCCCAAGTATCACTCAATCTTCACCCACATTGGTTTCCCACTTTTTCCCTCCTTACCTCCAATGACCCTTTCCCCGCTGCTACTACTGCTGCTACTGCTGCCACTGCTACTGCCCTGTTGGGTTGCAGTGGAAGTCCCTTAAGGCGAAGGTGCTCCTGGACGGTGAGTTCCGGTTTCAAAACAATCAATCCATGACAATCAGGGCAAGCCCCCCCGTTCCCCGTCCGGCGCTTTCATAGGTCCCCTCGCCTTGCGCGACACCCTTTCGTCACCCACGCCACGTCGCGCACCCCGACACACCACCTTGTGCCTGACTGAGCTCACTTGCCTCCAGTCCCGCTCTGGCGCACCACCCCTCCACCCCCTCGGACGTATCGTAAATGACACCAAGATTTGTTTTCCTGAGTGTTGTGAGTTCCGGTCCGTTGCCTTCCCACCCCGCTGCTTCAACGACCCGGAGTGCCTTGCGGGTTCCCGGGTCACGCGCAGGGTCCGTGCTTAGAGGTACGGCGTTGGACGACAGTGACATTGATCTGGTTGTACGTACCGAATACCTTGTCCCACGATCTGTCAAGTCGGCAGCGCACCAGATCATCACGGTACGCCAGTGGCGTGCAGTGGGGTGCAGTATGGCAATTGAGTGGAGTGTAGTGGGATTGGTCAGTGAAGTGCCCTGAAGCTATAGCCCTGCCAAGCTGGCGATGGATGCTTTATCGCGACGAGTTATATTTAACCAAAGTTGGTGATTACCACCAGCAGCGACCACCAGCATCACCACTGGTGCAAGGGCCACAACGGCTACGATCCCGATCACCACCACCTCCACAATTACCATCCTTGCCGTCGACGTCGCAACATCAAACAACACCGTAACGTCGTCCACGCTGTATTGCTGCGCACCCTACCGCACCGTACGGGCCCATTTACCCGCCGTCGCCGCCACCGCAGGCCGGGCTGCAAGCAAAGTACGGCATAGGCAATGTCAGGTCCACGGAGAAGCGCAAATCTGCTGAGTTTGTCGTGGAGACCATCAATGCCAAAGACGTGGATGACCAGGATGACGCGACGGTAGAGACTGTCGTTCTGCACGCCGACGTGCTGTTCGATAACGCCAAAGTGGGTAAGCCGTTGACTGACATCCAGCAGACGTTCCCTGAGGAGGGCATCAAGGTGGTTCAGATGATGAAGCTCTTTCAGCGCAAGGTAGGTGCAGCCGGGAAAGGGGGGGAAGGGGAGGACATGTCAAATAACACGTGCGGGTGCCCAGTGGGTCAGGAATCCACTGGGGGTACCTATAAACAACGGATCGGGGCACAGAAATTTCATCACCTAGCACTTAGCGCGTAATGACAATGGAAGGGAATGTGATGCCATGAAAGAAATAGCCTGGAAGAGGGGGAGGGAGGGAGAGCTGGTGCGGCGTGGGAGTGGGAAAACGGAGGACATGTGGACAAGTGGAAGACAAGGCTTTATTTTATCGTATGTAAGCTTTTGAGATGCTGCGATGTCCATGCTGCGAGGGTTGGTGACCCCTGGAATGCCTTGCCCATGTACTGGTACTTGTATTCGGCTTTGGCAAGGACACGAGTAAGCCACCGGTTTGTTGCGAACACAACTATCAGCGCTGACTTACTGATAATAATAATCCCCATTAATCAAAAGGGCTCGCGGACCCAGCCCGTCCTAATAATAGATAAAAGTCAATGATCTCTCGGCAGTTTACCATGAGCCTCCACGAGCCTCCACGAGGTTTCGGAGCTACTGGGTTGAGCTTATTTTAGGCATGGACGAAACTCCGACTTCCTGAACTCCCCAGGCGGGCAGTCTGCCGCCACTGAAGGGCTATGTAATCGAGGCGCTCGTACAACATGTGCTGGAGTGCGGCCAGCCGAGCGAGCCTGATAAGGCTCCGAATCCCACGCCGAAGGAATCCGTGGCACAAGCCTTTTACATGGTGGGGTTGTGTGTTAGGGTTGTGTGAGTGTGTCGCCCGTCTCGTGTGTTAGGTGGGAATTTGATTTGTGGTACGTTCATGGTGAAGAAGATGAGACGAGACGAGATGAGGGGCGCACGGATCAGGGGCGAAGACAAGATGATCGTAATTCTAACAAGAGCTGGCTCTACGGTTCTGTTCAGAACGCCGCGATGTAACAGACGCATGATCGATTCCGCGCCCAAACGTTATTATAGTCGCTCCTCGTCTTATATTTATAACAACATAAAAACGCTTTCCACAACGTCGTTCCCTGGCCCCTTTCCCAGACGTTGAGCTTGTTTCTGGTGGAGCGCAATGCTCGGGATCTGGACAAGAGGGTGTGCCATAATCTGACGGTGCCCTCGGGCTTCATATTCGACCGCGGGGACTTCGAGTGCTGGAGCGGGCGGGCGTCATCGGTCTTAAAGTATGTAGGCATTGGGCGTAGAAGGAGTAATGGGTTCGAAGGGGCGGCAGTAGGAAAATGAGGGTCTTGGCGGGTAGGAGTAGCCAGAGGCAACTCGGGCACAGGGAACACATTAAAGGAGGTACAGAAAGGGTTTGGAAGGATTACAGACCCGTGGGATACCGGAGCACACACGGACGCTGCGCATTTATCGCATCCTTAAAACGACCCGCGGGAAGATGACAGTGCGCCCACTGGAAGAAGGCGATTTGGTAGATGAGTAGGAAAGGAGAAACGTACCTGTCGGTAAAATTCTCCAATAGGCCCTAAAGTTGGCTTCGAGGTTTTTGGGGTAGTGGGGAGCGGGCAGGTTCAGAGGAGGGGGGGAGAGGAGTAGGTATTATGGGCAGAACACATGGAGGACAGTCTCAGTGATTTTAAACAACAACCGACGCAGACTGAAACCAAACCCCAAAACCCGCCACACACCCACGCCTTCTCGTCACAAATGCAAGGGTCGTTTCCCCAAACCCATATGTACATTTTACATATTTCACATGTTTCCCTCCTTACAGGAATCTGGCCAAGTTAGCCACATGCTTACACGAGGGGCGTGCCCTGAACCAGAACGCGAAGGAGCTGTTACGCTGCATTGTCGAGGTGGGCCCCTTTCGAGGCGCCCTTTTGGGTCGCCCCAATATATTTAACTTCTTTTTGAGGGGAACAACAAACAAGCCGCCCCAATAGCCAATTTCTTCCAGTGCTGCCACATCCCCGGGGATGTCGCATGCCAATCCCTGAGACAGGCACATAACTTTTGATTCCTCCGCCACGGTTACTTGTTGCCCCCAATTTTGCCCATATCCTTCCAAAGCCACGGATAAAAATGTTGCTTATCGTTAAGTGTTGTGAACTGCTTCTTTCTTTTTGCGCCCAGAAGCGTGAGTACCTGGGACCGTCTCTCTGGTTATAGCTGTGCGCTTAATCCATTTGAGCATATCGTTCGCTACTGATTGCGCTCACCACCCCTGGTGGAAACCTTCAGACTTCCGCACCACCGAAGGTGCCATGTGCTGCTGCGGCCGTTGGTGCTGCGGCCCCTGCTGGCGATGATGCAAATGGCGGCAGTTCCAATCAGCGGGGTGGCGCAGGTGAGGTGGACAAACGGGGTACGTCCAGTATGCCGCCATTGACGCCGGCTCGATCCACTGCAGTGGCGGAGGCTCCATGCTCCAACGTAAGCTGTGCCAAGTCGATTTCGGAGCTGGTCGCCGAGCTTAAGCCGGGCGTAGAAAAGGCTCTTGTCTCCATAGGACGGCCCAGAGATGTGGTGGACCCGCTGGACATACTGGGGCAATGGGAACGGGACGACTTCCTCCAGAAGCTTCAGAGGGGACAGCATGGTAGCGGTGGCGTTGGCGACAGTGGCAGCGGCGGCAGTGACAGTTTCGTTACGGCCGGCGACCACGGAGGCGGCGGCGGCCAAGGTGGCAATCTGGCAAAGGCTGGCCATGGCGGTGGCAATGGCAGTGGATCAGGCAGCACGACGCACGCAAGTGATGCGGTGAAAGCGGCACCAGTTCCCAGAGGCAGCAGCAACAGCAGCAACAGCAGCAACAGCAGCAACAGCAGCAACAGCAGCAACAGCAGCAACAGCAGCAACAGCAGCAACAGCAGCAACAGCAGCAACAGCAGCAACAGCAGCAACAGCAGCAACAGCAGCAACAGCAGCAACAACAGCAACAGACCGGCGGGATATGCTGCGCAGCTGTCCCTGCCCCTGGAGCCCGATGCGGTAGGGCCAAGGATGGAGACGACTGCGGCAACGGTGCAGGCGCATATCGATGCCTCAGGGTCACAATCGGCCCATGGGTCAGTGGCGAAGCCCGGTCACAACGTGACAGTATCTAAAGGGGCGGAGGCGCCGGCGCCGCCATCACTGCCAACCAGCTCGAAGCCATCCAACCCACCATCCGTCCCGTTGGAAAGCCAGCAAAGCTTCGCGGCGCTGGGCTCCTCGGCGGATCCTGCCGTGGCGGCTCCGGAAATTAGCTGTAGCTACGGCGGCGGCAGCAGCAGCAGCAGCAGCAGGGGCGGCGGTGGTGCTGCCGCCACTAGCGCCGTTAGCAATGGCAGCAGCAGCAGCAGCAGCGGCGCTGATGGTGCTGCTGCTGCCAACGCTCTTAACAAGAGTGGCTCCATCGACCACCCCCTCGCGGCGTTGTTTGCGCACCCCCTGGCCGAGGAATCTCGCCTCCGCTGTTACATGTATCGTAATCCCAGCGGTCCCCAGGTTGCGTTACTGGCCAGCGCAGTGGCGATGCCGCAGCTACAGCCCAGTGGATCCAGAAAGGAGATGCAACCCTGCACCTGGCGTATGCAAAACGCCTCTGCAGACCTCACCGGTGATCCGCCTGCAGCGGCGACGGCAGTAGAGACAGCAGCTTTAGCAAGGTCTTCGCCACAGCCAGCATCGGAACAGGAAGAAATAGCAGAATGCGCAGCAGAAACAGCTATGCATGCACTGCGCTATTCTGCACCGCACTCTGGAGATGCAGCACCCAGAGATCGTGTATCGAACCCAGTATTGTTTGCGGCACCGGCACCCGCATCAATAGGAGCACCCATACCATGGCGTCCCTCGTCAGATGCGGGTATTTCCTCATGGCTTTCTGCGGCAGGTCAAGTACGGCATCCCGCATTAAATACAGAAGAGTTGGCAACAGCAGCAATAACCACAAGAGCATCATCGTCATCATCATCATCATCAGCAGCAGCAGCAGCAGCAACAGCAACCGCAACCGCAACCGCAATGGCAGGAGGGACTTCTTTAGCTAACCCTGTTGTCACTTCTGGCTGTGCTGCCGCTGCCACGGCCGCCGCAGCCGCCGCTACCGCTGCTGCCATTGACAGTGCTGCGACGCTGGCTGTAATCCATCGTGACCCGATGCACATTTTGTCGGGCTCCAATGTGGAGGTGGCAGTTGCAGCGGCGGAAGCAGCAACGGCGACTGCATCGAATGCCGTCATACAGCCACAGCCATCTGTGCACGATGCACTGGCGGAGCGGCTCCGAACAGAGGTCACTCCTCGGTATTTGGAGCAGCTCCAAACCCTGTTGCGAAATGCCCAGGGGCGGCATATTAGAAGGGCGCAGACCACCGCTACTGATGACAACACTGTTATTGCCGCCGCTGCTGCAGCCACCTCTACAGCATCGGATGCCATTGACAGCGGGCGCGACTCTGTGTAGGGCGACAGGGTACAGGGGCAAATGCCTAACCTCTGGTATCCATGACCGGCCATCTTGGATCTGGCGATGTTATGTAGTAGTTGATTGCCGCAAAGGCCTCTCGAGATGTTGACAGGGTGCTTCTAGCACCTTATATTGTGATAGTGCGTGCCGTACGTCTACGACTACTACATGGTAGGTGTGGCTTAGGCGATGAAGATAGCAGTGGACGTGGAGGCTGCGTCGGTTGACTTGCTAATGGTGAGGAGGTGATGGACTTGCGAATGCTGGACAGCAGCCGGGGCTACGATCCTGCGGTGGGGAACCAGCGCTGTTAAGGGCTGGGCTAGAGCTGGCCATGGCGAGTGTCCACCTCCCATGGCGGATGGGGAACGGTATCACATGCAGGGCATGAGGCCACGAGAGAAGCATTGAAAAAGATGCATGGTTGCAGAAGGATTAAAGCCGGTGGGACAGGTGGATCAGGAAAAACGAACAAAGCACTGTAAGAGGCCGCAACAACCACAAGAGCTCATTCCCTTCAGTTGGTATCAGCTCATCATGCGTCTCTTTATCTCCGCTTCACGCTGCCGCGCCGAGAAATCTCCTTGCCGTGTCTTCACTTCGCTTTCCAGCCCGCGCGGCTCCCGGCCACCTCGAGGGAGAGCGTGTACGGATCGTTTCCCCCTGTGTTCGACAATGCAACCGTCCTTTCCCCCGTGTACCGCCAACACGCCCACCAACATTGCCATCATGCTCCCAGAAAATGGCAGCGCACCCTGGGGCACCCTCGTCTGCCGCATGACCCTTTTCCTGTGCTACCCCGCTGGCGCCCCCGTCATCCGCTGCCTCCAGATATGCACCCCCTAGCTTCTCATCTTCCTTTACGACCACCCGTCCACCATTCCCTTCAGCCATGCCTCCACTTCCAACGCCACCATCCCCGTCACCTCCGCCACCTACGACGTCATCCCCGTCACCCCGACCACTAATGATGCCGTCGTCTCCGTCACCCGCGTCACGTCTACACCCATCGCCCGTCGTCATCCCTGCCTTTTCCAGCTCCGTCCCCCTATTGCTGCGCCCACTAACGCCTCTGTTCTCACCCTGAAGTGCTGTATCCCTTTACAACCCTCCATTGCAACCTGAACCGGCTAACCGGGCAGATCCACCTGCGGCGTCTCATGGAAAGAGCAGATATATAACCCGGGAAATCTCTGCAGCTCTGACATGCAGATAAATACAATGGTTCTGCAAAATTTTGCTGACGCTGGTCTTGATCTTGCTGAGCGGGTTCTGTGGACGAACCGTATGAGCATGAGTGTGTATGTCCATTTGTGGACGTCGGCGGTTGGGCAGGCTTGTTTAACGAGTAGGGGCTAAGTTGTCGGGGAAGACGAAGGTACAGTTTCTTGGGGAGCTGTGTAGGCTCCTCAAGGCACTGCAGCAGGAGGTGTCTGGTGCGCCGTTGGACCTGCGGAGCGCTTCCCATAGGTTGAGGCGGGGTGGAGCCTCAGCGGCGGCCAACGCGGGAATGAACATCATCGATGGAGACCAAGGAGCATGGCCGTTGGCTCTCTTATGCCGTGCTGGTGTACGTGCAGCGGGCCGTTGCTGTGAAGAGGTCTGTGGTAGCATGCACGTGAAGGGGCTGGATTGGGGTGATCTGCCTGATCTGTTGCAGGGTTTGGTGAACAGGCAGATTTGGTTCAAGGTAGATTTGGCGAGGGCAAATGCTGCTGATCCTTGCTCACCCGATCAAATGATGAAGTCGTGCGTGCTTGGGGAAGTAATAGCCATATGTATGTAGTCACGCCGCTTCATACGTAGCATATGTAGCATATGTATGTATGTAGACAGGGGGCCCCAGCACCGACAAGCACGTGCGTTCGCGTGCGTACCTCAGACGGATTGCATGCTTCATTCTGCGGTCCTCAAAATCCCATCCGCTTGGTGCGGAAGCGCTTGCTTCGTCTGTTGGCGATCGGAGACGACCAGTGCAGTGTGTTCCTCAGTAAGGAAAGAGAAATTAAGTAATATCGAACCCAAACCAGAGAAAGAGCGCAACCGCAACCGCTTTCCAAGGCTTCCTTCGAGACCTCATTAACAACGCAGCTAGGTTAGCACCAACGGTGGCGCCCACGGTCCCCATACGTACACAATGCAACTGCTGACCGAACCTAAGACAATATACTTGCGCACCAGTGACGACCTCTACACACCAGGGTACTTCACCCCGGACGGGGCCCGGAAATTTTTAGAATTTTGGGAAAACGCCCGTAAAAGTGTTGGGTCTGCTCCGGGGATCCCCGGGAATTTCATGACGTGTGAAGTGCTGCTTTCCGGGGGCAGACAAATAGTGCCCCGTGAAGAAAAAGGCTCTTTTCCGGGTGTACCCGGAGAAAATTTTCTTAAAGTAAGGCCATGTTCCGGGGATTACTGATGCATGCTTGACAGCTTGACGCTTAGGAAAAGCAAAAAACACATTACACTTTTATTAGCTAAGGATAAATTATAAGCTAATTTGTAAGCAGTTAGACAAAAGAACATTACCCACAGGACTTCTAGCATTGACATTTTGGGTAAAGCTAGCCAAGCAAATTCCTACGTTTCTCAAGCCAACGAGTGTAAGCTTAAAGCAAGCAAAATACTAAGTATATCTCGGATGGAGAGGAAGAGAATGAAGCAGATTAAGAGAGCTAGGGAAGTTGGTATCTGTGTTAGTTCATAAGCTGCCCGAAAAACAATTTAATGTATTTCTTTATTAAGGTATGAAAATTGTCTTTGCTGGAAAATATTTACCATGTAATAAACACGAGTTGTGTCCCGAGAAAGTTTTGTGCACGTTCCGGGGCCCCCCGGAACGTTTTAGGGCCTACCTAGGTAGAGTTCCGGGGGCCCTCCCGGAAAAGAATTTTTAGGGCTCCGGGGAACCCCGGAACAAACAGCTGCCCCCTTGAAGAACCCTGCTACACACCCGCCACAATCAACGGCGGCTCCGGAACCAGCAGTTCATTCTCCAACAGCGGCTCCAGCTGGGGTAAGAAGGAGATCCACAATTTGTTACAGGGCTGGTATAGCGAGGAAGCTGTTTCAACTGATAGTGGGTTGTCAGCCAGGTCTCCACAGACCTTCCCCCGGGTGTCGTCCCTAGTACCCCCTGGCATCCAGAGATGCCACGACCCCGCTGCACCACTTCTAGGTGAAATCTTTGGCTGCCGTGCTGTCCATGCTGCTGCGGCCACGCATGCACATGACGCCTCGACCGTCGCACCCTCACACTGTCCAGTTCTTCCATCCGGAACCACACCCATGGGGTCGCCCAAAGGGGGGGTCCCTTCATCCAACCGCCCGCCCGCCATCAACCTAAGGGTAGCACGGGCGGTTGTATGTACTCAGTGATCCAACCGTCTCAATATCCCAAACTACAACGAAGCTCTTCATCCAAAGATTCATGTACACACCCGGGCGTAACATACGTAATTTCCAGCTACCCTTTCTGATTACGCTGCATGTTGCATATTGCATTATTGTCGTATTATACATACCACACCCGGTTTAACCTGGTTCTCAGGTTCGTTGTCTCCGTACCACTCACAGCTGTTGGTTTGGCCTCCCCTGAAACCGCGTCCACAAATAAGGACGCCAGGTCGCCACTCACAGGAGAGGCCGTGTGAGTGGTGACCTGGGTCACTCCACGTGCCTGTATGAACAGGCCAAGCAACCCTTTCACCATCCGTTGGCAGCCGTCCGGTTCAACCCCGGCGGCATGAACGCGAAACACAGCCGCAGTCCTTTCGTTCTATCCTGCAGGCTGCTCATCAGAGGCTTGGAATCCCTGGCTTTACCCTCTGCAACGCCACTTGCAGCGGGTTCCAACCCCACTCTTTCCATGGCCGGATTGTCCACGCAGCGGGCTGCTGCCCTGCTGATGTATGTCGAAGCAAGCACTGACATTATTGCCGGCGCCACGCACCACTGGAGGGCCATGGAATCCTTGAGCTCCTGGCGCCAACCCTCCCACTCCAAGGCCCGTATACGTGTTAGCTGTTTCCATATGTGTGAACGCTTGTGGAAGGGGCAGGATCCCGCTAGATATCTGTGCCACACATACATTCGGCCACGTGCGTGGGGATTCCTCTTGTAGTCGAACTCGATAGTGCCTGCACACCACCCCCTCAGCCCGGGTTCATAGCCACTGTCCGGCTAATAAGGGGTGCAGCCCGCGGATATAGGGGTTCAAGGTATTCGCCAGGTAGGTCTTTCCTGGCTATCCTGTTGCGGTGGCGGCTGTCTTACGGTGTTCGACCGGCGGATTATTTATGGCGTTTTATTTGTCTTTTCGTGAGACGTTGGTGACTTCGTTACCCCGGGGTTGCCAGAACGCTTCTTTCACGCATTTACTTGTGCATTCACGCTTGTATTTTTTCACTCTCCCCGTGTTTGCTCTCCTGCAGTATGTACTGTAAGGTCCGCTGTCATTTTCGTCTCCCTGCCTCGTTCCGGCACATTTTGGCTTGTGATCGCGAACGATCGCGAAGTGCAGCGCTGGAGTAACAAACCAATTATTATTTGTTTAACGAATACATTTGGCTGGTTGGTCTTCCATAATCCTCTTTGATACATCTCTTTTATGCCCCTTGCTTTAAGCTCGTGTCGCCATTTTCCTGCTTTAAAGAAAACTCATCCGTTATGTTCTTTACATCCCTATTTAAGTGCATACGTACTGCTGCCCGTTATCGTACTGCCTCTACGATTTACTGGTAACTGATTGTCTTTGCTATCTGTATCTACTGTTCTCGCCCATCCCATACATGTATGCATACATGCATGTACCGCAGTAAGCGGCAGCAAACGGCGACAGTCACGCTTATCCCGCCTTTGTTGTGAAAAGTTGCGTGAACATGTTTTACTTATATAATATTCGCCATTCGAAAACGAGGTACCTTCCCGAACCTACGAATTGTACTTTAACACGGTTTCTTATAAGGAATGTTGGCCGGCATGCGTCCTTGGCTTCGCACAATACGGGACGTTACCTTCATTTTCGTATGGCCTTGTCGTTACTCTGCATGTCCGATCGATCTTCCGCAATTGAGGAATTCAAAATATGGAGGAGAATGGCGTATGTAAATATATCATATATATGTATATATAACGGTTTGTCCTGGCGCCGGTAGTTGCCGCCGGTTCGTTTGGCCTCCAGGCTCCAGCCATCCACCGACGAGCGATCTGCCTGCCTCCGCCGGTTGCGCATGCACGACGACCACAGAATGCTGCGAGCGATGGCTGTATCTTACAGGATTACAAATAACAGGATTAATGCCCTATTATGTGTAATAGTAGGAGGCAGCAATGGTGATCTCCATCCAGGCGGCGATATATATGTTGCGGGTAGGTTTTGGACGATCAATTTAAGGAAACGTTCATGTTTTGCTTGTGGCATACGTCACTACTGCAGCATATACATCTCGACATCGTAATACATGCGCTATGAAGGTGCGCTATGAAGGTCTGAGAATTGATCTTGCCGATTACTTTAAATCATGATGATGCACTTCAGGGCTTATGTAAACCCATAAACCCTAAGTAAACTTCTTACCTTATTAGATTTATAAGGCATATTTGAGCCAACAGGCTCATGGTTTCCCGAGCTGGAAACCTTATATTGGGAAGAAACCAAAGAGCCAAAAAATGTGAAAGACAGAACGAACAAAAATATGCATGGAGAAACATAATAAATACACTACGTACGTACTTTGGATACCCCGTGCGTGCGTGGTTTCTGAAGCAGGCGAACCAACCTAATGCAGTACATCGATGTACTGAAACTGCGTCATGTGACATGCACAAACGTGCGCACGGAGGGTATCACAAACTCGCAGCATCGATCTTGCATCTGAAAAGGGGGTTTCACTCCCTGCTGGCATCTACGTAGCTTGCAGCGGGATGTAGATATCGTCCCAGCCAGCAGGCGCATCTAGATCTGAAGACCGGGGCCCCTTAACCGCACCCAGATACGAAAGAATACCATTTAGATACCGATGTAGAATCAGAATTAAGTATTTAAATTAAAGTAAAACAATATTACAGCTGCCAGGTGCTTCATCACGGCATCCTCAACCGTACGGTACTGAGCTAGTATGACAATCGACGAGCGACGACTGCGTATGTACAACACTGCAATGGCATTTCGTTTATCACAGGTATAAGTAATATACACGTTAATAGCTTTTCATTTTGCACACAACAACACAAGTATATGCAGAGTTACAGGACCCACCGATTTTATTTCGTAAATTAAGTAAAGCTGCTTAATCAATCCGTTTTCGGGCCAGCCAATACTGTTGAAGTCTCATAAATTATTGTTAAAAGGCGCAAATTGATTTGTTCCATGGCGACGACACCGAAACGTTTTGTCGTTCTTTTGTTATTAGCTGCTGCGTACCTAGCACCACTCGCTGTTACGGCTATTGCGTACAGGTCTGATGATGAATCCAGAGGCGGGCAAATGGGAGCGACGCTACGTAAACTCCCTGGTCGGCAGCTCGTCGTCGTAGCGGCTGATGAATCTCGTCGATGCGCGACTGGTCGTCAGCTTGCTGATGCCCTCGCTGACCAAAGCATTACAGATGTGGTGCTAACATCGGATATAACCTTGGAGGAGGTAGACTGGGCTAGCTGGTCGTCGTCATCGCCCTTGAAACTTGCTCGTAACGTCACTGTGAGGGGCGTCAATGAAGCGAGAAACATGTGGATCATTTTTGATATTGCCTACGTAAAGAACAAGGTACATCGACTCGGCCAGCAGTAAATAACGACTTGTCGTCATCGTACATAAGTAAACATAAACAAATAAATAAATAAACAAAGAAGTAAACCGATAGATAGATAGCGGCGTTGCTCAGTATGTAGGCGCATGCACGGCGGGTAGTTGACCCCCCCGTTAACCCGCAAGATTCCACGAGGTGCCTGTGGTGGATGCTTAACCTGGCGGGGAAAATCACTGATTTCGGAGAAGTCAACACGTTTAATATATAGAGGCGGGTGCCGCCTCGAAGGAAATACATACCGCAGCAGGAGGAGGGGTATGTAGGGACTGCCAGGTAGGTACGTAGTATAGTGGCCACGCACGGGTGATGCCAAACCCCTGCTGTCTTATCCATCCATCCCCCTATTCCACGCACATACATATACGCCTGCTCCATTCGTCCTTTTCCTCGTCGTCCTGCTGCAGGTCCAACTGGGATCTCACGTAACCTTGACGTTTCGCTTCGTAGTCTTCTATCGCTGGAGGGAGGACGCTCATTTCATGGTACGAAGTAAAGGCGGCAGTAGTTGTATCCAATCATTACCTGACCGTAATGGATATGTTCGTACGTACTTATAGTACACTAGGCACGGACAAGGAATGTGCGTGGGAAAGCGTGGGCATTACGCACGTATATATATGGATGCCTAATCTTTATTTATAAGCGGCGGATCAGCAAAGTCCGCGTATTAACAACGTATGTATGTACACATCATCCCTTTATCGCTTCCCTTCCAGCCCTTTCCAACCATGTCTATCTTCGTTCTAAGCAAGAAGGACGGACACCTACCGCTGCTCGTTCTACCTGTTTGTTTTCATACGTAACATACATAACGCATAACATAAGATAACGCACAAACTCACAAAAATATATAACAAAAATAACTCAAAATCGCACATAGGTAACGCACAAAACAACAATACGCAATGCGTATGACTACGTATCTTACTAATACATAAGGTCTTCTAATACGCAATGCTCGTAGTGTAATCCATTATATATATAATAATATTATATACACATAATAAGTACGTTAACATTACAGCATGAAGTAAGTGCTTAGCCAGTATTTCCAATCTACCAATATCTGTATATAGGTTGGGTCCTTGGATGGGAAGTAATGAAGTAAGTAATACGTACGTACGTAAGGCTTCCGTGTAACTCAAGTAGTAGTCGATCGTACGTCCTTCATTCCTTTTGAAAGCAAATGTATTTAGGAAAAGCACTTGTCAACAGAAGAACGTACCATAAATTTTATTTTTATTGTTGTTGAAATGTATGGCTCGTATAAGGAGGAAGCCTGATGGCCACGTACACGTACGTAAAGGTTACCTGCCTGCTGCTGCTGCCTATGCAGTAGTAGTCCATCTCGCTTGTCAAACACGCAGTAAATACGGAGCAGGTAATGAGAACAAATTTACTTCAAAACAAAAACAATTTGCTCGACCATTGGAGGACTTCCCGGAGCGAGGAAGTAAGATCCACCAAGTTGAAACCTTACAGTTATTAGGACGGTTTTATGGAGCAGGTCCGTCAGCCAGTCGCGTCTTGGTAGGTTTGTTTGGCAGTGGGGCGGTTCTCAGGCGTCATTAGGTTAGCCGCCGGTAGCATTGCTGCTGGGGCCTATTTAGTGTATGTTGTGCTGTTGTACGTAACTGCTGAGGACAAGAAGTTAAGATCTTTTTGATTTCCCCGCCCGCTAGCTGCTGTCTATCTCAAGCAAGCGTACGTAGTTTAGTAGTATTATATATATTGTACGGCACCTGCCATATATACCTGCACCTAGCCACCCACATAAAACACGCTCTAGGGAGCAAAAGCACACTACTTTGAGTGTCATCTTGTAGTAGTCGTACTTATACGGCGCACATACACTATTACAACATGAATTGCAAGAAGCACCCTGCTGCCTGTCAGCATTTCGAGATAGAGTGAGGCCTTTGCGGCACTCAACTACGTACTACACATCTCGATCGAGAGGCATTTTCAGTTATCATCCACTTTATATGTATACAACATATGTACGTATATGGCTCGGTCAGGCCCCTTGGTGCTCGCCCTTGTAGGGCGAGTCGCCCACAGTGTAACACCCCAATAATATATACACTTTAGGACACTTTATTTACCTTTTATATAGACACACGCGGAATTTTGGTTGTTATTACGGGCACGGGGACATAACTTCTGCAGGCCCCACCCTCATCCGGATAACTCATATATATATATATATATATATATATATATATAGAAAAAACTGACCTAGCAAGAGCCTGGCAAAGACACACAGAATCCCTCAGAGGAGAGACGCCAACAGAAGAGCACACTCATACACAGCCAAGAAGGAAGAACCCAGCTAAAGACAATATATATATATATATATATAGTATACTGTCGGTAGATGTATATAAAATATATTACATATAGTAAGTAATATTTAATTTTTGAAAGATTAATACATGCACAGCTTTATTTATTAAATCGTCGTCCGTATCTATCTGCAACCGACCCCACCCAAGGCTCCTGGCGTGGATATTATCGCTGCTGGACCCATTCCCGCTGGAGGCTTTAAAGATCCTTACTGGCCTGCCGTTATCGGTGACAACGTAGCCTACATCCAGCGTAAGCTCCAAACTCAAGCTGCAAGTTAGCACTTTGCCCTCCCCCCACCGATGAATGCATAAAAAATGCTATCTTACATATTATGGCCCCATGCATTATTTGTTATAGTAGATAGGTGGCCCTGCACCTCGGCAGCTGCCCCATCTCTGATAAGCTATGGATGTTAAAGGGGTGTTACACTGTGGGGGACTCGCCCTGCAAAGACGAGCACCGGGGGTCCTGACCGGACCGAGGCACAGCACAGGGGAAGGGCGCGTGGCTTTGTCTATACATGCTGTCTAGCTATCTTCTGTCCGCAGTGTTTGCTTGCGAGCATCTATATACCCCGTTGTCCGCTACCTGTACGTACGTATGGCCCTTCACGCATACACACACAGGAACTTGCGTCCCGTTGTCTTATCAGTTGAAATCTTCCACAAGCATTCCACGACCTGTCGGCTATCCTGGCAACCAAACTTCAGAAGTCAACGTTTCCCAGAGCGGTTGCATTCAACCACAAACTGCTGGGAGCGACCCCACAGCAATACGCCCCACACAACGCTGCTGGCCTATGGTTGGGCTGTATAAGGACGTCGCCACATTTGCGTTCAACCTGGATAACGCAAGCAGACAAGTAGCCGCTGGATATTTGGTGGTGATTCGACATAGTGATTACTTTGTAGGTATAACGGAATGGGCCGACATTACATATACATGCGACTGGGCAACATTATATGGGGTGTTACACTGTGGGCGACTCGCCCTACAAGGGCGAGCACCAAGGGGCCTGACCGGACCGAGCCACAGCGCAGGGGAGGGGCACGTGGCTTTGTCTGTCTGTCCTGCCACATGCTCCCCTCTCACTAAGACCAGCTAGAGCAAAGAAAGACTCAGAGGCTCTAGCCTGGCCACTAACAGAGCACTGAGGAGCACCACGAAAACGAGGAGGGAACAAAAGAAAACAGGGGGCGACTAACTGCACAAAGAAGGGGAACACTCTCCTCCAACACAAAACTGAACTAGCAAGAGCCTGAAAAAGACACACAGAAGTCCTCAGATGAGAGACGCCAACAGGAGAGCACACTCAAACACAGCCAAGGAGGAAGAACCCAGCTAAAGACAGAGGGGGGATGACGAGCCAAATTGGCGCCCCCCTAGAAAGCCTCCCGGCCCCACCCACAGCTGGCCCCCTCAAACACCTGCACTGCACAAGAGGGAAAGACCTCTCTCACTGCCTCCCCCAAAACCCTCAGAACCCAGTGCCAGTGCCAGTGAACATTATATATACTTACATTATTGTTGTATTATAATCCAATTGATGGTGGCATCGAAAGATACCGGTTGTTGGGCCAGAGCCCGATTATATAGCATCACAGAGCCGGAGATCCAAGTCGTACTTGGGTGATGTCGTAGAGTCTCGAATCAGGCGTGATGGCCAGAGGTCACTCCAACAACCGGAAAATCAGTGAACCAGGAACCAGGCGTTCCACTATTTACCATTCAGTCGGTAAATAGCCCAATCCAGACAGGTTCTGGACTTCTGTCAAGTACGGACACTTGGAAGGGTGGTTAGTAAGGCGGGTGGCGGTTAACTAATCCGTAATCCTGGTTACGAATTGGTTACCGTCAGTTAGTATGTTAGTTAAACAGGTATTAACAACGGTTAACAGAGTGCTAAATATCTCTTAAGCATGCACGGAAATGCTTAAGGATACAACAACTATAAATACTGTGATTATGTACACATTATATATACGGGGAGCACGTGGCAAGACAGACAGAGAAAGCCACGTGCCCCTACCCTGCTGCATTGTGGCTCGGTCTGGTCAGGACCCTGGTGCTCGTCTTTGCAGGGCAAGTCGCCCACAGTGTAACACCCCTTAATACTTACGTATGTAGTAACGACCTACAAAAGGAAGTAGATAGCTAGATAGATGATAGCCATCGATTTGCAGGAAGGGAGGCAGCAGGAGCAAGTAAGAGATGGAGGGCACGCACAAGCTTGCATGCATGCAGACAGCAGCAGGACGGATTGAGAGGGGGGGGAAGGAGGAAATGAAGCGCTGCGGGACAGCAGCAGCATCAGGTAACAGCCTACCGGGCACCGGAGAAGAGAGACAGGGCGGGCACCGAGAGGAGGAAAGGCGCGACCGGATAGAGGGAAGGGACGGCCTATACGGGAGGCGCCTGAGAAGAAAGAAGAGGGGAGAGAAAGCGCTGGAGGGAAAATGATAAGGCACGAGGGGGCGGCGACAAGGCAGCAGCAGCAGCAGCATCAGCAGCCGCAGCAGCAGCAGCAGCAGCAGCAGCATCAGCATCAGCAGCAGCAGCAGCCGCATGCAGCATCAGCATCGCCTCATCAAGCCTCATCAGCAGCAGCAGCATCATCAGCCGCAGCATCATCATCATCATCATCATCAGCATCTCATCAGCATCATCATCCTCATCATCATCATCATCATCATCATCATCTCATCTCATCATCCTCATCATCATCATCATCATCATCATCATCATCATCATCATCACCAACCAAGCCGCCCCCTTGCTTACACCCTTATATGATCCTCCCTTATACGCTACCTTCAATATTTAACGGAAGAATAAATCTCTTTATTATCTACCAAAGTAACTGTCTGACTTGCCGCCACTTATCGACTGCTGCAATCTGGATAATTCGACTTGTATGTATGTGTATGTCGCTCGCCTGCTGCATGCAGTGTGAAACTCTCATGATGGACCAGTGTGCAAGCCAGTTCTCCCCGCGGGCTGCTTCTTACGCATGTTCTCTCGGAATATCAGCAACAGCAGTACCGGTGGCACTGATGGGGCCCCGCTCACAACCCCCAAAACAACACCTTCACCAGCCATCATGGTGCCATCCCCAACCGCCATCAGCACAGATTCCAAAAGTTCCCACCGTTCGTCATTAGGCTATGTGCTTGGCGGTTCCTTGGGGGGTAAGTGTGGCACGAGGGCCCTCTGGTGGCCCTCACACCATTCTTTGAAGTTAAAAAATCCAAGAGCTCATTCGAACTATTATTGAACTGTTTTGTAGTTTACCAAAGCCAGCGTGCGTTTTGATATTATTGTAGTGATGAAACAGGTGGTGTCAGAATCAAATCTAGGGTGCATATAAAGGACAGCAGGGGTTGAAATCAAGCAAGGGTCGGGGTGGGCACTTGGACTACACATCTATGTACATATAAATATATCAAGGGTATAACAGGGCTATGAACGTATGAAGAGGTATGGTGGCTGGATAACTGTGTAACACCCCTTAAATACATATATGTATGTTGGGGTGTTACACTGTGGGCGACTCGCCCTACAAGGGCGAGCACCAAGGGGCCTGACCGGACCGAGCCACAGCGCAGGGGAGGGGCACGTGGCTTTGTCTGTCTGTCCTGCCACGTGCTCCCCCTCTCACTAAGACCAGCTAGAGCAAAGAAAGACTCAGAGGCTCTAGCCTGGCCACTAACAGAGCACTGAGGAGCACCACGAAAACGAGGAGGGAACAAAAGAAAACAGGGGGCGACTAACTGCACAAAGAAAGGGACTACTCTCCTCCAACACAAAACTGAACTAGCAAGAGCCTGAAAAAGACGCACAGAAGCCCTCAGAGGAGAGACGCCAACAGGAGAGCACACTCAAACACAGCCAAGGAGGAAGAACCCAGCTAAAGACAGAGGGGGGATGACGAGCCAAATTGGCGCCCCCCTAGAAAGCCTCCCGGCCCCACCCACAGCTGGCCCCTCAAACACCTGCACTGCACAAGAGGGAAAGACCTCTCTCACTGCCTCCCCCAAAACCCTCAGAACCCAGTGCCTGGACACAGGCTCCTCCAGCCACGAGACCCTCCACTCTCTCCCTGCCCCTCCTCAAACACCAGGCTGCCTGCCCGTTCTCTCCAACTCTCCTCCTCTCTCCCCCTACTTCTCCCTCAAACCTCCTCAAAACCCCACCCTAAGGACCCTGCTCTGCTCTCTCTGCTCCACGGTCGGTGATTTCCATAGGAGAATCACATCTCAACTGAGCTCCAACTATGGCTAGGATGGGATGGTGCGGTCCCACCCGATCCCAGCCATATTTAGGGATACCCAGCGCTGCAAAAGAGTGCAAGCGAGTCCAGAAGTCAGCATATGTAGTATATATATGTGTGTATAAAGAATATGACATATTTCAGCAATCATATCATATCCTTGCTTGGCAAGGCTATCATAAAATGAGTATGCCGTCATGAGGAGTGCGGGACGTTTGTGGCATTCCATCCAAGGATGGCTGGCTGGGTGGATGGTTCACATCAACGTTGTGTTGTGTAGAATACCACGCCCTGCTGGAGACCCTATAAGTATGTATTATGTATGTGCACAAGGGCTCAATTTTGAGGGCATGCAACCACCGTATATTTTAAGGAGGTGTTACACTGTGGACGACTCACCGTATGTATACACATGTATGTGCATAATAATGAAGGACGCACCATTATCAGTCATACATAACACACGAGTTCTAAATCTTTTATACTAAAGAATACCATTGGAGCATATACATATATATTATATAATAAGTTGCCCAGTGCATTCGTCTGCTGTCCCACGCTTGTACCAAGCAGGGGCATTTATGCTATGCCTGGCAGCCGCCATCATCGCCTTCTTTGTCGTAAGATGGCGGCGCCAATCCCACGGCCATCATCAGTGGCAGCAGCCGAAGCAGCAAGGTGGAGGCGCACACGTTTCTGCTTGCTGTTGCGCTCTGTACCGTAGGTGCGTGGGGGCTTATTTACATGTGCGATGAGATCACGTACGTACGCTATACATATAGCGTAGGTACGTATAATATGCACGTTGATCCGCACGTGCTATCAGCTTCATTCGCCCTGCGTCACTGGTTGCAACATACGTGCCATCCAGAAGGGGTAGAATGTACGTAGATGTACGGCACACACTATCACAATATAAGGTGCAATAAGCACCCTGCCTGTCAACATCTAGAGAGACCTTTTCGGCACTCAATTACTATAGTACCTATAAAGCATATAGGTAGACCGCACCACTGTAATAAGTGCCGAGCAAGTTCTGGCAGTGTAATGAAATGTATATATTGGGGTGTTGGGATGTATATATGTTTATTTGATATGCATCATTCGTTGGCTAGTATATACGTACACGCACTGTCGATCGTCAGTTGTGGCCTAGCTCGATACATCTTAGAAATAGATAGGTATATATTTTGATCTATCTTACTTCATTTGCTCTCGCGCAGTAGTCAACCATGTGTGGAGATATATATCAACGGATGATGACGCTGTACGCACGTAATAATGGATACTTTCTTGCCCAAAACATACACGTACCTTTATTTCCGTCTTGTTCTATCTACGTATAGCCCTTCCTGTACTTCGTTCATTCCCTGCTGCATGCATGTATGTGGTAATAATATTGCCTTCTGGTACACATGCATGGCACGCAGTATTACGGACGGCCTATACGACTGTGGTTGCCATCGCAGTTTTCGTGAAATTCTTGGTTGCTGTGGTAACAAAATAAAAATAACGCCCAAGGTCGTGATGAAGCCGAAACAGGGATTTATCTCAAAAACTTGGGTCACGGCGGCACAGTTACTGCTCAACACGCCGCCGCCATTGGCAACGATATGTCGTCCAACGTAATGCCGTACGCTGTATCTGACGCGCAGCAAAAGGGTCCTGGTACGTGGTTGGGTAACCTTGAATTGGGCCCGACCTTATTACCCTTATTATGCTTGACACGGTTGGACGACGGACATACAAGCTTTTGCTTTCTCTCTCTCTCTCTCTCTCTCTCTCTCTCTCTCTCTCTCTCTCTCTCTCTCTCTCTCTCTAATATAATACAATATTATATAGATATAGATATAATTTAGATTTGCGGCCACCTGCTGCCTTATTTTTCAGGATATATAGGTACGTAAGGACCACGCATGACCAAAGGAAGATGCCCCCAAAAATGCAACAATTTATTACATACATACATCTTAGCATATTATCTATCTACACCCCTGTCACAACCTACATACATACCCTCACTACCTGCCTGCATGCTTGACACCACGTTAACCCGCCCTTTGTTACATCACCCAATTGGTGACACGCATATATACACATACACATACACATACACACACATACACAGGGGTTCAGGACCCCCGGTGCTCGTCTTCGCAGGGCGAGCCGCCTACAGTGTAACACCCCTTAGACATAAACACACATACACACACATGCATATAACCAATGATGACTGCATGCCGAGCATTGGATCGTACATGGCTGGCTGGGCATGACGAGCTGATATGTGTTGGTAAGAGCCATCGCATAATATACGTCACAGTGCGTCAGCACCATTTTTACCTTGCTTTCCTTATGTTCTATCTGTGCTGTTGTTCCCCGCTCACCGAGCTGTGCGGGCTTTCCATTCATCGTATTTGCGCCTCGTTGCGTCCATACCTCGCTCCCCTTGCATGTTTTGCTTATTTCTGCTGGCCGCACGCAGGCCCGCTCCACTCTACTGCATCCTACAGGATCGATTCTTTTACCGACCCATTATCGCTGGTACCCGTGACATCTCTGACTCCGCTGCATCCCGGCATCGATTTGGACGTGAAACTGGACGGCGGTGTGTTGACGCTGTCCGGAGTGACCCTGGGCAAGGGCGCGTTCGGGCGCGTGGTCAAGGGCACATACGGCGGTATTCCCGTGGCAGTGAAACTTATTGATCATGGCCTGGGGCCGTCGCCACAGTATCATCATCCGCCGCCGCCGCCGCCGCCGCCGCCGCAGCAGCAGCAGCAGGGGAAGCAGCAGCCACTACTTCATGTTCAAGCCGGCGCCTTGGGAAACCACCGGTGGCTGCTGCACCGCAACAGCAGCCTGCTGCGTCGCCCTCAGTGCTATTAGCGCCACCATTGCCATCGGCAGCAGGGTATAGGGCGGATGGAGCGATGGCAGCACCAGTGGTGGAGGCACTTCCCCCGCCAGCAGCCCTGTTGGTTCCCACTGTCACTATCTGTGTTTCACCTGCTGGTGCCGGCGCGGAGGGCTCTTGCAGCCATGAACTACGAGTCAACATGGATGGAGTCGATAACCATGATAATGCCAATGCTGTAATGCAGCAGCAGCGGGCAACCGAAGGGGCCGGGCTACAACCGCTCAGGCATGCTGGTGAAGAGATGCCGTTATCATCAAAAGGCGAAGGCCGGCAGCGGGAAGACCGTCCCATTGCTGCTGCTGCTGCTGCTGCCGCCGCATGTCAAGGTGATGTTACCCCAGCTTCCAAGGCAGCAGACGCCATAAACAAGAGTATGATGGCTGTCGACGCAGCTGCTGTCAGCGCGGCGGGCAGTCACGATGATGGCCCAGCAAGCAGATGCAAAGCGATGATTCCACTATCTTCTCACGTGCGTGGTGGTGGTGGTGGTGGTGGTAATAATGGTGGAATCGTGAGCGGTGATTATGAACCCGGAAGTAATAATAACATAATTACCGCTGGCTGCACATCCACGTCGTCAGCAGCTCTGTTGGTGGACAGCAGTCGGGATACCACTGTGCACGGCAACATTAACCCGCTGCTGCCCATCAGCACCACCTCCACGAGCAATAGCAACCAACGCAATATGAGCCACGTTCCCATTGGAGGAAAATCAGCGTCAAAGAAAGGAGCTGCTGCAGCAGCAGGGACAGGGCCCCTTCATCATCAGCAGACGATTGATGAAGTGCCGAATTCATTGGAGGCGACCCTCAAGCAAGAGGTGGAAGTGCTGGCCAGGTTGGTGTGGATGGATAGGATCATGGGTTTCATCAGATAGGGATACTGATTAGGCAACATGGCCAATGCGTAGTCGGATGGGCATGCGTGGCTGATGTTGTGTCTCTAAATCTATCTACCTTCCTAGCTAGACGGCAAAGGCCAGATAGGGCCAGATAGACCGGAAGGTGTCGTCGGTGGTCCAGGCAGCATCTAATATCCCGCGTGGACCGACGACACTTACCCCATAAATGTATATCTACTTTTGGATACTATAACTATCCCCGTAAGATGGGGCGCGTCCTCACATCCTACAGCCTTGCCAGCAAGGTGCCACCATCTCCCAGCAGGTCATACAAGCAACTGCTGGAGCCGTGTCCTTCATTGACGTCAACGTGCACAGCTGGATAGATGATTTGCAGTTGGATAGATCGATGAGTTGTTTCAGGCCATTAATACTTACTGTAACTATGATGATGAATGAGAACGTTGCACGCATTGGCCTATGTATCTATCTACCTATCTATCTATTTATCGAATACAAGAGAGGGAGAGAAATAATTATTTGATGACTCCCCTCTCGCAGTTACGTTTCGTGAGAGCTTCATGCAATTGTTCATTACCCCATCCACCAGGTGCCAGCATCCCAACATTGTCTGTCTGCATGCGGCCTGCCTCAAGTAAGTGGCAGTTGAGTGCATATATAGCATGCGTTATCTATCTATATATATTGCATGCGTTATCTATCTATAAATTAAAAATCTATGAGGGTATCCATATACTTCTATACATGCATACATATTTTTATATGTTTCTAAGTGCGCACCATTCGAGAAAGGGCGTATCCCCTATAGGGGATACGGGTGTTTTTACTATAAGGGTTTTATAAGGGTTTTATAAGGGTTTTATAAGGGTTTTATAAGGGTTTTATAAGGGTTTTATAAGGGTTTTATAAGGGTTTTATAAGGGTTTTATAAGGGTTTTATAAGGGTTTTATAAGGGTTTTATAAGGGTTTTATAAGGGTTTTATAAGGGTTTTATAAGGGTTTTATAAGGGTTTTATAAGGGTTTTATAAGGGTTTTATAAGGGTTTTTTTACCATACTTTCCTATAGGATGTACGGGGTCTTTAAACCTTAAACCCTAAGGTAGCTACCTTACATATTACCCCAATCGCTGTCCATACGTTGTGAGGTCTATCTGCGAGGGCTACGTGCGTGGTCACACTCCACGCACCACGCACCACTCACCGTCCAATTGATCCATCTATCCGTGCGCCGCAATCGGCTCTATCTAATCACTAATTATCAGTGGAATGCGCAGCACCACAACGCACTTGTGGCTCGCATGCAAGCCATAACAAGCACAATTATTGTCATCATACATAGCACGCGCTCGAACCTGGGGCGCGGCTCACACTCTCAACTCCCCATGCATATATATATATATATATATATATATATATATATATATATTGGGTATTGGGGTGGTTCAGCGATATAGGTCTTCCTTCTTGTGCAGTTCAGGAGTTTGTGGGACCAGCTGTGGGTGGCTGGGCCCGGGAGGCTTTCTAGGGGGGCGCCAGTTTGACTCTTCATCCCCCCTTCCGTCTTTAGTTTGGTTCTTCCAGCTCCGCTGTATAAGAGTGTGTGTTTTTCTGCTGGCATCTCTCCTCTGAGGGAATCTGTTTGTTTTTGTCAGGCTTTTGCCAGGTCCGAGCCGTGGTGGAGGACAGTGGCTCCCGCCTTTTGAGCAGCTAGTTGTCCCCTTCTTCTTAGGATCCTTCTGGATTAACTTGGTGCCCCTTTGGGTTTTTATTTGCTCTTGCTGGGCCGAGTGAGAGGGGGAGCACCTGGCAGGACAGACAACCGAAGCCACGTGCAGCTCCCCTGCACTGTATGTGGCTGCGTCGGTCCGGTCAGGACCCCCCGTGCTCGTCTTTGCAAAGCGAGTCACCCACAGTGTAACACCCCTTAATTGTATATCAGTTTGATCCTCACATATATTGGGATTTGAACTCAGCACCTATGCATGCATGCATGTGCAGGGCGCCCTGGCTTTGCCTTGTGATGGAGCTGATGGACACATCCCTGGATAGACTTATTCACGGAGAGCAACGACTGCTGCCACTGGACACGGTGCGTACCACTGTATGTACGGATAGATAGGGAGATAGATATTTCGATCGGATTGGGTCGGGCTCGGTAGATGTATGTGCAACCGTAAAACTCGTATGTTTGGTTGGTTGGTTGGTTGGTTAAGTTCATCAGCTATTATGCCTGCCAGGCAAAGCCACGTGCCCCTCCCCTGCGCTGTGGCTCGGTCAGGTCAGGACCCCCGGTGCCCGTCTTTATAGGGCGCGTCGCCCACAGCGCAGTGTAACACCCCTTAATTATGCCTGCCTACTATATTGTATTATTTAGGGTAGGGCTTGTTGTTCAGAAGCATCAATCTGTCTGTCTGTCACGTATTGTACCTTCCTCTATCTAATTTTATAGCTAAAATGCATCTGGCTGCAGTAGGATAGGACGTGTGATCATTCGTACGTGCGTGCACCTGCCTCTACGTACGCACTGCAGGTTATACACATTGCGATCCAAACTGCACGGGGCCTTGCCTACCTCCATCCAACAATTGTGCATCGGGGTGAGTCATCAGGTGTCGAGGTATATAGATGGATAGTGATGATAATCACATGGCTACGTAAGAAATGTGTAATGGATCCGTCTTATTATTAGCAATGACGACAGCTATCTAGCAGCAATAAGTAATAAACCCTAATGTGATGTGTGTATGCATGCGTACGTTTACAAAATAAAGGTAATCCGTTATCCTCTGCTGCTGCCATCCCGAAGACTACTTATTAAACTGCTTCCGCTGTGATTGTCGCAATAAATTTTGGGGTGTTACACTGTGGGCGACTCGCCCTACAAGGGCGAGCACCAAGGGGCCTGACCGGACCGAGCCACAGCGCAGGGGAGGGGCACGTGGCTTTATAAATTTTATTAACCACGCTCATGTATGTTCGTATGTAGCCAGCAGCAGGCAGGACCATACCAACAGGTAGGACCAGGCAGGCGCCTAGCTACCTAGCTGGCCTGGTATGTGTATGTGGATGCCATCCAGCCACCCTCGTAATATAATAACACATGTATGCATACGTTGTATGTCGGCACCTGCATGCATACAGACCTCAAGCCAGGTAATGTACTCATCTCGAATGCCAGCTCAAGCCGCCCAGTCGTCAAATTGGCGGTAAGTGCATACCTATTACATACCTCGTTACCTTTATGTATAAATGGCGGTGGGCGGGTGTAATATGTAAATTAAAAACGTTTACATTTACGTATGTGATGACGTGATGCAGCGAGTGCGTGATGCCCAGTGACTAAGTTGCAAGTCGAAATAATGTTATGTGCGCGTGCGTGTGAGTGCGTAATTAAGTGTGAGCCGGCTTGCTGATAGATTATAGACCAGCTGGGTTCCCGGGACCGACCATAAGAAGCAAGACGGATAGATGGCTGGATTTCCGCTTTATTTATATACAATGTCATATATATATATATATGGAAGGGGTGTTACGCTGTGCTGTGGGCGACTCGCCCTGCAAAGACGAGCATCGGGGGTCCTGACCGCACCGAGCCACAGCGCAGCAGGGGAGGGGCACGTGGCTTTACTTGTCTGTCCTGCCACGTGCTCTCCCTCTCACTCGGCCAAGCAAGAGCAAATAAAAGCCCAAAGGCTCTCTGGCCACTAACAGAGCACCGAGGGGCACCAAGTTAATCCAGAAGGATCCTAAGAAGAAGGGGACAACTAGCTGCTCAAAAGGCGGGAGCCACTGTCCTCCACCACGGCTCGGACCTGACTATATATATATATATATATATACACACACACACGTGTGTGTGTATGTTCATAAATGTGCGCACATAAATTACTTGATGTGAGTGCAGCAGCAATTCGTTAAGCAGGGATGGGGCAGAAGATAAATGGACATACAGCGAGGAGGCAGGTGTATGCAGATGGGTGCCTCTAGCTGCGAGGATGCGTGCAGATGCACGCACCTACCACGTCAACCCGTTTGTCTGAACGTATTCTATAACGTATTCAATAACACCCCTTTATTTGTTTATTCATTCTGTCCTACGCTAGCTAGCTATGAGCGATGTATATATAGATGCAGGTCCATGGGTTGAACCATGCCCTATCTAGACATATACGGCATGCTTCCTCTCAATTTGGTGGCGCGGGTACGTATCCATGTCATCGCGTCACGCAGGATTTTGGACTCTCACGACTTCGGGACTCAGTCCTCATCACAAAGAATCCGGAAGTTGGCACGGTGAGACTTCAGGATTCGTGTCTATATACACACATATATATATGTAGTATGTACTTGGGAAAGGAAGATAGAGCTAGATAGAAATAGATAGACAGATAGATAGATAGATAGACAGATAGATAGACAGATAGATAGATAGATAGATAGATAGATAGATAGATAGATAGATAGATAGATAGATAGATAGATAGATAGATAGATAGATAGATAGATAGATAGATAGATAGATAGATAGATAGATAGATAGATAGGGGCGACGAAGTGCCGACGTACCGACGAAGTGCCTGCGTCCGTGCATGTTCGGAGATATGTACGTATGCATGTTCGCACGCGCACATGCAAGCGTGGCTGCTGAAGTCGCTGGGCGCGCTGCTAGGCGGATAGGTTTATTATTCGTAGCTAGGAATCAAGGGTTTTATGTGTAACAATATACAATAGCAGCAGGCAGCCTCCAATTGTGAGTATATATGTGTGTAATATTATATATACATATATCACATGTGTACGTGGATGGAGCTGCTAAACGTGGAAGTGGAAGTGGAAACGGAAGAAATGAAATTGTAGCACTACTTCCATACGTCTCTCAACCTACTGCGTGAGTCGCAACGCACGAATGCACGCAGGCCCCGTACATTGCGCCCGAAGCCTTTGACTCCAAAAACTTCACCATCACAGACCGAGTGGTGGGTAATGACGGCATCATGGACAATAGTCATGGGTAGAGTTCGTTGCGCATACTTGCTGTATGAATGTGTGGCACGCGTATGTATATGTGGCACGCGGGCGGGGCCAACTACCAATGACCTGGCCGGTGTACCTACACACCTCGCACGATATCCGCTGTTAATGATAATAATCGAGAAGGAAGCGGTTAGCGTGGAGCGGCGGAGGGGCATATACGTATTTACGTAGAGCCCTACATGGGTACGTGGATTGCTTGGGTGGCATGAATTACTTACGTGCATGCGTGATCGGCACGTGCGTCCCTCCATCCATCCATATAATATATACACACATATATATATATATATATATATATATATGTGCATGCATGCTATCATTTACGGGTTACGGGTTCATAAACCGACACTCCGTACATGATTGCATCTATCGTATACCGACATGCACTGTTGACTTCATTTACTGCGTTAGTTCTCTGCTTATTAACTCGTTAACTGCGACACGCATGCATGGTACGCACACGCAGGCCCGGTAAGGGATTTACCTAGATAGACAATGCAAATAAACGAACACTACTGTATGTAAAAGTACAATATCGGTCCCGCCTCCTTCATTCAGCATGTGTTTTCCTAAACCTCTAGCTGTTGTGGACCTGCCCAGGACGTGTACGCATTGGGGATCATGCTATGGGAGATGTTGGCGGGCCGGCGGCCCTGGGCGGGTCAGAATATGGTGGTGATCGCGATCATTGTGGCCATGCACCAGCGGCGGCCGCCCGTGGGACTGCTCTCACATGAGCGCTGCCCGCCCAAGCTGCGCTCTTTGATTCACATGTGTTGGGATCCGGATCCGGCGAGAAGACCTGCCGCGGCGGAGGTGGTCAAAGCACTAATGCTGGTGCAGGAGGTACGCGATGATGGTACTGGTGTACGTAGATGCATACCGGGTACAGCGCAGGGTTGGCTGGGGCACGTGGCTTTGTCTGTCTGTCCTGCCACGTGCTCCCCCTCTCACTCAGACCAGCAAGAGCAAACGAAAACTCTGAGGCTCTAGCCTACTGGCCACTAACAGAGCACCGAGGGGTGTTGAGAATGAGCGACACACGGTGATATACCAGGGGAATGAGGTAGAAGTAATACGGCCGGGGGCCGGGCACTTTTCTTTCTAACAAGGGGCACCAAGAAAACACAGAACTCTCCTCCACCACGAGTCTTTTACCTGGCAAGAGCCTGACGAAAACACGCAGAATATGCCATACAGGCTGTTACATATACCTCAGTGAACACCTGCTGCCGCACGAGCGAAGTACGCACCATTTGCCACGTGTATCGATTTGCAGCGTGTATCGATTTGCAGCGTGTATCGATTTGCAGCGTGTATCGATTTGCAGCGTGTATCGATTTGCAGCGTGTATCGATTTGCAGCGTGTATCGATTTGCAGCGTGTATCGATTTGCAGCGTGTATCGATTTGCAGCGTGTATCGATTTGCCACGTGTATCGATTTGCCACGTGTATCGATTTGCCACGTGTATCGATTTGCCACGTGTATCGATTTGCAGGCCCTCAGCATTGGTGAAAGGCCTATGGGGAGTCGTCCGAGAGAAGAGCATAAGGGGCCCCTACCGCTACAGCCATCTCCACTGCCACTACCGCCAGAGCAGCAACAGCAACAAAATCAACAACAGCAATTGGGAGGACGCAAGGACCCATCCGTACGGCAATTGGTGGCCATAAGGCCCGCAGCAGGTATCATGAAAGCCACGAAATCCGAAACGGAGGTAGAGTTGGAACAGCATTCGCCGTCCACCACTGCTGCTGCTGCTGCTGGGGACCCCGCCATGACGGTCTTGGAGCAGGACAAACAGCAGCAACTGGCCGTAGCACCAGCACCAGTAGCTGCTGGTGTAGCAGGCGTTACGAGCACTACAACAGCGGAGCTTGATGAAGCACTGGCACCCGCCGAGGCAGAGCTGATACCGCTCAACCGTGCTTCTAATAATGGCCCTCATCACCCACTGCTGGGACACCCGCTGGGACATCCTGACGGTTTGGAACCGAGCACCTGGGGTACCACGAATTCGTAAAATGAAAATATTGATTGGAACAGATATCTCCCCATGCATGCATCCTGTCTGTAGTCTTGACAATTAGCGCTAGCTTCGGTAGGTGGTCACCTGCACGTATATCAAGTACTGTAGGTGTCGTCACACTATCTGTATACCCACGTCCCGAGCAGGCCTTTCATCAGTGGCGGAATATGCAGGGCAGGCCAGGTTTGGACATGTAGTCGTTGCGCGCCGAAATGAAGGGCCTCTCGAGATGTTGACAGGGCGCTTCGTGCACCTTATATTAATTGTATGTAATAGTGTGTGCCGTACGTCTACAACTACTACGTACAGGACATGTTAGTTGGACCAATCATGGTTAGCTTTATTTGCCAGCGTTATGTGCGTGTATATATGTTCGCTCTCGAAATGGGTTGATTGGTTACAATAATATTATTGTGTGCGTGGATTGGGGTGTTACACTGTGGGCGACTCACCCTACAAGGGCGAGCACCAAGGGGCCTGACCGGACCGAGCCACAGCGCAGGGGAGGGGCACGTGGCTTTGTCTGTCTGTCCTGCCACGTGCTCCCCCTCTCACTAAGACCAGCTAGAGCAAAGAAAGACTCAGAGGCTCTAGCCTGGCCACTAACAGAGCACTGAGGAGCACCACGAAAACGAGGAGGGAACAAAAGAAAACAGGGGGCGACTAACTGCACAAAGAAAGGGATTACTCTCCTCCAACACAAAACTGAACTAGCAAGAGCCTGAAAAAGACGCACAGAAGCCCTCAGATGAGAGACGCCAACAGGAGAGCACACTCAAACACAGCCAAGGAGGAAGAACCCAGCTAAAGACAGAGGGGGGGATGACGAGCCAAATTGGCGCCCCCCTAGAAAGCCTC
The DNA here is from genome assembly GCA_019650235.1 of Volvox reticuliferus. Taxonomy (NCBI): domain Eukaryota; kingdom Viridiplantae; phylum Chlorophyta; class Chlorophyceae; order Chlamydomonadales; family Volvocaceae; genus Volvox; species Volvox reticuliferus. The sequence continues at coordinate 1,323,911 of BNCP01000012.1, read as the reverse complement.
CCGGCCCCACCCACAGCTGGCCCCTCAAACACCTGCACTGCACAAGAGGGAAAGACCTCTCTCACTGCCTCCCCCAAAACCCTCAGAACCCAGTGCCTGGACACAGGCTCCTCCAGCCACGAGACCCTCCACTCTCTCCCTGCCCCTCCTCAAACACCAGGCTGCCTGCCCGTTCTCTCCAACTCTCCTCCTCTCTCCCCCTACTTCTCCCTCAAACCTCCTCAAAACCCCACCCTAAGGACCCTGCTCTGCTCTCTCTGCTCCACGGTCGGTGATTTCCATAGGAGAATCACATCTCAACTGAGCTCAACTGAGCTCAACTGAGCTCAACTGAGCTCAACTGAGCTCAACTGAGCTCAACTGAGCTCAACTGAGCGTGGATGTATCTTTCTTGCTCATTGCTTTATTAGGATGATATTCTGGGTGTGCGCGATATTATTATGTCTTATTTGGTATACCTATTCAAATAAGGCCCGATCGAAAGATGTCGTACTTGACGACATCTGATCCTCCCGGTTACATACAGTAGCTAGTACACCGCTACAGTAAACCCCTCACAGAAGGGGCGCGCCCTCGCATCCTACAGCCCACAGGGTGCAACCACTTTTCTGATCAAACAGCTAGTGTCTAGATAGATAGATTCGATCCTCACGGACCGGCTGTCCATGGCTTGCTTTATAAACGCATGTTTTTCCATATTTTCAGGTGTAGGGTGTTTATGTTGGATATATATATATATATATATATATATGTACTTCGTACAATAATGACAAGCAAATTCACTCACAGGCAGACGTGTTTGGTTGGCGATTGCTTATTATGATGTGCGTCCCTTTCCTTCTTGATAATGGTAATGGCTTCTTAACACACCATGCACCCATCATGTCTCAGGATGGAATAAGAGGGAGTGCGCGGTACATATTATATCATGCATCGACTATCTTGCCTGTGATAGCGAGCAGCTGCAATCAAGTAAGGAACTAAAAATAATACTGTCGTGATGGGTGGTGTATATATGCTTGCTTCAGGCCCGCGCTCTTTTTCTTGGCGCTGCCAGCAGTGTGCTTGCCTTTGCATGCTTATTATTAAAGATAGTGGTTCTATCATATCTATATATGTTCTCTACGTCATCACATCATATCATGCGTTATAACATATAACTCCAAGCGTTCGTACGTCATTCAAATAAACACCGTTTCTTGCGCTGGGTCTATCCATTTGTTGCTGCTTTTGTTGGGATTTTCGAGCCATGGATAATTAAATATTTGGGGTGTTACACTGTGGGCGACTCGCCCTGCAAAGACGGGCCTATATATAAACGGCGGGGCAGGGGCAGGGGCAGGGGCAGGGGCAGGGGCAGGGGCAGGGGCAGGGGCAGGGGCAGGGGCAGGGGCAGGGGCAGGGGCAGGGGCAGGGGCAGGGGCAGGGGCAGGGGCAGGGGCAGGGGCAGGGGCAGGGGCAGGGGCAGGGGCAGGGGCAGGGGCAGGGGCAGGGGCAGGGGCAGGGGCAGGGGCAGGGGCAGGGGCAGGGGCAGGGGCAGGGCAGGGGCAGGGGCAGGGGCAGGGGCAGGGGCAGGGGCAGGGGCAGGGGCAGGGGCAGGGGCAGGGGCAGGGGCAGGGCAGGGGCAGGGGCAGGGGCAGGGGCAGGGGCAGGGGCAGGGGCAGGGGCAGGGGCAGGGGCAGGGCAGGGGCAGGGGCAGGGGCAGGGGCAGGGGCAGGGGCAGGGGCAGGGGCAGGGGCAGGGGCAGGGGCAGGGGCAGGGGCAGGGGCAGGGGCAGGGGCAGGGGCAGGGGCAGGGGCAGGGGCAGGGGCAGGGGCAGGGGCAGGGGCAGGGGCAGGGGCAGGGGCAGGGGCAGGGGCAGGGGCAGGGGCAGGGCAGGGGCAGGGGCAGGGCAGGGGCAGGGCAGGGCAGGGGCAGGGGCAGGGGCAGGGGCAGGGGGGTTAACACTAATATTGTATGTGTTTACTTGTTATTGAATTGAACTTCTGGCAGAAAGGGTAAAGCTAATTATGATCTGTCGAGAGTCGCGCTATGTCCTTTGTCCGGATGCGATTTTGTCCGGATGGAAGGCAAAAACCAGAACATAATGCCAATTCGTTACACGGCTTGCGGCTGAGCTACGTCGCCTTCCTTTTACCCGCACTCCGCCATTTCCCGCCTTGCACGTTGCAAGGCGTATGTACCATCTATCGCTACACAATTATTATTGTAGTCCCCCAGGCAAGGGAGCGTTGTAACAACCGACACAAAACTAAGTCGCAGCCATATATGTGCGTGTTGATCCGCTGAAATCTTCATCCATGCAACCACTTCAGACAACGTTTTTTCTATCCATGGGGCGCATGCGCATACGCACAGCAATTATTCGTTCATTACTCCTTTTCATTCCACACCTCATCACTACCACCTTCACTTCCCGAATTTCGACCAATCCAATTATGTCATGTCTGTACTTTCTTTCCTTTATTTCCGTTTTGAAAAAGGGTCAATCAGGCATCCGCCCTAGCTCTTCCATTCCCCGCCACCTGTCTTCATTACTTATCATTGCTACGCATCATGGAGTGACGTGCAGCCTAACCGCGCAGCGATGGCGGGTGCGCGACAGACTACCGCCAATGACAGCCACTACGCTAGGTACGCACGCTCACCCGCCTGCCGCCCCAGCAAACAGCTGGCCTTCGCTCTAAGTCGCGCATTATTCAATCGACCAGTGAAAGACCACACTCGCCGCAATCGTACGGGCATAACGATTTACTGTTGCAAAACGGAGTACACATGACGCCACCCACACCGCCTCATTGAGTAACAGAGAACCGGTTTTTCATCGTCGTTGCTTCATATGTACATACGGAAGTGGAATGCATGCCGCAAAGACGTGTACATTTGCAAGGCAACGAACGGTACCGCTTGCTGGTAACAAAACCCCGCTTCTTCATCCACGTATGAAGAACATGTCTGTACATAGTACGGACGAAACATATAGTACATCGATCGCCACGGACGAGCGGCACCAGTACATTTGACTAATTTACTACATTTGACTAAGTCGTGCACATCCTGCATGTTATGTACGTACGCAGACAAAGCGTAACAACCTGTGCGAAGCCTGAACCTACCTAGTTGAACCTGCATGTACGCAACCTTTAGGTTCGCTTAAGGCTTCAGAGGGGGCAGAAAAGGCATGACAGGCGCCCCGCCCCGATCCCATCCGGGGGCATAACACACATTTACACATGCACGTACCTCCCTGGTGCAAACAAGAAGCGGGACACCTTCCAATGCACTTGTGTGCTCTCACGCGCCCCCCATCCCTACCGGCCCCATCTTCAGATGATGCCAACATTACGTACGATCCAGTGGCGGCTAAGGCCAGGGAGAAACGTCCTTGTAGGTTGCCCATGGCCCGGACGGGATGGATTTGGCTGACTGCTGGTTGGTGAATATTTGCTTGGTTACTAAGGTAAGAATCGTAGGCCTGTTCAAGGCCACGGGCGGCGATCGTACCATCCCCACGGCCGAGAGATGCGCTCGTTCGGCGGCGACTCGCCTTCTGGGGGTACCGACGCGCGCTTCTCCGGCTGGTAATCGCAGGCCACTGGTCGGGCGATGATGCCGATGACGCCCCATTTGTCCTCAGCCAGCTGGAAGAGGAAAATGAAAAGATTGGAGCAGGGATGGATTGAATCTTAAGCACGCAGGTGCGTGGTGATGTGCATGCGCTGTGTCGTCTTGGGACAATACACATTGGAAATATCACCATTGGAAAGCCACCCGCAGGAGGACACCCCCCCTTTTATTTGTGGGTCTTAGTACGACAGCGATCACTAGTTAGTTTGCGGGAACCACCCGTCGCAGTGCAAACACACAGCCAAGCAAATGGGAAGCGAGACTGGGATAAAGAGGGAAGAGGGAGTATAGGGAGCGATGAGAGGGAAAGAGGGAAGAGGGTTGGAGGGATGGAGAAGAGGGGGAGGGAGAGGAGAGGAATGGGGAGGAAAACAGAGAGGGAGGGAGCACGCAGGACACCACACCTTCTCGAAGGCCCAGGTACTCATGTCGAAATGGTACATGTCCCCGCAGCACCAGCGGCGATTGGACCAGGCGTTTGCAGGGTAGTCGCAAGGGCAGCTGTCGGTGATCTGACGCAGAACGGAGGGTTTGTTGGCCAGTATTGGAGTATTGGAGGTTGGGGCAAAAGCGGTTCGGGTTAGGAGAGGCCGGGGCGGGTGCGCGGGAAGGTAAGATGTCCTCCGCGGGGAGATGCGCGCGTGGGAAATGATGATGCGAGGAAGGACACGAGCCGCTGGTTATCGCTATCAGACACACAGGTAGCAAGTTATTCAATTTCAGTGCGATTCAGATTGTATTATGCCCACCGCTACATACAAGACTACACATATCTTCTGTAACTAACACCAACAACAGGTACGTACCTGAACAATAACGCTGGCCTCGGAATCACGGCAGACGCCAGTCCGGTCAAAGCTCTGTCCGTAATTGTCCGAAATCCATGTGGGATCGCACCTCACCTCGAAGCACCGCCTGAAAAGAAAATGAAAGATATGAAAGAAAACGTTCTGTACCGCTGAACCGGTGCATTCCGTGGGAGAAGCAAGTCGACAGAGTCCTCCCTCTCACCCCACTTCCACCTCCCCCTCTAATCCTTAGCCAAATCCCTCAGGCCTCGTACCCGCAGCTCCCGGAGAAGTCCCAGTTCTGGTCGCTCATGGCCGCGATGTCCCACCCGGTGGCGTGGTCGTGGTCCAAATATCCTGGGTAGCCGCGAGAATAAACGGGAGGGGGGGGAACGAGGATGAAGAGCCGGCGGGTCGGGCGCTAGCTAGGCCAGCTGGATCAACGGCGTCGACTATCCCATCCTTTAGCAAACGGTCATGAACCCATTTCACACCAACATAAAATATCGTTAAATAAACAAAACCAATGGTTTAATTTAGGTTTTCATTGCGGTTCAAATTCTTTTTGGATTCTATATCTTCGCGGCACTAAATAAATCAAGCTGTAATTATATTGACATGACCCGTCTGGAAATGGGTGACAGCCGGCCAAATGGGATTTCCTAGCAGGCATTAAGGCCTCTCACAAGCGGGCAGTCGGTTTTAAATGGGGCCGGACGATGCCTAGACGTAATGGAGCCATGCAAGCTTTGGCCGCAATCTGGAGGAAAGAAGCTCACCGTATCCGCAGCTCCCTTCGTTGATGTTCCAACCGTCGTCCTGCCCACCGTACCGTGTGGCGCGGGCCTTACGCCAAGCCCCATCCCAATCACCCGAGCACCGATACGGCAGTGCGCAGACGATAAGGCCCAGGAAGGCCGCTAGGGCGACGGAGCGTGGACGGCGAAGCGAGGCGGGCTCGGAGGCGCTGCGACGCGGTTGCTGTGACGCCGGTTCACTAGTAGCCGTCGCTGAAGGCACGGACGGGCGTCCGGATGACGACGACGACAATGGCAGCGAAGCGAAGCTGCTGCTGAAAATGGTCGCGGAGAAGCGCGCCATGATATGGATAAGCGAAGATAAAAGAAAGTCCAAAAAAGGAGAGGCTAATAGCTTAAGACGGCTCGCAGGCGTGCTCCAAAACGCGTTGGGCTGGTGGTGATGCGTTGTCCTCGCTGTATTTTTTGCAGCAACTCAGGCGTGTAGGCTTCCTTGTGTGAGGACAGAAGAAGTACCTGCAGGAAGGAACAGGCAAGAGCGGGCGATGAGCGCAAGAGTTATTTGTACATGTAAAAAGCGAGACAAGCCGCATAATGCCTATTGCTGGACCAGATTAAACCGTAAATTGGATATGTAGACCGCGCAAAAGTGCATTGCAGGTAAAGTGTAGGCAGGGAGCCAAAAGCGCTGTATGCCTCTGTAAACCTGACGGGGCCTGACGACAGCCTACGCCTGCTAACGATGGGACTGCTGACCAAATTGTATACTGAGGCGGGTAAATGTAACATAAACTCCGGCGTGACTTTGCGGGATACCGCAGGCGATCCGTAGGCTCGTCGCGCAGACGATCATTCGTAGCTTCATCCGTAAGATGCTCGCCTTCCTCCTTACCGTGGTAGCAGCAGGACGTTGTGCTCCACCAGTAGACGCGATTAAAGATGCACGAGCGTTGCGCTGCTGAAGCAATTAAGGAAAGATGGAGATAATATTATAACCGCCTCGAGTTGGCGGATACAATAGGGTCACAGAGGGATCGCCAAAGCAAGGAGGAGGCTCCTTCCTCTTGCTCTATATCTTTTTCCGATGTTCGAAAAGTTTGGATGGAAAAGACGCTGTCTTGGGTTTATATGGTGAGGGTGGCCTGGGTCCACGCGCCTTGACGTATACGAAAGGGGCTTACGATCGACCGCATGGGCTTGCGTGGGCTCCATCCTATCGTGCATGGACATTTGCGCCATGCGGCCAGTTCATAATATACGATTAATTTGAGCGTGCTCATTATTTTACTGCGTCGTGCAAATCTTAGTCGATTGGGTTGGAAATTGGTATGGTGGCAAGTGGTAAGGAATGGTGACTAATACGGAAAAACATGATGCGTACAGAGCTGCCTGGCGCATCGTAGCAAGCTGCAATTGACGTAGAAGACATATAATGCCAAGTACTAAGTTTTTATCCAAACAACGCAAGCAGAACAATAGTATTTTAGGGAATATCTCTCCCCTTTTCTTTTTGGACCCCCGGGTCGCTGTAGACGCAATCGGTATTGTGCAGGTAACCTACAGCAGCCAAATCTGCGACTTCAGAATGAATTTTCTAATAAATAATTTGGTCTTGAACGGCAGTCGCAGGTGGACGCAAATGATCCCCCAGCACCATGGGCGGATCCATATTCATCTTGCAAAATGTCCCCACCAGCCGTGGTTTAGATTTCATATAAAATGCATTTTACGAAGCTGACTTGTTAAACATGCCATTAAGTATATATGTTCCTTTCGACACAACATTTCGCGATGTTCCGCGGTTCAATAGTCATCCAACTTATTATAATTGCTACAAGCTCTGTATCTGTAAGGATGAAGTTGTGATTTCATATTAATCTAGTTGTTGCTGGGAGCAGCTTCAGACGGAATGCACACTAGATTAATAAGGCATCGCCATGGCCAAAAAGGAGAGGACAACAACCAAAAAGTCGGATCCTGCAGCCAAGAAGAGCGAGTCAGCCACCGTAGATGCGGGGAAAACCAAGAAGACCGGCAAGGTGTGCAATACTTTTAGAGGGCGTTACCGGCTTGCAGCCGCGATTCTGTCTCCCCGTATACCCGATGGCCGGCGAATTACAGTTATGCAATCTAAAATTATAATTATGCAGGAGCGCCTTAAGGGCAAGGGTAAATATACTGAGTCATGCGGCGATGGTGGCGACTTGGGGGCCGAGTTGGCGGCCTTGGGTCTTCGGATCAAAGATATCACTGGCGATGGTGCGTCCTTGACAATTGTGAATTTATGTGTTTGGGGTAAAAGGATGATGGAATTGATGTTGGAGAAGCCCCCACCCGGCTTGGGTTTGGGTTTGGGGTTATGTTTGAACTTCAGAACGCCTTCCTTAAACCACATGCTGCGGTGGGCTGTGGTGGGCTTACCACGCCTCCGTGCCGTTGCCACACTTACCGACTGCGAATGTAGGCCCACGTCTTACTTCTCTCCCACTTGCCCCCAAGCTCCTAAAATGGCCACTCTAAAATGGCCACTTACTGACTCAACAATGTCCGACACCTCACCACACGTTTCAAAACGCGTATGCCCTGAAAAGAAGCCTCTCGACCATTGTCCCGCCTCGTTCGCAGCGTCCCTAGGATTTTAGCAATCGTGGTCTGGTCAGATCGGATCGGATCTTCACCCTCCACACGCGCAAACCCACAAACCCAAATCAGCTGTGTAGTTCAAGTTCAAATCCGGTGCATGGACCCGCCGACCCACATGCGACCCCATCCATATTTCATATCGTAACCCGGAACGCCTTTTCGCCGCACCATTTTGGTTGCTTCTTAGTCTTATTGACCGGTGTTACCTTTGCCTTCCGACATCCCTCCTGGCGACGATTCGCAGGTAATTGCTTCTTTCGCGCCTTGAGTGACCAGTTGCAGGTACGGCACAGTACGGTACTGTACAACAGGCGAAACCGGACAGGATCAGGCAGGGTTAGGCTAGGCTAGGTTATCTTGTCAGGGAGAGGATATTATGGGGGAAGAGGTATCTCAAGGGATGCAACTGTGAACCCAAATCGTGCTCACGACGGAAAGACGGCGGAACGGCAAGTGGTGCGGTCTCAAAGCGAGCGAGCGCACCCCTCCATTGACGACTTCGGGCCATCGGGCCACGATCTGATTGTATTCCGTACCGCAATGCACATTCGTGTCACTCCTTGATATGGCGTCGTCTTTTGAGGGAGACCGCTGGAGAGGGTAACCCGAATGGTTATGTGACCCGTGGGTCGGTCTGCACCATTTACGTTAATGTGAATGTTAATGCGTAAAAACCGAAAAAAACCGCATTTCTTACGGGCTTTAGCGCTCGAGGACCTAAGGTCTGGCGGATACTATCAAAATGATTCAAATGATCTCGAAATGATGTCGCTAACGTTACCAAGCACGTGATGGCTGCAGGGTGATGAACGACAGCATGTCCAAATACGGCAGCGCGTGGTGTCGTACATGGTGGAGCACCAAGAGGACTTTACGCCGTTTGTAGAGGACGATGAAAGTTTCGACAGCTACATCGCCCGCATGAAAAAGGTGTGATCGTACGGTCGATCTCCGAAGGAGTGAAAAATTGCGTAACATGTTAACTGCACTCTTTTCTCTGCTGGCTGTTCCGGTAACTTGTGCCTATCGTAACAAGCATCCTTATTTTTAGCTGTTTGTTGTTAAGGTCACCTTTTATAAGCCAGGACGTCTGGAATATACGGACGTGGGGAAAAGTCTCGATCTCCGGTAGCCTTTCCGGTTCATTCCGTACAACGACCCACCCACCCACCCACCCGCTTCCCTATTCCCTCTTCCGTGTCCCCCGCTGTTGCGGATTTTGTTTTACCCTCGGCCCCACTCCCACTCCCACTCCCACTCCCACTCCCACTCCCACTCCCACTCCCACTCCCACTCCCACTCCCACTCCCACTCCCACTCCCACTCCCACTCCCACTCCCACTCCCACTCCCACTCCCACTCCCACTCCCACTCCCACTCCCACTCCCACTCCCACTCCCACTCCCACTCCCACTCCCACTCCCACTCCTGCCTTCGCCCCCGGCAGCTCTTTGCGACCAAACGCGCCGTCTATTCCCCTTCCCCGGTTCTCCTTCGCAGGATGGTGTGTGGGCGGGTTACATGGAGGTGGTGGCCGCGTCGCGCTGCCTCCACGCCAACCTTACTATATACCAGGTGCGGATGGGGTGTGATGTGTGTGTGTGTGGGGGGGGGTGTTGCAGCGGGCGGCGAAACCCCCAGGGCTGTAATCCCTGGACCCTAAGTATGGACTCCAAATAAATGGATCGCTGAGGGCTGCACGGATTAGCAACAGGGCAGAGTTGCGCTGCTGATCCCTGCAATCCACTCCATACGCAGGTACGCGGGTTGTCGTACGCAGGTACAGGCCTCGGGACTTTATCCCTCCACCCCGCGGCCTGGCATTTCGCAGTACAGCTTTTGCACGCTCTTAAAATAGAGTACTTGGGGTTTTAATCCGTGTGTGAACCTGTGCACGTCCACATGCAGATCTTGTGCTCAGGTGTTACACCACCACCACTAACATCACCACTAACACTACCACCACTTCCTCCACCACTTCCTCCACGCGATAATTGTTAAATTATTATTGCACTGTAAGGCCCGGTTTGTTTTCCGCCGTGCTCTCTTTCGCCGTACTATGTACTCCACCATGCCTCACCGTTGCCGAATTCCGGCGCTGGCGTAACTTGACCGAAATCATGTACGGTCACGTATCCTATTTAGGCCGGCCAGCCACGTTGGCGCGTGGTCAACCACCCGGAGGACACGACACCGATGTTGCATCTGTCGTACCACGACGGCCAGCATTATAACAGTGTAAGGTGCGCGGACGACTTCGGAACGGGGCCGCCGGCGCCAGTCGTGATTCGCGGTGGCGGGACGATGGCGGCGAGGCCGCCCCCACGACAGAAGGCGGTGAGAGCTGCGTTGGCGCCGCTGCATTACGGTTTCTGAACTGGAACCGGAATGTTTCTCGCAACTAACTTAACCACCTGCAACTTCCTGCATGTTATGCAAATGGTTATATGGGTATGCAAATGGTTATATATGTATATATGTATATATATACATATATTAATGTGTGTGTGTATATCGCCGCCGCCCGTCCCGCATAGGTACGCTTTATGTGTCTCCCCCTGCTTATATGCCGCCGTACCACCATACTTGCGGTACATCCTGTTTGCCCGTTGTAATGTACGAGCTAGGGCTTATCAGCATAAGCGGCAAGGCCGCGACATATAGCATGTCAATGCGCTGTGGTCGCTACCGGATAGATGTTACCGGATAGATGTGTTCTTCTGCTTGGACGGAGTGCGTAGGTACAAACAAACGTACGAACAAACTTAGGTGCTGCGTGCCGACTTACGTTCCTTTTGGCCTGAACTGAGCTGCTGTCGAGACTCCACCTCCGCCCTAAAGGGTCTCTGCCTCCGGTGCTGCCGGCCACCGGAATGGCGTCCACTGGGACGTGCTGCTGACCCACCACGGTGTGCGCATGCCAGGGCGATGGCAATTGGGACGAGGAGGACGAGCGACGGGTCGCTTCTAGTACGGCTTGTACGGATGTGGCGCTGGTGCGGCGGGCCCTCGAGGAGGCGAGAGGGGATGTGGAGGTGGCTATAGAGCGAGTGATTGAAGCGCTGGCGGCCGAGCTGCCGGAGGCGGCTGAGGCCGAAGCCACGGTGTCTAAGGTGGAAGCAGCGATGGAAGATGCGGTGGCGCCGCCGCCATCAGCGGCGGGAACTGCGGGCACCACAGAACCCACATCGGAGCAGGTCAACGGTAGTCAACGGATTGGCAATAACGACATATCATCAAGCGGTACGGCAAATCAAGGGTTGGCCTCCGCCGCTGCCGTAAACCCTGGTGACGCTGATGGCGCCGCCAGTCACAGCGCCGCCACCACGGGAGCTTCACCACCCTCGTCATCGGCGGTGTGTGGTAAGGGCGTCCGAGTGACGGGCCCGCGGGTCACTGTTGGCAAGGTGGCGGCACGTAAGGCTGTCAGTACGGCTCCGGGCCCCAGTAACAACAAGCCCTGTCCATGTGGGTCGCATAAGAAGTATAAGGCCTGCTGCGGTCCGGCAGCGGCTGCGGCGGAGCGGCGGCGGGCGGCGGCAGGGGGTAACGCCGCAGCGGAAGCGGACTCACAGACAGACGCGCCTGTGCTGGTGGCGCAGATCGCCGCGCTTGTCATATAGCATCTGCAGGGCCTTGTGCTGCTGCTGCCAATAAAAGTTGATGAAGGCCTTGCCTGTTCCTTAAATTCGTACGTGGCAAAGGAACGGTCCGTGCGGCCGCGGTCTATATTAAGAGATCTTGAAGACGGAGGGTGGACAAATGCTGTGAGAGGGAAAGCATCAGTTTATGTGTATTCTCACGAGGAAAGTGCAGGATTCCCGCGTCTGTTCAAATTTGGGGCAACTGCTTTAGGCTCTGGCTGTTTTCGTGGGGGCAACGGAGGAGACAGGAGGAAGGGCAATGCTGCTAAAGGCAGGGGGCGGATGGCTACTGAAAGGCAGGGGGAAAGACATTCAGAACCAGTGTCGGTTGTGCGCTGGGAGCAGAGACTGCTGGGTATGGGGATATTGACCACATTAATTGCTGCATAAGGCCCCAAACACATGTTTTCAATATACCACCCAAACTGAAGAGATGGAAAGCGGTGAAGGAAGGGGGGGGCAGGAACAGGAACAGGAACAGGCGACAAGCACGCGGTTTGGAAGCGCCATGGACTTCAGGATATGCCAACCGGAATGTCGATTCCTAAATAGGGGGCATCATGTCGGATGATGGCATGGCGTAGCATCCCACGGGGTGGGCCACATAAAGGTATAAGGCCCACAGCTCCAGGTAAGGTAGGAAAAATGAGGAAATTGCAGTTTTTGCATGGTATCGTAATAATAATATAATGTGCAGCGCTCCGAAAGGGAGAGGAGTGGGGGTCGGGGGGAGTGAGAAGACCGGTACGCAGAGCGGCACAGTACGACACGGAGAAACCCAACACGAATATAATGCAGCGAGCGAGTTCCCCCGGGAGGATGAGATCCTTGTGATCAGGTTGAGACATTATCGGTGGGAGCCCCGTGTCGGGGTTGAGTGGGTAAGGCCCACATGCAGCTTATGCGAGCTGACCCAGGGGTCCATCTATCGGTCCGGGTGGCCAGGACGGTGATTTTGCGTTCGCCTTAAAGAAATGGAGCGCTGAAAAAGGAGCTGTGTCGGGATGTAGAAGAAGGGAGGATGGCATACAAGTACGTATGATCGATTGATCCATATATCATTTTTGCAGTTTGGATGGGGAACAGCTCTTGTGGTGCGCGACCACTTTTATTTGCTTCTTTAAAACCTGTTTTTCATTGCGTGGGGGTGGTTGGCGGTTGGATTTGGATTTGGAAATTTATTTCGTTCCTGGTTACGAATCTGGTTACATGCGGACATACACGTTCATGCATTTCTGGCCGCAGTGCACGCGTTTCCAGCTGCGTGGTCTTCTCTTATTCTCCATGTGTTGTACGAATGCGGTAACGCCGGCATCAAGTATACACAGCAGTGCTGGCTTATGTACGTATCACATTAAATCTGTACGATATGTACTTCTTAGTCCGCGCTGCAGCCGGAACTCCTCTTATAAAATTTCGGCCACTTTGAGGCCCCCGGGTGGATCGACGTCGATCCAGCGGCTGCAGGTTGCCCCCACACCCAACCCCACGCCACCCTCCGGTCCTCCGTCTAAGAGGGATAGGTCGGCAGTTGAAAGCCTTGTCCGGAGGTGTGGATTGAAATGAGTTAGACTCTGCAACAATTTGGAGAGTAGGGTAGTACGGATTTTGAATCTCACAACTGGCAGTGGTTTGGCTGCTTATGAACTGCCCGTACATACAGGAGCAGTAGAGCATCGGCCAGCTCCAGGGCTGCAGGGTGGCGGATCCGGATCCGGATTCAGATTTGGACATGTACTCCGGATATCTGGATTCGGACATAAGCTCCCAAATGGCAGGCATGATGATAGTAATGATCAATGACATGAATTATCTGTTTGAAATCTGGCTAGATATAGACCAGACTGTCTCGTTAGCTCATTATGTTACAGACAATTGAAGAGATGAGGCACTTAGCCGCCTCTGATAAAGGAATTCTTGCCGTACAGACATAAGTTCGGCATAAGACCCAACAGGAAACAAGAAGCTCAGCCCTTGAGGTCTGACCGAAACTAAACAGCCTTCGAAAACAAACCCGCCGAAATCCAGACGTGCGCCTGTCAGCCTGCTGGTACAGTACAGATATTGTCCTATGCATAACTCGACGCCAACCACACACCCCTGGAGTATGGGTTATAACTCCCAAGCGGTGAAATAAGCCTTGAATTAAAAGGCAGCCAAAATCCGCCCCCCAACCGGCCCCTCAATGTACGAAGCGTAACCGGGCGCGTACTTCATGTATGGGTGTTACACTGTGGGCGACTCGCTCTACAAGGGCGAGCACCAAGGGGCCTGACCGGACCGAGCCACAGCGCAGGGGAGGGGCACGTGGCTTCGTCTGTACTTCATGGCTGTACGTAAAAAAGAGCTAGCTGTTAGAGGATGATCGCCAGCAGCAGAATGGTTCCCCAAATGGGTGTGGTCAGAATGATGATGGGGATGGCGATGATGGACAGCGGAATCCATACAGGCGCCGTCAACACCATGAGCGCGCCCAGGACGAAGGGGACGATGTGCGGGAACACGACCACACCGAGCAGCAGCGGAAACCAGATCGGGCTGGTCACGAAAAGCGTAAGGCCCAACAGCGATGCGGTGATGAGGCCCATGCTGCGGATTAGGAGAGCTCCCTTCGGCTTGGTGGTATGCTGCTGTTAATGCTCCTGCTGTTTTCTCTGTTGGTGGCGCAGGAAAGTAACTGAGGGTAACTTTCTTTACCCGTCGGGCTGCAGAATGTCGTGATTCCCTTTTGCGCCTTAGTTTGGTCCTGGTCCTGGTCCTGGTCCTTTTTTATAGAAACGGTACATGTATGTGCGAAAAAGTGTTGAACCAGAGGCGCTGCGAGATGTGATTCGTCAGAGCAGGAAAGTTGGCGTATCTGTTTGGGTTTAGGCAACTTTTGTGGAACCCGGCTGGCGCACGTGTAGTACATGCAGCGGCCTTTGGCGTGAACCCAAGAACGTGACGACCCTCGCTCCCTGTATGTCCTACGCTGTCCTCAGCACTTTGGGCTCAACGGTGTCCCCCTCCCGAAACGGTCTAAGATTTATTAACATTACCCAGTAATCTAATTGTTTTTTTGGTGATTGCATGAGCAAGGAATGATGCCACGACCATTTGTTATCGTTTTGAGTGTGGGCCCGTGGGTCCGTTGCTTCAGACCATCGTGCAGCTCCCAGATACAAACTGAATTTTACAAATCCTAAATAAGAATTCAGATTATTTTGGTTCTTCGTTGCCCCAGTAGCCTTATTGCACTGCTTCGTAAATAGCCTATGTAGCCTAAGGCAATATGGTTTGATCCCAAGGATTAGTATTATTTAGATTATCATTTTTATTGTTTCTGAGTGACAAATGTGACAAGCGATGCTAGAGGGGGAACATTTGCGTCAGCTCCGGAACTTTTCAACTGTTGCATCTCCGAGACCTTTCTTTCGTGGACATCACACGGCAGTGGATCATCTCAAACTTCATCAAGTTGAAGATATTTAAGTTTGTTAATTTTTATCTTGACGTCTTGTCGTTCGAAGGATATCTCAGTCATATTATTCGGAAAGGATGCACGTTGCCAGCAATCGTTTGCACATTTCACAGGATCGTGTCAAGCCGTTTGGCATCCACCCATGGTTTCTACCACCTAGGGCCCAGCGTTGGGTTCAGCCACCGACTTGCGCCAGTTTTCGACAGAATGCCGTTGTCGCTGATGTTGGCAATACACCTTGCGACGCCGCAGCATCTCAAGCCTCAGCCACGAGCCGTCGCCATGCTCTTAGCCTCTTAGCTGGCAACGCAGTTGTTCTGACCTCCAACGCCGTCGGCATGGCTGCGCCTAGCACAGCATGGGCAGCCCTAAAGGACTATAACCTTGATCCAAATCAACCCATTGAGGAGGTTGCCGTCCAGCTCGGCACAGAAAACGGCCAGTACGCGTTCATCCCTAGCACGTTGGAGTTTACGGCGGGAAAAATCTACAAATTAAAGCTCCGAAACCCTTCTACCTCAACGCACTACTTCACCGCCTTTGAGTTTGCTGAAAAGGTAACTACCAGCAACTACGGCGTCCCTGTTCGGTCGCTTTATCCCTCTAGGTATTTATCCATCCTAAGAACGAGAAGCGCTCGACCAGGGACGGGCAGTTGCTACATGTGTAAACGCCTGTGTACAGGGCATCGCACGCGCATACGTACGCCGCCTTTTTCGCCATCAAATCCCAAATGGCGATGCGCGTGGATCCGCATACTGGTAACAGATCTGCGTTGTTTGAAACAAACCTGACCGATTATTGGGTTGGGGACGCTGTGTCATATCCATCCATCCTTGGGAGTTGCAAGCAGCAAGGGCGGGGGTGTACTTGGCAAGGTTTTGCCGCCCGCTACAATAATAACGCTCTCACTGAGACCTCTATCGGTTCTGCGGTCTTTGAGAAGACGTACCTCTTTGCCCAGGCTCGTGTTCCCAGGTGTGATACGGATGTGCGTTTCGGTGCTGGGGACGCATCGTCAGGATGCTGCTGGACATGCTGCTGACATGCTTACCTTCTCCTGGTTTTGTTGTTTTTGTTGTTTTTGTTGCTTGCAGGTGTTTTCAATTATGGTTTTGGCGGGCGACCCTGCAGTGGAGGTCAAGGGAGGGATCCAGGAGGTGGCTCTGAAGGCCGGTGCATCCGCAACCTGGGTCTTCATCCCCATCAAACCCGGCAAGTATCCGCTGCGCTGCACCGTCAAGGGGCATGATGCCATGGTGGGTCAGATCATCATCAAGCGGCCAGTCCAGTGATGGACCCCACCTACCCACCCACCACCACCACCACCACCACCACCACACATGCAAGCTGCGATGAGCGGTGGGCTGGACAGCATGGGAGACGAGTACGCTTTGGGCATCAAAAAACAAATCGATCGGTCAACCGGCAGCCTCATCGACATATAGATATGCTTTATACATACATGATGGGGGATAACGAACATATGTAGCCAGTCACTTAACTAGCCGGTGCTCAGGTGGTGGCGGTCGACAGAACCCGTACGGCCGGGACAGTATCACCGAGAGGGAGGATTGCGGGTCCTCGACAGTCCATGAGCTCATGGTGCTGAGCTCATGGACGGGTATGGTATCAAAGTACTCGAGAGCAGTAGGCCCCCTGCTGTGAACTGAACTGAGCTGTGACCGGCTGCACGGCGAAGTGGAGTCGAGTCGTGCTGGCGGGATATGGCGATTGCGTCATGGTGCCGGAGAAGAGCTGGAGCATACCAAGCAACCGTACGTCTGCCCGGGGGGGGCTGTCAGCGGCAATCTCTCATTGCGTGTGGAGACTGCAGCAGATCGTGTTCCGGTTCAGATTTTATGTCCTTCCCCCTAGGAAATTTGTTTCCATGCATGAGGCGTGTGAAGTGTGTGAAGTGTGTGAGGTGTCGAGGGGAAGGCGAATGTGCGAAACCTGGTGCTGATGCGGGTGCTGGCGTTGTGACGAAACGAGGACCAGCCGCGAAGGTTGGCTGAAGGTTGCCCTCGTCAACTCAGCAGGTAGCCGAAGCGGAGAGAAAAGAACTATATACCAGGTAGCTGCCGCCAAGTAAGACCGCGAATAAATGATGCAGAAAAAATCGCAATGGAAGCCGTGATGGTGTACCGGCCAATCGGTGCTGGCGGCGAAAGAATGTCGGTGTTGACGGGGGAGGGGGGAAGCCGTAGCCTCAACAGGATTCAGCGACCATAACTCATACATTTATGATTTAAGCAGATGGGGACCCGACACGGGCTTGTGGAATCGATGCCTATTTTGGCAATAAATGTGGCAGGATGAAAACAGTGCCGTTCCATGACATTCAATCAACTTCCACGTCCCAGCTGCTCAACCAGCTCAATAACCCCTCCCCCCTACCATCACTGTCAGCAGTGCAAGCAACAACATAAAGAAGCCGTCGTACACAACACAACTACCTACTTTGGAATTCCATCCGCAGCTTGTGGCGTCTCTCCACAGCCCCGGTGACAGCCCCCAATCGTTTTGCACACGTTGCCAACAGCCCCCAGAGCCCCCTTTCCGAGAGCCCCTTCCAATAGCCCTCCCCCCCTGAGGCTCACAGCCGGCCCAATGTCTTGAACCTGCCCCCTTTCAAAGGGTTCACATCTCGCCACCTTGCTACAGGCCAACAGGTTAACTGACTGATGTGTGATGCACACATTGTACGACAGCGTAACTACCTGTTCTGCAAAAGCAGACAAGCAAGCTCTTTCCCCCTCTCTTCCCCCTCCCCCCCCGTTAAAACACCCCCGGAACAGGTACTCGTGAAAACGTACAAATGAACACGAGGAGGAGGAGGAGGAGGTGGAGGTGGAGGTGGAGGCGAACGAGGAAAACAATATAACCCAATATATATCCTATTAATGCTTCGGCTAGCTAACGGCCTGCAACGGTTTCAACTAACCCTGCTGCACAACATCAAACATAAAACAACTCATTATATGGGGCTGTTGTTCGGTTTGCATTGCACCGCCCGCCTCCTCGAGGCTCCCCCACTAATACCTGGTCTCATGTGCTCGCCTTTCCGCCAACCGCCCCAATCCACCAGCAGTCCACCATGATGCAAGGACGGGCTAACTGGTGCCTCTGTCTGAACAATACGAATAACAATGAGTGGAGCGGTCTCATGAGGCAGGGGTGCCGCGGTCCGCAACCTCGCCCCTCCTGGGGAGGGGAGGGGAGGGGAGAGGTTGCCCCACTCTGGCCCCCCTGGAGCGACTATGTCACAGAGCGACGACGTGGTGCGCATACGCTTCGATCCCCTCCGTTAAGCATGGATGGATGGACGGACGGACGGACGGATGGATAGACGGATGGATAGACGGATGGACGGACGGATGGATAGACGGACGGACGGACGGATGGACGGACGGATGGATAGACGGACGGACGGACGGATGGATGGACGGACGGATAGACGGACGGACGGACGGATGGATGGACGGACGGACGGACGGATGGATGACGGACGGACGGATGGATGGACGGACGGATAGACGGACGGACGGATATTGTCGCGCAACGCTGTTCTTGAAGCGTGCAACAGAAAGGGCACCAAGGGCCTTCCGCGATGATAAGCTAAAACTGAACGTCGCCGTGATGGGGCTCCTGAGCCGAAACCTCCGGGGTCGCCGAGTCCCGGTGACGACGTGAACGCCTACACCTACACCTACACCTACACCATTTCTGTACCAGTAAAACAAATAACGCTGTCTGCAGACCACCACCACCCCCTCGTGCTACACCTCATCTCATCTCACATTGCACCACAAAAAGGAAGTCACACATTTTCCTTTTTGAAACCTGATTAAAAACCGCCGCCGTACAACTCTCCGAAACCACACACACATATGCTCACCCGCCGGTTTCACCGGTGTGCCAGATAGACATGCACGGCGCGCCCCCATCTATACCCATATGCCTACCCAGTGGATATGAACATATCATGCTGCACTTAATGACATCCTGCATGAGCATGTTTTGACATGCTGTAGCACGCAAGGGCACGCCCTCCCTGTAGCTGTAACTCGCATGGGATGCGTAAAGGAATATGGCAAGGTCAACGGCGGGGAGCGTGGGGCTGCCCCACCCCCCAAAGCCATAGACCTTGCTAGCAGGACTTATCGATCGACTTATCGCTCGATCGGCCGCAACGGATTCATAGGTCCGAAATCCCCTACCGCCGAGTTGCTCCCATCTTTATCTCCACACACAGGAAAGAAGCAATCTGCACAAAACTCCACACAAATCTTGCCCAATGAAAAGATCTGCAAGATCTGATCTATCCCCCCCACCCCACCTATGCCGTACAGTGTTCGCTCGTCCTAAATCAAAAGTCTGTAGGCCCAAACACCACTACCGCTACCACCTGTGCTCTCGCTCCACCTTGACAATCCTCCTCGGCTTCGTTCACGTGACCTGTCCAAGATGGCGAATGCGGCCGCCTGCGCCGCTGTCGACCTCCTCGGCCGCAGCCAACAGCCTCTTTCTTTTAGAGAAGGTGCATGGGTGCAGAGGAGGGTGTCGCACGACCGACTAGAAGCCACCCAAACCATCCCTGCCCCTACCCAGCCAATGTCAGGCCGGCAGCCACCCCAGCAGGCAGGTCGGCAGAGGGACGATGGCTGATGGTGGCGGCGCCACCATGTCGCACCCCCCAACACACACACACACATACACACACGTGCGTGAAACAGTACAAATTTCCACACGTCTCTATACGGTCTTATCCTGTACGACAAGCCGACAACAGAACGCCGACGCGTCCGTACGGACAACCAGGAGGCCCCGACGTGAGGCGGCGAAACCTTATTCTCTTTAGCCGTCTATTCCCGCCTCTGCTTCAAACGACCACCTTAACATCCCCATATCTAACAGGGTCGTACAAAGTGTCGTACATAGTTATTCGCAGATCCGATGATGGCGCTTGGAGGGCGTGATGCCGGGAGCGGCGAGGAAAGGTGCGGCGAACACCCGGGAGGAGGACGTTGCTTCTTCGAGTTTGCGCCATTCGTACGTTCGGAGGAAGCTGAGACCAATGGGAAAAACCCAACCTGATGGGTGCATCAGTTTCACTCGACCTTGAACTGCAATCATATAGCGGGCTGTGTTCGTGACTCACGTGGGTGTGTGGGGGAGGCTACACGGAACCGCACTGAAGGACAGAACGTGTCGCCCCAACAGAACGTACGAATCACCAACAGAATCCCTAACTAGAACCGCCAACAGATCCCTAACGTAATCGCTACTGTAACGGGAAAGTGTAGTACAAGTCACGGGCACGCCTCAGTGTAGTTTTCCCGAGTGCCTGAGCCAGTCCGCGACGTCATTACGGCCGCACCGGAGCGCCACCTTGTAGGCCTTATGCGGGATGATATTATGTCGGCAAGAGAGAGGGCAACGAAATGGCGGGAAGGGGTAACCGAAAGTGGTTAGAGGAGGTTTTGAGGGGGCGTGGGGGTGAGACGTTGGGCGAGAGGAAGGGAAGGGTGAGGTGGCGGAGGAGCACACGGGTCCAACTGCCGCCAAAGGAGATGGATCGGAGGATGGAAACCCTAAGAAAAGGGGACGTACGACAAACAAACAAAGATACGATGACCTGGCCGCCTTAACCAGAAGCAGCTCGGCTCCCCCAACCTGAACCCGCGTGACACACCAGGCAAGAAACACAAAATCCGCATTGCATGGCGTACGACGGTACGAGGTTTCCGTTGCTACTGCTGATGTACGGAACACTTGATGATACGGGACTGATATCAGGAGCTCATTTTCACGCCTCAGAAAAAGCGAATAAGGCCCCAAGACGTTTCCAAATCCTTGTTCAAACCAGCCCGCTATCCTGAAGTCGCGGCTTGAGTTTCGTGCGCTCGAGAGAGTGCATCTGGTCGACTCGCACAGCCCTAAGCCCTAGTTGGTGTCGTACCTGGCTCGTGACGGGGCAACCGTGCGCCACCATCCACCGCATCACCTCCGAACGGCACCGGATCAGTAACCGAGTGCCAGCGCCGCCAGCGCCGCCGCTTCCCGCCAACGACCCCAAGTACAGCTCGCCCTGTACTGCACGCGGCAGTACGTCGGCGGACCAGGGGCAGCCCAACCGCCGCAGCGCCGCCAGCATGGCGGTGTCCGAGTTAGCGCCGGCGGCCAGCAGCGCGTCACCGCGGCGACCCATGGGACATCCCTTCGTGTGTGTGTGTGTGGGGGGGGGGAAATCCGGAAAGAAGAAGGGGGGGAAGTGGAAAACTCCAACAGACCCATGGGACACCTGAGCCCACTAGAGAGGGGCGGGAGATGTGCTAGCTGATGTATTCATGTGCAACCAAACTGGAAGACGTTATCGGAGCATGTGATGGTCGGGTTGGGTCGGGTTGGGTCAGGGGCTTTCAAAGGGGTGGTGGATATCCTCATGTCTGGGTTCTCGCCGGGCTAAGCCACAGGTTGGGGCGGGACGGGTGGGGTGACTTGGGCCCTCTTTTCCCGAAATGGATCCGAACGCATACATACTCGCTTAAGGATAGACGCCTTCCCCCCCCGTCTGATGAGTTAGCCCCACCCTGCCCCGCCTGCCCTCCTCCCCACTCACCTGTGCTGCCATCCACTCGACCAGACGAATACACCCGGAGGCCGCTGCCGCCGCAAAGGTCTGAGCCGTCCACCTGAAGCCCCGCGCCCGCAACCACGCAACCCTCGCCCTGCTGCCCATCAGCGCTGCGGCCCCCATCGCCCCCTCCCGGTCCGCCTCGTCGCCCGTAGGACACCCATGCTGCTCCAACCACTGCAGCGGTGCTAGGCAGTCACGACCGCGGTTCGGACTGGGGACTAAGCTGCCGTCACCGCCGCCAATCCCCCAGCTGCAACATCCCGAAAACGCTGCGGCCCTGTAAGCCTGCGGGCGCAAGATGGCGGCGGCGGCGGCGGCGGTGGTGGTTTTGTCGCCGCTGCTACCACCGGCGCCGTCTGCAGCTATGGCAGCGGCGGCGGCGGCGGCACTAATGCGCGAGAGGGGTGATGATGATGGGGTGATGGGTGTTATTGATGTTGTTAGTGCTACAGCAGCTTTGTCCAGCAGTATCTGCATGGCGGCGATGCTGCCAGATTTGGCCGCCGCCTCCAAGGCCGTGGGCGAAGGGCTCACGCCGCGCGCCAGCAGGATAAGCATCACCTGCAGATTCCAGTGCGATACGACATTATCCAATTAAAGAAAAAATAGTAATACGTAATGACAAATATTATTAATTATTATTGATGATAAGAACGATGTTTTCGACCGTACCTCGCAGTGCCCGCCCTCCGCCGCCGCCTCAAGCGCCTCCAGGTCGGGAGTCACCTGCTGTACCAACCATCGTACTGCGGCTACATGACCGCCTGCCGCTGCCATCGCCAGCACCCACTGCCACTGCGCCAATGGCATCGGCCTCACCAGCCGCTCTTTAAGCCACGCCAGCATCTCCACGCGGCCTTCTATTGCTGCCTGATGCACGGCCGCCAATGACGTCGACGCGTCACCGCTCGTTAAATTGGCCGTGACCCACATCACCGCGGCAACATCGCCTCCGCCAGCAGCAGCAACGAACGTTAACGTATCGATATCTGCGCCAAGATCCTTCAACCACGCCAGCGTCTTGATGTCACCGCGGCGCGCCGCGGCGGAGGTTGCGCGACACGAGAGTACTGCGTCTTTGCCGTACCTGTCAACCATGTACTGCAGTTTGGCTTGGCGACGATCTGGGTCATCATCCTCACAAGCGGCGCCAAAGAGAGTCGGATGGTGCGCGTCTTCGCGGCCGACGTACCACTGCAGCACAGTCAGAGACGAGCCCGAGCCCACGGCCTGCTGGACACGTAAGCATCCCAAACAGCTGCCCTCAGCTTCTAGCCATTGAAGAACATGGAGGTGGCTGCCCACCGCAGCAGCTCGCGGGGTGCCGCAGTGGCTTGGGCAGCCAGCGTTGCGGTGGAGGGCAACGAGGTTGGGAAGTATGCCGGTTCCGGCGGTAAGCTCCGACAGGAGTATCTTTTCTTCGAATGTCAAACCATCAAGCAGGTTTGCCAACTTGCCCTCCCGTCGAGCATCAAAGGAGTTGTTGTCCCCACAGGGGAATCCATGGTGCAGGCCCCACTCAAACGCAGCCGGCTGGACAGGCTCCGAAAGTCGAACGATGCGACGCTCAGGTGCGCTCAGCGCGTCCCGAAAGGCGGAGCAGGTCAGACGAACGGAGCAGGCGATGTCATTTGTTGGAACATAATTACAAATAGCTAGGATTAGGTCGAGCGGAAGTGCCAGAAGTCGCGAGCTTGAGGTGGCATCTGCCGAAGCGAAACCAGATGCCCGTCCGTTTGCACGGCCACGAATACTACACGGGCGTTGTCTAAGGGATTGAGATCGTATACTAGGGCTGCGCGGCGCCATGATGAAATAAAGGAGGGTAGATTTGCACTTCGGACTCACACAAGACCTTTAAGCCTGACTAAGAGGGAGACTGATAATAATTCACCTGGAAAATAATTATTATCTGGTGATATGCCTTGTCCTGAGATAACCTAGATGTTGCATTGCAAGTTAGCCACTCGTCCGTACACCAACCGTTCGCCATTTCCTAAATCCACCAGTCTTTAGGTATCACTTTCGCTCATTATGGATATGTTTTTACATGTTATACTGATAACGGGCAGATAATTTAATAAGTTGTGAAGCTTCATTTATATGATTTCCCAATTGACAATAAGCACAAGGAACATGTGCACACGGCTCTCAAACGTTCCTTCATTAGGCCTTCATAGTGCTAATGCAATAGGGTCGCGGCGTGCTGCAGTCACTTATTGGCCACAAATCGCAAGAGGGTTACGTCGGGGTATCATGTCAACGGCAACCACAACGCGTTCGCGCGGCATCCCAGGCATGACCGGCCGCATCGAGGACATACGCGAGCTGAAGGATCTTGGAGTGGATTCCTCAGAGCTTCGCGACCTCCAGCTGCGCGACGTTCGGGTGAGCGCGCCCACGATGGCGGACGGGTGACGCGCCAGGCCTGACCCTCCATTTACGCCCTGCCGTTCAGGGTTACACAGAGTTCCGCCCGCACCGACAGGCAGCTCCGAACTCAATACCATTTCCGATTTGAACCTGCTTTCGTGTACGCAATTCACAACACAAACACATGACGTATAATCCATGGGGGTAATGTAACCAATTGGCACGCTCCCGAGAAAACGCCGAGAATGGAAGCCGGAACCATTGTGTGTGTGTGTGTGTGTACTTGTGTGTGTACTTGTGCGTGTTGTTTTTGTAGCATGTATGCTAAAGGTGTATGGTAAAGGAGTATGCTAAAGGTGATAAGAAGCAAAACGAAAGGGACCCGATGGTAAGACTCGATGTTGGGGCCCGTGCCCTCGAGCCGCCGCCCTCAGCTCACTAGCTCTTCCTTATACTACAAGCGTTTCAACGTCATGTCAGTGGCTTCGTTACCCGGTCTCTTCGTTGGCTTCGTCTCTATTTTCCCCCTCCGCCGATCCCAGCCCACCCAAACAGCACCACCACCCGAATACACAACTACACACACACACACACAGAGCACACTCCCAGTCATGCCCTAACCCCTGCCTTACTTTCCCTGCTTCCCAGAGCGTGTCGTACGTTTCTCGCCGGCGTTTGGATTCAGCCGATTTCGACCCAGATGAGGTGGACGAGGACGGTCTGCCGCTGGTGTATAACGAAGAGCGAATTGCGTCGTACTGGGGCGGCCGACCCGGGGAATTGGCGGGAAGATGGACCAAATTCGCCGCCGTGTCGGGTGGGTGGGTGCTTGTGGGGCGATGTACGGAAATGGCGGTGTCAGTAGTGTGGTGTACGGCTCATAGATCCAAGCTAGGGATTCGGGGAGGAATGGTTTGGGTGGAGATTGTGTGTTAGACAGACAGACAGACAGACAGACAGACAGACAGACAGACAGACAGACAGACAGACAGACAGACAGGGAGGGAGGTGGAGAGAGAGGGAGGGAGGGAGGTAGAGAGAGAGGGAGGGAGGTAGAGAGAGAGGGAGGGAGGGAGGCCGCACAAAAAGCAAATTGTTTTGGCCCAATGTCATTTCGCAGATGGGGCCTCTATCCACGTCCCCCACCCCAAACTCCATCTTTACACACACACACACACATACACACACACACTACCCCCCTACCCCCTCCGCGCAGCCCCCTGGCTGACAAAGCTGGCGAACGCGGTTCTGTCCGGCCGTCTTGATCGGGACCGGGCGGCATTGGCGCGCGAGGCGGTGAATAACCTGGAGAGGCTGGGGCCAACGTTCATTAAGCTGGGACAGATTCTCAGTATTCGGTGAGCCGTCTGGGGGTTAGTACGGAGAACGGTTACGGGTCAGTACGGAGTGGTGTGAGTACGGGCGCACGGAAGGTGTAAGTACGGAGTACGGCCTAAGACCCCTCCTTCTTCCCCATTCCTCCCCCCTTGTTCATCTCACCTCCGTCAGCCCCGACGTGCTGCCCCCCGACGTCCTCCGCGAGCTGGCGAAGCTGCAAGACCGCATTGAGCCCTTCCCAACCGACCAGGCCCGGGCGGTGGTGGAGAAGGAGCTGGGGGCCCCCCTGGACCAGATCTTCTCGGAATTCTCCGAGAAACCCATCGCGGCGGCCAGCCTGGCGCAGGTCTGGGTATATGTGTGTGTGTATGTGTGCTCTTGCCTGTAAGGAGGATGGCGGATAACGTACGTATACACACACACATATACACACATATACACACACACACGCATACCCGTATATTGACGTATGTACAGGTTTACCGCGCACGGCTGCGTCTTACCGGGGAGGAGGTGGCGGTGAAGGTGCAGAGGCCCCAGGCGCTGGCGACCATCAGCAAGGTCAGGCGGGGGAGGGGGGCGGCCGCGGGCGGGGTGGAACAACCAGCGAGTGAAGGGGGGGGAGGGGGGAGCATTTGTGAAGGGGGGGGAGGGGTAAGGGGGGGAGGGGGGTTGGGAAAATTCCGGATCCACACGAGATTCAATTCGCGGCGGAATAAGCGGCGACAGCCACCTTGTCGTTTGACAGCCACATTTTTTTCCGTACCCGTGTACGACACGTATCTAAATCGTACCAGGATCTGTACGTCATGCGCCGTGCGGTTGGCGTGTACGAGAAGCTGGTCAAGCGCTTTACTGCCCAGACGACCGACTATCAGCGTCTGCTGTCCACTTTTGCGGAAGGCCTCTACACCGAGATGGACTTCAGGAATGAGGCGTTGAATGCAGCGCGAATGGCAGAGGTAAGTTCGTACATCTGTTTGTCTGTTCGTACGTCTGCTTGCTCACCAAGTCTTACCTGCCTAGCTGTCCGTCTATATGGATATGTCCTCGACTTCCCGACCTGCTGCTCAATACACACAAGAACACACGTGCAAAAAAACACACACACACATACACATAATCGTACGATAACCCCCTCCCCGCCGCCCGCCCTCCCGCGGCTACATGCAGCTGCTTGAACAAAGCGAGTTCGCCAGTACGGACATTGTCATACCGAAGCCGTTTATGGACCTAACCACCAGGTGAGTCTAACTACCTCGGTTTGGGGGGTGGAGGGGGGGGCGCCAAGAGGGCGGAGGGCCCCGGAGGTCCTGAGCCCTGCCTCCGTATCCCCTTCCCTGGACTTATCATATCGGGTTGCTACAGGTTGCAACTCCGGGCCCATCAGCTGCAGTTCTTGTCGTGATTTTTGTCGTACAGGTTCACCATCCAGGTTCATCTTTTTAACACACACACACACGTTTTTCCGCTTGTCCCCACTCTTCCCCCTCCCCCCTCCTCACAGGCGGGTTCTTACGATGGAATGGGTTACCGGAGTCAAACTTACGACACTGAGCCCGGGGGAGATCCGAGGACTGGTCAAGGTGGGTGCTTGTCTTTATGTGTGTGTGTGTATGTATGTGTGTAGGTGTGTGAGGGTTAGGGGGAAATTAGGGGCCGGGCAGGGGGTGATAGCGGGGCAGGGGGGGGGGTAGGCTCGGGTGTTTCCATACCATGCCGTTGCTCCTTGTATGTGTGTATGTGTGTGTGTGTGTGTACGTCGTATTATTCTTTACCCTCCCTCTGCATTTTCGTATTTTCTTCGCCTCTTTCTCCTCCTCCCCACCCCCCGTCATTCACAGGTGGGGCAGGAGGCCTTTCTGACTCAGCTTCTCGAGATCGGCTTCTTCCACGGAGACCCGCACCCGGGCAACCTGCTCAAGGTGGGGTGCAATTGCCGTACGTGGCCCGCCACCTCTCCCCCCTTTTCACTCTTGATCTTTGTATCAGCCGTACGAATGGCAGTTGTGGGAGGATTGGGGTCTCTGTTGGGACATATCTTTGGCCCCTCCCTCCCTCCATGGAGCGCGCGCGTGTGTGTGTGTATGTGTATATGTATGTGGGGAAGGGGCGTTCTGTGTCCTCAAGTCTTGTGTTGTCGTACTGCTTGTTTGCTCTTTATCATCCGACATCTTGCCGCGCCTTTCCTTGGCCCCTTGGCCCCGCGTGGGCCCTATGATTGACTTGTTTGCCGCCCCCCCCCCGTTGGTGTCCTCCACGGAGGTGACGGAGGGGCCACACGCGGGCAAACTGGCGCTGCTGGATTTCGGGCTGGTGGCCGAGATCCCGCAGCGGGATAGGCAGGTGTGTATGGGGGAAGCGGGTTGGACAGGGAGAGGGGAGGGGGGAGAAGGAGGAAAAGGCAGGGAAGAAGGGGGGAAATGCTGGGCATAAACACACACGTGCACACCCACGTGCAGCGTGACATCTGTTGTGCCAGTGCATGTTCGGATGTGGCTCATGACCGGTTCCCGAATTCGTTATTACTGTTATATTAAGTTGCGTGTGTGTGTGTGCGTGTGCGTGTGCGTGTGTATGTATCTTGTATGCTAGAGGAATGAAAAGCAAAGGCGGGGGAGGAGAAGGGTTCCGCCTCCGGACACGTAACCCGGCCAACGTGTGTCCCCGGCGCATCCCCTCTACCCCCCGGCGCCTTCTTTACCTCTTGCGCTCTTTCGGCCTCCTCCCCCTTTTCCCCCCCCCCTTTCTCCCATGCCCTGTCCTTGTATCACTGAGTGGTTGTTGGTGGTTACTGGTTGGAAGTTATGTACAGCATGATAGGTACCTGGTGTTCGTCTATTACGCTTCTCTCAATCTCTCTCCCCTTTCTTTCTTTCTCCCCCCCGACCCCATCTTGGGACTCCGCGCGAATCCCAATAGCTCAGTTTAAATTCGAATATATCATTCCCTTTTTCGTAATTTTGTGGGCCCTATCTCCGTGTCCGATCCTATTTAGGCCATGGTCTCCGCCACCATCCACCTCGCTAACCGGGACTGGTCCGCCCTCATCGACGACTTCGTGGAGCTGGGCTTCCTGCCCCCCGACCCGGATAGGGCCCTCATCATACCCGTCATGGACAGGGTGCGGTAGTGGGGGGAGGGCGGGGAGAGACGGAGGGAGATGACGAACAAGCAATAAGAAGCCAGGTGTATGACCCCCCCAAAGTATAAGAAGTTAGGTGTATGCCCCCCCCCAAAACACACACACACACGTGTAGTACCCGCCATCCCACCATCTTTGTGTCTCCCCGCCCCACCCCAGGTTTTGTCTCCGTACCTTCGTGGCGGCGGCGCAGCTGCCTTCAACTTCTCCGCACTCAGCCAGGACCTGCTGGCAGCCACCCTGGAGATTCCCTTCTCCGTACCGCCGTACATGAGCCTGTTGGCCAGGAGGTAAGATTTTTTTTGTGTGTGTATGTATGTGTGTTAAAAAGCTGAGCTGCAGGAATGTTGTACTTATGTGTGTGTTTGGGTGGTCGGGTAGTCGGGGGTAGACTTGGGGATCTTGCCCGGGCCAAGACTGCAATGTCGTCCCACCCTGGGATTGTGTGTGTGTGTGTGTGTTGGGGTATGTGTGTGTTGGGGTATGTGTGTTTTTTTGGGGGGGGGCCGGGGGGAGACCAAACTTTCACGAATTCTCAATTCGAGAAGGATCCGAAATATCCGGCAGAAGCTCAAACCGCGACACCAGTTTTCAGGAGGACTGTCGGAGAGGGCTGGATTGAGACGACGGATGCCGTCTTGAGTATCCGTCCACGTCCATTAGACGTGGGGCCACCTAAGGGGCTTCCATTTGTACGGCGTACGAATCACGTGCCGTCAGTACGATTAGATGTCCCTTTGAACGGCGCTATGGCCTAATTATGAATCTTGTACTGCAGTGTGGCCACCCTGGAGGGCATTGCTCTGGCGGGCGATCCGCAGTACGCCATGGTGGCCCAGGCCTACCCCTTCGTGGCGAGGAAGGTACGGCATACATCGAGTTTGTACGGTGTACGGCATGCCGTGTACGATGAGGCTTCACCGTCGATAGTAATTAGGACACACATTGTAAATGGCCTAATGGTGAATATGTTGGCGGTGTTGGGGAGGAGGGCTCGGGGCCCGTGTACGAGGGGGGCCCCGGGTGGTGAGAGGCTGCAACATCATCCTCCCCTGGTCCCCCGTGGGCCGCCGTCCTATTATGTAAACACACACACATACACACATAACGTGCCTGATATGGATGCGACGTGTTATCCGTATCCATACCCCGCCGCTGAGGCCCCTAGGACGACCTGCTGCTGACTAAGAGCGTTTAACGACTTCTTGTACGGTACTTAGGGCTTTTCATCTCATTGTCGTACAGGTTCTCCGTAACGACTCCTCAACTGCCTCGGCGCTCCTGAGGGACCTCCTGCTCATCCGAGACGTAGCCACACCGGGAACGGAGGTTGGTGGTTAGATTGGTTGAGAACGGTTAACGTTCTTACGGTCTGCTTCTGGTTCCGTTAACCCTCTTGTCTTTTTCGTATATTTGTCGTATTCCCCTCTTTCCCCTCCTAAGTCCTCTCCTGCTTCATATGTGTGTACTCATATGCGGTTGTATCTGCATATAAGTTCTTTCGGAGAACGAAGTTACAACCCACCATTACCCCTCTCCCCGCCGGGACCGCCTCCTTTCTCACCCCCTTCACAACCTCCCTTCCCCCCCTTTCTCTCTCCCCCTTCACAAACACACACACACGCACATGCACACACAAACAGACACACACATGCTTTTCCCCTCCCTCCCTCCCTCCCTCCCTCCCCCCCAGCCCGGCAGTCAGTTGGCCGCCCGGCGCCTGGCTGCCCTGCTGAATGCCGCCCTTGGCTATGTGGCGGACAGCAGTCAGGGCTTTGTGGACTTTGATGCGCTGCCGGCGGAGGGAGCCAGTGTGCAGGTGTTTGTGTGTGTGTGTGTGTGTGTGATGTAAGACCCCCCCAAATCGTACTTAACAGTCGCGTACGTTTTGTACTTATATGTTGTGCCGTTCCTATACTGCGTGTATAAATATCCAATACGGTACGAGTTGCATGTCTCGGAAAAACCATCTTCCGATTACCAATCCGTCCAGCCGGGCCCTATCGACCATACGTTTCCCCGACCTCCTCCATCATCGCCTTCGCCGCCATCACCACCCGCCGCCGCCGCCACCCGCGTCTCTGACCCCGCCGCCGCCGCCACCCCCGTCTCTGACCCCGCCGCCGCCGCCACAATTGCTGACCCCGCCGCCGCTGTCACCGCCGCCGCAGGAACTAGCTACCTTCCTGCTGTCTCCGGAAGCTCGTGAGCTCAGACCCCTGTTAGTTGGCTGGGT
This sequence comes from Volvox reticuliferus, assembly GCA_019650235.1. NCBI lineage: Eukaryota > Viridiplantae > Chlorophyta > Chlorophyceae > Chlamydomonadales > Volvocaceae > Volvox > Volvox reticuliferus. Next base: position 1,293,256 of record BNCP01000012.1, on the reverse strand, counting down.
GGTTGGCGGTTTGGATCTCCTCCTACGAGACCGGCTGCGGAAGGCCTACAGCCTGGCCGCCGCGTCACTGACGCCGCGGCTGCCGTTCCTCGGCTCGCTGCCGGCGCCGCCGCCGCCACCACTGTACCTGCCGGGACGGGGTCTGGTGCCGATGCAGCAGGCAGTGGACTTGCTGGCACCGCCCCTGGAGCAAGGGGAACAGGTACGGCAATATACGGCACCGTACGGCATAGTCAAGCGGTTTGTATTATGCAGTTATCATAATGCAGTTAACGCACAGGCAAACTCGTGCTCTTACACCGTGCACGAAGATTGTGTGCTAGCACTCCACATTTATGCTCCATTTTATGGCTTATATTGCCCGTACTGATATGTCGTACTACATGTTTTCATATACGTACCTTGCAATATCGTACATTGACGTAAACATTTTATAGTCGTCGTGTTCTTGTTTCTTATAATTTCTACTTGCCAGCGGTTGGGAGCTTTTCTTATAGATAGGGATATAAATTTTGTTGGGTTGGGGCTGTTGTGAACTAATGTCGTACTGCTTCCCGTTACTGTGTCTGCCGTACAGGTTTACCTGCAGCAGCTTACGGAATTGGCGGCCAGTGTGCTGGGTGGGTCGCCCGCGGCAATCCAGGGAGGGTTTGCCGGAGTCATGTCTGTTTGTTTGCGTGAGGGGTAGGAGGAGGGAACCGGAAGGGGTGCCTTTCTGCTACTGCTACTGCTACTGCTACTGCTACTGCTGCAAGTATTGCGCGATTGTGTGGACCTAGAAATTCTCACACGCTTAAACCATTCCTATGATTTACATCTCTGTACGACATCACGTACTGCACTCTGCCGTACGCCACAGGCGTGGAGCCGGCCCTCCTGGAGTCACCCTCCCTGCAGTCCATACTGCAGCTGGCATCCAGTCCCCCCGACCAGGTCCGTGAGCTGGCTACCGTTCTATCCAACGTGGCGTCCAGCAGTAGCAGCAGCATTGGCAGTAGCAGCAGCGGCATTGCGGGCAGTAGCAGCACTAACAGCAGCAGTAGCAGGATGCAGGTGGCCACTGAGGTGGCTCTCGATATTGTCGATCAGTTGGCTGCGCAGCAGGCATCTCGCGTGGGTGTGCCCAGCGACACGCTCTTCCCGTTCTGGCCGCCCGTAAGAAACAGCTTACTACAGGCCGCAGCGGCGGCGGCAGCGGCGGCTCCGCCACCCCCGCCTTCTTCATCGCCACCACCTCCGTCGGCGGCGGCCGCGGAGCTGCCGCAGCCCACTGTGACTGGCGGCATCGCCGCAGCGACTACAGAGGCGGCGGCGGCGGCGGCGCCAACCCCCCCGGTCGTGGCGGTTGCTCCGTTTCCTGCGGATCCTGAGGCCATTGTCGTAACTGTGAGCGCGTGAGGAAGGATGGGGGGATGGGGGGAAGGCGTGGAATACACGAGACCTTGTACCCCTGTTGTGTGTGTGTGTGTGTGTGTATGTGTGTATGTATGTATACGCGCGCGTGTGTGTGTACACATGTGTGTGCGTGTACACGTGTGTGCGGGGGGGGGGGAGGAGGATGGCAAAGGGGAGAGAGATAGCGATGTTAACGTACCGCGCGAGGCGGTGCAACTGAGGGAAGGTTGTCACTTTGCATCTGAGGGTTTTGTTTCCATTTCGCAAACAATGTGAAAAAACATGCCGTTTACATTTCATCTTATGTATTTTATTAGTTTTTATATCGCTTGTATGATATGCTTTTGTTCTTGGCCGTAGTGTTCTTGCTTATGCACATCTTGGAAACCAGCTGTGTACGGCTAGTACGGCTAGTACGGCTGGTTGAAGAAAGCCCCTGAGAGATATTATGGAGAGGATTAGGAGGATATGGCCGGCGTTCGTTTCACAGACTGTTGCTATCCGTGAGGAAAGAAGGGCCTTATGTGTACGGATGGTGACTGTGTGCGGATGATGAGAGCCCTGCAGGAAGCGTCAAAGCGTCGTACGTTGTCGTATTGTGTTGTCGTATATTGTTAATGGTCCCTATTTGGAGCATCATAATGGCGTGGTGTGTGTGTGTGTGTGTGACCATTGCGTGGCTTTCGTACGGTATGGTACGGTGTGTTGTAATCCGGATTGAGTTGGGGGCGATGGGGATAGAGGCGGGGGTGTGGTGTGAAAACCCACGGGCTCGGGCACACGACCCCAAGGGGTGGAAGGGGCGGAAGGGATGGAGGGGTGGAGAAGGAGCTGCGACGTGGCTGTCTGGTGAGTATTATGGGCACTGATCTGGTTTGAGTCCAGGGAGGGAGAATCTCGATTCAGTATGATGTGTGTGAAGGGGGGGGGCCGAAAACAAGAGAGAGAATGTGTGTGTGTGTGATTGAGATGAGGGGAGTGAGACTTCACAATATACAGGCTATTCCTTTTTGTGTCTGTGTGTATGTGTATGTGTGCGTGTTACAAGGAGGGAGGGGGGCCGGGTGGGGTTCCGCTTATTGCCGAAAATTCCTGGTGGTGATGGTGGGTGTGACCACACGACCAGCAGCTGATCTGGTCTAGTGAACCTTATGACATAAGCTTGTAAGCTTTCAGGCTTCTAAGGATTACCAAGACTCATGCCGTACAAGTCATGATTTCGAGATTTGTAAGAACTCAGATTTTTGGCGAGTGGCGAGCGGGCGACCAACCCATGGATGAAAACGAAGCAGTTAGCAGTTGTAACGACCTCATCAACTAACCTCACCGCAGTTCGCGCAGAGCCGCAAACTTCAGAAACAGGAATTCGGATTTCTATCAGGATCGTTGCTTCATGACTTGGTATCGGATTACAACTCTGTCTGTCGCCGTTATATAATTTGACGCCAGACGACCCGACATTACGATTGCCAGCTAAAGCGCTGTGCGCTCAATCCTCTCGTGCTAGGTCGTGAACATATGACGCATAATACGTGTTTCGATATAAATACATACCTCCAAGTGATAGGGGTAAGCCCCTCGCAGCTGATTCATGGCGCCGACCCAGATTCTCTCAACTTAATATATTCAAACCACGTTCGGAAACTGCCTTTCAGCTCTCTCCCCATCGTATGTGGGCATCCGGTGGATCCGGACTTGGATGTGTCAGGCATCGCGGACCGAATGGCAAGTGGAAAAATGCTTTTCCACCAATTGAATTTCAGCAATCTCATCAAACTTCACTTTTTGTATCAAAATTAATCATGTATACAAAGTGATCTTTATAGTTATCACGAGGCTTCACCGCATCTGTTTGACGCTTCCTTAGATACTTACGCATCTCTCCTCTCCTGGACCATCAGGCCCTGAATTGGGAACAAATCCAAATGCACAAACCCTCGCGCGCCTCCGCCCCTTCATTTCCCTCCCTCCCTCCCCCCTCCCCCAACACACACACACACGCGCGCACGCGCGCGCAGTTGGTCAAACGCTGGGGCGGCGTTTGCTTCGAGCACGTTGCCCTTCTCGGTGCCGCCTTGCAGCGGCTGGGATTCGACGTCACCTACCTCGGCGGCGAGGTGAGAAGAGGTATCGGAAGGGCACTTGCGGATGCCGCCTCCTCCGGACGATTAACATTGCCGCCTTATTGCCCTCTAAATGACGTTTTCCAGACATGTAACCACAATCATAACTAATTGTAACTAATTATTGCAGCGAATGACAAACGATACGGGCCAGGCTAACCCATGCTTGCTTCTTAGAACAGACCGGTGGTGGTTTCACCCCGCCATCACCCCGCCATCACCCCGCCTCCCGCCCCAGGTTTGGCATGACGGCTGGACAGCCCCCGACTCACACGCCAGCCTTCTGGTCCGCTTCTCGGACCAAACTCAGTATTACTGCGATGTGGGTCACACAGCAGCGGGGTGGCGGGGGACGAATGCCCGCTGCCCGGGGGTGGGTGGGTGGGAACGAATGATAGATTTATAGGTTAAGCATTTAAAAAATATGTTTTTCTTCTAGATTAAAGCTTATGGATTTGCGGTCGGCGGCGGTCATGCAGTGGTGTGTGATGATGAAGCGGTCATGCGGTGTGCGGGTTTGTTCCGCTGGAGGAGCGCTTAGGGAGGAGGGGGAGGAGGGGGAGGAGGGGGAGGCCGCAGCTCCCTTCCCATGCCTGAGGACTTCCATGTGCACTCTTTCCCACCTCGTTGGTGCCGACTACCCGCTCACCCCGTTTCGCAGCTACCCCGCCTCCCTAGGGGGATGTTGTGCGGCAAGTCGCAGCTTGATGTAGCTGAACCTGATGACCGGCCCCTGAGTCCATCCAAGCTGTGCTGACGCTGAATTTGCATCTTAATCTGGATTCGAATCTGGATCTGAATCTTTTAACCCTGAATTTGAATCTTAATGTGGACGTGGATCTGGATCTGGATTTGAATCTTTGACCCTGAATTTGGATCTGAATCTGGGTGTTCTCTCAGGTGGGGTTTCCTCTGCGGCCCCTGGAGCCTCTGCTGCTGTCCAGCGGGAAGGAGCAGGTGCAGCGGGATGGACGGTGCTTCCAGCTGGAGAGCGACCCCGCGGACAGCAGCTGCTGGTGCCTGCAGCAGCTCGAACAGGTGAGCCGCCAACCAGGGTAGGGTATCAGAGCTTGGGGGGCATTTCGCGGGAGCTGGGGGCTTATGGGGGTTTCGGAGCGGAGGCGGCAAAATGACCGTGTCCGGTGACAGTGCATCACCATAGCTGTAGCTGTAAATACACTCCGCGGCGGGAATCCTAAAAAGGAAGAAAAATGAGATTTTCGCTCATGTAAGAAACGCATGACTTTGGGAGAGAGAAGGGAGGACCCCGCATAAACAGGCAAGGTCCTCTTCTGGGCCCGCCTGCCAGCCGATACGAAGTCCTGGAGTTGTTGTTGTTGTTGTCGGGGGAGGGGGAGGGGGAGGGGCAGGGGAAACGCCCCCTCGGTACCGTTTTCCTCACTTCCCCACCCCCCTACGGAACCCCGCTCCCTTCAACTGCCTTCGTCCCCTATAACCTCCCGGTCGCGCGTGCGTGCGGGTGGGCGGGCGGGCGTCTCACCCCCACGGTACGGGCACATCACCGGAGCACGCCAGGGCGACTTTGAGCTGCGTCATCGTTTCTGGCTGCAGCCGCGCGCGCTGGGGGCCTTTTCCGGCCCCGCGCGCGCCCTGGCCGACCCGAGCAGCCGCTTCATGCGGGGCTGGCTGCTCGCCATCTGCAGACACGACGGCGCGCTGGTCACTCTGGCCAAAGGTATGCACCCATATATGTGCAGATGTGTGTGTGTGTGTGCGCGCGCGCGCGCACACTCGCACTCGCACTCGCACTTGCGTTTGTCACCAGCTCGGGACGTACACAACTATCAAGTATGAGTTATGCGTGCACGCCGTGTTGCCGGTGGACGCCACCGCTTTTTTAACTTTCCTCACCTCCTCGTTGGTGTTGGTGTTCCAGTTCCGGCCATAGCTCGCCCCTCCCCCCTCTGCCAGCGTTAGGAGGATGCCTTCAGTAGCATCCCTGATTCAGACAGCAAACCACATAACTACTAACTACTAACATAAGAAGATTGGTTAGTAGTTAGTAGTTAGTAGTTATGTGGTTTGCTGTCTCAACCAGTGATGCTACGGAAGGCATCCTCCTAACGCTGGCAGAGGGGGGAAGGGGCGAGTGACACTACCCGTGACACTGCCAGGTGGCACAGTTCGGACGCAAGCTGGCACTCCGTTCGCTGTGGTGCTGATCCCGCCAATGCAGGTCCGTGGGCGGGATCCGGAACTCCTGAGGGCAAGGCCAAATACGTGTGCCGGAAAGAGGTAATGGGCGGAGGCAGTAACGGGTGCGGTAACGGGTGCGCGCAGCCCACACAGCACGTGGAGCATGCCACGTTCATGACCTCTGGGTCACCATCCTTACGGTCGCTGGTGGAGCAGGAGTTCCTGATTAGGACACAGGACTTGCTGGGCTGCAGGGACTTTGGCGGTGGGGAGGAGGAAGGAGGCTAAGAGCTCTCCAGGGGGCCTTAAGTTGGGTCCCAGCCGTTGCCAGGAAGTGTCGTACGTGGATTTGGGAACCTAGGACATGTTCTCGAGATGAGGAGACGAACCTCGTGTGTTCAATTTGTTCCTGAGTTTGGTATTTTATGTTCGAATGTGTGTGTGTACATGTGCCGATGTATCGGTCATCCGGCCCATTGCAAATACATTCGTAATTCTACTGTTATATTAAAATTATAAATATATTGTTATATGTTTATATATATTGGTAAAACGAAATGTGATGCTATCATAATCAGCAGGCTGGCCGAACAAGCCTACTGGACAACGGTGTGGTGGTCTGTGTGTGTGTGGTGCCTGATGCGGTGCATCTGCTGCGCAAGTTTATACTTTTGGGGTCCGCACAAGAGGCAGCACTAGAGAGCATGAGAGGCAGCACAACATATTACATATAATCAACATATAATAGAGAGAAAGAGAAAGAGAAAGAGAGAAAGAGAGAGAGGCAGGAAGTAATCAATAACCCTAAGGATTGAAGACGAGCTCCGGGCCACATCCCCGGGGTCGTAACCCGGCCTCAACAACGACCGGCCGCCGGAGAAGTGCTGTCGTGCCCATCCAAGGAACCAACTCATGCAACGAATGGATTGTTAAATAATGGCGCAGCACCCGCAGCGTTCGCGTTTGGTTGGATTGTCCTTCCTGCTGGCTGATGACTGAATGTGTGCATTTGCCTTTTGTCATGTCTTGTGCTTCAAAGGTTCGCGGGAATTTGGAAGCCCTAAAAGACCAGGCATGTGTAAGCACACATGAGATCCGTTAGACCGGATATTTTAATGAGGGGCCCGCATAGCAAGGTATTATGGAGGAGCAGTGCTGGTCAACGTCTTCACCACATATGGACATAACGTTTTTCTGTGCCTTCTGGCCTTGTCCTGCGCTTTGGCATCGTGCTTCGCCAGGAGCTTCGCCAGGAAAGTACCGTATTATTACGTAATGGTATTATCATCACATCTTCATCGCTTTCGGTGCGTGCACTTGCATACTTTTACAAGTATATCATAAAAGCATGAGAACATTAAGCAAATGAGAGTTGCGTTATATCTGAACCCCTTTGAAGTAAAATCTTCAACGATTGACGGTTATCGCACGTGAACCCGCGAACGTCCATCATGATCATCATCTTAGCTAGTTTATAATTAAGGATTTCATGTTACGCTATATTGTCACAAATAAACGCTTTCTGCCTTATTGTAGCCGCGGCGGTGTGAAATATTGTCCACGGACCGATAATCACAGTATGCTTCGATGTGTTGAGGCGCCCTTTATGATGCTGGGGTTCATTCGACCTGTTTGACGTTTGCTGCAGCCACCATTATATTAATCAACAAACGGGTATATTGGGTGCAATTTGTCCATTACCCACAAGTTTTTTACCGACCAGGCTCCAGCCGAGCCTTCGTCAAGGATGTTGCTAGTTTCCCTGACGCTTTTGCTGGCTCGCCTGGCCTTTGGTCAACAACAAATTTCAGGATCTATTAACGTAAACAGCATTTTGCGGCAAGACTCGATAACTCCTTACGAAGATGCCGACCTGCCGAACTCCCTGCGCCGGTTCATCCGATGGGCGCCCAAAGCCGAGTTGCATGTCCACGTGGAGGGCACCCTGGAACCGGAAATGATGATGCGGTTCGCCGAGCGTAATGGCATCCCGCCGCCGTATCCAAGCGTCCAGGCAGCTCGGTAAGGTCCATGGAGCTGGCGCGGTACCAGAACGGGCATTTCCACATTTGGCTGCGACCAAAGCGTTCGTGATTAATTTGTACGTGACGAACACCGTTCCGCGCGTATTATTCGTATTATTGCCCTGGCAATACCTCGTTTGCAGGAATTATGTGCACATCATGGCATTACACGTTCAAACCCTAAACCCTAGTTTGGTTTACCGGTTACGAACATATGCATACAGTACGCACTGGGGGGGGTGTACGGCAAAGGGACGCCACCTTCCTCCCTCCCTCCCTTCTCTCTGGAGAGGGAAAGGATGGGTTTGCGTTCTCAGGTGCTTTCAGTTGCCGGGGGGGTGGGGGGTGGTTAGAATCCAGGTTAAGAGATCGACTCATAAACAGGCGGCGATGGAGCTTGGCTTGTACGGCGTTTTCCCGCCTCAGGGCCTTACGCCTCAGGCGTTTTCCCCCCCGGCGAGAATGGCACAAACAGCTTTTTCAGCAGCACTATGTCAGCAACAGACGCGCAGTGCACTGAATATCTTTAACCCTCTTATGATTTCCACTTATGTCGAATTCCGTAGATTGCCCTCTCATGCACGTCGTGAACGTTAATATTAAAAATATGTTTATAGATATAGTTTTATAACAGAAACAAAAACTGAAAAACTGAATTACAAAAACTGAATTTTAACGCCGATATGTGATTTCCATACATTCGCACTATGTTGCGTATTTTGCTCTCAGGGCAGCCTACAACAACTTTTCAGACCTGGAGCAGTTTCGCCGCCTCTTCTACAGTGGATGCTCCGTCCTCCGCACTCGGGCCGACTTTTACGACCTCGCAATAGCGTACTTCCGGGTACGATTTTGGTTTTCTAGGAAACTCCATCTTTCGTATTAAGTTCGCCGTACAAATATGCCGTACAACAGGGCCGACAATAATATGCTTCCGTAGTGGCGTACAACAAAATCATCCCAACTGCAGACTAAGAGAGAGAGAGAGCAATCATTCGGTCTTCCTCGGTGGTGATGGGAACCGGGCGCTTTCCCCTTCCTAATAAAGACCCATTGAATCCAAATTGCATTTTGATTATTCTTATGTGTTGTTTTGTTATACGGCACAGCGTGCTGCCATTTCTCGAGTGATCCACGCGGAGGTCTTCTTCGACCCGCAAGCCCACCTGTCCAACGGAGTGGAGTTCGACACCTTCATGGGAGGTCTGGTGGACGCCGCGATGGATGCGGAGGATCAGTTGGCGATGACGGTGTCGTACATAATGTGCTTTCGAAGGGTGAGTTGTGGGTTGTGTAGTATTATGTAATATAATGTACAACAGTACGCGTGCGCGTATATTAACTAGTACGACATATTTTTTATTTTATAATTCTGGTTCAGTCCGCAGTTCACAGGTGTGGAATTTGCGTGCGGTATATACATTAAATACAGGCGGTATGCCGTACGTGAGTACGACGCTGTCAGTTGGTGAATCTTTACGCACAGCTGATTCGATATGGATGTCCCTGATAGAGACTTGTTACTGTTTGGCCACATTAGCTTTTGTTTCCTATGGTTCTTGCCGTACTGACATTGTCGTACAGCCTCGTCACATCAACAAGATTCCATGTTCCCATCACCACCGTCTCTTTGTCGCAGCCGGAACTCGACACATGTTCGATCTTTTAACAAAAGGAAAGAGCCACCGGTATGCTCGCTATCTTGATTAGGATCTTTTTGCCAAGTCCTAAATATCGTAATGTACGGAAACTTCCTGGATGCTGGTATCGCCTCTTGGCTGTTCTCACCACGTCTCATATGTCCTGAACAGGCCATCTAAGCGTGCCGAAGTGAGAGCTTTTATTCCACAGCAGTCCACCACAATAACAACAACAATAACGGCAGCTTTCTCAACTTCCAAGCCGTAACGAACATAACTGTAACACTGCAAAGCAATGTAGGGGAAGGTGGTTGAGTTAGTTTAAAAAACTTGTTACATAACGGTTATGCCACGACAAGCATGCCACCACATACAACGGCTTCAACGGTAACCACCACAACCGTAACCGCAACCACAACGGCAAAATGGTATTTGCCGCCCTCCGATCTCTTTTCTCCCCCCCCCAAAACAGGACATGTCGTTGGAGTCCGCGGAGAGGGCGCTAATGCTGGCACTGCCCTGGCGGCACAGAATCGTGGCGGTGGGTTTGGACGCCTCCAATCTCGCCCGGCCCCCCCGGGAGTTCGCGCCGCTGTTTGACCGTGCCGCGGCACTTGGGTTTAAGCGGACGGCGCACGTGGGGGAAGAGGGATCCCCCGAGTACATCTGGCAGGTGAGTACGACAATGGCTGCCAAAACATGTACGGCTTATACGGCACGTTTAGCAGGATTTCATCATGTTTGGCCCCTCTTTTTTTCTTTTCCTCTCAGGCTCTCCAGCTGCTCCACGTTGATCGGTTGGACCACGGCATCCACTGCCTGGATGACCCCCGGCTGGTGGCGGCCCTGAACACCTCCCGCGTGCCCCTCACCATCTGCCCCGTCAGCGACATGAAACTCAAGGTGGGGGGATAGGGGGTGGGTGGGTGGGTGGGTGGAGTGGGGGGGTGCTCTGATAAACCTTACTTGTAGGAGTGGTGACAGCAGCTGTGTTGTGCTGTTGCCTGATCGGGACCGCAGTCCACAGTGGCAGGCAACAGCAGCGACGACGACAGCAGCGGCCGTAGCAGCAATAACGGCAACAGCAGCGATGACTAATGGAGGGAAGAGCAGGCGCCACATGACGTACGTTTTCGTAGCTTGTGTGAAGTACATAGCAGCATAGGGCCCCGCTACAGTACATGCAGACAGTATTAAAACTCTCGTGTCTCGTCCCGATGTACGGAATATCATAATGGTGTATGGCAGGTGTACGACGGTAAGCTGGAGGAGCGGTTGCGTCAGTTGATTCGCAGCGGTTTGCTGGTAACGGTGAATTCCGACGATGCGGCGTACTTCGGCGCATACTTGGCGGGAAATTACGAATGGCTATCAATGGCGGTTGGGCTGAATGTACGGCAGGCGGCGCAACTGGTCGCTAACGGCTTTCAGGCGGCATTCTCATTACCGGACGCGCAACGGCGGCGGATGGTGGATACGGTCTGGCGAATGGCAGAAGCTGAGGAAGCTGGGGAAAAAGCTGAGGGGGAGGAGGCGGAGGCGGAAGGCTCTTCTCGCCGCCGGCTGCTGACGGTCCGGCGCTAATGTTGGTCCCTACCACCAGGGTCTAAAGGGTTGAGTTTCTTGTTGCCTGTTTTGGCGATGGGGGGGTGGGGAGAAATTGCATCAAATGCATCCCTGCTTAAAAGCTCAGCACTCATTGTGCGCTGAGAGGGTATTGGGGTGGGGTGTCGGTCGGTCGGAAAAAAGACAGACAGACAGATAGACAGATAGACGGGGGATTTGGGGAGCTGAGTAGCTCCGTCTCTTCCTGGCTGATTCCCTCAGTACGATAATGTCGTACTTCGGTAATGAGACATTACTATTAAGGCGCATACCGTACAGCGGTACACATACATCTATCCGGTACGGAGCAGTACATAATTACGGCTATGGCTGTACAATCCGGTACATGGTAACCGTACATGGTTAGATCTCTATCGCCAATTCTCCAGATGATTCAGAAGCCGTCATCTAAGGGTTGAATGACCCTCCTGGGTCAGAGGACCTCATAGCCGAGGAGAACGTGGGGCAGAACGCGCGCGTGTGTGTATGTGTGTGTGTGTGTGTATGATGTGTCGCGTAGTCAATCCGTACGTATGTAGGATGAGGAGGGAGGGGGAGCATTTTGTGAACCGCAGGTTGTATGGTGGTCGATGTTGAATGCTCGGGCCGTGGTGTGTGTACGGCAACAGGAACTTGGATTTCAGTTCTTCTCCCGTTACGGTTTGGGGGCGGGGGGGGGGGGATGCGGAGAAGCTTTTATTGACATGGCCTTGGCGGCTTGCATGACGTCATCTTTTGTTGTGGACTTGTGTTGTAGCTGTTTTTCGAAATGTGTTGATGTGCTTATTTAGGCTTTGGTTGTTTACAAGTAGGTTTTTGGAGGCAGGCTTAAGAATGTAGGCAGGCGGGAGCAGGTCGGCAGGAGTATAGGGCATAATCTCTCTCTCTCTCTCTCTCTCTCTCTCTCTCTCTCTCTCTCAACTTATATATGTGTGTATGATTGGATTGGCGAATTGCGCGCTGCTTGTACGTACGACGTGTCTTGTACGACAAGCTCGCAGCGGGCGTCATTACTCATGTGTTTCACGCATGTGTCATTTTCGTTTCGGAGACGTTCATTTCTTCGCAGGTGCTTTGAATGTGCAGCAGGCAACTCAAGATTCTCGGGGGTTACCATAAAAGAGGCCTTATGTGCGTGTGTACAGTCGGGAGTCATCCAAATGGGCCTTATTACGACGCAAACGTGTTCCGTCGGGTCCTAATGAGGACACATCTACTTAAGGAGGAGGAATATATCGGATGATGATGACAAGTGCTGCCAAGTGATGTGGAACTGCAGCGGTGTGAAACGATTGCATGTAAAATATGACGATGTGTGCCGTACAGAAAAGGGGGGTTCTTTCCTCTCATTGCTGGCGGTACAGCTAGGGCATAACGTTATAGGGCTCAGGGCTACAAAACGCAACCAACATAACGGTCCCCAGCACCGGTCCCTCCCTGGAGCGTCTCCCCGCCTCTATCTGCAGGTACGACGGCTTCTGTACATTCCGCACAGAAGCAGCATGTATGTGTATCAAACCAAGTCATAGTTCATATTGCTCGTGAAGATTTAGCCCCACATTCCCAAGCTCCAAACTTGCACACGGCAACAGCAATGTGTATTGTCGTACACGGTACCTCTTTCTCCCATGACATGCTCCACTATACTCCTTATAACGGCAAACTCCAGATTCCGTACACCAGTTATGCCCCAGCGACCGCTAACACGGCCAAACGACCCCTACATAACAAACTTTCCCTTAAATCAACCACCGCCGTACTTAACTGCCTAACGGCCACCCACCGGTCACGCACTGCCCCCAGCCCCACGTGATGCCACAAAATGCTCGCCATGCATCCTACTAGCCTCAGCCGTCGCCGCTGCCGTACCGCCTCCCTCCGCGCCGTACGGACCTGCCCTCACCACCGCACGCACGCGCTCCACTGTAATCGGCGCTGCCAGCGTGGCGATGAACGCAGCGTCATCAGCCGCCGCCGCCGCCGCCGATACGGTAGACCACAACGCCGCCGCCGCCGCATGGCGCCAGTTGCAGGCTGCAGCGCCATTTTCGCTGGTACTGTCCGTTATTCTGTCGTACAGGTCCGCCGTCGTAACCAACTCCACCGCAAACCAGCTGCGGAGTGACAGCGCTGCGATGCATCTGAAGGGGGTTGGGGGGTGTGGGGGTTGGGGGGGGGTCACTGACGAATGAGGAGGAAAACGAAGCAACATGGTACGGAAACAAACGGCACGAGAGGTACGGCACGCGTGCGCCATGCCGCTTGTTGCCGCTGTGTACCTGTACGCCGCCAACTTGAGCTCCAGGAAGGGCTGCTGGAGCATCCCCGCCAGCACCTCCCCGGGCCGCCGTAACCCACACGCGCCGTACACACACCGCCGGAGCCCCTCCTCGCACTGTCGAGGAAGGGAGGAGAGGGAGAGAGAGCGTAGGAGGGATGGGGGGATGGGGGGATGGGGGGGGGGAAGAACGGGGTTTAACGTGCTCGTGGTGATGAGGCACACGAACACTGATGACGGGGGCAGGATGAGCGAGAAGTGGGAGGGGGGAAGATGGCCCCTGTCTGCGACTGACAGCCAAAACGAAAAAATCCGGAACTAATATAATCCGTACAAACACTAAAGAAATACCACACAATATATTATAAGGTTTATACATATATAATTTGGGAGCGCTAAAACTCAGAACGGCATAACACGTGACGTACATGACGTCATTTTTCCAACAGGAGATTCCGTACACATATACACATATATATATATATATATATATACCTCCTTAGGCACGCATATACACGCACTGATGTATAGAAGCTAAGTTATTGCCGTACAATTTTGTACAGCTCCGTAGTCCTTATACCTGCGGCGGCAGCAAGGCAGCCTCCCTTGACCTCTCCGCCCCCGCGCGCTCCAGCCCCGCCGCCGACGCCACCGCGTGCAGCGCCGCCATTCGGACCTCCGGGTGCGGGGAGCGGCCCAGCGCTCGCTCGCAAAGAGCCTGACGGTTGGTGGTTTGGGTTTTACAGTTATACGGTTGGCGGTGTTGCCTATATGATGTAGCTGATCCTGGATGACATTCGGTCATTGAAGTCGTGAGCTCGGGTGGGGGCTCAGCGTCTCCTAATTAGGATTCGTAAACCGAAAAGAAAAGAAAAGGGCTTCGCGAGAGTCGCGGGGGATATATACGGAATATGAGGCGGTTCCTTGGACGACATTAGGGGAGCACTGCCGTATGTGTACGATGCCGTACGACACCTTGCGGCGCGTGTAGAGGTGTAGTCTTTCCTTCTTCTCGCACTACCAGCTAGACCGGTATTAATCAACGGGACGAACGGTCCCCAACGTCCAAAGCCCAAGGGCTCTACCAAATCCCAACTAACGCCAACCAATTTCAACTGATTACAACCGTTTTGCCCTTCTACCCACCTGCGTTAGCATCTCGTCCGAAAGTACTAACTGCGCCCCAACTGCCGATTGCCCCAAAGTACCCAACGCATCCAACCCGCACGCCTCCGCCGCCGCGCTGGCATTGCCGCGGTCGTCGAGTACGGCCCGTACGGCAGTTAGCAGCGCCGGTGCTGCCGCTAGGATGGGTTGGATCCCCGCCGCCGTCGCCGCCGCCGCATGCTCGACATTGGCATCCGCGCCATTGCAGCCACAGCCGCCGAGCGCCGCCGCCAAGGCCGCCGTCGGCGGCGCCTCTGGCAGTGTACGATGAAGAATCGCCGCTACCAGCGGCAGCGCCGCATCGGACAGGTTCGGTTCCGAAACCAGGGCTAACAGCTGCGGCAACGCGACGCCAGCCAGCGCCGCCGCCATGCCGTCGCCGCCACCGTCGGCGGCGGCCGCCAGTAGGTCTTCTAGCAGCTGTAGCGCCGCCAGGCAAGCCAGCGCGTCCGCAGGGTCCGCCAACTGATCAAGCAGCGGCTGTAGCAGCCCAGAACTGCGCAGTAGCTGCAGCCGTTCATCGTACGGCACTCCAACTTCCGACGTGTCGACTGCGCTGGTGCCAGCCGAGGGAGCTTGAGCGGTGTGGTAGTAACCGTTTCCTAACGGCCTGTGTACGGAAGACGGGCAAAGGTCGTACGGTTGCGCACGCAACGGTTGAAAGGTAAAGTTGTCCAAGTCGATAGATGCTAAACCCTAAGTGTACGACGTACATGGCTCCGAAACCCCGTGTGGTACGACCTCCCAAATGAATTATGCCCAGTGGATGGCCTGCTAAATGCAGGCCGCAATCCCCGAGGACGGCTCCTTTCGAACCAAATCCAATTTGAGAGAGGGCCCGAAGGAACCACATTACATGCATACGGCAGTATAACGGTAAAACAGCGCCGTGTTATCAGTTGGGGTCGCCGTACAGACACCGTACCTTCCTCCCGTACTGCCAGTCGCGAGATCCAGCGCCAATCCCAGCACCCGTAACCGTACGACACCACCCAGCGCGTCCGACGCCGCCGCGGCTGATAGCGCCGCTGACGGCGCAGAACCGTTCGGCGACAGCAACCGCTTGAGCGCCGTCAAGCTGCTGCTGCCGTACGTGCGGAGAGATTTGGCAGCGGCTGCCGCGACGGCGGGCTCAGGATCCGACAGCATCCGTACAAGCTGTAGACAGGCCGCCTCCGTCACACCGCCATCACTATCCTCGCCGCTGAGTCCGCCGTACTTCATTGCTTGGGCCATGAGGAGAGCGCCGTACTTTTCCGCGGCCAAGCGACGGAGAGGAGGCATGGGGGCATTGCTTGCAGCTTCCAAATACGGCGTTGCGGTTGGCAAGGTGGAGGAGCCTGGGGGTGGGGATGGGGCGGTGTCATCAGCAGGGGAAACAAACTCGTCGTCACCGCGAAGGTGCATCGTCCCAGATCGCATATGCGACAGAGAGAGAGTGGCAAGCTGGAAAAGAGGTCAGAGAAAAAGTACGGCCAGTACGGCAGAAATACGTAGCCCCACTTTTTGCAATTTAAAAGGAATGTCAAAGTATACCGCAGCTTTGTCTTTGCCGGCATCACGTCTTAAATAAAACGGCCACACCGCAATAAGACGAGCCTGTCCTGATGGGTAGATAAAATAGGCTGATAGATAAAACTTAAGCATCCTTGAAAAGAGTAGGGTTTAGAGATCTGTCCGGCCGCCAAAAGACGAGACAAACCTCTGCAGTTGTCGCGGGATGCTGCCCCGAAGAAGTGGGTCGCAACTGATGCGCGGCAAAACCCACATAAATACACCCCACCCCACCCTTACCAACCCCACATACAAACAAATACACGGATTGAGTTACCTAGCTCCGTCGCGAGGAGTCTCCCAAGAGTGTCAGATATTAAAGCTACGTCTGATCCACCTTGTGCGCTGGCAAGCGCCCTACGATGGGCAACAGAACCAGTGCGTAAATTGCGCGAACCTTCCTGACAGCTTAAGTGGTGTAAATTACAGCAGGTCTGTAACCTGAATATGCGTTCAAAAGGAAACTCCGATAAGAATGCGTGCGCTTGGGCGTCTGTCAAGGGCTGCGGCATGGAATGGAGCTCTCCGCAGGCTTTCACAAGCTCAGGCAAGTCTCCGCGCCCTAAATCCATCCTAAGCTGAATATCGTAATGGTAGAATAATAATAATAGTAACAGGAAGATTAATTCACAGATTGCGACCGTATCGCCCGCAGAGATGTCGGGAATGCCAAACTACAAAAGTTTGCAGCAATCTTCTTGGCGTCTACAAAAAGAGCTCTGAATTCATGTTCGACGTTGGTATCGGCGCCAAACCATCGGCCTCGGTGGATGGTGACAAGCTCACAACACGTAAGTCAGAAGCCCGAATTACGTCATAACCATCAGTCAACCGCTGCCAGTCAACCGCTCACCAGGAGGCTGTGGCAGGCTGACAGGCCGGCAATTCGGCTTTCAAACGACATTGCACAATACTCCTACTCCTACCACTGAACTCATTAAGACACCTTAAGACGGTGATTAACCTTCTCCCTTCCCTGGACGACGCCTTCGCAACGTGCAAAGTGCCTCGCCTTGCCGCACAAGCCAGGATCAGCCGTGCCCCAGTGCTTCGTCCCACGACGTCACATATTGTACTGCACTGTACTGTATTGTACTGTATGAGGTCATTATTATGGAGGACTTTCCATCAGCAAAATCAAGCTGTGGTGTTAGTTGTCATCAGCATCACCAGCAGCTAACTGTCTATTATCATCATCCAGGGCGGGCGGCTGAAGGTGAAGTCTCTTCGTACGTACTCTCCCCGGTTCCCCCGTCCCCGGGCAAGAGGGACGAAGAGCTGCGAGCTAAGAACCCAGAGACGCGGGCCCCCCCCCGCAGAAAGTGGGTCCAGAAAGAGATGGGGCATTGGGTTTGTTTCCGTGATGACGTCATGCCTCGTTTACAAAATGACTGACAGGCACATCCAAAGCCTTTAGATGCGATTGCTGGCCTCCAGATCTCAGCGCCCGCCACATCCCCCATTCACCGGTGTCCCGGTCATCTGCGTGGCGCTACGGTGTGGCTGGATGGCCGCCGTTGCAACTGTTCACTGCCAACGAAATATTTGACGGATTGAATTATCACACGTTCACGTCCTTCGTTACAGAATATATCAGACGGGGCAATAAACGGGCGATGGCCACGTAAATGGCTTTGGCCATACTGCGCAAACGCACATAAATATGCATGCCGTACCGTACTACATTGTACTGTACTCTATCATCGTTGAAACTGTTGTACCTCTGTCATATCCGCCTAAAGCAAAGGCTCGATCGAAGGATGCCAGACAACTGGCCAACCTGGATATTAGCCTCGAGATACCCCAGGATACTACAGAAACGCCAGGTTAATAAAAGCCTGAAGCCCCCAAACACAACAGCCTCCATGGTTCGCGGGGGCTTTTACCTTGCGGTCAACTAAAAGAACCCTGTTTAGCACTGCGGTCTAAGAGTTGTATCGCTCATGTGACGACTGCAGTCCACTGGTCAACGATCCAATGAACCGACCGTTATGATTTAACCGTTGCAGCAACGGTTGAATGGATAGGGTTAAGAATATGGCCAATCCAAAACGGATCGTGGGGTCTCACAGCTCGCCCTGCTTCATCAGATGATTAGGGAAATGTGCATGAGCGAGCTGCGAACTGTCAACACTAGCCACATGATCCACCAGACACCAACCAACAACTGAATATTGTTGGTTGGTGTTCCCTGTGATAATCCAAAGTTAGGGCGCCATGTTCGCGGGTCGTTGACCTCGAGTCGCGACACCATCAAAAATCAGTTTACCGGCTCCCACCACCACCACCACCACCATCACACACACACACCCTACTGTCTGCGCTCAGTACATAAATATACGGCGCAGTACCGTACGGCGTAAGGTGAGCCCTAAAAAGTAATACGGAACTCCGTCCGTCAGCGATCTGGCTGCGGCCGGGTTCTGCTGTGTCGGATTTGATGATTGCTGCTCCCGGTGTTCGGCGCCATCCGCCCATCTGCTGGCGGGGCGCCGGAAAAAGGTCCGGGGAGGGCGGGACGATGCGTGCTGGGGTTCCGTATGCGTGCGCGCACACACACACAACACACACACAACACATACACATACACATACACATACACATACACATACACATACACATACACATACACATACACATACACATACACATACACATACACATACACATACACATACACATACACATACACACATACAAGCATACGCACAACAGTTCCCCCTGGACATTTGCCATTAACACCCCCGAGGAAACGCCTTTGTCTCCCCGGCACCGCATGAAAGGGCCTACGCAGTGAAGACCCACGCGGCCGGCAGGCGGTATTGGCTCCCCTTACCAACCCGGATCGATGATATCGTACAACGTACGGGGGGGCGTTCCTTCCGTCTTCCACTTGAATGTCCCACACACGTGCTCATTCCAAAGCTTCAGAACCCATCACTGCCCCATATGCTATGGTCCCGGGCAGTTCAGCCAGGGGACTTCGGTACTCACATAATGCCGTCTCATCACCACCACCATTTAACCACCAACCTCCTCAACCATCAACCTCCTCAACCACCAACCCCAATTTCAATATGTTAACAACTTAGGACTGCGGACTTCGGCCGCCATTGATATACAGCGGCTTAACACTGACGCTGTACAGCACTCCACCAGAAACCGTAATACGTATTTTTCAATATCATGAGACCACTCGTCAAGGCGTTAAGAGCGTACGGTAACTGCCAACCGTTGCGATTAGCCCCGACCGGCACATTGCGTCCATATCTACCGCTCCTCAACATCCCATCCACACCCCAAAACCAACTTCCATTGCCGGGGATTCCGTCCAACCAACCTCGTTGCTGCTCCTTGAACTCTCCCACTATCCGTGAATACAACGAACAACCGAAGAAACAGTCAACAACGAACCAAGCCAGAGGCCATAACCATGATACCATGAATTAATGCGTACCGAGCGGGCACACGTGCCGAACATCAAATGACAGCATGCGGCTATGAGACAAATCCCACTCGGCTTACTTACCGTACACATTGCCGTACAGCAGCATTACTTGTAGGGGCCACATCGGATTCGGGCAATAGAGCGAGGCATGCAGTGAGTCGTCCCGGCTTTTCTGAAGAAGGCAGCCACATTAAAACGTTATGGTTGCGAATCTTTGTGCCGCCATAGAATAATCTTCCAATGTGATTGATCATGCATGTATGTGGTCGTACGATCTCCGCACGCGCGCACGCCACTACCATCACCACCACCATCTTCATGTTCTTCTTTCATCATTGCCATGATTCGCCACTGCAGCCATACTTGAACGGCCCGTGGGTCACATTCACGTCCTTCCTTATTTTCGGGAATGGGGAAGGCACTCTCCTCTCCGCGCCTCCCTCCCCTTTTTCAACCTCCCGAATCTCCCCCACCCAGCCCTTCCACCCTTGGGGCACCTGCCTGTGCCCCATTCTGTTGTGCACCGAACCTCCTCCCCCTTTTCCATCCTTTCCATGCTGTCCCAAATGTAAAGTACGCAAATGCGGATTTCCGTTGTCTTATACATTACTACATAAAAGAACCCGAAGCTAGCAGCCCGCCGATACGCAATCGCTTTAAACGGATGGGACAAGAATACTGGATGCGTCAGCCGTATAGTGTACGACATACGGCAAATGTTGATGATGATGAGTCGCCAGACCCATGGGTCACTAGACCTGTGGGCATCGCGTGCAGATCATGCAGTCACATCAGCACGACACAAGGTGCCACAACGCATCCCGCCTGTTCGTGCCCCGTCCTTCCAACCCAGACTGGAACTCCTTTGCCCAAACGAAATAGTAGAGTAGTCGAAAAGCCAACTGAGCTCAAAGATTTCAGACTCTCAGTTCTCTCCCGCCCACACCATCTCTCCCTTTCTTAGCGCTTAAGAAGCACGCCGCATCCCACAGGACCCCGACCTCCCGGAAATGAAGTTATGTTTGAAAATTTGTCCTTTTTACCCTTTTGACATTGAGTCGACCGTCCTTTTGAAATAATCCGTATTATGTACATGCCGTACTACCAAACCCCAGGCCACTTACATCCCACATACCATCCCAAACCGAGAGTCCAGTGATGCTTCAGAGTAACGAACGCGGATAGATCTGGAAGGCCTGCCGGCACACCGGCACCATCAGCGGTGTCGCCGGCGGCGGCGGCAGTGGCGGCAGCAGTGGTGCTGCTGGCTTGGAATCTGATGCCCGCAGAGGTCATCGTGAAACAAGCCATCGCGTTATCCTCACCCCCCTCATAATATCTTTTTGAGTCATTGAAGGGGGGTGGCCTGGTAAAGATCGTTCGTTTCGACGGCTATCGACAATTGATAGCCGTCGTTCCGCCTGGGTGCCATGCCTCATTAGGCAAGTAAATTAGGCACCAAACGAAGCAGGCGGCGGCGGCAAGGTGAAATAAGACGAAGCCTGGGACATTTGGGTGACGCTGCTCAGCACGGGAGCCAACATGAGGGAAGGCGATACCACGCGGTCCGTGGCGCGATTGAGAAATCGCTTTATCCACAGCACAGCACAGCACAGAGCATAGCACAGAGCACAGCTAAGCGCAGAACACAGCGCTGCATGATGTGGATCAAATCCCACACCACCGGGCGCCACACATTGCGAATTAAAGCCTCCATAAACGCCATTCTTACCGCCAGATGATCCGCCCCAGGAAGCTAGAAACGCGCTCTTGCCTTCTTGATACCCTCTCATGCACATTGCAAAAAGCCATGCCTCGGGGACGAACGGGAAGTTTTATAGGGGATTTGGTGTGTCAACCACCAACCACCAACCACCCTCCCGCCCCCCTGCCCCTTCATCCTTTTATTTTCCACTCATGATCTTACGCCGCCTCGCACAAATCTCTCCTACGCAAATGTATATATATGACGACCTCAAATCTCAAAATGGTATGACATAACATAATGATTGTTCTTTATACACGTACAGCTGCTGCAAATAAAAACCAGTGGAAGACGACGTCAGCACGAATCCATGCGCCAACCAACTCTCAGCCGGGTTCCGTCCACAGAACCAACGGCCTTACACCCGTCCCGCCGGCCCCTACATCAGCCTACAAGACTATTATAATGCGCCCTATTTTTATGTATGTAACAACTTTCATTAAATGATTCACATATTCCCTTAAGAGTCATACGTCCTCTTAACCAGTACAGCCAACTAACGCGCCGTAACGTGCCGTACCAGGACGCAGTGCGGTTGTACGCGGCGCCAGGAGGACACCCCAGCTAAAACAGCAAGTGCAACCCTCGCACTTCGTTATGAAGGAGAGCTCATTTTGGACATGGGGTACGATTTGCCTGTACGGCTATACGACCTGTACCATCAAACGGTACGGCAGCACCCTAAGCCTTCATCCACCTTCACGCACGTCTGCATCAGGGCTCCTTTTCCTCTCATCCACGTCCTCTTGCCCGATTACGTCATTAGCGCTGTAGCACAAAAACGACAAACTCTGTAACCAGTCTGCCGCCAAGCGGGTGTACGACAGATATGCGTACAATATACGAAAATTTTTATTATTGCGCGCCCTCTGCTTGAATATAGCACCCCGTCCCTTCCGGCACTGGGGCCCCTTACCGCGCACGTTTCACGATAGCGCTCTACAATCAGTGCTCTCGTAATGTCGTAGTATCGGGTATAGATGAACCCGTCATGAAATAACCCGGTTAGGTGTAGGTTACAAGCCAGGTGCGCGTTGCGTGTTTGTTGCCTCAGTTAACGTTGTTGATCCACGGAAGCTTCACTGTCGTATTTCCTCTGCACGTATTGTACGACGCTGTTCGCGCATGTACCTTCTTGTCTGCACGTTTTGTGGTTTGCCCCACTGCCATATTAGGACATCATTTTTTCTGCCATAAGTTGACCAGGGGAAAGGAATGGTTGCATGGAAGGGAATCGGCCAGGGCACGGGCACTGGGGTCTAGAGCATTTTTCTGATTAGGGATAGCCCCGTACGGCCCCTATTTGCCGTACTGCCGTACTGATATACCCATGAACGGAGGGAAGACACTGACCGGGAAGACACTGACCCAGAAGGGATGTTATATTGAAACCGCTGCTGCTTGACCGGCTGCCCATGGCGGTGGCGGTTATCCCTGGAGGCGCCGCAATCGCTTCTGCCAACCCCCCTGCTACGGTCGCCGTTGCTGCATCTAGACTAAGCCGTTGTAAGCACGATTGCAACGCAGCTGTTATTGCTGATAGCTCGACTGCGGCCGCGTGTTGCGTCTACGGAAGTCCGACAGCTTTTCCAGCTGCCGTACAAGCTCGTCCGCTGTGGGCCTTACAGACGGAAGCTGGTGCCAGCAGCGCTCGGCCAGTGCGCGGTAGTTGGCCGGCACCCAGCCGGGAAGGGTGGGACGTAGCATTCGGTGGGCGACGGCATTAGCGATCTCTTGAGCAGACATACCCTCGTACAACCGCATACCACACAGCACCTGCCGGGGGAGAAATGCGTCAGGGGGGGAAGCCGTACGGGGTTGGGGGCAAATAGAGTACGAAATACCCTAAACAAGCATGAAAAGAAAAAGGGATGCGAAGGAGCCCCTAGAACGCTATACCCCTAGGTCCTAACCCAAACTTAGATCTCCTAGAGACATAGCCTACCTGGTACATAATGATGCCAAAGGCTGCGAGATAGTATTTTTACCAAGAAGGGTGGTTGCGGATGGTAGTTGTACGGACGGTCGTGGACGTGTCGTACGGCAGCCAGAGGAACAAACAACCGGCGATGGCGGTTCATATGGTGAAGCAAAAATGGGGCGCAACGAGGGTTTGGAGGCTTGACGACAAAAGAAGAGTCGCAGAAGAGACATATGGGAAGGGAGTATGGGAGTATGGGAACTGGAAATGAGATCGACTTGCGACATATTCGACACGTGACACAACCGTAAAAGACACCAGTACTTCACATTCGATGTCTCTCCGGGTGCCCTTTTTCGTCTGTGGGCTCCAGTGCTCCGGGCTCCCCAATCTTTCCTTTCCCGCCGGGACACCCTCCCCCCTCATGTCCCCCCCGCTGCTCCCTCTTCCTCTTCCCTCTTCACGCCCCCCCCATCGTACCGTAGATGTCGACTGCGGCACCCAGGCTCTTCTTGCCTGTAGGCGGAACAAGGCGTTATGGCCATACGAAAGAGGGACAGGTTTGGCGAGCGGCGGCATTCAAATGCTCTTCATGCAAAGCAGTCCATCAAGAGACGGTCGTTAGGTGGTTGTCAATGCCGTTGCCGCAGTCATGGTGAAACGAAGGTGAAGCTACTCACGGTCGGGACGATAGATGGGATTCGACAAATAAATTTGCAGCGTCCAGAGCTTAATTGTAATTATTATTCCTATTATAGCCATGACATTCATCCAATCTCGGCCGCCAAGGGCCTGCGCTCGTTCCATATGCATAGGCACTCCGACTCACCCATGAACACCTCAGGGGCGATGTGGGTGATCGTCCTGCGTGTGTGTATGGAGGGGCGGGGGTGTGCAATACGACACAAAAGAGATCAGGCTAAATGGAGCGAAGGAAGTCAGACATTCATTGTTCATTTGATTAGTTGTGAATACGGCACCCGTATTTACCCCCCCCTCTTCCCCTCCCTCCCTCTTTCCATCTCCTTCCTCCCCCTCTCTCCCCTCCCTCTCTCCACCACCACCAGGTTTCATATTCCCCTTCCCTCCCTCCCTCCCTCCTTCCAACTCCCCCCTGTCCCTCCCTGACCTTCCTTCTCCCTCCCTCTTTACCACTCATTTCCCTCCCTCCTCTCTCGCTCCCCGATGACCCACCCGCTTGCCACCGCCTCGTCAATCACCAGCTGCCCATGCTCATCGTGCGCCATGGTCTTGGCCAGGCCAAAATCCGAGAGCTTGGCGGTGAAGCCCCGGGGGTCCCGGGGGGCGGACTTGAGGAGGACGTTTTGAGGCTTCAAGTCGCAATGGACCAGGTGGAGGGAGTGCATGTGGCGGAGGGCCAGAGCTATCTCCAGCAGGGTGGCATAAACGGACTATGGCCGGCAGAAGGGGAGGGAATCGGAAGAAAGGGGGAAGGAGTGGGGTGAGCTGGGTTTTCGTGTTGGGACACGGAAAGGTGGGAAGGTAAGTGGGGAGAAAACAGGGAAGTGAAAGGTTCCGGAGCCGTGTGAATGGAAGAATAACTCTACAACCTCAGCATTTTCAGGACATACCACGCGGTCCGACAATCCTTAGAACACATAGTTAGACACAGCAAGGGCCCAAAATTGCCCCTACTTGTGTGACAGAAGATGTTATGTAACCCGTAGTCCCGTAAAGCTCTTACCCGCATGCTGACGGCCAGTAGCCCCTTGGCGCTTCGTCCCCCGCCCGCGGGATCTGCCGACAAGGGGTGCGCATGGTTGTGTGTGTGTCTGTGTGAATATGTATATATATATATTATGGGGGAGGAGGGTTTGGAATGAAATGTGGACACTGGGAGGGCCGAGGAGAACAAGCGGAGAATTAGGACCACCGATACGGACATGAAACCCAGGGAGAAAGGGAGAGCGGGAGGGAGGGAGGGAGGAAAGGAGAGGGAGAGGTAAGCGGATGATGGAGAAGACGGCGTGGCTTCGGATTTGGCTGGTTTCCTGCGCCCCACGATCCGTGATCTGTCATAAACCGCAAACCGCACCCGCGCACACTTCATCGCCATCCCTTCGCCCGCACGCCAGCCCGTCTCACGATTGACCTCCAGCCTCTCGAAGAACACCCGCTTCTGAATGGCGTCAGATAGACTCCCCGCGTCCATGTACTCCATCACGAGGGCCACGGAGATGCCACCTGGGGTGCGGGTGGGGGCCAGCGGGGAAGGGAGCTCGACTTACGTAAGATACATCAAGTTGTGCGTAAGAGGTGCAGAGGTGCATATGTCATGTTATATGGTTAAGGCACTAGTCCGTCTGAGCGAGTCCTATCCGTTAAATCGGGTCCTGGCCGGGCGGTCAGGCCTCTACGTTTATCATGAGGCGCTTTCCTTTGCCCCTCCTCCTCCCCTCCTCCTCCTTTTCCCCCCTCCTTCTCCCCCTTCCTTCTCCCCCTCTTCCCTCCCTTCGCTTACCCGGCCTCCGGCCCTTTCTTAAGCCCGTCCCTGTCCCTGTCCCCGCCAACGCCTTCTTCGTCTTCACCTACGTTTTCTTCTTCCACCCTTTCTTCGTCGTCTTTCATCCTCCATTCCCACTCGATGCAAGTACCCGAACGTCCCCCCTTTTTCCGTATTCCGTCCCCTTACCCAATGCTTGACCCGGGGCCGGCGATTCCAGCAGTGACGGCATGTGGACCAGCCGGGCGCCCGTGATGCTGGGCTGATCGGCCATGTCCATGGAGTCAAACAACATATTGTTTTCCGGCGCCAGCTGCAACTTGCAGTCCGTGAAAAAGGCAAGAACCTGCAGGAAGGAACGGGACCCGGGGGGAAGTGACGTAAGGACACCTGCACACAAATACGTATATATTGACTAACGAACTACCAACGATATGTACATATGCACGCAGGCACACCTGCACGATGTTAGGGTGGCTGACACTGACACTTGCCACCAGCTCGATCGCGTCGTGCAAATTCTGTTTGTGGAGTACGACAGAGGCTGAATGTTGGTAGTTGAAGTGTTGATTGAGGTCGGTAGAGGAGTTGCTGAGCGCCGCCAGCTCCTTCTCCTGAATCACCTTGACAGCCACCTCCGAGCCGTGATATTTCCCCCTGAGGTTTACAGGTTTAAACATCCAGGGGTTTTAGAAGGTTCTAAGGTTTAGGAATCGAGGATGTACGACTAAGGATCCAGGGGAATATATATGCTGAAGGAGAGGGGTGCAATGTACAAGACAGCGGGTAGGTATTTCACCCCCGTTACCGTAAACTGAGGCCAGGGGAAATGTACGGCAGCCGATTCCCCGTTCATTATCCCTCCGTGCTGAATTGGGGGCGGGGGTTGGGGGAAAATCTCCATCTGAAGACTCCGCCCCTCCTGCACATCCTCAAAGCTCCCCCTCTTGCCTACAGCAGTACCAGGTTTCGTGTATTTGTCATTTCCCCTTTGGCCCCTTCTTCCATGACCCGGTATTTGTGATGCCACACCAGCCACCTCCCCCTATCCTATTTGAAATTCCTGCCAGCGGAACATGAAACACACATACATACACACACCTGTATACGGTGCCATACCCTGTCGAGCGCGAAACAAATCGTAATGGGGAAAGGGCGGAGAGAACAAAGTTTGACATGTCGTATCTACGATCATCCGTACTTCCGAGGAATTACCGAGCCGTAAAGTACGGGAGAAAGGTGAGCGAGAAAACAGGGAAATAGAAAGCATGTCATTTCATAACATTTCAAGGTTGGTGATTGTGCAATCGTTTACAGTATTTTCCACTCAGCAAATGATAGTAAAGAATTGGAGAAAACCAGAGGCTGCTGCCAAACACAGAGATGAAACATGGAAAACAAGAGCGGAAAATAAGCAGAGAGAGAGAGAAGGCGGGGGATAGGCCAAATTGAGGTTACTGGATCCGTTCGTCCGTTCGTCAGTAAACCCTTCTCTTCTCTCTTACCCTTCCCTCAACCGAGGCAACCGATTCGCCATGAGAATCCTCCCGTCTCTTACCCCTTCTGTCCCCCTCGGCGTTGCACATTCACATCCCCTCCTTCCATCCTTCACCCAGCTTTCCTCATGATGAAGTTATCCCCTCTCCCCCGCCCTCCTGCCTTTCTCCCACCCCGCATCATGCCCGCGTAATGATCTTAAACTTTTGCCCCCCTCCCCCCTCTTCCCGCTCATTCGTACCGCCTTTCCCGATCTCCTGCAGCAGTTTGACGCTTTGAAGGTCCGCCTTACGATCCTCTGTTCGGGCCCCTATCATTTGGGCGGCCTGCGTGTGTGTGTGTGTGTGTGTATGCATGTGTGTGTTTTTGCAATTGAAACATGTTAGGAAGATGGGAAGCAACCAAGGCACAGTGAGGAATGGCGCACAGATATAATTGTGAAAGTATAAGAAACATATTTTTGGTAAAGAGGGCGCGAAAAGCAAATCCATGGTTAATGTACTGTTGGGAGGCGCATGCTTCACGAAACCCATTGACCCACCGACCCACCTGAGCTGCCTTGAGCCTCTCGTGCATGATTGTAATGATGGGGGCCAGCCGGGAGGCTCCTGGGAGGGGGGGAAAAGGGGTGTTCGTCCGTAAACACGTCAACCAAACAGGGAATGCATCTCAGTGCGGGTTAGTGGTCAAAGCCACACTCCCCCGCTCTCCCCCCCGCACTCACTCACGAACAGCTCCAACTGGAAGAGCCCGCACCTTCTTAACGAAGGTGATCACGACCCCCAATACCACCAGTCTAGGCTCCCTCCAGCCATTCCCTTCCGAGACCCCTCTCCAAGCCCCTCATTTCCCCTGACCTTCAGCTACGCTTGCCGTACTCTCGCTTTCCCCTTCCCCGCACAAACCCCAACTCCCAAGACAAATTTACCTCTCGGGCTCTTCGCCGCCTCCAGACGGAACGAAACGCTCCGAACCGCTCCCAGCAGCCTTTCGTGCCGACCCGGCGAGCTCTTCGCGTCGCCGGAAGTTACCGACAGCATCTGGGGACTACTATCGCTGTCGCTGCAGCCGATCGTAAGGTCGCCCACAACTGCCTCATGGGTCTGGGGCTCACTGATCGCGGCGTTGCTAATGCCCGGCCCTGGCATGGGGATACCCAGCAACCTGCGCAGGGCGCTATTCGGCCGACCACCCAGGGAGCCGTCTCCCCGAGATGGCCTGCGCAGCGACGTTTGCCGGAAACGTCCCATCCCTGCGGCAGTCGTCGCCGCCGCCGTGTCCGCAGCAGCTAATCCAGGAAACGGCGATGGCTGATTTAAGCTGCTGCAACGCGGTTGTATGTTGACGTTTGCCGTGGAAGTGGCGCCGCCGCCGTCGACGCCGTTGAAGGTGAAGCTGCCCGCCACGGAGGGGCCTTCTTTGCTGGTGGTGGTGGTAGCGGTGTTGGCGCAGGAAGCACGGGCGGCTAAGACGGCGGTTGTTGGATTGCATTCCATACCGTTGGCGGTTGGGACTGCGGAGCTGGGCAGTTCACTATCGCTGGCCTGAACGAACCCGTTTTGAGTGTTGCGGTTTGGGTCGCTCGCACCCTTCCGGCGGACGGCCTCCTGAAGGCACATGGAGGGTAGATGGATGAGATGTCCATGGATCGCAAAATTCCTGCAACTTCCTAATTGTTCTTAAGAATAACAAAAGTACAGAAATATAAAAATTTAAAACATAGACGAATTTTTAACATTTAACATTCACGTATTTTGTGAACATACACGACAAACCAAATCTCCAACAAAATTACCAAAGCCTAAGGCCCCGTCCAGATGATGTCCGCATTTTTCATTATAGGGTATGGGTACTTCCCCTGGAGTCCACCGCCGCGTGTGCACTGAACGTGTCTCTGGATTTTGCGGTTCCTCAGGCTTAGGGGCCCCTGTGGACCTCCTTTCCGTCGCCCGATCGTTTGTGTTTCGTCATTCATCCCCCCCCCCCGAATACCCGAATATCTACAAGCGGGTCCCCCTTCTCTCTACTGCACACACACACACACACCATCCGACTGCATTACCTTCTATCTTCAGCATGAAACTACCTGTGCGGATTTCGGTCGGCTCGTCGCTTCTTCACATGGACGTGAGGTTGCTTCCACGGACAATTCTATTTTTAAAATTCTTACTCTCTCCGCCACGTCTAGGTTTTTGGGCGTCTTTTATTGGTGCACATACCCACACCTATCTACATGTGTATGTACACTTATCCTTACATATGCACATCTCTCTCTCTCTCTCTCTCTCTCTCTCTCTCTATCTATCTATAGACCTCTTAAATACATATCGTATAAGATGTATACACATTTCAGAAGGTATATATGTATCGCAGGGGAGGGGCACGTGGCTCATATATGTATTTATGTGACATTCACCCCAATCTGCTCCCCCTTCCACCCTCACCTCCAGCTCCGTGCGCAGATAATCCCACTCGACGACTAGGGCGCCCTCCAACTTGCACTTAATGATCGGAAGCATCGCCTGAGCGGGGAGGGGGAGGAAGACAGGGTGCATGTGTGCATGTGTGCATATGCGAATGCATCAGTTCCTTTTTACATCTGCCATCGTTCCAGCTTCCCATCTACCTTATCATCATCATCGTAAACATTAGAATGTTTTTGCCATTAATTCCATTTTGTTGATTATCGTTATCTCGTACTGTGTAAGCTATGAAGAAACTCTCATGGGCCTCCTAATACACACACACATACAGACACACCTGCAATAATTGCTGCAACCCCTCCACCACCGCCTGCAGCAGCGGCTGAGGCAAAGAGAAACTGTACGTCACGTACAGTGCCACGAGCGGCTTGCCATCGGGACTTAGAGTGGCCAGCGCAAGTGAGAGTGGCATCACTCCATCACGGGACAATACGGCATCACGGGGAAAGGTACGCTTGTCCTGCGTATTTGTTTGTGTACATTTGTGTCGTACGGCGGGAATGTTGGGAGCGAGGGCGGGAAAGGCGGGGAAAAGGATCCGTACACATCAAGGAAAAAATTTCGGGACAGCTTGGGAAAAGGAATACACAAATGTGGAGAAGTCAGAATTATGAGGAAAGAATGAATGGAGAGAAGGGGCCAACGGGATCTACGGCATGAGCATTCAGGTAAAACACATACACGCGCAAATTGTGCCCACCTGATTCCGACAATGATGCTTTGTTTGGGGGACATTTTGCACGTATATAATATGTAGAGAGAGAGAGCATGTAGAGGGTCATGGGAGCACTAATCGGTTGTGACAATCAATTTGCACTTGCATAAAATAAGTTATTCACACGCCACGCATCCATCGCCTACGCTTTTCCGCTTCATTACACCACTCCCACCACCACTCCTCGCCACCACTCCCACCCGCACAATACGGTTTTCATTTTTCGCTGCTCACGTGCAGTACTTCCAATTATCGTGCCTTCTCAAACACTTGTGAACATCGTACACCGAACACTGATACGCACCTGCACATATGATGCACAATCGCTGACACACAAACCCGTTGCTTCTTTGGAAAGCGCATCCGCCAGAAGCGTCCCGGAGAGGGGGAGGGTGTGACCTTTGCAGGAGACCCCCTGAGCGGCGGAAAGGGTGAAGAGAGGACTTTTCGGGGAGGGGAGAAACGGAGGGGGGAGGACCTGCCCGATTCCGCGCCCAAAAACACACACACGATGGGTAACACAGGTTAACCGCTATGAGGTACTGTACGGCCTAAATGAGATCATTTGCATAAGGTAACTTATTAAGTAACCTGCCTAGTTGGTTCGTATCAATTTGATTTCTTCTCCACTTTTGCAAATATACATATAGATATATACAATAAACACACAGAGTCACATGCCATCATACACACACACGCGCGTGTCTCCCTCACCTTGTCTGACGCCATGGCAAATGTCAAACGCGATTTCGTCACGCGGTTGATGGACTGCGTGTCCGTGAAGCTGCTTGAGTTCATCCGGTTCTCTACAGAAGCAGAGGTGTGTGTGTGTGTGTGTGTGTGTGTGTGTGTGTGAGAGAGAGAGAGAGAGAGAGAGAGAGAGAGAGAGAGAGAGAGAGAGAGGGAGGATGGGCGTATGAGTATAATGGAGGTTGGCAGGGAGGCACGGAGTAGCCCGTGCACACACACGCACACGCTCTCTTGGGCAAACGGCACGCGAATATTACACAAATTAAGATCACCTAATTAGGCATCCATCTTCAATTTCTAAATCTCAAGATAATTCTGACCTCCTAAGATAATTCCAAGGATTTTCAAACCAAAAGCAAGCAGACAGACAGACAGACAGACAGTTACACAGATTCGCAGGCAAGCTTTGGCCCCTTCCCACCTGCCACCACCGCCGCCACATGTCCCGCCGTCGCCACAGCGTTCTGTGGACTTGTGTAGAAAGAGGACAGGGCTGAGTTACCACCCAAGAACGTGTCCAAACTCGAACGTGCCTTGCCGTTTCGCTTGTTTCCCCCGGGTGGCGATGATGTCGCCGGAAGCGACATGATATATTCACAGCTTGTACGGCGGCCTCGCGACACCAGTGGTGATGCCACGCCGGTGGCAGTGGTGGGCACCTCAGCGCCGGGCGGTGGCTGAGGGAAAATGGCGGCGGCACTGGCATCCTGCGTCAGGGAGAGCGGAGCAAAAGGCTCACAGATGTTTGATTATTCAATGGTAACGAGTACGACACCTCATCAACTTGTTACACGATATGTCTGTGTCTGTGTCTGAGTACCCACATTTCGCATGATGTTCGGCAGTCGGCCCATGATTGCTCTTTATGCGTTCAGCAGCCCGGACTCTTTCGGCCTGACTTGACACATCATTCATTGACCCCCACCCGTCCACGAGCTCGTCTGCCTCCCCTTCCTTCTGTTTGCCTCCCCTAACGTCTAACCCGGACCCGCACACGCAAAACACATCTCACAAAAACACACAAAAACACACTACACGCACTCCGTATCGCCTTTGTCGTACCTTCCTCGACGTTACCACTATCCGCGCAGGACCAGACCTCCAATCCTCCAACAATTAATCCGCCCACGCCAGGCCCTCCCTCCACCCTCCCGCGCGCCCACGCACCGGCTGCAGGAACGCCACTCGCGCCTGGCCCTGTACTCGGGCCACCGCATTTGAGACCTCCAGCGCTGCTTCCCCCATCGCCGCCACCATTTGGCTCAGCGTGGTGGCGGCCGCCAGCGCCGATAGAGAGTCCGCTACAGCCAGGAGGC
Source organism: Volvox reticuliferus (assembly GCA_019650235.1). NCBI lineage: Eukaryota > Viridiplantae > Chlorophyta > Chlorophyceae > Chlamydomonadales > Volvocaceae > Volvox > Volvox reticuliferus. Next base: position 1,260,954 of record BNCP01000012.1, on the reverse strand, counting down.
TTCCGCCGTGATAGCCGCCGCTCCCACGGACGTGTCCCGCCAGCAGTAGGGCCACCCCGGTGAGGGCCTCCGGAGACCAGGAGACGGGGCGGGAGGAGGCTGCCCGGATGGGGAGATGGAGGCATGGACAGAAAGGATTATAGTTGGGTTTAAAGCTCTTCCAAAGGGCCGGAAGAGGGAGGGGGGCTAAGACGGAAAATTCCCGTGAGACGGGGAGACTGGTACGGCGTCGGCAAGCAACGGAGCCGGTCGCAGTACCTCATGAAGCAATGCGCCTGAAGAAGGGAGTGCACGATGTACGCCAAGCCGCTGGCGGCTGCACACTAGTGCTGGTGGAGGTAGTGGTGATGGATGTGGGAAAAAAAGAGGGTTGGCTGCGAGGGATACCGCCTAAAACAAGTAAAAACATTATGTGTACCTATGTCGGTGTGAGTGTGTACGTTTTCGTACATGTGTGCGTGAGGACTCAATGGTAGGTAAACAATACTCATCAACTCATGAAGTAGACATGTTACACACACACCAGGAACATGACTACTACTACTACTACTACTAATAATAATAATAATAAAATAATAAAATAATAAAATAATAATAATAATAATAATATTTGTAGTAGTAGTAGTAGTAATAATAATAATATTATTTATTATTATGGTGATGATGATGACAATGATGTTACAAACTCAGAAAGAGCTCGTAAGGCCCGTACGAGCCAGGAGGCTCAAAGGACCGCGAGGACGCAGAATATAATGCTGATGATGCAGAAGGTACGATTTATTATGCATATGTTATATCGTACGTGTTACTGCTTAGACACACTTATTTCAACTATATACATAAAGATAAATAAATAAATATGTATTCTTAAACCTTAAAATCTGTATATAATAAATGAACATTTCCATGTTGCTGCCGCTGACGACACAATGTCGCTACGGCCGCTGCCACCACCAAACCCCCTCACCTTTCGACGCCATTGACAGTACCCCAACCGGCACTCCTGCCGCCACCATCGCCACCGCCGCAAACTGGCGGCAGTTGTGCTCCGAAACCAATCCCCGCCACGGCTCCGGCATATCACTCTTACGGCAGCTGCTGCCATCGCTGCCGCCACCTCGGAACGGCCCACGGTGCCAGGCAGAGTGCGACGATAATTCGCCGCTGGCGCAGCTCTCGAAGCCCGGCGGGGCCTCTTGGAACATGACGGGCATTGTGGGACATGACTGTACCGAGGGTACGGGGACATGAAGTACGTCATAGCATACACGGTGAGGGGATTCTATCGAATGGTCGTACGCCGCACACACAATGTTGGGGCTCCATAAACACAGCAAATTTACGACGCAAATAATATCAGCAGCAACGAGGAGCATGCGCTATGAGAGCAGTACCACATAAACGAGGGACTCATGGAGTGTGATTCTGTATATGTGTGTTTGTTTAACCTCCGCCCAGACCCCACAACCCCCAACATCATGTGCCGGATTCCAAGACATCACTGCCGCGGGTATGGGTTAGGGATTAAGCTTTGGCAGATGGCACGTCCCTACGCACCACTGGCACTCCCACCCACACCGTCACGCAGCACTTCCGCCACCACACCCACCCACCATGCACTATTACCAAGCCCCCAATTAGGCCCCCCACACACACACCTCCCCACATGCACACACCTCATAACGCCGGAGGGCTGCATCCGCCACCGAGTAGGGGCACCTGGGGACCTCGGAGTCCGCACCGCCAAATAGCTGCCGCTTGCCCACCGCTATGTCCCCCTCCAGCCCCGCACATGCAACCACCGTGGCGGTCTTGTCCGTGGCTAGGAGACATATGCTGTAGCAGCAGCAGTAGCAACGGTAGCAGTAACAGTGGAGGACGAGCCCGAGTGGCATGGAATGGAGGAGCAAAGGCACGTGAGTTTGGACGGATGGTCGAATTCGGGCGGGCGCACACTGAAAGATGCTACGAGCCTCACCTTGGAGGTCAGGAGCTCAGCATGTACGCAGCGTGATCACGAAATTGGTTAGACATTTGACTGTCGCCCAAAACCCAGAAAAAGGGTTCCGAAAAATATTGGGCACGGGTCTTCCCCGCTTGCCCAAAGGAAATAGAAACAACTAAAGCAGAGTGCAGAACGAACAGATGGATTATGAGGGACGAAGTAGAGTGCAAAACGTACGAATGTGTGATAAAAAAAGGTTTCAAAAAAGGATGGTTTGGCAAGGATAAGGTAATAATCCATGGAAGATATGATATGCTGGTTCGTATTGCTGTCAACGATCGCGACGGAACGCTCGAAACAAGAAACATGAGGTGGCGCTTCGGCATTAATATACACTAGCGAGCCAAACCTTACGACCGTGTTCGTGGTAAAAGAATGCCAATGTCAGAGCCAAACCATGAGACAAGTTAACCCGCCAAAATGACTGTGTGTGGAATTACATCCAGGTTTCGTTCCGAGGCGTGATCTGGGATTAGAACTATAATTCATTCGAGGACAAGTGCTTTTTCTGTCGTGGGCTACGGCGGACAATGGGCGGATTGCTCCGGAGTGGCCGCATCCGATTAAGACATGTTGTTAATAGTCCTGAGCACCGAGACGGAGACAGAATTGGGGGTCCGCAACACGAAGTGCACAACTCTGTCGTGGAGAGCAATTGCCTCCCCAACCCCGCCCCTTTACGTGCAAGAATGCATGCAGGACGGCACCAGCACGAGGGAACTGGTTTTAAAGTTGATTTTGGAGCTAGATTCTGGGTGTTATCACATAACACTTCAGCCAGCTGCCGGTAGCTGACCTTGCAGTGGGCAACACTGTTTCCGTTGCGGGGTCCCATGTCATCCATCACCCGCTGCAGTTCAGTTCTCTATCACCACCGCACCAATATTCGATCTGCATCAGGATGTCATCTAAATGTCTGCTAGAGGGCTTGTGCAGGTGTGAGCGGCAATCACGTCATTGTCCCCCCGCCTTGAGAATGTTTCACGTCAACGCATAGATGGTCTGTTAGGCGCGATCTGGGTCAAGGAATGAATGGATGGATGGATGGAGGGGTTTAAAAGGGAGGGAGGGAGGTTGGGTGGGTGAGTAATACACTACCGTAACTATTCATTCGACGCGAGCTTCCATCTGAATTTTGGTCATAGGTTGTGACCGCATACCAATGTGTGAAATGATTATCTGCTTGGGAAGGGCCATCCACTCCCGTAGGGCGGGGAGGGTCGCGAATAAGTAATGCAGAGGCGTGACCCTTCTTGCGCCAGGCACGCGTCGTGTCCGCACCTGACTTGGTCAGCGCTAAGGTGCTGGCACGTGGCTTTGCAAGCGTTGACGAGCGCAGGCAGGCCACCGCCCTCCAGCAAAGCCAAGGAGTGCAAAAGCTCAAGGAAAGAGGCATTTACCTGTAGAACGTTCATCACGTATATCTCTTTAACCGCTTTCCATAGGGTTAATACATTTATGCAGCTTCCGTCCGGCATGGGCAAAATCTTACCGTTCGAGTGGACTGAATCACGGATTTCACGCGCGGCTCCACTGTTTCGGGCGCCAAGTAATAACCTTTTGCTTCCTTGGGCACCGCCGTTGGAAAAAGACATGAGAACAGCGTCATGGCACTTTAGCGACTATAGAATGGAGGCGTGAAAAACTCCACTGTCGTCCATACAGTTTTGTAAAACTCCAGGGGTTAAAAAATATGGCATATCATCAGATGTATTGTAGCCGATAACAGAACCTTTGGGCTGTAAGCTAGGAGAACGAAGGTCCTAACTTTGGTCGCAAGATTGCGTTGATTGCGCGACCTTATATTTATCGTTATCGCGAGCTCTCAATACGTCCTCCATAAACTGGGCAGCTGGTTTCTGCCGTGATAGGACGATGCACTTTTAACGCGTACGGCTCATAATTGCTTGAAAGGAGCCATTTCTCCTACCGATGCTATTCCTGGACATAATCTAAGCTAACAGTAACTTGTTTGTGCCTCTTAGGCTTGGAGTTATCGTGTAAGACTCTTATTATATGTCGCTTTTTTCATCTTCAGCCTTTTCCTCTGAAATTATAATGATTGTTCTCCAGGTAATTTACTTATTTACATGGATATTTGCTTATTTGCTTATATATATTTGCCCCATAACCAAAGTGCGGCATCCCAGTGATGCAATGCCCATGCGACGATCCAGCCGTTCGTTCATGTAACATTTACATAGCCAGTGATTTTTAATGGGGAAGCTGTGTGGAGTAGAGATGGAACTCAAGGCACATGCATTTCGACTTTGCAGTTCCTGCGTGCGGCTTCATCAACAGGTTAAGCGATTACAATGGATGCTTGGAATACGTTTTGAAAGTATTGGTTACGACTTTTCCCGCAACCCCCTCGTTACAAACGTGTATCACAAGCCTGAGACCTCGCCTGGTTGCTGCGTCACCTGAGCCATGGCAAACGTCTGGAAATTGATATAGCTTTCCTGCAATCTGTGCAAGATTGCTACTTTGTCCGACTAAATATTGCCGTCTTCGGACAGATCCTTTGAACACGTAGGGAAACATAGAAACACATAATTCTTGTCCTCAGTACGTTACACTTAATAACAACCACGTCTCCGCAAAATTCGTCCAAAGCTGAGGACCCATGACCTGCAACACAGTGACCTGCAACACATGTTAGTAACCCGACATTTCTTAGTTGCTCCTAGTGGCCGGTAGAGACATCCATCTTATCGCCCGCGTGGCGCAATTAGGTATTGGGCGGGAGGTGGGTGGTTAGTGACCGCCATTGCCATCACCGCCGTCCGTAGTGCTAATGGCAAACTGGAAATGCAACTACTAGTGTTTAACTATGTCGCTGATGCTCTACAAAGGCGGAGGGAAACAGTGTATAGACAAAATAATTGTACGGCATTTCCCGTACCCTCGTCCAAGAACTTGACTTCTCTGTAAGAAAAATCTACGTTTTTCATCGCTTCCCGATGCCGTCAATATAATAGTGGATGACCCCAAAACTACCATGTGCATGGCATGCGTGATGATGACGTGATGCCACGTGGTGCACGGTTCGTTCCGGACAGAGCTCTCCGCTCTGGCGACGGATACATGTGTTCCGGAATAATCTGCAGTCTTAACTCGCACAGTCGCAACCATGCATATCACGTACTATCAGCCATCAGAGCTATGTCGGCAGCCTTGGTATTCTTTCCAAGGCCGCTTTTTCACTTACCGCTTGGGCTGGTTTGCGCTTCGCTTGCAATGTGAATTCACTTCGCCGTTCATGAGCTTTAAGTATTCTTTGACACTCAGCCCCGAATTTGATTCCGGCCAGCTAGGAGGGGGCGCTGAAGCTGCATACGTTGGAACCTGGTTAAACATGGACGAGCGACCGTACTTGTCGCATTGCTGAAGCGTTCAAACCTTGGCGCAGCACAACAAGTCCGCTATTAACAAAAATAATTTTTTACTTGAAATAATTTCAATAATTTTCTACTTGAAATGAATGCTGCAGCTAGCCGTTATGAAAAATGCAATTTGCGTTATATATAACCGGATTATAACTTATTATAACGGTGGACAACAATGCGGAGGTGGAACCGAATCACAATTACAATGAAAGTATGTATAATAGAAGCCTGATATTATATGATGGGTTGGAGCAACCAAACGACAAATTGATAAAGTGAGAGTGCCGAAGCCGTGCGTGCTCGTCCCTGCATGTTTTTGTCCGTCCTCTTCGTCATACATAGATGTATATATGTAGATGTATCAATCGAACTTACAGTGGAGCCCGAACGCACGGCTCGAGTGCAGTGCCCAAACGAACCCATACATACCGCACAACACTGTGGACCGTTGTGGGCCTGCTGCTGCTGATGTATGTAGCCAGGCATTCTAGTTTCATTGACCTGAATGCCTTAGCTAATACACGCACAAGCATTTCTGCACCCATATTAGTTAAATACAGCTTACTTTGAACACGCGCTTGATGAGTCATCTTCATGTAAACATTTTATTTCCTTCGGAAACTTCCTAGACAGCAGAGGTACGTTGCTTTCGACGACAAAGATAGCCAATCAAATTGACTAATAATAGCTACATACATAGATACAATAAAATCTGGATTGAAAAGGCATGAATTTAAAAAAATGGAAACTCGAATAGCCGTATTACATGACTTGTGAAAATGAGCTCGTTGCGGAAAACAGGGTGCGAATTTTGGGCCGCCACCCCTGCAAGCATACGCCTGCAGGTATACAGCCTTGGCTGGATACCTTACCACAAGACACAATACCAGCGAACGAAGATAAGTCTGCATGAACTGCCAGGCGCTGGGTCTGAGTGAGTGGCAAGTACGGCATCGGTCATTTCTTTCACTCTATGCGAACACACAAGAAATTGTCGTACCCGATCCCAAAATGCATAAGGCTTTTCACGACACATACTTTCGTGATGACTCTCGGGAATTTTACCTTACATATGTAAATGGTGCCTTACATTATCTTATATAACGCACGTATACGTACAAGTACATCTTTCTTCCAAAGTAACGTATCCTTTGCACGATGATGGTGAAGATTCGCCTCCTGTCGTGACCGCATTCGTTTCGATTGGTTGGTTCTTCAGTTGTTGGGGAGCAAGCAGCCTCAGAAGCCATTACTGAGAAAGATCTGTCACCTAACCTCACCATAAACAAGAGGTAAAGAAGAAGATGATACTATCGGGCGTAAGATGGCTTTTTCAGTTCAAGTAAATAGTAATAATTTCAGGCTGCTGATGCATCCAGGCGTACGCGAGTCGTGGGAAGACAAAATTATTCTTTTATGGTGTCTTAGTGCACCTCTGTGCTCTGTTAATAGCCAGGCTAGAGATTCTGAGTTTTTTTTGCTCTCTCTGGCCTGAGGGAGAGGGTGCACGTGACAGGACAGACAGACAGACAGACAAAGCCGCGTGCCCCACCCCTGCTGCGCTGTGGTTCGGTGCGGTCAGGACCTCCGATGCTCGTCTTTGCAGGGCGAGTCGACCACAGTGTAACACCCCTTAAGGCAAAATGATAGGGCATTCATTTATACGTAATTCCTTCAACGAGCAAATAAACGCGAGTAAGGCACGCATAACAGAACAATATAGCACGACACATTCTTCGGTGGTGATGACGTCATTTACAATATATACGCTTAATGGTACCTGAGCCGAGATAATCTTGAGGCCGCAGTCTTCGTACATACATACATACAGATGGATGGATGGATGGATGGATGGATGGCCCCGCTCAGATGCATGCATACCCAAATTTATCCGTCAGATCGGGCGGCTGCTGCGGCTCATCCATCAGGCCTGGTTCTACACCGCCGCGTAGCTGCATTGATTCTGGCTACATACGTACGCTAGGTGGTAACCATGGAGCTGCTGCGTGTATGTAGCGGGCACAATCAGATATGTAAGGTCAGATGGCGCTACATGTGACACCCCGTCTCATCCTTTCATTAAGACAGAATGAGGCGACCAACCACGTGCCAGCAGAACGCGTGGGGCCTAACCATGTATGTGCACCATATTCTGCTCTATGATTCTCTGTATGCGTGAACCTCTGCATGATTCTTTGCGCCTCCGCTGAAGTGGAAAATAAACAAATTTGTTATGCGATGTATGTCCAGTGCGTGCGGATGTGAGTAGATAGTCAGGACCTCCGCCGCGTCGGACATCAGCACGCCCAGGCGTGTGTATGTGGCCGAGAAACCACGCACTGTATGTGTGTGAGTGTGTGTGTATCTAGTAATCTGTCTTTCAAGAGATAAAGAGAGGGACCGCTCTGGACAGCGGTCAGTTGATTGCGCTATTACGCTCCCCAAGGAACTGGGCAAGGAGCCAATCAAGGGGCTTACCCTGGTGTGTAGTCAATGCCTTATCACCACGCACAGGTCGGCCATTACGTAGTGCATTAAACGCATTTAAACGTATGAATACCAACGTACATAGGTAGGCAATTTGAAAGCGTCTTGTGTGTGCACGATGGGGTATTTGTCAGTTATTTCCAGATGAATACCCCTATTAAGTTTTGTTAGGAATTTTGCCAGGAGATATTCCTCGACAGCTAAAAGCATAATTGATGGGGTTACCCCGGATATTTAGACATGGGCTGGGGAATGGCAGATGAGTCTGAATGCGTCGGTATCCGGACAGAACCATACGCGCCGTACTGACCACTTCAAGACCGCCCAAAGAGAGACTTTGTTTTGAACCTTTCGTAACAACTATGCTTATCCTATGCATACATTTTAAGACATCGAAGGAAGCAGATATAAGGCATGTCTGCACCTGTGTACGATTAATTTTATATGTAACAGGACGCGGCAAAAGTCTATAAACAATATAAGAGATTAAGAAATGAATCGACAGCGAGCATATTCGGTTCAAGGCGCATTAAAAACGAGTCGAACGAGTTCAAAAGGCAAAATTGCGTCCCGGCCGCATCTAATCAAACTTCTTACATCAACGGTTAGGATTAACCTGAGAGTATCATTTAGGGTTTCATTCGTCAACAAAAACGACGAGAATTGCGCACTGGCTATGACAGATAGATCGCGGGATGGTATCTAAATATTATAATCATGACAAATTGTGGCATTTAAAGGTTAGGTGATATCGTCCATTTCAGTGCATTGTAATGGAAAGTTAAATAACCTCCGAATTTAAAAAGCTCCGAGACTGTAACGCATGTCAACAGCTGACGTCCCAGGTAGATATCGTTACATTGCTTGTGCAAACAAGTTGATTCATAATTCCATCAAAAAATTATGTTTGCTCACGGTTGCGGCTTCCAGCTTAACGTCGCCCGCCCTTCAGTTGGAAAGCTTAACAAGCCTGAATGCTGGGCCCGAAAATTTGTGCTCACTGAACATAGATTGGCTTTTTCTATACATTACAAGTGGTTCCGAATGCTCGAGGATAAGTAGTCCTAGAATGTTGTCCAGCTTGCTGACCCAGACTTGCCAGCAAGCATACTTAGCTTACAAGGGCTAGAATTTTACTTATATCACAAATTACGGTTGTTTTTGTTGAAAACATGTCAATACGAAGGAATCGGACAGAAGGGAGGTGGAACGGCGAATTGCTTCAATACAGAAAGCACAGCTGGAGTACAAAGCTGAAAATCACATATGTGTGCGGAATCTTTGTGCTCAACTTTATGGATTTGCGTCAAGATGATCAATTCGTGCTTCTTGAGCTCCATACCCGTACGACGCATTCGGCGAACGATATTACGGACCGCTTCACCTCCCCTGTTGCGGAATTCGCAGTAGTTTGCAATTAGTTTGCTGCCAGAATTAATAAAGGAATCTCATAGAAGGAGGGACCGTGTCCTTTCAAGTTATGACATGACCCTCGGCAATGCCTTAACAAGTCCGTGCTTTTTGCCTGCTTAAAACGCAACTGAGGCGAAAAGCTTTCTTCCTTCTATTATCTGCCTTAGGTGCCCGCGTTGCAAACAAGGCAACGCGTCCACCGGGTTGCAAGTTACTGCGCGGATGGGAACATTGCTCTCTTTGGCATTTTCATATTTCACCTGTTGAACTTTGTGATTATTGGTCCACATTTCTAATCGCAGCGAGGTTGATGCCGCTGCGGTGGGCCTCCTGTCTGTTCCGTCCCACACGGAGCACCACCACATCTTTGGAGGTAAATCCAAATGCATGCCCACCCGAACTGCAAGAACAGCTCGCTCTCCGCGGCACTGCTTGCCTACGGCCACGCGGCTCTCACATTCTCTATGAACGCGTCGATGACGCCGGGCAAGGTGCCTTTACCCCACCAGTCATCATCTACATAAAACGTCTTCCAGTATGCGGGGGCATGGATGTCTGCATCAAGCGGACGCTCGTCACGCACTTCGTCTGCCGCGCTGCGCGCGAAGCGCGCCTCCAAGTGCAGCTCCAGCATCCCCACCTCCTGCCCGCTCTCGCAAGCGTCCGTGGCCGCCATCATTACTACCTCGTCTTACCTGCCGCGGAGTCCGATTTGTGGGCGGAATTGGAGGCTATGCGACAACAGGAAACAGGATATAGCGAGGAGGAGCTGCGCGAAATCACGCGCCAGATTCTGCTTGGACTAGAGCACCTGCACGCCAGCAACTTAGCGCATAGAGGTAAGGAAGGACGAATTCCCCGCCTTCTTTCCTTCAGTACCCTTATATATCCGATAAGGACCTCCGCACAGGCCGACGATTCGAGTCAGCGGTAATCGTCGCATGTGCCGGATAGACTGTTCAATGCTGGTATGCGGCCCTGGCTGAATGGTGGCCTAGCTGCAAGAGCACCGGCAGGCGAATGTACTCTAGTAGTTAACGGTGTAACACGGGTCAATAGCGGAACGTAGCCCTCAGGCCGGGCCCTCTCTCGCCGGACCGGGCCAGGGATGGTGCGATTTCCTCCTCGCGTCGCTACCTTTTCGCGGTGCCAAGTGGTTGCTCCCCCCGGGGACCTGAGCACCATCCGGCGGAGCTGAGCTAAAGGACAGCGGGACAATGATCCGTGTCCGTATCTGCACCCTTGCACCCACCCGCGTCCTCATCAGCGACCTTGTTATTATCCATGTCCTTGTCTTTGCTGTCCTTGCTGCCGTGGAGCGGGCCTGGTGCCGTGTCCCCTGCCCGCGCTAAGCAGCCATGGTGGCGCCGTGGGCCCATGTGGGTTCTGTGGTGGTCTCCTTGTCGGGCCTTGCTGCCGTTTCCCCCTCACCCTCCTGTAATAAACCGCCACGGGCCGTGGGCCTTGGCCCATGTGGGTTGCTGGCTTCATGTGAAGTGACTTAGACAGAGAGACTGCTGTGTCCCTTGTTTCCGGGCCCCTGTCCCCTCTGCGCTCTATCCTCCCAGACATCAAGCCAGCGAACATCCTCCGAATGCCCGACGGGCGCATCGCGGTGGCGGATTTTGGCTGCGCCGACGCCTGCATGTCGGGGTTTGTTGCAGCAGGTACGGCGCAATTCCAGCCGCCAGAGTGCCGACGCAACGCCGGCGCACAGCTTGCTGTGCTGGTCAAAGGGTACGATCAGCGTATGCAGGACATGTGGAGCGTTGGTGCGACGCTAGCGTCGCTTTGGTTCTCCCAGCTGCCGGAGGTTATCCGGGGGACCGGGTCGTCGCGGGTGCCGGGGGCGGCGGCGGCAGCCGCTGCCGTCGCCGCCACTGCCGCCAGCCGCTGCACAAGTACTGGTACCAGCGACGATGTTGCGACAGCGGCTGCATGTTCGCGTGTCGCCGCTGGTGGGGAGGGCAGCGGCGGCAGCAGCGGGGACTCACCAATGTCGTTAGCGCCACCGACGCCACCGCTGATGCTGCCGCCGTTTCTGGCGGCAGCGGGCTTCGGCGCCTGCGCGTCCACTGTTGGCGCACGGGGAGAGCCCATGAGCGAACAGCTCCTGGATCTTCTGTCCCGGTTGTTGCGCATTCGGCCATCGGAGCGGTTGACAGTGACACAAGCGCTGGGTCATGAGTGGATACGTGGCGATGGGCAGGTACCCACATCCGCGATGAACCTGGAGCCCGTCGCAGCGGCGGCAGCGGCGAAGCTGTCACCACTGCCGGCGGAGGACGCCAGTACCAGCGGCGGCGAACACTTCATGCCATGTGTATTGCATCCAGAGGCGATGCTTCATTCCGCAACGTCGTCGCCACCGGCGACGTTACTGCCTCCACGGGTCAGTATTGGTCTTGCGACGGCGGGACTGATGCCGGAGGCGGAGGGGCGAGTAGGCGTTCATGCGGAGCGGCTGATACAGGACAGTCCTCCAACACAGCAGCAACTGCAGGTGAAGCAGGAGCAGGAACAGGAGCTATGCCGCACCTTCGATGCATCGCCGAGCTCCCGCAGCCATCCTCCCCCTACCACCTCTACCAATACTACCACCGCCACCAGTCCTACGAGTCCCACCAGCAGAAGCTCTCCGAGTGACACTGCCACGCCGCATTCGGACGGGTCCCGGCAGCATCAGCACATATACTGCAAAGGACTATCTGGGTCGCCGCCCTCAGTGCTTGGCCACTGCCACAGCCATGACGGGAGCTCCCCCCTGTCCGGAGCGACTCGAAGTCCTGGAGAGGAAGCGGAGCTGTTTGCGTCGCGCCAGCGGCAGCGGTTACAGCAACAGCAGCAGCAGCAGCAACAACAGTCGTCATCCTCATGGTTGATGCGACCATCCTCATCAGCGCATTCGCAAATCCCGAAACGCGCACCGCAGCGGGCCATTTTACGCGTGTTCGTTGGGGCCGGTGGCGAATCTTCTGGAAGCAACTGAAACCGACGGAGGAGAGGCCACACTGTCAAGCCGCTGAAAGGCCAACGCCCATGACCATTGCAGCATGGATGGCAAAGGAGTGACTGTACGATCTTATAAATGTGTGTATTGTGGGAACAAAGATGTGAAGGCGAGGAAGGTCGGATTGGTGGTCGGAAGCAAGGAGAGAGGCGCATGAGGGCGAATGCAGGTTTGAACAGTTGTTTTGCGGGCAGTGGTGGTTGGTTGAGCTGCTTGGTTGATGGCGGTGGTTGGGTACTTGGGAAGCCGTTGGCCGGCAACAGCTGCAGCCACCGATAAGAACGACCCAACAGTGGGGGCCCGGCATTTGAGTGACGCGAACATCCTGGTTTCAAAACGAAATCGTAAGGATTGAAGTTCGTGTTGGATAGGATTTGGGTTAGTAGCAGCTAAGTCGACTTTGTGGTCCGCTGTGGCTGGGGGCGCTTTTTGCTCATCTTTTTCTTTGAGTCTCTGATTTGAGTCTGTTTTTAAAATTCTGGAACTGGATTCCGCGAGGCTCCGTTTGGAGCACCCGCGGTGGCCATCCCTCATCGAACTCATCCACTGCACCTGATGGGGGGGGGAAGTGCTGCAAACCAAAAGCTGCGCCGAGTCGGTCGTTATTGACAGTGGACGTGCGTAGTTGCGCATGGCACGTGCCTCTCGCGCGCGTGTGTGTGTGTGCATGAATCACATGCAGCTTCTCCTTTTGGTGCTGTCCCGATGAGGTGCTCCAGGTTCCCGTGCGTCTGTGAAGGAGAGGGCGGGGGAAAAGGGCGGGGGAAAGGAGAGACCGCTTTTGGGGCTCGTGGGGCGACTTGAGAGTTTTGGTTTTCGGAGACTGCCTTTTCCAGTTCCAACCCGCGGGTCATATGCATGCCTGCTATTTCCCTTTGCCCATGTGCGTGACGCACGTATTTTGTGGTTCCGTACCGGTGCTCAAAGGCCTGACCTCTTATCCTTCAGGTGGAGTGAAGCAATGAGAGTCATATTGCTCCGTTGCGCAGCTTGCATGCATGCCTCTGGAAGCGCTGCGGCAATTTTCTCGCTCCATCCGCCACCGTAACGAGCAACTGCTCGTCGCTTACCAACTGAATGATTGGTTAAATCATTCGGTGGTTGATACCGCGTAGAAGACAAACTCTTCACCACATCGCAACGGCTGTCGCTGCTGCCGCCGAGGACGCAGCTGGCGCGGCAGAGGAAAGGGAGGTCGTGGCGCCCCGTGGAGTCCACGTCAGGTTTCGGCCGGATTAACCGTGTGTACGTCGGACTGTAGTAATGACCCGTGGCGCCGCGTGGACTCCCCGACACTCGGCTCTCGCTTGTAGGATGAAGAGGTGACGCTGTGCAGCCCAGACTGGGGGCACACGATTCCGGGTGCCAAGTGTGAGTGTGGTGGGTGCGTGCGTACATGTGTGTATTTGTGCCTGCATGCACGAGCCGACACTCCCCGCGTGTGAATGAGCGTTAGGCCAGGCGAGGCTCGCGCTCTACGGAAGCAGACTTTGTGGCTGTGGTGATGTCGCTTTCCTGTTAAAGCTTCTTCGTGGCGAAGTGGGTAGATTGGGACGCGGGACAAAGCTCCGAACAAAGCTCTCCTTAAGGTTGTCGTCGGTATTGTCTGAACATATAGGATCTTTTTCTGGGCACCCCTTCAAAGGGGGGGCCGGGACAATAGACAGGAAATATAATGGTTGGTGAAATATAAGGGGGCAGGTTTACTAGATCAGCCAGGTGGCCATGTCGGTTTACGTCGCCATTCTCCACGCCAAGCCTGTCTGAGGCTTACAGCTGGAACCGACGGCTGGACGCCGTAGGGGTGGTGGAAATCGATGAGGAACTGGCGCCGGACTTCTAAAGCAGCGTTTGGTTCCAAAGCGATCAGGGTTGCTGCAGGAAGGAGGGAGAAATATGTGGCGGCGCGCGGGAGGGCAGGACAGGACCATGCAGGACGTCTGGGTCAGGTGAGGACATGCAGTATTGTGAAAGCGAGCTGATGACGGTGTGCGCGGGACGGACCGGACAGCAGAAAGGAAGGGTGATGAGAAAGATGGGGGCTCCGTGACCTGAAGGACCGAAAAGTAATGGGATTCAGATATATGAGGAGGTCCTGCGCAGCAAAATGATCTTCTGTCTTAGACCTCACCCGTATGTACGTACATGTTAATATGAAAACGCGCATGTTTGCGTATGTGCGCGTGTCTGTCTGTTTGTCTATATGCCTGCACGCACGTGCGCACGCGCGCGCGCGTGTGTGTGTGGACGGTCGGCGGTCGGCGGTGGGGTTGTACCTGCAGCGCAGGTAGCGACTGTGCCACCAGGGGTCAGATTCTTTTTTTCTGGCTTGTGTCCTGGTCCCAGGTTCAGCTGGGTTTGGGTTTGGTTTGGAATCTGAATTTTTTTTCTTTTCATACCGGGTAAACTTATTGCCGTATGCTTCGGCATCATGAGATTGCATACATGTACAGATGTTGGTTGACAGAAACTGCAGGCAGTGGAATTAGAGTCGAAGAGGCACAAAGAGGCACAACCAAAAAGGTGTTTCAGCTGCTGAGACTGGATTTTCAATTCGTTATCAGGTAGTCGGTAGTAACCAGAACGATAGCAACAGTAGTTGTATCAGCATCTTTGCTCACTTGAATTCCTAGTTTTGGATCGGATTATATTTTAAATCAGTTCGTACAGTGCTCTACAATGTACGCGTGGGCACAAGATGGGCTGTTTAGGCCTCCTGTCGCCCTCTTTTTTGTGGCTGCTTCTTTTCGTGATTAAGACTTCTTCCGTCGCAATCAGTATCGGTATAATTTGGATGGCTTGAGTTCAGGTGTGGCTGCAGAGCGGGGATGATTGTACGGCGCATGACAGGGTCGTGTCGGGTTTGGAAAGGGGAGGGCAGCGCCTGGCAATGGCGGCCTTTGGACTGGGATCGCCTTCCTTTGCTGCCACAGTGGAGAGCGTGTTTGCGCACCACTGCCGGCACATCAGCAGGAGGGTTATTGCCCGGGTTCAGAACGTGCCCGGGTTCAGAATGTTCTTTGCCCGGCGATGACTTTATGCGGGCCGGTAGAGCATCAGCGAGGCCTTATTCACATGCGAGGTGCCTAATAGGTGGCTATATATCTTTCTTCTTCCTTGTTTCTTTTCTCGTCTTCTTTGCTCCCATTCCCGGACCACGTTGAACCATGAGCTGCGAATGATCCGTGAGCAGCTGCTTTACAACGCAATGCTTCTTCTGATGAAAGGTGGTGTTGCCAATCAGTTAAGCGCTTCGCGCAATTGTGCAGACGACACTACGCTGCCAGTTAGAATGGGAATCGGATGGCAGGCTGCGTGTAATAAGGACATTTGTAAGTAGTTAGGGAGTGTACAGATTATGGCGCTGTGGAAGAATGCGGGGGGGCTGTATTTGCTCATGCAGCCGATGTGGATGTTTTGGTAACCTCCGCACATCGACTTTATTGCTGCGCGTACTCATGGTGGATCCCACATAAGTACAAACTTGTCGTATTTAAAAAGCGGAGATTGCAAGGAGCTCGTGGGTGCAATCCCACTAAGGGCCCTGTGCCCCCTATCCGTTACTTTCTTTTTTGCATGTGATGCCCGGCCAGCCTTGAAACTGGTTGGTTTAGGGCAAAGCCGGTCTCGCGATGCATGCATGGATGTAAGCCTGCTTAAAGTATCTCTCCTCGTTACATTGTTGTACACCAGCCTGCAGCATTGAGTGTGACGTCACGCGCGAGGAGTCTTGCCGACTGAACACCTTCCCGGGGCCATCCTCCGGAACCACGACCCGTGCAGTAGGGCAGCCCTTCCATCGACAGCCCTTGCCAACGATTGCAATCACCGTTGAACCACTCAGAACGATTCCATTACCATCCGCGTTTTACAAGCCGAAGGGGAATGACTGGACCATGAGGACATATGGGCCGAAGCTGTCTGAGAGCGAAAGTAGCTGCTGAAGCTGCCTTTAGGCCGTTTTCGACCTGCAGAAGGGGGTTGAACGATGATCCAGTGAGAAAGAAGAGCAAGTTTGACCGCCAACCAGTAGCTCTGAAGTGTGAAACGGTCGACCAGTGGATTTCATGGAGAGGGCAAACCATAGGCTAACCATACATATAAGATGTTGTGCCGAGTCTACGGTGATTTCGGGAGGACAAGGGGCCCAGATAAATAAAGGAGTCCCTCACGCAGTTTCCGCCTGTGGAAGACGCAGTGCGCGTTGAATGATATGGCAGAGTCGCAACACCGGCACGTCGTTGTGTGAACGCCCCGGACATGGGATGTCCACCGGCGCTGCCGGCGCAATCCCAGGAAAATAGCGGCTGACACACTTATACTGCTCGCTACTGCGCTTTTGTTGGATGGAACGTTTTCCTAGGTACCCGCTCGCCGTTTACACATCTGTCCCCCACTCCCACCCAGCAACCCCAAACTGCAGCTCTGATCGCAGCATATGGGCCGATGTCCGCGATCTCTTATTATTAAACGCAACATGACTAGAAGCGACAAGGCAGTGAAACACCACTTAAAAAGGGCCAGAACGGCGATCCAGAGCCATCACCCTTATAGCATGCAGCTTCATCACCGTCGCCAGATTCCTGTCAGGCTATGCCTCCTCGCCATTCACCCGCGACCACCCAAGAGCAATCCGCTCATAGAGGCCGAGCCAATTTGTGGAGGAATGACACCAAAACCCCCAACCAACTGGCACCTTACCAGCGGCTGGGTCTCAAGGCTTATCACGTATCTATGCAGCCCCTTCCCCCTCATACTAAAGCTCTGCCATTTCTCTGAAAACCCCCTAAACCTCCCTAATTCCTCCTCGTCCCCTCATCCTCGGCCGTTCCAGCTTCATCACGAAACAGAATGGCAAAGGAAGGAGGACGCCTCATCTGCAGTGGGATCCCGCGCCTGGCGGGTCCACACCCGCATAATCCTCTCACATAATGCCTGTAGCCGGGCCAGGCATCAGCACCTGCACCTTAATAATCCCGTGGCCCTGGCCCACGTCCCTCATAGCCTTTCCTCATGCTTCTGTCATCACAACTCCGCCCGCTCTAGCCCGTAAAACCATTATATATCGCAGCCGCAACAGCCGCAGCGTGTGCATTTCACAGCCGTGCCAGGATCGCCGACGCCACCCCGCCCTGCCAACGCCATTGCCCCTCGTCAATTTGCGCTTTGCTCTCCTCATCCTCCTTCCCGTTGGCGTCAGCCCTCGCCAATCTGTTTACCACTATGATCATATCCCGGATCATATCGCCACATTTTTAATTGATCGGCACAACCCAACCGAAACTGTCTTCGACGCGTTCGGTCTGGATGTCGGTGAGGTTGGTGTACATCTCCAGCGCCACCTTGCCCGCTTGTCCCGGCTCCGTGTACTGCCGGCGCTCGCCTCGGTACGTCAAAGAGCCCACGGAAGACACCACGACAGCGGTGCCCGTCGTAAAGATCTCATCAGCCTGAGGGTGGATAATTAGGGAGTCAGAGGTTGGGTGAGACGAAAACCCCGCACGATATGGTGGTGTAACGTGACGGGGTGGTGGTGGTGGTGGGTGAAATTCGTGGTTGCGTCAACCCTACAACAGACCCAGAGCAGATGCTGATGGACTTTTCGCCAAGCCCCCTTTTCCCGTCCTGACACCCACCTCCATGGCCTCGTGCACCGTCACGGGCTCCTCGTGGACATCGTAACCCCGGCTTCGAGCCAATTCCACAATGGACCTCCGAGTGACACCTGGCAAGATGGTGCCCTGGGATTGCGAGGAAGGGAACCGGGACATGAAGGAACGTGGCTTATGAAAGTGGGTTATGGACTCGAAAGGCTTTGGGGTACGGCTAACTGAAGGGATGGACGAAATTGAGGAAGCGGTTGTTACAAAACAAGGGGACGGAGAAAAGAAGACGCGGAGGCGGCAGCGCAGGGCGCAGGGGATGGTAATTGTTAAGGCTCATCCACGTTACCTGCAGTGGCGGCGTCTTTATCGTACGACCCTTGACCACGAAAATGTTGCAGGAGGAGACCTCCTCCAGGTACGTGTCGGTCTTTGCGTCCAGGTAGACCTGGAGTAGTAGTAGTAGTAGTAGTACGGGATAGACATGGCGTGGAAATGTTAAAATGCACATGGTATTATTTTATGTCATACGATCGCTGATATGGTAACGTGATACGGCGTGTTGTGAGGGCTACCATTCGGGTGAGAGGTGCCGGTGTAACTGCTTTTTACGAGGACTGCCTCCCACGTGATGCAGGAGCTGAAATTCCACCCGGCCGCATGCTGGTTCTATGTTTAGGCCCTTAAGCCCCCGTCCCGCGCGGCCCCCTCAGAGAGGGTAAACCTCATGCGTCTAGGGGTGCCTCTTGCACTGTCTTCTCACACGCAATAGGGGTGGAGTTCCCGGTGGCACTAACTTGATTTCGTTCGCTTTTTCACTCACACCACCCATATAACAATGCGCTGGTGTCCTAGCCGTGCAGCGCCACACCCTCGTTACGCAACCCACCACATCCGAGAAGCCGTTCTTCTTAGCCTCCAGCTGCGTCACCAGAACCTGAAAACGAAGCGACGGGACAAGTGGATGAGCAAGACCAAAATTGCACATAAGGATCAGAAAGGGACGAAGCCAAAGCTTGGGTGCTACACCGTGCAAACTGCGGATGTCGTTGCGCCAGAGTAGCAAACACCCGCTTGCCAGGGTGCGCTCCGGTGGTGATCGTCAATTCCCAAAGGACGAGCCCTGGGCTCTGTCCCGAAGTTAGTGCGAGAGGAAACGGCGTCAGAATCCCTCAGGCCGATGATTGCCTCACCGGGGAGTAGTTACCCGCCGCCTTGGTGCCGCCCATGCCGCCGGGGGCAGCACGGTGGAAGCGCTCCTCCACAAGGAGGTCGATAGGCGTCAGCTGTCCACTCTGCATGCAGAAGCAAATGCAGGCGCACGGCCCAAAGCACTCAAAACTACGATTCGGAAGAAACCGAAACCTTGCGACTTCAGCAAGGCTATGATGGAAACCTCAAGATCTGTCAAGGAGGAAAAAGGACGACATCTAACATCAGGTGCAGGGGTGGAGTAACGCGGCCCGCTCGGTGCGGCGCCCGATTACCTTGAAGTAGGCGCCCACCGCCGCTGCAAAGATCGTGAAGGTGTAGGAGGGCGCGGGACCTAAACCCAGAATGGGGCCGGTGCCCAGCAGCAGCGGGCGCAGATACAGCGCGCCCTTGCCGATAGGTGGGACCTAAGATGTGAGCAAGGGCAGCGACAGCAGTATAGGCGGCAAAAGGGGTTCATCCCCTAGAGTCATGGTGAAAGAATGCTCGATTCGGGGCGTTGATAATGAGGAGAAAAGGATTCCCCGATGAGATCAGGTCAGATCAGATTAGGTTAGATTAGATTAGGATGGGTTAGGGGCATCAGGATGCTTATTTATTTCTTCGAGTTCTTTCGGGGGAGAAGGGCTAACGATGCGAGTTAAGGACTGAGGCAACCTCCAATGCCCTCAACTCATGTCCCCAGCTCATGTGCTTGCGACTGGCTTTCACAAACTGAAAAATAACTCAGCATACCACGTGCACGACAGCACCAACGTAGCGCCACAATGAGCTTAAGTATTGTTGATGGGAAATTTGGCAACGAGGAGGCACTCGGCGCCCATACGTCGTGAGCCATGACACCTTACGGGGCTCGGGCCCTGAGCACTGAAACATCCTCCCTATGCTCTGGTGTTCCAGAAAGCCATTGGGCATCACACTGACGTACTGCACAAGCAGTGCCATGCCTCAACCTGGGGGCTTCCTGTTCTCCGCTTTGCCACGAGCACTCGTAGGTGCCCAACCTTGCAAGCCGTGGGAACGGCTGCACTGTCCCCACACGTAAGGGTTTGACCTTATCTTGGCTTCGCCTAGTAGTTGCGACGACAAGATTTTTGCCGTCGCCACCAGTGTTGTTGCTGCTGCTGCTGCTGGGGTACACTAGATATAAGATATATCAGAAAACATGTTTTGCGAAGGAGCTCCGAAATTCGACCACGCACATTCTTGCATGTTTTTATTCACGGTTCCTAAACCCTTGCCCGACATGCCCAGCCCAGCTTTCCCGATTGCGGTCGTTCCAGTCGCTCAGAGCAGCTCACATAGTCCAGGTTAGCGGCCACGGTAGACTTGACAGCCTCCACGAACTGGTCCTCAGGCACGGCCGGCATGCTCATGCGCGAAGCACCGGCCTTGAAGCGCGCCGCGTTCTGATCTGGCCGGAACACAACCACACGGCCCTTAGCGCTCTCCTGGGCCTTCATGCCCTCAAAAATACCCTGCCCGTAATTGAGGACCTGGGCGCTGGGCATAATGGTGATGGGTCCGTATGGCACCAGCTTTCCTTGGTCCCAACCCTTGTCGGGTGTCCACTCCGAAACATACATCATCTGGGGACAGCAAGGGAATAGCAGGGCGGGGCGACGTCTACGACATATCCGTCTTAAGAAGCTTGGGCAATCGGGGGCTGGTAGTGTGGGGCTGTTTTGGAGTCTTCATAAATGCCTCAGCGGACTGGGAGGCAAAGGGTGTGCGAGAGTAGACACCAAACCGCGAGTACGGCGGACCCCACCCGGTAGAAGCACCGCTCACCTCGGCCACACCCTTCAGGCCAAAGCCGAGGTTGTCCCAGTCGACATTAGCCTTTGCCCTGCGGTACCAGGCAAGATGTCACCGACCGCGAGTACAAGGCGAGGAATGACGACGTGCGTACCGGCGTTCCCCAGCGACAGCTGCAGCTGCTGCAACAGTATGTAGACGTGTCCTAGAAACACTCGATAGGCAGCACCGCGACAGGCTCCTGCAAGCATAGACAATGACTCCTTATCTTTGCGGCGGCTGGACTATCTACGCGGTGCTAGGACTGAAAGTATGGCGCGGTCTGCGCTTCTCCAAGGTGTAATATGTCATAAATGAGGCCAAACTTACTGCGCCCTAGACTGCAGGAGAGGCCGGTTCGACATCTGCGCACGGAACAGCTAAAGAGAAGTAAGGTAGGGTACTTTATAAATATGCTTAACTTCAAGAATTAAAAGTGAAACACATACCGTAGACAACAAGGAGTTCCAGAACAGGATTCCCGTGCGCATAAAAGGAGAAGTGACGCCACCTGCAACCTTATTCGCAGGTGCGGGAGAAGACTCCCTCCTGTAATATATATGTTTACTGTATGAAAGGTGCTTTGCGTGGAGTAGACATCCAGGATTACGGGTCAGGGTCAGCAATGCTTGTCGTAAGCCCAAGGCCATGAACCTGGTTTCGTGCAGCTACGCAAATACAGGAAAGAGGACAGCATAAAGATATCTGAGCGCCAATCCTAACAATTGTTACAGCGTTGACGAAACCCGAAGAGCGACTATTGCAAGGGACGCGAGATGTAAAACGAAAATGGCAAAGTATCCTATTTTGCATTGGCAGAATCGTCATAATAAAGATTTATACTTGCGGCCTTGTTCGATGCAATAGTCCAAGGATCACCGACGAAAATCGGACCGATCGTCCAGCGCATGTAACGACCGTTGAAAAAGCCCTACCACCTGCATCATGCTCAGACTGCACACTGCAAGCCTTGCGCACAAACACATATGTCCACGGCACTATTTTAAAACTGTACACCCTGCCCCACCGCTGCTCCTCTCCAGGCGAATACCCAAAACCACGTGAAACCACAGTTATTCCCTCCCGCTCTATCCTCCCCTTTACATAAATGCCGCAATTTCCTTTGATGCACGTTGCAGAAGCGTTAGGCGCTTCTTAATGTTATCTCGCTGCTCGGCGATCTCCTCACTCTCGTTTATCAAGCGTCGCAGCTGCGGTTCCTCCTTGCCTGCCACGTCCTCTTGGAGGGCCGTGAGCAAGCCGCCTTTCGCCGGGACCACCTGCAGAAAAGCAACAAATATTTACACACACAGAGCTCCCAGGTCAAGGGAGAGCCTTGCCTCGATAACTAACTGGAGCCCGTCCCAACAAAAGTCCGCAGAGAACTGCTAGCGAGCACTGTCAAGCAAAACCAGTACAACGAGCCACGCACGCCACGAGCACCCAATGAGCACGCACCACACAATGAGCTCACCATGCAATGCACGATGGCCTTGGGGACGGTGGCCAGCATCTGGCCCTTGACGATGGCCAGATACGCAGACACGTGGTCGCTGATCTTCTGTAGGTGCGCGTCTGCCACTGGCAAATTGTCGTACCGCTTCTCGAAGCTGCACGTGAAGCAGGTTCCAGAGGTGGTATTGAGTATATAATGGCGGGACTTCTAGACGGCGATACTATTGGGTCGACCCGTCCACCATCTGAACGTCATTGCCGCCACTCCAACGGCCCGGATTAATATACCACCCCTGACCCCGCCCCAGCTGCTCACAGGTTCTCGCCCGCGAGCGTGTAAAACGCGGGCCGCGGCCTCGACGGATCGTAAGCGTAGCTCTCTGCCGCCACGATCTCACGGAAGAAGCTCGCGGACAGGTAGGACGCCTCCATGTCGACGAGTGTTCGGACCATGGCATCCGCTTCTTTGCGGAGCCGCTCTGCAATACGACGCAATACGGCGTTGAAATACTCAACTAAGAAGGACCACTAGAAATTCAGAAATACAAAGTTCGTACAAGATGTGGGTATTCGCACAAGAAAGGAATGCAAAAAACGTGGGTGTGCAAGATGGTAGACGCATCTGCTTTGTGCACACACCACAGCGGCCACTGGCCGTCTTCACACAGCATGGAGCGAAGCTCATCGGATGTACCTGAACAGAAACCCAGAGACCCGAATGCGCACAAATGACTTCACACGCCAGCCAGGAACGATTCATGACGTTTCTTCAACCGTTATGCCATGGACTGCATCTTCTTGAAAGGCACCCTAAGATGACGTTACCGGGCGCATCAAAATTGCAATGTGGGCAATTCGCTTGTACAGATCAAAACATACCGAGCGTGTTGGCGGCATGGTTGATGATCTCTGATTTGAGGTTAAAGAACCGCTGCAGATCCCGGCACTCCGGCGTGTTGACCGCGAGGGTCACGATGGACTTGAGGATTTGGTGCACCTACATAGTATTTCAGATGACAGACAGGCAGACACGTCAGGAAGCAGGACACCCAGACCCATGTATGTCAGAGTCAAGGGGTGCATGGCTGGGCCCGTCATGTCGGAAGGGGAATGGAGAAGAGGGAAGGGGGAAGGGGAATCAGGGGATCGTGTGGAAGACCATTTCATTTAAAATTTCATGTTGACCCTTGCTGCTGCGCCCGTCGCCTCTTTTGGTATTTGATAACGGTAAAGCACTGCTAAACCGGTAGGTGGAGGTTGGACCCGGGTGACTCGTCCCGTCTGTTCAGTTCGCTCTTTCTCTGTTTCCCGCTATTTCGCTTCCCTCGTTCCATGTCCCAAACAACCCACCAGCTCCACGGCGTTAAGTGACGGATCGCGCAGCAGCGATAACCCATCCTCGATGAGCCGACGGTAGCCATTCTCGGGCGCGATGATATGTGGTTGGTAGCCATCCGCCTCGTTCACCACCATCTGCACGTTCTTTAGCGTCAAGATCCGCTGGAAGGGCAACTTGTTGATCGCCTCCTTCAACTTAATCTCAAACACGTCCAGAATCTTCTCACCGCCTAGTGTGAAGGAACACCACAGGCCGGCGCAATTACTTGGATCATGGGATGGCTTTATCTATTATCAAGAAATGTCCATGGATACATTATTAACACTGTACAGCAAGCCATAGAAAGTTCACGAGAGATCCATGGCGCAGTCGGACTCACCATCCTTCCCCCCATCTACAATGCGCTCGAAGGCCCGCTCGAGCTTTTGACAGAGCTGTAGCGTCATGTGCAGCATGGCGCCACGGCTATGGCTCACATCGCCACCAAGTGCCTGTAACGAAAAACCGACAAACGCAAGAAGCGCAGGCGGAGAATGGCGGTCGTCAGTTCTGCCCTACAATCGAGTCGTATGTTGCAAAAATAGGGTACGTTGGCGACGCAGCCTTTATATAGCCGAAGCCATGACAAGAGATGATGCAATGGCAAGAAACCAATCCTGCCCCGTCTAAACCCAAAACGGGCTGCTTTACAAAGATCCACAATTCCCACTCCCAATATCAGTACCAATTCCATTCTTACCGCAAACAAGTCCCAACACTGTACCCCGAATATCAAGCGACTCTACACCGCAACCTACAGCCCGGGAGCGGAGAATGTACCCAAATATCCGACTTGCGGCGCGTGTGACTTCGGCCTTCGCAAGGTCTTATCCGTTGAACCCATGCGCTCTGACACTGCCCCGTGTTGTGGGTTCCCGTGACCTGCTTTCCCACCCTACTCTGGGCCTTCCCAGAACGCGCGATATATTTACATACACACATACATACCTGCAGCTCCTTCGTGAGCTTTGCAATAGTATCATCGATGTAGGACTGGATAGACGGCAGGCTTTTCATGATCTCATTGATCAGATGATTGGATAGCTTGTCTGCCAGGAAGGTGGTGCCCGTGTTCTGCAGGTCCTGATACTCAGACTTGCCCTGGAAGAACTCACGCTCCCTCGCACGGGCGTCCTTCATGGAGACCTTTTGTGTTCGCATAGTGGGGGAGATAAAGCAGCTATGTTGGTTGGATTGGTGGCGGTAGAGATAGTGTAATCCAAAGCATAACCGAGCAGGTCACTGAAAGAGTCCGCACGCGGTTCCGAGGGGGAACGGAGGAACTTAAGTCTTTATCGTAGTGTCTAAGACAGGCATGGCATGGCCCCAGTGAAGAAAGAGTGAAAAAAGAACCCATCAGCAAGCATCGACCAGACGGTGCAGCGGCACGGTGCACATGGAGCTGGGTACATGTAAGCGTAGCCCTGTCCCGTAATTACATACAGAGGCTGCGACTGGGACATTCGGATACGTGACTATACCGGCATGAAGGTACGTTCTTCAGAATTGTCTTTGGGATGATGAGAATATTATGACACCTTCCGAGAGCCAACCCCTGCAACACCCACCCTGCTGTTAATGTCAGCTTGGCCGCGGTTTACCACCGCCACCCAGCCATGCTTGAGCTTCAACGTCTTGCCCAACAGCACGTCGCGGCAGTCGGTGCCACGGTCCATGATGTCAACCTTTGTCAGCACACCTGCAAATGGCGCGGAAGTGCGGGCGGACGGCATTAAAGCGGCATGCTGCTGACGTGCTTGGGCGATGCTGGGGTGGAGTTAGGCTGCGCTGCTGGCCCAAGTCCAGGTTGCATTCAATCAAATTCTGCGATCCAGCAAACGATCCAATAACGTAGCAGTCCAGCCGCAGCCAAGCCAGGCTAGGTTGAGCCGCGCATCGACGAAGCCGAAGACACACCACAACGAAAGGAACAGACAGCTCATGTTGTCTCGTGGCTAACTCGTCATCCCTGCATTAATGACCCACGGGCTCCCGGATGGTCACCCTGCCTGCCTAAGACCCGTCAGAAGCTCAATTAGCCGCGGTGCCCCGCTGCCCACCCTCGCACCCAGAGGCCTGGGGTTCTAGGGCGACCCAGGTCCCTGCCGGGCCGTGGCTCCACAACACTCCACGTCCAGCCGCAGCCTTCCAAGGCTGGAAGCGGAAGGCTGGTCTTACGCCCCGGACACATCCCATGATCGCCCGTACCACTTTCCACCTGCCAAACTCCACATCCCCCCGTCCCTCGCACGTGATCTCCAGCCTACATTGTTGTTGTTCGACGCGACGCGAACCATCATGCACCTCCATGCGAACCTCCATGCACGCTACTGACCTGCTGCTGAATCCTCACGTAACCGTTCAGAAGCTCTCTCTCCTACCCGCATTGTCTCACCCACTAGAGCCCACTTCTCTCCTTCCTGCCATCTCTCATCCCACACGCCAATCCACTACCACTCCCACACAGGCCGTCCCGGGCCCTGACCGTCAGGATCATGATGGTCTGGGTTTGTCGTTCCCAAGGTGTGGTGGCGATTGCGGGCATCGGCTAACACCGTGGTCCCTTTGTGTGCATGTATATCTCTCTGTCTGGTACGGTTTCCGACACGCGTGCATGCATGCACGGCCTTGTTTGCATGTCCCGATATGTTCACGGCACCCTCCATCACCCACCAATGGTGCGGTCGCCACCAGGATCCACATCACGTGCCATGCGCAGCGCATCTGAAGTGGCCAAATCCGCATTGGCAGGTGTGACTGCAAGAATGATAGCGTTATCTGACTTGACGTATTGGCGAGCCATATCGTCGAGCTCCTGCACAATGCTGGGAGGCTGGCCGTCAATGGGCACTTTGGTCAAACCTGTGGCGGCGGGGCGCACGGCAGATCTCATAAGCATCTCATGTTTGCCGAACCATGGTATGGGCACAGGACAGATTTTTGTACCTGCCCTTGCTTCAATGCAGCAGGCCCACAGACAGCGGTTGCGGCATGAGTAGCAGTGCGTTCCCTGACTACCGCTATCATTACCTGTCCTCCCAGCAGCGTCATCCTTTGCCACGCCCGGATGGAAACTTGATGGGTTCGCAAAAGGCCGTTTTGGTTCACCCTTTTGGAATTTCGCCCTTTGGGATAATGTTCTGTCAGTAGGTATGGCGCACCTGGCATATCAACCAGCGTCAGGTTGGGCACATTATTCGAGTAGACGGTCAGGTAAATGGGGTCGGGGGAGACCACCTTGTTGCCACCCATCTTGTGAAGGTGTCGCTCCGTCTCGTCCTCAATTTCCTTGCGGATATCCTCTGAAAATGTACGTACGGCAGCAGTCGTATGACATAATTTCAGAAATGCCTGAGGATTCCCTCCATGTTCCATAAACTCAACACACCCCCAGCGGTGCCTCCCTGCCCGTAGCATCAGTGCGCTTTCATGGACATACCTATGGTCCTCCAACATACCCCCCCGGGAAAGCTCTCACCGAAGTTAAAGATCTTGCGGCCCGGCGCATGCGAAAACTCCCCATAGTCCTGAGCATTGGGGTCATCTGTCTTGACGAGCTGGAGCACCAAAGGCCGACGCGTGACAATACCCGTCCCGCGCGGCAAGAAGTCCCTGCCGACAACAGCCTCAAGCACCGATGACTTGCCAGAGCTCTGCAAGATGACAGAGACGGCCATGATCCAAGGAACGCCACAATGTTTTGGCATAGTTTTAAGAATTGCACGATGGAATTTTTTTACTTTCATAAGTGCTTTGAAGCGTGAATTCAAAGGCGTTCTGTGCCTTCGCTGTGGCCCCAACTGCTTATAGCTACCCCTTTTCGAATTCCACAAACAACAACGGTAAGCACCTGGCCTCCGACGACAACAATAGTTGGCAACTTGTTCCAGAGGATACTTTGTGGGCTAAGCGCGTTGTCACCTAACGATGTGCAAATTTGTTGCAGCTTGTTGACAAGACCAATCACCCGCTCCATTGTAAAAGATCAGATAAGATGAGAAATGGTACAGAAGATGTCTCCTTTACCAGGGACTACAAGAAGACAGGCAGATGAACAATTGCCACGCTCCTTAAAGCACGAACAGTAATTTAGATATCAGGATGCGCACATCAGATTATGAGAACTGCAGTCAAGATTTGAGGTGATGAACGCGCCGGTTGGCAACACCATCGTGCATTACGACCAAACAGAGTACGACAGGATGCTGTGATAATCATTTATGAGGCAACCAGTTGCTCTTTATAAATAAATAAGATACATTTCAGATATCGTAATTGGGATCTGGGAGCGCTTTGTACAAACGGACCGACAGGCTGCCGTACTGCCTGTCTGGGACCTGAGCGCGACAGGTATCAGGCTTGCCTGTCGTTACTGTATTATTTCTTGAATTAACTAAGGCTATTTGGGGCTGCTGGGTACAGATTATGCAAAATGACCCGGGAGAACGGTGCAAGTGATGTCGATTTCTTCGACAACTTCAACACGGAGCCGGACAAGCAGGTTGGTATCTGATTCAGACATAGACATATAAAACACATCTTTTCTAATTTTGACGCTTAGGAGTTGCAAGCTCGGAAAACGGCCACCTGCTTCAGCTTCGTTTCCCCGTACCCAGCTTAGAAACAAGGGTTTTTGCTCATTGTATTCAGGCACAGTCGATATGAGGTATTATTCACTTCATTATTTTAACTAGCTGCTAGCCGCATCTTGAGTCCGGTCGGATGTTTTTGCCTCGCTGTGTAAGTTAACACTTACTAGGTTTAAGGGTGTATCCCATCCAAAATGAGCATAGGTGATACCGTTAATCTTTTGTTACTGCACTCTAGCTAGATTCCGTACGTTCTGCATGTGGTTTATGTATGAAAATATACAGATGCTTCAATTATGCTAAATCGTAGCCCCAGGGTAAAGCCATACCCAGTCGCCTGGGTACGGCTAAGGTCAAGTCGCAACTGGAACCAGCGGGTTGATCATCTTGATTGCCACATGCAGCCCATACGTTTATCCGACCTAAAGGGCCGTACCAGGAAACGGCTCAGCAACTCATTCCTCCTTCTCCTCATCATCAACACATTTTATCTCCTCAGCCATCAGCAAGCCCACAACGCCCATGACAGGACCTTCCCTCCTTCCTCTGGCCAAATCCGTACCAGCATGGATCCGTCGTACGATATTGCTGAATCTGTTGACAACAGTTGATACGTGCGATCCGTACCGGGCACCATCCAAATAGAAAAACATCGGTTTACTCAACTACAGCTAACCCAAAACGCTACGAACTTCTTCGCACGATTTGCATGCCTCAGCATACCCCGTCCGGCGGGCGGGGTGAGACTGCGAGCTGAACGATTGGCGTGCCTCTTGACTGCCTTCCACCATCATTTCGCGTTGGCCCTCGCGTCTGGTTCTTTGCTTGTTGCTTCCCCCTTGCGCTCCTCAGCTGAGACCCTAAAACTCTAAAACCCAATCCTAAAATCCTGGATTGCCCTGGGCAGGCCGTAACAGAGGAAGTCAACCGCAAGCTCTGCGAAGTCCTTACTGAGCTCGCAGAGAATATTGTAGACTTGGTAATCAACGCGGAGGATCTTTCACTGCAGCAGATGGAAGGGGACGTGGCGGCAGGGTTTGACGGGGTGGCGGCATTGGCGGCATACAACGACGCGCTCGCGGCCATCATGCGCGAAAAGAACGTCACCAGCTCGGTACGGAGGAACTCAAACTGGGACTCAACATCCTCAATAAGATAATACCCATCATAACGTGGTTAACTCTAAGGCTGACGGAAGCCTGACGTGTATTAAAAAGGGAAGGGCGGAGCGACTCTCTTTAAAGACAAGCACAGACAAGCACAGACAAGCACAGGCTCCTCGTTTTTGGCGTGATATGCTATGTGCTGCTATGTGTGTTCGGCCCAGGGTTTGATTTCTATAACTGCATAAACTGTTTCAAAATAAGTGCTAATCCAACTTATCACGTTTGAGTAGATCTACAGTAGGGGCTCGTCCTACTTTCTTACCCTACCAGGGGCCCATGTGCGCGAACCCCCGGTGACCATCCCTTTCATACCTGTTAGGCTCTGTGCGCTCTGCCTGACGAGCACCCGCTGAAGGAGCTGTTCTTCTCTGCCTTCGACCAGCAGATGTTCCAGGATCTGCTAGAGCGCTTCATCAGCCAGGTAAATGGCGATGAAAGGACGTGTTCGTTCGAATGGGATTGGGGGGAATGGGCGGAAACCGACTTTCAGTCGAAATTGTAGCAAGTGTAAGTGTTCTAAAACACTAATAATTATCATAAAATATAGATACCGATGGTTTGTTGCATCAATTTTCACGGGAAACACAAAAACATCATCATTCGTACTTTTAAATCTGCGCGAAACAGTTTGATGAGTTGTAATGACCTCATGACTACCAGCGATGGCGGTAGTGTGACGTACCGACGTAACGGACTGATGAGTAATACATTGTGGGTAATGAGGAAGTGGAATTGCGCGCCAGGAGGGACAAGGGACCACATACGGCACGCACCCACGGGTAGGATGTTTGGTTTTTTTTGCCGAATAATAATAATTTGTTTTCGTGTCTTTGTGCGGCTGACGTGAAGCTGCCAGCCGGTCATGATGGATGGGGGCTGATGGCTGGTTCTTGTCCTGCAGGTCCGTGGCCGCAAGCAAGGTCTTGGAGATTGGGATGCGGAAGCTGCGGAGGGCGAGTGCGATGAGGATCATACCTTGGAGTGAGGATGACGTCATGATCATGTCTTCCTGTACACCATCTAGCAAACCTGCTGCGCAGGTATCCGCCCGGAGCCCCCTCGACCGCAACGTTGAAAACTCGGCGAGCATCGATACACACATGGATATCAGGAGGGAGGAGTTGGACAGCAAGGAGTTGCATCGTGCAGGTTTTGGTCTATGCACAGCATCAGTGGGGGTCTTAGTAAACCTCGTAGCACGCCGTAAAAGTACACACCTTCATGCTTTTCTCCTCTTCCATACGCAAAACTTAAAAACACATGCATGCACGCATACACACAAGGACACAAGTGAAGTCACAATCCGATGAGCGCGCCGAGCTGGACAACCGGAGGCGTTGTGAGGCCTCCGAGACGCTGATTGCTCAGATAGGCGACGTAGTAAGCCGCGGCTGTCATGCCGTTCATGTACTTCATTCGCAAGTTTGCTCGGGTTCCGCTCAGGCGCCCTTGTTGAGCAGCGCTGACAACAGGGACGTCAGGCCCACATCCGGGTGCGACACTGGTCCCGCGGCGCACACAGTATGCCGTTTTAGGGTTTTAGGGTTTTAGGGGTTTTAATTATAAACCCGTGGGACACGGCTCCTAGAAGATGGTGGTAGGGGAGAAATGCCTCCTGTTAGTGATAACCGCGGCAAGGGATGGAAACGAGGACGAGGCTGCCAGGGAGTTAGGAAGCACAATTTGAAGATAACGTCGCTAGCGGACCCTTAGTACGGCAACACCTGGTACGGCAATTGATGTGTCTTAGCCTGTAGTATGGGTATATATGTATGCGTGGCAGGTGCCGTGCGCCGGTATGACTCTGCCGCGCCTGTCTTCCCCACTCTCCAGCTGCAGCCCCGTTGCAACAAACTTGGGACTTGTTAAAGTGCTACCTCCCCATTGCATTTGATTTTGAGGGGTCCTCGCTCCAGGTAAGGGTGTCTTAAGGAGCGAGGCGCGATGAAGGGACGTAATGAGCGTGTGCTAAACGGAGAGGAGCTCGGAGGTGGACGCACGAAGGCCGCAACAGCGGATTTCTCCGCTGTGCCCGGTTAGGAAGAAATCTGCTCCGGTCGGCCGCAAGGCCTGTAAGCCTCGATCTACAGGTGTGTCTTCCTGAACCTGCCACAATGTCAGGTATACGCTTTCGACTTGCAGCTATCCTTGCCGCAGTCGGTTTTCCGTTAACGTAGGCATTGCGGATTGCTGGTCGTTGGCTGGTCGTTAGTTGAGTCCCCCACCCTCGCTGCCATGGCTGCTGTTGGTTGATGGTTGAAGTTGCTGGACAGTTGGATGTTGCCAGGGAGACACACACAACGACGCAAGACTTGGACCTATGTGCTCGTCATGAAGGCGTGAGGGCATCATGGATAGGCTCCTTCATCACCTGGCCGAATCGATTGATCGACATGTGCTGGGTGATGTTGACTTCAACCTCGGTTCAGATGTCAATTCCACACGCCGTTGAGGCGAAGGGCAATAATGCTCCATGCAAATCATGTTCCTTGGGAAATGGCACTGCTGTTGATACCCTACGGCTCGCATAAGAGGCCTCCGAGCTGTTGAAGACCGCATAAACACACCTTGACATTGGACGCTGCACGAGATTTCCCGGCCTGAGGGCCGCACCCTAGGACCCATGGCCTCTCTTGCGATGAAGAAATGCCTTCATCAGTTCGGGTGGGATGGTGGGATGGTGGGATGGTGAAAGGCGAGTTATCCTGTACCTGGTGCACTGGAGCCATGTGATCACCCTGTTGGTGGTGAAATACCTTTCTCACCGCTCGGCCGTATCTGGACGCTGCTCAGCTGTGCATGATCGAAAGAGGTAAAGACTTCCCGTGAGATTGTTTCTGGAGCTTTGGGCTTCGCCAGAGGGGCCGGGGGCATTTGGAGCCGTTAAGCTTCGGCGATCGAATTTGGCACAATCAGCTTGATGAGCCGTGGATGGATGAACCCTTGCGAAGTGCGAGGTCCGCACATATCATCGTAAATTATTACAAAGCGGACCCCAACGGACGTCATCACGGGCACAGGTTGCACACCTAGTGTGTCAGGAAGTAGTGGTCGCCATCAATGTCTCGTCTTTGGGGTAATCTTGGATGCATGCTGTATTGCCAGCTTTACGGCTCCTGCGTCCCCACTGCCGGAATGAGAGTTCGTGTTTTACGGCTAGCATGCAATCATATCAAAAGGGAGCTCTCCGCTACGCAAATCTTCTGACCGGTGGCTCCCAGCGGTGCACCTCTGTGTGTGTAAGGGGAACGGCTTGCAGTAAGAAGGGTAGCTGTCTTCTCCTTCCCTTTTCATGCGGACATTGCTCGCACGTGCAGGGCAATGGCAGCGGGTAATCGATTCGAGTAGATGCGCAATATCTGGTTTGGTCCATGTGCTGACGACGGGCTTCAGCCTGACCGGATAAGACCCAATATGCCCATTACCATGTATGGCTCAGAGCTCAGATACCATTGCCCCTTTGCCCCCTTTCCATCACGGCGTTGCCTCGGCCAGCAAACAGCAAGGAAAGGATCGACAAAGACGCACGCAGCAGCACGCAAGGCCCAGTGATATGAGCTGAATCCCCCAGCGGCGTACTGGTGAAAATTGCGGCACCTGCTGTTGCCATGGCGCAAGAACGCGCAGTATCCCCATCCCCCAAGCCAGTAAAGATAACCAACTCGCCGCAACCAAGTCTCTGACCTCCCTCTCCCTTCATAATAACCTCCATTCCATTAACCAAAGCAACATCTCACAGCTTGTCGGCCGAACTAAGCCCCACCCAAAAGTTACTGCTTGGTGAGCTTGGCGAGGGCACAGGGCCGGTGTTCTCATCCAATCCACCGCCCATTATCCGCACTCTCACTCACACGACCCGACTCTCGATCCAAGCATCCAAACCAAAAAGGTCACTACCGGGCTGCTGCTGCTTCCCGCCATGCTGTCATCAGACTGGCAAACAGATGATCCCAATTCGCCGAAATGGCGTCCAAAAGATATCCCCGGGGTAGCTGTTACTGGTTATTGGTTTTAGCACAAACGGACATCCATGGCGACCACAACGCCGTCGGCATCTTCGACCGAGTCCGCAAGCCCCAAACCCTAACGCATGCCAGTTTTCAGAGTTTCGATTTGCTCTTCTTCTCCCCCTTCCGCATCCTTGTCTACTCATCCTCCTCCTCCTCCTCTGGCGGTGCTGGCTTAGGCGGCAGCTCATTGCTCTCCAGCAGCGGCTCCGGCCACTGCGGCACAGGCAGTGGCGGCGGCACCGGCATGAAGTCCACCGCCTTGAGACCCCAGCCCACGTAGAGAGAAGCGAAATGGCGGCCAGCACACGCGCACACGGCGCCAGGCCACCGGTTGGATCGCACACCAGCTACTTGGTTGCGGGTGGTGACGGAAGCCGAGGCGACCAGGGTCGACCAGGCGGGGGGCGGCACGGGGTCACCGGCGCGGAGGGCCAGAGCCGAGTCCTTGTCCAGTGTGGACAGGGGCGCTGGGCCTTCCTCCATCTCCTCAGCCGTCCAGAAGTTCTGCAGGGATGCAGAACAGGAAGGGGAGAAGCAGGTTGTAGTGGAGGTGGCGGAGGAAGAGAGGAGGAGGAGGTGCAGCAGGATGAGGGTGAGTGATGAGAGCCTAAATGTAATAGGACCGCTCAAGGGGGAGTGTATATTGACTTAGGATCAAGAGAACGAACGCGGGTTTTCCGCGGCAGAAAGGGGGCACCTGAAGGAAAGTCGAGTAGAACAAAGCAGGAGGGAAAGAAGGTAAGCTTGATGAGGGGCCTCGCTTCACACCCGGGCACAACACCGCGAGGAGGGTTTTGCCCGTTCGTCCCCCGAGCACCCAAATTGCACTGTTCAAAGCACCAAATTATCATCGTACCGTGCCACAAAATAAAAACCCACACGTACTCACCCCTTCCCGCCGCGCCCTCCAACCCCACCCCCGAATCAACACGTACCTTTTCCGGCTCCTCCTCCTCATCCGGCGGGTCGCGCTTGTACGTCACTGTACGGCCCTGCCCTTTGATGTGCGGGTAGCGGTGGCTCCAGTTCACCGGCAGTGCCATTTCCCTTCCCTTGAGTGGCTCCCACTCATCGTTTGGACTAAGCTCAGCATTGTCTTCGTCCGCGAGGAAAAACCCACGTGGGCAGCACACGGTCGCGGAGGCGATACGGGCGATGAGGGTGCGCAGGTACTCGGCCTCCTTGCCGGGGAAGGCTGGGTAGGCGGACACGGGTGCATCAAGGCGGCCGGTGAGGAAGCGACGGAGGAGGCGGGAGGCCTTGATCTGCTCGGGGGTGGCGTACGGTAGCTGGCTGAGAGGGCCTCCCAGGGTGTTAGAGACGAAGTAAATGTAGGCGTTGACGCCCTCGCCGTATGGTTCGTACGGCACGGTGCCCTCTGGGGATAGGGAACGTTTGGTGAAGGTGATAAAAGGGAAAGGTTTGGGTTCCGGAGCGCAAGGGAAGGCAGCAAGACTGCATGTGAGGAAAATGATGATTATGATTTAATTCAAAATCTCATTCAATATTCACATTTTCCATAGCACAGCACAGCATGGCACAGCACAGCATGGCATATTATTATGCATTACGGTCGTTCCTCCGGTCTGGTGCGGGATTGATTTCACACATGTATATATAAATTTGTGAAATATATCACATTTTAATAAAGATGAATAAATAAATAAATAAGATTACTTAATTGAATACATAGCCCTAATCTGGTAACTACCACCTTGCACATCTACCTACCTACCATATCCTCCTGTCCTCCTTCGTTCTTATCCTCGTACCTACGTGCGTGCCGTACACACTCTCGCACACGTCAGCTCCTGTCCTCCTTTCCCCGTTGTTTATCACACTGTTAATTTCTGCAATCTGCACCGTCACCGTTTGGTCTTCTACCGCGCCCCGTCCCTCTCTCTCATCCGCAACCCACCTGGCGCCTCGGGCATCTCTGGGTTGTCCTTGAGCGTCGTCTCAAAGACGTAATAGTCAGCCTGTGTGCCGAAGAATTTTCCGAAGAAGCGCACCGTGGCCACATTCCGCTTGGAGTCTTCTCCGAGCTTGCGAACCGCCAGCATGGCGGCGTGCATCTCAGAGCGACCCAGACCCACACCCAGTGCGTCGAACAGGTTGCCATCGCCCTCCACGTCCTCGCACTCAAACTGGGGAAACGGCCAGGAGGAAGCGAGGGATCTCTTCAGGATGCAACAGCAACAGCAACAACGGCAGCGGCGGCGGAAAGCGACCGATATGTATCATCCCGTCTCCGAGTCGTGCCCGCCCAGTTGCGTATGTGGCAAAGCCGCCAAGCGGTCGCCACCGCGGCTGGCCATCCGGTGCCTCCAAGGCTCGTGCGGTCCACCGCCATCCCTCGGGAGTGGAGGCTCGGAGCGCAGCCTCTAGGAATCCGGATAGGGGGCACCCTGCTCCCTCCCTTCCCGGTGCATGACAAACAGCGGATCCAGGACCTTACGCCACAGGGCGCCGTCTCCGGCCTTAAGCCGCGGAACACAATCGGCGTAGTACACCAAACCTTTCACCGAACCAAGTCCGCCAACTACCCAGCTAGGCCTGTTGACTGGACCAGTTAGTATACTTAGTCAAACCAGTCCTCCACGTCTCCCGCCAACCTATACCGTGAAACGCATCTGAGAAGTGATCCCGTGTGCAAGCGGAGGCACCTAGGAGGCTTCCAACCAACCCGGGACGCGGCTGAGATGCTGTCTGTGGCACCGCCACCAAAGGTTTTGGGCGGACGCTGGTACTTACATCGTTGGGGGCGTCCGGTTCGATAGGTTCCCCAGTTTCCGGGTCCAACACCTCGACGGGCTCCCTACGTGTGAGGGAGATGAAGGAGAGAAGGGTTTGAGAGGGGCTTGCGAGGGGGGGCCGGCAAAAAGGACAAGATGATGACGGCTTTTATGTGGGTTGCTTGGAGATAGGGATGTGAGGGGAAGGGAGGGAGGGGAAGGGAGGGAAGGGAGGAAAGGGAGGGAAGGGAGGAGGTCATGTACTCGTGGCGGGGTAATCGCCACCAGCGAGGGCGGAGCGGAGCGGAATGGCTGCACATGGTGAGGATATACAGACTGAGGCATATAATAGAGTGCCCTCGTTGGCTCAAGTCGCCTACAGAATTCTGAGAGGGAGAAAGATTGATGAACGATCCGAGTCCCTTTGAAGACGGTTTGTTCACACAAGTATGCACACGGCTTGGTTAAATCTCAAGGTAGGATAGCATACATCGAACCCCGTCACATGAACCCACGGGCGCTGCACGGGGGTACCCTGTTCAATAAAAGAAAGCCCGCGCACGGGAAGGCGAACATGTGGCATTTGAGAAGCCATTGTGCTGAATGCGGGCGCGGGGAGCCTAACGGCGGAACTGCTCGTACCCAAATAAGCTGGCTGTCGCCACCGCCTTCGCCGCCGATGCTGCCGACTGCATTGAGGATCAGTCACAGCCCGTCAGTAATTGATGCAAGTTTGGAGGGGTGAAAGAGCCTGGACGCGATTCCTTACAGCAGCGGGCACAAGTGGCACGGTAAGGCTCGCCGCGGGCGGTGTCGACAACACGGCGGTCTCCAGCGCTTCCACCGCGTTCACTGGTCGATCTTCCAGCACCTTTGCGAGCGCTGCTGCAATTTCATCATATACAGAGCTCCCTTTGGTCGTCTTGCATTTCCGCAAGTACGCCAGTGCGTGCCCCAAATCCGCGGCCATGGCTGACCGCCGCTAGCGAATGCACTTCGTTGATATTAGGCTGAGATACAGCAGTTATAAGTTGACTTTAACGGATTGTTGGCAGCGTAAACGCCTTTGACGAGGAACAAGTTAAGAACACGCTGATAAATTTCTCTCGGCTTTTAATTGCAAGTGAGTTAAAATAAAAATATATTATGTTTTTGAATGATTACATGCAGTAAATGGAATGCGAACCAGTACATACAAGTTTGTGAGTACGTGATTCGGGTCATGCGGCATGGCAAAATCAATCGGTCGCGTTTATTCTCATAAACATAAAGATTTTATGTATACTTAATCCAGCAGTGTATATTGATTATGTTAATCGTAGCCATCATCAGCCGTGCCCATTGCTGACCCGTCCTTGTGCCCAGTTCGGTCCGGCAATCCATGGAATAAAGATAGACGCACCATTGGTCAGATACGCAGGTTCTGTGTCCCCTGTTCACCTGTTTCGCTGATCCTGTCCGATAGGGGGTTGTCGAATGCTGCAAACTGCGTTAACAACTCGTAGTGTGTTACTGATGCACGTGGAAATGCGGCGGAGTCGGGGGTCAGGATTAGCTCCCGGGCCTCCTGTCGAAGCAAGCACGCTTTCGTGAACTTGCCAGAACCGCAGGGCCAGCCCCAGCCCGCAGGCCCAGCCGTGCCCGGCTCAGTTGCAAGCTGCAACCGCCATCTTAACATTCTTCGTGCATGTACGCGGTGTACCACTGCATATCTGGTCTCATTGTAGAGAGAATATGTCAACATGTCAAGATTTAATCTCAGGAAGGACCATAGCGTTCAGGATTGAACTAAAAGTCTGTATCGTGTAGGCACACGCTGAAGAGCCTACATTATAGCCCCCAAAGAGCCTACATACCTACTACCAAGCTACCTTTACCCGTTCATGTGTTCCTAAATTGGGCTTTAACTTGCTTGAAAATGACGGCCCCACGCACAGAGGCGCAGGTTTGCAGGCTTGGCATGCAGGGGTATGTAACGTCACCAACCTCCAACCAACCCAGATACTCGTACGGCATTTTATATTTCTCCAATAGTCACTGCGATTGCAATCAACCTTCGCCCCCAAAACCTCGTATGCAGGCAACATCTGAGCAACTAGGTTGTAAGCTTGGACACATTGCCTGAAAGCTTTCCGCACTGATCTGCACGCCAAACATCCAGCTCTAGAGCTCAATTGCTAACCGGTTCTGCAACCTAGTTGTTTATTATAGTATCAATAGAAATTATCATGAGCAATCAAGAGGAAGGACCACCGCCTACACGTATGCGATGCGACTTCCAGCAGGCAGAGTCGAGATACGCCTGTAAGCTCAAAGCTTGTGCTATACAAGACTGCTTGGCAAAAAACGATTACGATCAGCTTAAATGTGTTCGCGCAATACAAGACCTTGTGGAGTGCTGCAAGACTCTCACGGAGCCATCAGTACACTGCAAGGGCTTAGTGTCCTAATATGTATGGCTTCACCTCAAGCAATATCGTATGATAGCATTGTGACTGGCGACCAGCGTTGTCGACCGGAAATGGAGTATCCGAGTTTCGAAAGAATGTACAGGCACGTATAAGGCATCTCACCGAAGGTTGCTGGTCGGGTGCTATACTGTTTGGCTGGATTGACTGCATGGTTTTTGCTTGAAGCATTAGCACCGGTTGAGCCGTTGGCGGAAGCGGATTTTCAGTTAACAGCTTAATTTGACATGCCTTGACGAGATAGAGCATGAGACACGAGCGAACGCAACTAGCTAGTTTCGACTTGCATGCGTCTAAAACAGCTTGCCATATTATAATTGGTGACAGTATATCTGTATAAAGCTAGTCACACCGCATGTGTACTTCCAGTCCCCCAGCCAGGCCAGTGTGACGACGCGGTGTGGTACATCTGTATCAAAATATGGTTCGGAACTCGGGGCTGCATTCGCTCAAATCAGGTTCTGTTATGGTCCGCTGAGGGCCGCAACGGCGGCCTCTACTTGTAGCTTGTGCAATGCGACACGCGTTGTGTTTCAAGTGAGACTTGACTGCCACACAGCAGGCGCCCGGGGTCAGGGGGATCTTAACCCGCTTTAAGGATCACCGAAGGTGAAGTTATGGTTATGGCATATTGAGGGTGGTACCGCAGCTTCAGATCATTTAAATCCTGTCATTGTACCGTACCATGATATCTGCTGGATGCTGTCATGACCCCCAAGGGCATATGCTTCATGTGTGACTGGGCAATAGATACGCAGAGTCGAATCAACCCTCTATCCATCTATTGTTTCATCAGACATGGCAACTTAGCAAGCACAGCTGTCTTGCCCTGATCAAGTTCAGTGCAGCGGCAGCCGCAGCCGCTTCTAGGGGCTTCATGCGTGTGTGAACAATGAATTGCTGTTTCCACATGACGGCCAGATGCCACCACAACAATATCCTACCGTGTCTGTATATCATAGATTAAATCCATCAATCCATCAAACATATAAACATTGCATCTCAATATTCCTGCCGAATGGGATCACCTTTCACCTGAACACCTGGTGTGGGCTGTTATCACCCGCAAACACCCACAAGTGACGGGTGAGAAAATTATTACACATAACATTGTCCCGCTTCTCTGTATGTGTTACCCCCTCCCCCCCCCAATGTGTTATGAACCAGAGAAGGGCAAGGCAAGCTGTACATGTGTGTATATCAAGGCCAGCCATGTCGTATACAACGTCCTAAAAAGGTCCGCTGACCTATGCTAAGTCCTACACTGGTAGGCGGGGCTTCACGGGAAGCTTGGTGACACGCGTCACTGGTAGTTCAGGATGTCGACCATCCCACCGCATGAACTACCAGTGACGCGTGTCACCAAGCTTCCCGTGAAGCCCCGCCTACCAGTGTAGGACTTAGGTCAGGGGACCTTTTTAGGACGTTGTATACGACAAGCCAGGCGTTTCATGTGCAATTTCAATAGCCGCTTTCCATCATACTACCAAATGTTCTTGCGAGCCATGGAAGAAAGGTTCTGCCCGGCCTACAGATGCCTGACTAACAAGTCTCAGAACTATTGCACGAGAACTGGAACAGCCCTGCTGTATGATTTTTCAGGATAAGGACTGAGAAATATAAAATTGTGTTGCAGTGAAATGTCTTTGCAATCTGCACTTTGCCGCCCTGCCTTTGGATGTATGATGGCAAGAAATCTATATTGTCAGGGCCGTGGCCCTGACCCATTTCTCTGAGGGGCTGATTAATAACATCACAGGCAACAGATTGTAGGTAACATAAGGTGAAGGCAGCAGTCATGCTCCTTTACAGTTTCTTGGCACTGGAAAAAGTTTCCTGAACCCCCCAAAAGTTATATTTTACCTATGTAGTATGCTACAATGACAACAATCATCGTGAAGGCAGCTGCCACCATTGCAGAGGTGCCCGCAGCAGGTTCGGAACATCTGCAGGCCTGCATTGTCCGTTGTGACAACACAGATTGGTCTACCACTACATCCGACCACCATGGAGACTTGGCAGGAGCAGCTAGTTGGGAGCAAGGACATCATCACCGTCCTTGCAGCACCACCAGGCACGCTTATGGACATCATGTGGTCAATGTCTAATAGGATAACCATGCTCGAGCACGGACAGGCCGCGCCCCAGCAGGGATAGCAGTGTTGTATCCCTCCTTCATATCGCCCATTGATTCTGCGGAGAACCAGGCTTAGTGCATCATGCTCGATTATATCAGAACGTACCAATCGAGGCAGCGGAAGTCTTCGATGCAAGGAGTTACAACGTATATTCTGAGACAGGCGTAGATGACGTAATAGGCTATCAGTGCCTAGCCAAGGCAAATCGGTGCTCGGGCTTATCTAAGAAATGCGACCATAAGCGATATATAAGGTGTAAGCTCAACCAAAGCCCGGTTAGCTTATCTTAGCATCGAGCGCTCACATTTCATATTAATTTCATACTTAGGCCATCAATGAGCATAGCAGATATACTCGCAGCGTCGGCTCGCGGTACAAGAGATCTGTAGGTAGTAAGTGTACTACCGTGATCCCGCGTGCGGATATTGCTATATAAGCTGTCATAGCAATAATGCAATGTTCTTTACTCGCGTAAAGGTGCTGACTATGCCATCGCGCGTAGTGTTGCATTCGACGCGCCGCATCGCTCGAGCCATTGCCTCGTGACCTCGGAGTACGCTTGCATTATCGTGCTCGAGCGCGCGCGTATGCATGGTGCACGTGTTATCGTTAGTGCGCATTGATATGCGATGCCTCATGCATTTGAGATCGTCCGCGACCAAGTCGTTGGACCATGCGCACTATTCGCGATACCGATCACGCGATGTATGCTTGCAGCGTTGTGCACAATGCATTAGGCGATATGCTGTTCGCAGGTTGCTTGTGCCCTTAGCCAATGCGCCTAACGCGTGCGATGCGACGTGCTGCGTGGCGTGCGTGTCGCGTCGCGCCCGCTGCCGTACTGCTCCAAGCGTCCACATACGACAGGGGTGACGTCATCAGTGCCGTATCGCTCCACAGCGTCCACGTACGACAGGTGACGTCATCAGTGCCGTATCGCTTCCCGCGTCCACGTACTACAGGTGACGTCATCAGTGCCGTATCGCTCCCCGCGTCCACGTACGACAGGTGACGTCATCATTGCCGTACCGCTCCGTGTACGACAGTGCCGTATCGCTCCCCGCGTCCACATACGACAGGTGACGTCATCATTGCCGTACCGCTCCGTGTACGACAGTGCCGTATCGCTCCCCGCATCCACGTACGACAGTGACGTCATCATTGCCGTACCACTCCGCGCGCTCACGTACGGCAGGTAACGGGGTGCCGTGCGCAATATAGCGATGGTGGGTGCAACTCTAGCAGAGCTTAGGCAAAGTGACGCGTGGTACAACAATTATTCCCCCCCCCATAGGCAGCGTCCTCGCTGCCACACTAGCGACAAGAGCTACTGAGATTGCGTGGCACGCAACCTAGCCTCCTCGAGGATGGGCGCCATCTCCGGGGAGAAATTACGCGCTTGTTGCTGGGCCGCGTCCAAACACGACTTCGCATCTGTCATTCGGGATAAGAACGTCTTGGCAAAGGTCTTAGCCGCAGGGACATACACCTCCAGCTCACACCACACGGGTAGCGCCGGGTGGAACCCATAAGTCAGAAAGAACGGGCTTTGACCTGTCGATCGATTAACAGCATTGTTAATCGCGAACTCTGCCGCAGTCAGGTAAGTATCCCAAACGAGAGGCGTGCGACCAGCAAAGTTGCGCAACACATCCCCCAGTGTGCGGTTCGTGTGTTCGGTCTGGCCGTCAGACTGCGGGTGGTAGGCCGTGCTCAGGTTAACCCGCATGCCCACAAGCTTGCAGAGCGCTTCCCAAAACTTAGACGTGAACTGACCGCCACGGTCCGAGACCCGTTCTTAGGGACGCCGTGCAACCGAACCACGTTATCAAAAAACAGGCGCGCAGTCTGCTCAGCCGTGCAGGTCGACGTGGTAGGTGCAAGGTGAACCATTTTAGTCAAACGGTCAACCATGACAAGCACCGAGTCGTATCCCCCCTCAGTTTTGGGCAGCGCGACCACGAAGTCCATGGAAACACTTTCCCAAGGCGCGTCAGGGACAGGCAATGGTTGCAGCAACCCGTGGCCCCTACCGGACAAAGCCTTGTTGTTGTTGTACCACGCGTCACTTTTCCTAAGCTTTGCTAGAGTTGCACCCACCATCGCTCTATCGCGCACGACACCACGTCACCCTGTCGTACGTGGATGCGCGGAGCGATACGGCACTGTCGTACACGGAATGGTACGGCACTGTCGTATGTGGGCGCGCGGAGCGATACGGCACTGTCGTACACGGAATGGTACGGCACTGTCGTATGTGGACGCGCGGAGCAATACGG
This sequence comes from Volvox reticuliferus, assembly GCA_019650235.1. Taxonomy (NCBI): domain Eukaryota; kingdom Viridiplantae; phylum Chlorophyta; class Chlorophyceae; order Chlamydomonadales; family Volvocaceae; genus Volvox; species Volvox reticuliferus. The sequence goes on along the minus strand of BNCP01000012.1, from coordinate 1,217,820 downwards.
CACTATCGTACATGGATGGTACGGCACTGTCGTATGTGGACGCGCGGAGCGATACGACACTGATGACGTCACCCCTGTTGTACGTGGACGCTTGGAGTAGTACGGCAGCGGGCGCGACGCGATCGCACGCATGTCACGCAGCACGTCGCACCGCACACGTTAGGTGCACTAGCTAAGGGCACAAGCAACCCGCAAATAGCATATTGCCTAATGCATTGTGCACAACGCTGCAAGCATACGTTGCGTGATCGGTATCGCGAGAAGTGCGCATGGTCCGGCGACTTGGTCGCGGACAATCTGGAATGCATGAGGCATCGCATAGCAACGCGCACTAACGATAACACGTGCACCATGCATACGCGCGCGCTCGAGCACGATAGTGCGAGCGTACCTTGAGGTCGCGAGGCAATGGCTCGAGCGATGCAGCGCATCGAATGCAACACTACGCGCGATGGCGTAGTCGGCACCTTTACGCGAGTAAAGAACATTGCATTATTGCTATGACGGCTTATATAGCAATATCCGCACGCGGGATCACGGTAGTACACTTACTACTTGCAGATCTCTTGTACCGCGAGCCGTCGCTGCGAGTATATCTGCTATGCTCATTGACGGCCTAAGCATGAAATTTGGTACGCAATCATAACGATTGGTGCTAAGACAAGCTAACCGCGCTTTGGTTGAGCTTACACCTTTTATGTCGCTTATGGTCGTATTTCTTGGATAAGCCCGAGCACCGATTTGCATCGGTTAGATGATGATTGCCTCGGCTAGGCACTGATAGCCTATCACGTCATCTACGCCCGTCTTGGAATATACGTTGTAACTCCTCGCATCGAAGACTTCCGCTGCCTCGATTGGTGCGTTCTGATATAATCGAGCATGATGCACTAAGCCTGGTTCTCCGCAGAATCAATGGGCGATTATGAGGAGTGATACAACAAATTTGGTATCGAGACGTAAGGTTCATTCACGGCCTGTTGTCTCACCCTGATCTCTTCCGTAAGTAGGTCACTTGTATGGCTGGAGTCAGCGATGGCAGCCTTAGTCCTTTGGATACATTCGCGGAGGAGCTTGGCCGAGCTGTGATGGCCGCGGCCGCCTCTGGTCTGTAATTGCCTTGCTGCTCTTGCATTGCCATTCGTTTTGCCTGTTCGAAGTACGCGCTTCTGAGCCGCAGGTGAATCGAACCGAGTCTCACTCGCCGGTGCATCGACTGATTCGAATCCGAGTCCGGATCAGTTGCGGGCGCTCATTGCGCGCACACGCGAAGTGCGAGACTCTTTGGACGGATACTTGCTGTATCTGCAGGGAGCGCTTTCCCTCGGTAGGCTTAAAAACCGCCTGATTGTCGCTCGACCGATACCTGTGTGAGAGTGCCTTTATCCGGTCAGTCGCCGATTTACCATGGCATCTGGTAGCGGTGATGTAGGGCTAGTAGAGGGGGACGGTCGTGCCGACACGTCCGTCGTTCCTGAGACATCTCGGAGGGGCCCATACACGCATGTTGTTGACGGTGTCCGAGATCCCCCTGCGCTACTAGACCCACGGACTCCCATCCATCCGACTGTTCCTGTCACGGCAGCCGAAGCAGGCCCCATTGGACGCGAGGAGCAGAGGGGTCCGTCTGCTGCACCACTTCGTCAAGGTCGATCTGACGATGAAGGAGAGGTGATAAAACTGTCGCTTCCTGTCCCGAAATTAGACATCCCGCATGACGCGAAACATAAGAATGCCGAGCGAAGCATTGCCGATACAACTCATGCATACCTGCGTGATGTCCGCGTGTACTTGCGACTGGTCCGTGGTGGTGATCGTGACCCTGTGAAATGTCTGTTCGTCGGGAACACCCTCGCGGGTGTGGCGAAGACATGGTACGATCAATGGACAATGGCAAGGCAGACATACACGTTTGAGGAGTTGGCTCGTGCTTTGCTTGCGCGCTTTGCTCCCGAGGTTCAACCGCTAAGTGCTGAGGCTCGCAGTACGTTAGCATCTGGCACATATCGTATGCGCCATGATGAAACGGTACCTGCGTACCAGTCGCGCTTCGAGGCCCTGATCACGCCCATCGGTAACCTGACGGAGGAGGAACGCATCTTTTGGTTTCAGCGTGGATTGTCAGGGGCCCTGGCAAAGAAATGCGCCACGGACTTGTCGGGAAAGGACTTTGGGTCCTATGAGGAATTGGTGCACTTTGCGCAAGGGGTCGAGAAGCGTCTCTTAGCTGGCGAACGTGCTACTAAACCTGTCCCTCGTGTTAATGCCATGCGAGTGCAGGATCCGACGTCTGACGCTGCTGCCATGGACCAGGGGGCCGAAACGGAGCGACGAACGCCAACGGCAGCAGTGACCACCGTTCGTACGGATCGCGGTCACGGCGTTCGCGGCGCTTCCGGATCGGGTAACCGCAAAGGGTCAACCGGCGCAGGTCAACGCGCGGATCCGGCCAAGGGCAAGAGGAAAGGGGGTTCACCGTCTGCTGCGGCCGCGCACGAAGCTAAGAACGAGACGAAGCGACAACGCACCAGCGACGGTTGGTTGGAAAAATGGGGTTGCACGCACTCCGAGCTTAAGCGTCGGAAGAGCATGAAGGTTTGCCTGAGATGCGCGTCTGCGGAACATCCTACGAGGGAGTGTCCGCATCTACCGCCTTTGGCTCAGCGGCCGAAGTAGGGGATTTGTCACGATGGATTAGGTGACCGGACATGATAGGTGGCGCGGTCAATAGTGGCATGCGACATGCAAGGCCGCATAAGGGCAAAAGGGCATAACAAAACCAATAGTTGCATAAGAGAACTATTAATCAGATAAGGAACCGGATGTCTGGCCTTTCGCATGACTGAGTTGAGAATGTTTTGTGGAATAGCCGGGCCAAGCGAGTCTTATATAGCGAGCTGGTTGTACGGCATAGCTATTTGGCGGGTAGAGCGATGACGCTCATAAGTTTGCCATAATTCAATCTGTTTATGTCTCAATGACTATTTCCGTGAGCTTTATTTACTGCTATTTTTGGAGTCCGTGAGAGGTACTCTGGACCTTTCGACTGTCACGACAAAGATGTACGGCATCAGCAGTCGAATAGGTATATTAGCAATGCTAGAGCAAGTGAACTTTGTCACTTGGCTCTAGAAGCGTAGTACTTCTTGAGCGTAATAGACCCAACTTTATATTATTTTTGCCTTATTTTCTTTAGTGCCGACTACTGTAACGTGTGCGCTAGCCAAGCCCCTTTCCGAGCCGTGTCTGGAGCAAAGGACTACGAGTCAAGCCCTTCGGTTGGCAGGAATCCGATCCTGCAACCCGCGGACGAGAATCAGCTGGTTTAGGCGTGCAACGGAGCTCAGTCGAGTACCTTTCAAGGCCATAGCCCATCCCATAGCCAAGTGACGACACTGCCGCGTAGCAGTAAGTCAGTCAACGAAATTTTGCACGTTGATGCTAGAGCTTTGGGTTCCCGAAACCTAGCCTAGTGCAACGACTGCGGCTTTGTTTGCTTGTCGCTGTCAGCGCTCAGCGCCTAGTGCAGCAGACGATTAGCTTTCGCGTCCCATCCGAGGGTCGCCTAGGCACACTCATCTGGCTCAGACGCAGCCTATACTTGTGGACGTTGTACTACGTGAAAGACAACGCCATCACACACATCGCCGGCACGTCGCTACTACTGGCGACGTCGTCAACTTTTGCGAGCCCTGCGGACCTGTGACTTTGCTGCGCTCAGGTTGCATTCCGTTGCCTCCTGTGCGTTAGTGTCGGACAGGCACATCAACAGAGGCTACGCGCGGTACTCACGTGACACCAGGTCACGGAGCCCACGGCTACACTGCCAAGAACGCCTACCTCCACACCGACTTTTGGAGGAGGGCCATCACTCGCTACACAGGGAGGGAAGTCCTGCCCCGGGGCAGCACGACCCTCGTGAGCGAACCCTACACAGGTCTGTGTCCCAGCGACGTGCGAGACAAGGCACCCCAGGCGCAGAACCTTTCCCAATCCAGTTCAGCGATCCCCGTCAGCCCCTGAGCTGTACGTGGGTCCTCAGCAGGTTTCTCCCTCCACAAGCGAGAGTCAAGCAGCTGAAGAACAGCACCAGCGCGTCACCTGGAGAGGAACCGTCGCCCTTGCACCTGTCATCGGAGGACCCGGCCTCCCCGATTGATACCTTGGGCGACGCAGACAGCTGAGTCAGTGAGTAGTAGTGAAGCTTCGCAATTGGACGACGGTAGTGAGGAGGAGACCATGCAAAGCACGGGCCCCCACAACATGCCCAAGTTCACCTATGACGAGTTCCCCTTCTTTCAACAAACGGCATACAAGGCCTTGGCCAACCTCCAGCAGCGCAAGGAATATGCCAAGGGCTGCTTTCCCATCACTCATGCTCTCAGCATCCTGCGGAATATGCCGGTGCCAGGCTCTAGCTTTGCAGCATGGCATAAGGAGCAGCTCCCAACCCTGGAGTGTGACGCTGAAGCGTGGCTGGCGGCCAAGGACCCCACAGCCAAGTTCGACGGCGAAGCCCTGATGGACTTCTACGTCAACAAGCTGGAGAAGCATTTCGAGCCGGAGATGATTAGCAGCAAAATTGCGCAATACATCCCCCTTCGGCAGGGTACAACCTCGCCGAAGTCCTACCTGAGGCAAGTACGGGAGCTGGTGCCCTACATCACGGAGCACTACCCCTTGTCAACAATAGCGCGGCGCTATGTCATGCGCCTTGAACCGCACGTCCGGGACCATGTCCTAGGCAAATACGGATCGGTGGACAATAAGCTGTGGTACGAGCGCCTAGGGGAGATTGCCGACTATGCGGAGCAGTATTGGCAAAACATAGTGCAGATCAAGGCCGAAGATGAAGACTACCAGCCCACATCCGCTTCCGTGCGGGTGCAGGAGAGGACAAGCTCAGCCCAGCGAGAGGGACGCAAGACGGTGGCATCTACGTCTGCCCAGCGCTATGACAAGCAGGAGCTATCCTTGGATGAGAGAATCGCAAGGGCGGTTCAGGCTGCACTTGCCACACAGCTAGGTGCTGCACCTATGCAGCCTAAGTCGGGGCAGCAGGCACCAGTACGACAACGGGAGGCCCAAGTGTGTGAGTACTGCGGGTGCAAAGGTCATGAGGAGCGCCATTGCCACATCCTTCACCCGGATCAGGCGGAGCCAGGCTGGGAGCCAAGGTCAATACCACTACGTCGCCTGTTCCTGCAGGCGCAGCCACAGCGACAGCTGCAGCAACAGGCAAGACCCCAGCGTGTGGCGGCAGTGGCGGCGGCAGTGCAAAGTCATGATGAGGAGGAGGAAGTGTACGTGCCTCACCGCCGCAATGCCAACGTATCCATGATGCAGGCAGCGGAAGTCAAAAGGAAGCCGCGGGTGCACTGGAGCCAGGAGGTGATGGAGCGCACAAGAGCCATGGATGATGAGCCGCAGGGGGAGGCTTGTGCGACGCTGACCCATCAGGTGCCGCCCTTGTCTTTTGAACCGGTGGAGATCAAGCCCGATGCTTATCCACTCCCCAGGCTGGCGCCCCGTGCACGTCCGCAGCCACGCAGCCAGGCGGATGATGCCCTGCACCTGCGCCTTGACATCACGGCAGGGCCGAGCACCATGCGCCGTGTCATCAACGTGCTTCAGGAGGAAGAGGAAGGCGTCAAGCAAGAAACGGCTGTGCGGGTGACCTCGGCAGCTCCGGCTGCCAGAGATGTGCCCCCAGCTGTGCAGCATGCTACTCCGCAAGCGCAGCAGGGGAATCAGGAGGCAACGACGTTCCAGGCTCAACATGCAGCAGCCAGCACGGCCATCCAAACACGAACGACGCCCTCGGGGGTGCCATATTGCGTTGCTGGGGCTGTGGAGGGACGTGTGCGAGGTATCGAGGACATACCCTCAAGTGTAGCTAGCATGTTGCTGAAGCGAGATCAGCAAGCTGCGAGCTATTTCGACCGTAAACAGCTGATGTTTTATTATCCGGAAGGTGGCATCCAGATAGGAGCAACAGCAGCCCCACAGCTGCGCTACCTGAGGGATCATTGTGCTGATGTGAACCTGATCACGAGGCGTGCAGCAGCCATGCTGGGTTTGCCAATCCGGAGGACATCCACAAGCCTGAATACTTCCGCGGACCAAGATGCAGAGGTTATTGGAGAAATCGAAATTCAGGGGCTCAAGGTCACAGTACTGCCTGGTACAATGCATGAGGTACGGCTGGGCCTCACCCAGACATTGGTGGTTGAGCAGGCGGCTATGTACGATGTGCTTATTGGCAACGACCAGATGCACCCAGTTGCGGACGCCATCACCCAGTACCCTGTTGCCCAGCTACACGTGTACCCCAATCTATTGGAGCACCCCAAGTACATTGTGTCAATCCCCATGACGACAGTCAAGCTGCCTACCAAGGGAGCTGTTGTCACGCACAAGCGGGTGGTTTTTATGGCTTGCAGCTCATCCGTCAACCCAAGGGAAGGGCTGGGGGGGGGATGCAGCATGCCCATGCCCGTCAACCCTATGGTGGAGCAGCTAAGGTGGGAATGGCCAACGCAGGCTCTAACCGTAGCAAGTTCAGTTGGCTGCATAGCAGTTAGCAACTTAGTAGGGGCAGTAGTACTGAAGGTGGAGCTGCAACCTAGCCCATTGTCAGGAAAGTGGCAATCAGGAGTTGGATAAATATTTGGCCTTGAGTTTCTTAGCGCTGGAGAATGCAGGTGCAATGTTTCTACCATTCAAGTGGCGAGATGATGTGTTACAGCGACTCAGAGGAGCAGCATGTGTGTTCAAGTTTCTGGCAGGAAAACCGGACCTGAAGGCGCTAGAACCAAGAGCCTTGGAGCGTGCGTGAAAGGACGGTTTGGACATGAAGGTCATTGCGGTAGATGTTGACGCCGAGGTGTTGGACTTAGTGTTCCCGGTCATCGTGCAGTTTGCTGGAGTGGTGGCCCTTGCGTGTGTAGCCTACCGCTATCTGACAGCCGCTGACTATGCTAGGATGCGGTGGCTGCTCAGTTTACGCAGGCAGGACAGGTTGGCTATCATGAAGATGGGGGAACGCATGTGGGTCATGGTTTTCAACAACACCCTGTGGAAGCATGCACTACTACTAGACAAGGGTGGTCTACTTGAACTTGCCTAGAATCCCTTCCTTTGGCCAGCTCACGGGAGCTGATACAGCACCCAGAGCTGGGGGGGGGAGTGAGTGTTTCGCATCTAGTATGTTTGCAGGGCGGTAATCGGGCGTGACAGCTGTCACGACGGATTAGGTGACCGGACATGATAGGTGGCGCGGTCAATAGTGGCATGCGACATGCAAGGCCGCATAAGGGCAAAAGGGCATAACAAAACCAATAGTTGCATAAGAGAACTATTAATCAGATAAGGAACCGGATGTCTGGCCTTTCGCATGACTGAGTTGAGAATGTTTTGTGGAATAGCCGGGCCAAGCGAGTCTTATATAGCGAGCTGGTTGTACGGCATAGCTATTTGGCGGGTAGAGCGATGACGCTCATAAGTTTGCCATAATTCAATCTGTTTATGTCTCAATGACTATTTCCGTGAGCTTTATTTACTGCTATTTTTGGAGTCCGTGAGAGGTACTCTGGACCTTTCGACTGTCACGACAAAGATGTACGGCATCAGCAGTCGAATAGGTATATTAGCGATGCTAGAGCAAGTGAACTTTGTCACTTGGCTCTAGAAGCGTAGTACTTCTTGAGCGTAATAGACCCAACTTTATATTATTTTTGCCTTATTTTCTTTAGTGCCGACTACTGTAACGTGTGCACTAGCCAAGCCCCTTTCCGAGCCGTGTCTGGAGCAAAGGACTACGAGTCAAGCCCTTCGGTTGGCAGGAATCCGATCCTGCAACCCGCGGACGAGAATCAGCTGGTTTAGGCGTGCAACGGAGCTCAGTCGAGTACCTTTCAAGGCCATAGCCCATCCCATAGAGTGAGTGTTTCGCATCTAGTATGTTTGCAGGGCGGTAATCGGGCGTGACAGATTGCCCAGGATGGTTCGGAGGGGACTCCACCTGGGAAGCCGGAACTAGAGGGTGGGCGGTTGTCGTCAGTGCGGCAAGCCGTGAGGGCACCGTTGCCTTCGGTCCTTGAACAAATCGAACGCGCGATTGGACGTCGATTGTCGCTCGACGGTCGCTCAGGACGTGTAGGTTTTGACTCGCTGTGTAACCTGTATGCACTGAGCAAGCCGCTGGCGTCTATCGATTTGTTAGGTCACACCGTCTTGTTCCTCCCCTCATCTCTGCGCGAGCTGTCAGTGCAGCTGACCTTCTATAGGAGATGTAGGCGTCAACGTCCAGACACTGCCGCTTGCGTCCTTCTACCCGCTTATAGTCGGCGAAAAGCTTCGACGTTGCTAACGGGTATGTGGAAAGTCTGCCGGTTCGAGCCGGGCACCATTTTGTATAACGGTGTTGATGTAGCAGGTGCACCTGTGCCGTTGTCGGTCCAGGCCTACGCCGTTGACGTTTGGTACGAAGCTCCTGCACCTCATTCTGAGGGTTCTGCCGAACGTTTCGAGCCCGCCCTGAGCGTCTTGCTTTCGTCCGCAGAGTCGGTACCGGCAGACAATCGGGTTCCCTTGATTCAGGTCGACCTTGCTGGTCGCACCCTGAAGGCGCTTGTCGATACTGGCGCCAGTGACGACTTCATCTCATCGGCAGAGGTGAATGCATTGGGTCTGTGCCCACAGTCGTCGGAATGGTCGCAGGTTACCCTCGCGGATGGGGGTAAGCAACCCATATTGGGCAGGGTCACCCTTCGCCTGTGTATAGGTCCTCTGCGTATTACGACCCAACCTTATGTGTTGCGCGAGCTGACTGATGCTGCGACATATATACTGGGGTCCTCAACATTACGGCAGTATGGGGCCGGCATTGACCTAGAGTCTGGAACCCTTCGCCTTCGTAAGGGGACTCTGTCGTGCAAAGTACCCTTCGTGCCGTTTGCAAGTGTTGAGCCAGAGGGGGGTAAGACTCAAGCGGAGCCTGTGGTTAACTACGCTGTGAAAGCCATGGGGCAGCGTGCTGAACCCAAGCCGGTCGGGCGTAAAGAGGCCATCCGGATGATCCGGAAGGGTGCCCACGGACTGCTTGTGAGGCCTAGGTTGCATTTGAATGCGACCACCGCTCAGTCTTCTTTGGATCCTGAGGTTGAGGCCTTGCTCACAGGGTACGCAGACGTTTTTCGTGACGTGCCTGGGCTTCCTCCTTTGCGTCCCGTGGACCATACCATCCCACTCATACCCGGCGCTCAGCCTGTTTCACGACCTATGTACAGGTTAAGTCCTCTGGAGTTGGACGAGGTGAAGCGCCAGGTAACCGATCTGCTCGCAAAGGGTATGATTCGCCCCAGCACATCTCCGTACTCTGCGCCGATTCTGTTTGTCGGTAAGAAGGATGGGAGCCTGCGCATGTGCATCGATTACAGGGGGTTGAATGCGACGACGGTCAAGAACCGTTACCCATTGCCGCGCGTGGACGACCTGCTCGATAAGCTAAAGGGCTCGGCCTACTTCAGCTCGATCGACTTGCAACAGGGATACAATCAGATTCGCATCGCTGCGTCTGATGTACCGAAAACTGCTTTTCGGACGCCCTTTGGTCACTTCGAGTACACGGTCTTGTCGTTCGGGTTGACTAACGCCCCTGCGACGTTTCAGGCGGTCATGGATCGCATGTTTAGACCGTACATCGACAGGTTCGTCGTTTGCTACTTGGACGACATCCTGGCCTACTCCAAGACGCGCGAGGAGCATCTGGAGCATCTGAAGCTTGTGCTTGAGGTGTTGAGGCGGGAGCAACTGTTCGCTAAGCGTGCCAAATGCTTTTGGGCGCAGCCTCAGGTGGAGTACTTGGGCCACATTGTGTCGGCCATCGGCGTCAAGATGGACCCACGGAAGGTAGCTGTGGTTCGCGATTGGCCAGCGCCTCGGAACCTTCAGGAGCTTCGTAGCTTCCTCGGCTTGACCAACTATTTCCGTAAGTTCATCAAGCAGTACTCTGTCCTTGCGGCGCCAACTCGCAGTACGGACTTCGTGCAGACATGCAGTTTGTGCCAGCGCAACAAGGCTCTGTCCGGTAGGGGCCACGGGTTGTTGCAACCATTGCCTGTTCCTGACGCGCCTTGGGAAAGTGTTTCCATGGACTTCGTGGTCGCGCTGCCCAAAACTGAGGGGGGATACGACTCGGTGCTTGTCATGGTAGACCGTTTGACTAAGATGGTTCACCTTGCACCTACCACGTCGACCTGCACTGCGGAGCAGACTGCACGCCTGTTTTTCGATAACGTGGTTCGGTTGCACGGCGTCCCTAAGAACGTGGTCTCGGACCGTGGCGGTCAGTTCACGTCTAAGTTTTGGGAAGCGCTCTGCAAGCTTGTGGGCATGCGGGTCAACCTGAGCACGGCATACCACCCGCAGTCTGACGGCCAGACCGAACGCACGAATCGCACACTGGGGGACATGTTGCGCAACTTTGCTGGTCGCACGCCTCTCGTTTGGGATACTTACCTGACTGCGGCAGAGTTTGCGATTAACAATGCTGTTAATCGGTCGACAGGTCAGAGCCCGTTCTTTCTGACTTATGGGTTTCACCCGGCGCTACCTGTGTGGCGTGAGCTGGAGGTGTATGTCCCTGCGGCTAAGACCTTTGCCAAGACGTTCTTATCCCGAATGACAGACGCGAAGTCGTGTTTGGACGCGGCACAGCAACGAGCAACGGAGTACTACAACAAGTCCAAGCGGGACGTGGTCTTTTCGGAAGGACAGATGGTTCTGCTGAGCACTAAGAACCTGCGTTCCTTTGCCGAGGGGTCCCGTAAGCTTTTGCCCCGTTGGATTGGTCCGTACCCCGTTGTAACGGATGCTAGGCTGATCACCTAGACATCTCTAACATAACTATAACTATAATAATAACAACTATATAATTAACCTAAACCTATACAACTTAATTAACTAACTAACTTCGGAGCACCACATAACGGTCTCTGAAGGGTCGCCGCCCATATGGGTGCTCCAGGGAGTGAGAGCGGAGGTCTGGAGACTGAAGGCGTTCAAGGGAACTCACAACCAGCTTAACTTTAACTTTCTAAGTGACGGAAATCCCGTCACAGTTGGTATCGAGGGATTTTCGATCCTTCAAACCTAACTTTTCGCTGGTACTCGCACCATTGCCCAATATGGACTCTGAAATGGACGATCCTAGTGCTTATTTTACTTAACAATTTTCATCAATCGAACCCAAACTACTAACCTTTAGCAAACCATTAGAAGCGCAAGCGCAAGGATAACTAGCCTCCTGAGCTGACCTCGCTACTAATGCAATTCAACGCAAGCCCCATTACCAGTTTTCGCCGTTATTTTGCAATACATGGATTGGGCTTCACTACAGCGGACCATTCCGGAGCTTTATCGGGCGATCGGCCGTCAACGCCGCCCATCGCGCCGCCTTTTCCGGGCCCCGCCGCTCCGCAGTCGAACGTTAACCCGGCTGCGGCAGCTAAATTAAGTCGCCAATATTAAACGGCGCTTAATACCTTGCACACGGATCGCACTAACGCGATTCGCCATTTTATCTGCAACATAACTATATATCCCACCAAGTAATGGTTTGTGATTTAGATGCGTTTCCAGCATCTCCAGATGAATTAACTTGCGTTCACGATTTCATGGAAAAGAAAGGTTTTCCTGCGCCACCTAAACCGCAGCCTCCTTTTCCACGACCGGTCGATGACTCTAGTCCGCTTTACTAACCAAGCGGTCGACATTCTTCATTATCACACGGTCTAACATTCTCAACACCGGCAACTAATGCTGCTAACCATCAAGCTACAATTAACGTAGTTATTCCTGAGTTCAACATGTCGAACATGCTGAAAGTAACCCCATCTATCCACGCCGCTTTGGCACTAACCTTTTTCACTCTATTAACCCTTCTGGTACACAAAAGCAAACTAAACCGCTTCAGTACCCCGTTCAAGTCTGGTATGATGCTCCCGGCCCTAAACCTTTAACCCCAACCTTGCATCATACTAGCGGCCACATCACAATGCATGTTTCTGGCCACATTAATGGATACCCTGCACGCATTCTCGTAGACAGTGGTGCTTCCACCTCTTTTATTAACGCTAACTTTGCACTTAAAAATAACCTACATATCCATCTAGCTTCCTTAGATACAGTTCAAATGGCTAATGGTCACTGTCAGAAACCATTAGGTTATCTGCAGGGTACCATCACAGCCCAGGCGTTTAAATGTCCTGTGTATCTAACAGCTATGGATTTAACCGATGCCTATGATGTCATCCTTGGTGATGCCTGGTGTACGCAATATAAGGCTTGTTTGGACTACGCTACCCGTAGTATTCGGGTCCAAACTTCCAACCGGAAGTACACCTTACGAACTAACTTAACTAACCCTTCAACTAACCCCCTTATGAGTGCAACCCAACTCATTAAAAGTTTACATAATGAGGAAGACCAAGTCTTCCTAGCTATAATTAAACCCCTCTCGGGCGACTCAGCCCCCACGCTTCCGCCTAACCCCAACCTCATCCCAGATCAACGCTTACTTAACCTTCTCGATGAATACAAAGATGTATTCGCTCCTTTAACCGGCCTTCCCCCTGAACGGGATGTCAGCCACACGATCCCACTAACGGATCCTAACATTAAACCACCTTAACCAACCTTTACTCAACACGTTACTTAGTATTACCCAGCAACCTATCGCCGCACGTCCACCAATTCAATGGTGTGTACAGCATGAGCGTTTCAAATTTGATTGGGCTTACCACCCCCATCGAACCTTGACCCCCGCTCATACAATTGCTGTCTTAACCCGACAACGTACACGTATGCTCTCAGGAGATCCGGCTCAGGCTGGTCTACCACCAGCTCAGGCTCCGGTGGTTGAACGTGTTGAGGGGCGTCGAGTTCAGGCTTCTCACTCCTCACCGCGCTCATCTGAAAGTATCCGTCCTCCTAACCTTAACCTATCTCTTCTGGAACGAGTTCTTCAACTGAATTCCTCCCCATCTATACAAGCTTTTTATCAAAAGACTTGTCTAAACCCACGTTTTGAATTTTCCGATAACCTTTACTGGCGAAAATCTGATAAACACCGCCTTTTGGTTATTCCTAATGACCCTGCTACAAGGCAATATGCCTTGCAAATGGCCCATGATCCCCCATACGGTGGACATGGAGGTTGTAACCGGACTCTTAAAAACCTCCAACTTATTTGTTGGTGGCCTCACATGCACAGTGATGTTGACGATTACATCGCATCCTGTCCAGACTGTCAACATAACAAACCCTCTAATAAACATCCACAAGGTTTACTTCAACCCTTACCTATCCCTAGCCGAAGGTGGGAGAGTGTGAGTATGGATCTCATTACTCAACTACCCAAGACCCAGCATAACCATGACGCAATGCTGGTATTTGTGGACCGACTATCTAAAATGGTCTACTTTGCCCCAACAACCACTAACTGCACAGCTGAAGACGTAGCTAACCTCTTCACTGAGCATGTTTGGAAACATCACGGTCTCCCTAAAACTTTAATCACAGACCGTGATGTTCGATTTACCTCCGCATTTGCGAAGAAACTATGCCGCCTAACTGGCATTCAACAATTAACCTCAACCGCGTTCCACCCTCAAACTGATGGACAAACGGAACGAGCTAACCGTATTCTGGAAGAATACTTACGACATTACATCAACCCCACCCAAGATAACTGGGATACCCTATTGGTAGCTGCTGAATTCGCAATTAACAATAGCTACCAGGAGTCTATTAAAACGACCCCATTTATGCTCAACTATGGCCAACATCCACTTACTCCTTTAAGTGTGCGGTGGATATCCCAACCCCTAACTTAACAGCTCATAACTTTAACCAACGTCTTAAGGAAGCCGTACGTAACGCAAAACACTGTCTTGCGGAGGCTCAGGCCTTGCAGACTGAACCCGTACTGATGCTTCTTACAAACCGGGAGACCTCGTTCTCCCAAATACTAAAAACCTGAAGAATTTACTACATTCTTCTGGTACCCATAAGTTCCTTCCCCGATGGGTTGGACCTTTCTCCGTAATGGAGCAAATTGGTATGACTGCATTTAAATTGCAACTACCACCATCCTGGCAGATACATCCCATATTCCACGTCTCCTTACTCAGGACATGGAAGGATGATGGGTGCACCCCTGCCCCACCTCCGCCAGAACTCATTAACAATACCCTTGAACATGAAGTTCAATCGATCTTGGATCATAAACCCAAGAAACCGGGCAAGAAACCCTCCCACTACCTCATTAAATGGATGGGATATGGTGTTGAATGTAACACCTGGGAGCCAGCTCGCAATCTAACGAATTGCTCGCAAGCCCTCGCTGAATATTGGGCTGTCAGACAGAACGCAGACCCTTGACGGAGAGGTGTTTCTGTCTGAACATCCAAGACTTAACTCTTAAACTTCTTGTGATGCTGCCAAACCGATGTGGCCAGTACCCAGCAATTAAATTTAAATGCCCCAGTATGTGTACACGACCGGGTAGTATCTTGCCGATTACGATACTCGCTACCGTCAAGCGCTTAACTTTCCCTATTTACCCCGCTGCCGGGACGTCAGCAGCTAAAGGGGGGGGAGTGTAACGGATGCTAGGCTGATCACCTAGACATCTCTAACATAACTATAACTATAATAATAACAACTATATAATTAACCTAAACCTATACAACTTAATTAACTAACTAACTTCGGAGCACCACATAACGGTCTCTGAAGGGTCGCCGCCCATATGGGTGCTCCAGGGAGTGAGAGCGGAGGTCTGGAGACTAAAGGCGTTCAAGGGAACTCACAACCAGCTTAACTTTAACTTTCTAAGTGACGGAAATCCCGTCACACCCGTTGTGCGCATGGTAGGGAACGCAGCTGTCGAGCTCGCGTTGCCCTCTAACATGAACATCCACCCTACGTTCCATGTGTCACTTGTTCGTCCGTATCGTGGCACGGAGCCCGCGCCTGTCGCCACTGATGCCCCTGCAGCAGTCGAACCAGGTCCTGAGACTTGGGCCGCAGGCAAGCAGAAGGTATACGACGTGGAGCGTATCCTGGACTACCGCACCCGACGTGTGGGTAGACACCGGCGCAAGCGCACCGTGCACGAGTACCTGGTCAAGTGGACGGACTACTCAAGTGAGCACAACTCGTGGGAACCTGCGCGCAATTTCTCCCCGGAGATGGCGCCCATCCTCGAAGAGGCTAGGTTGCGTGCCACGCAATCTCAGTAGCTCTGGTCGCCTGAGCGGCAGCGAGGACGCTGCCTATGGGGGGGGGAATAATTGTTGTACCACGCGTCACTTTTCCTAAGCTTTGCTAGAGTTGCACCCACCATCGCTCTATCGCGCACGACACCACGTCACCCTGTCGTACGTGGATGCGCGGAGCGATACGGCACTGTCGTACACGGAATGGTACGGCACTGTCGTATGTGGGCGCGCGGAGCGATACGGCACTGTCGTACACGGAATGGTACGGCACTGTCGTATGTGGGCGCGCGGAGCGATACGGCACTGTCGTACACGGAATGGTACGGCACTGTCATATGTGGGCGCGCGGAGCGATACGGCACTGTCGTACACGGAATGGTACGGCACTGTCGTATGTGGACACGCGGAGCGATACGACACTGATGACGTCACCCCTGTCGTACGTGGACGCTTGGAGTAGTACGGCAGCGGGCGCGACGCGATCGCACGCATGTCACGCAGCACGTCGCACCGCACACGTTAGGTGCACTAGCTAAGGGCACAAGCAACCCGCAAATAGCATATTGCCTAATGCATTGTGCACAACGCTGCAAGCATACGTTGCGTGATCGGTATCGCGAGAAGTGCGCATGGTCCGGCGACTTGGTCGCGGACGATCTGGAATGCATGAGGCATCGCATAGCAACGCGCACTAACGATAACACGTGCACCATGCATACGCGCGCGCTCGAGCACGATAGTGCGAGCGTACCTTGAGGTCGCGAGGCAATGGCTCGAGCGATGCGGCGCATCGAATGCAACACTACGCGCGATGGCGTAGTCGGCACCTTTACGTGAGTAAAGAACATTGCATTATTGCTATGACGGCTTATATAGCAATATCCACACGCGGGATCACGGTAGTACACTTACTACTTGCAGATCTCTTGTACCGCGAGCCGTCGCTGCGAGTATATCTGCTATGCTCATTGATGGCCTAAGCATGAAATTTGGTACGCAATCATAACGATTGGTGCTAAGACAAGCTAACCGCGCTTTGGTTGAGCTTACACCTTTTATGTCGCTTATGGTCGTATTTCTTGGATAAGCCCGAGCACCGATTTGCATCGGTTAGATGATGATTGCCTCGGCTAGGCACTGATAGCCTATCACGTCATCTACACCCGTCTTGGAATATACGTTGTAACTCCTCGCATCGAAGACTTCCGCTGCCTCGATTGGTACGTTCTGATATAATCGAGCATGATGCACTAAGCCTGGTTCTCCGCAGAATCAATGGGCGATTATGAGGAGTGATACAACAGTTGTGCTGGCACAAACTGCATGTCTGCACGAAGTTCTCGGCATCTCTCGCAAGACGAGACCACCAGAATGAGTGTCGCACCAACTCGACCAGCCGTGTGCTACCTGGGTGTCCTGCCAACGGGTCCTCATGAAAATGGGAAAGGATATCGCGACGAAGGGAATCATCGTTGGGCACGACAATCTGAGTCGTCGATCCTTCCGTCCGTAGCCAAAGACCATTTTGCTTGCGTAGGTGCTCAACATTGCCAGGCGAAGCAAACCAGGAGTCGCCAGCATAGGCAGCCTTCAAGCGAGCCGCGAGGTCTGAGGACAGAGGCACGTCCGGGGTCTGCGGACGTTGGACAGGCGCCGCCAAAATCGCAGCATGTAGCGACGGATGTCAACTGAGAGCGTCGGCGATGTTAATCCGGCCGGCAACGTGCTCCCAGGTGCAGTCAAACCGCGCGAGGTACTCCATCCACCTCGCTTGACGCCGGTTCAACGTAGGGACGCTTTGCAAAAACGTCAGGGGCTTGTGGTCAGTCTTAAGGGTGAATGGTCGTCCCTCTAGGTAACAACGCCACTCCATTAGCGCATGCAAGACCGCCAACAGCTCCTGTTCCCCTGTGGTGTAATGGGTTTCTACGCCCGTAAACTTCTTACTCGTGAAGGCGATCGGTCGTCCTTCTTGCAACAGTTCAGCGCCGCTCCCATACAACGAAGCATCCGAAAACACCTCGACACAAAACGGCAACGAGTAGTCGGGGAATGCAAGGGTAACGTCGTCGGCAACGACACGTTTCAGCTCTTCGAACGCCAGCTGATACTCGGGCGTCCATGCACTAGGCGAATCGAAAGCTCCCTTACGCGTCAAATCAGTGAGCGGGGCCGCAAGGACAGAGTACTGCTTGATGAACTTACGGAAATAATTGGTCAAGCCGAGGAAGCTACGAAGCTCCTGAAGGTTCCGAGGCGCTGGCCAATCACGAACCACAGCTACCTTCCGTGGGTCCATCTTGACGCCGGTGGCTGACACGATGTGGCCCAAGTACTCCACCTGAGGCTGCGCCCAAAAGCATTTGGCACGCTTAGCAAACAACTGCTCCCGCCTCAACACCTCAAGCACAAGCTTAAGATGCTCCAGGTGCTCCTCGCGCGTCTTGGAGTAGACCAGGATGTCGTCCAAATAGCAAACGACGAACCTGTCGATATACGGTCTAAACATGCGATCCATGACTGCCTGAAACGT